>CAVLGL010000093.1:24936827-25559782 GCA_963668995.1 Parnassius mnemosyne | reverse complement strand
TAACATTCAGCTAGACCACAGAAATTGATATTATTTATAAGCGCCAAATCACACAGATTAAATCGAAACAATATACTAAAACGGTGTTAAAATCATGCCCTTCCATTAAAATCTCAATAACGTAACTTTTAACTAAAGCTGTAAAAGGTGTAATCACATTGTCGAGGGAGCGCGCTGAGAAAATTTGCTCCGCTGTACTAACGAAGTTAGCCACTTTGCCCCTACCATAATGCGAATTTTTCTTTTTGATGTATTCTTCTTATATTACAATAAACTAAATTATCGCAATTTTTCTTATAAGTACTGGTTTTATTTTTGCCTGGAATACACAGAAGTTACACTTATAATGCATGTATCATTATTGTCAAGATTTAATATTGTGACTATGTTTCTACTATGAATTTTGGCCATGTGGTGGGAGCGAAAGTGAATCCATCAATCCTATTTTGTCCCGTGTGTGTTGTAAGAGGCGATTATGGAAAATACAGAAAAAAATCCCTTTCCGATAGATGTGGTGATTCACATGCCATCTCGTTTATTCCATATATAAAATATCTAGACCAGCAATAGATAGCGACGTCAAAAGGCGAGATGACCACCCCGTCCCGCGTGAGTATGTCTATTGTAAAGTGTCTGAAACGTAAAATCTGCAAATCAAAGTTCTGAAGTTAACGCGTTATATATAGAACCGCTCCGAAATAACATGAGGAGCGTTGGCTGTTCCACGGGCTGAACACCTTGCCCGTCGGGAAATCTCTCTCTACGTTTTTCATTTCACGGCCCAATTGGTGACCCATTGACGTAATGTGAACACGCAACTAACAACCCTCGGAAACTACAACTTCAAACCTAAGTCATTATCCTCAAGATCTCCGACCATTCACTCCCGGAAATCGTCTTCTACAGTCATCAGATCCTGCAAGTAATCTAGCTTTATAAAGTTTTTAGCAGCACTGGAATAGTGATTCTTGTTCCTTCAAGCTACTCTCTGCGCTACAGTGTTCGGCACGGCTCTGAGTTTTACTGCTCGTCTCTACTTCACGGCACTCTCGCAGATTACTTGCCTTTTACTCGACTCACCGCAGACTACAGGGTAATTCCCTGGCACTTGCACATTCGTCGACCTCCGGTCTGAGCAGGGGGATGATGTGGCATTTTGATACTTAATTGAGGATAAATTTAAATGTATATGGGGCCATATTATCTTTAATCTTTAGGTTGACTGTGTGCTTGCTTGTTACCTTTATGCTTTAAAAAATATTTAAAATTTACAATTGCTTGTATAACAAGCGTGAAACAACAACAATATTTCGTGTAAATATATTACTTTGCGGTAACGAATTAAGCATTATTATTTATTTCTAATCACAAGCATAAAGGTTAGAACAGTAATTTAAAAAAACGCAATGAAGTTTCACTTCAGATATTGTCACTTAAGACAAATCTTATGATATACTAAATTTTAAAATCCATCAAGGCATTTAGGATACAGAGCTTGCCAAATAAATAGACATATGGGGCAGTCGGGTAATAATCATAAAATCATTAATTCTCATACACCTTGTTTCTAAACGTTATAAAATTTTGATAGGGAGCTGCGTCATAAATAAGCGGTAGTAGCAATCGCCACTACGATAATCAACAGTGGGCGTAAAAATATTTTATACCTACTTAAATTATTGCAATACAGTACGCGTAGGTGATTACGTAGCAGTAGCGCTTTACTCACCACTAATCCATTTGTATTAATGTTTCGTTATTACATCGAATAATGTGCAATTTCGTGGTCACTTGGAAGGGAAGGCCAAATTGGCCTCTTAAAAGCTTGGCGTGCTCAGCACAGCGAGACAGTATTTCATGCCAGCACTTCGCTTGCAACTTTACAAAGCGCAAGTTCGGCCTCATATGGAATACTGGTCTCATCACTGGTCGACGACCGAGTTATTTCTCATCGGCTCGATACACTGGCGCTGCGTAGGGATGTTGCATCCCTTTGCATTTTCTACACACACATTCGAACATTCATAAAACCATCCTCACCATCTGTATGCTTGGCGGTCCATGACTGTGCGTTTTACTAGGAGTTTTCTTCCTCGTACAACTTCTCTGTGGAATTGTTTACCACCGGCGATTTTTCTGGGCCAATACGACTTAGGGACCTTCAAGAAAAGATCTTTCTAAAAGGCTGGCAACGCATCTGCAATTCCCCTGGTGTTGCAGTTGTTTATGGGCGGCAGTAGTCACTTACCATCAGGTGAGCCGCATGCTCGTTTGCCCCCTCTTCTATAAAAAAGCTATTTTCCTTGGAAATAGCGTAAGTAATTGATATTCAAATTTTACACTTTGATCTCAATTGTCTTTATATATTTTCTGTAATATTTTATATTTCTAGTAATATACTTATAACTTTAAGAGTAAGTTTCGTTTTATTTACTTTATCTACAGTTTTATATACTCGTAAAATAAACTTAAAATTGGATACAGAAGTTTTAAAGTGGATAAACGAACCCGCTTTCATTACTTAACAGTAGCGCTGTATTCACCACTAATCCATTTGCATTGCTTGTCGACATGGGAAATATTGAAACCGCAATTTTATACTTGCAATGGGAAAACGTAGTTGTAAATATAAACCACAGCAATGGTTTTGAATCTGAAAATAATTTCTCAATAACATAGCTGCGTTGAAAATTTCTTTACATAAAAACCAATAATAGATCCGATTATATAACTTTAAGAACAAACAATTGTTTGAAAGAAATATTCTCTATTAGCAGTCTATTAGCAATGGAACCATCTATAGCTCAGGAACCATCTTTATGACAATGTATGAACAAAAACAATCGATGGAAGGCCAACGTTTAGCAGCGGGTATGTGTTATACAGAGTGCATTATTGGCTTTTTTGTCTAGTGGTGATAAGCACCATTACTAAGCATGAAATCTTTATAGTTTAACCTTAAGTAGAACCAGAGTTACCGGCATAGACCAACATATTAGTGAGCTGAAGTGATTGCCACTTCAGCTCACTAATATGTTGGCCTATACTGTATATAAAGGCTGTAATGATGATGATTTATTTGTAATCACAAGCATAAATGTTAAAACAGTAATTTATAAAAACGCAACGGAGTTTCACTTCAGATATTGTCACTTAAGACAAATCTAATGATATACTAAATTTTAAAATCCACCAAGGCATTAGGATACAGAGCTTGCCAAATAAATAGACCAATGGGGCAGTCGGGTAATAATCATAAAATCATTAATTCCCATACACCTTGTTTCTAAACGTTATAAAATTTTATGGCTGTATGATGATGATGATGATGATGAATTAATATAGAAAATAGAAGTAGGTATCTGAATATAAGAATAAAGAAAGGCAAAAATTTACTTGACATAGTTACAATGATGAGTTCCTTTCTAATAACTTTTGTGATATTAAGCTATACAATGCTGCAGTATGTATTATTAAGATAGTTAAAAAATATTCAAGTTAGTGATAAATATTGTTAAAATATTTTTGTACGCTTTTGGGTGAGAGTTCAAAGTATTTTCAGAGTAATTTGGGTTCTATTCACAAAAGACAAGTACGACAAATAAGGAGTGATGTAAAAAGCGCACGTGAAAGAGCTGCATATCTGACTTTATATTTTTATCACTCAGTTTTTGCTACAAAAGACTTTACTCATATTTCTGTTCGCCGATTAGAATATTAGTTATGAATATAAGCGTTAAAATGTTTGTTAGGTAATTATTTAGCATTAGTTGAAGTGAAAACCTGTTGAGATATGTAGGAAATAGATAAATGCAGGTGGCTCAGGAGTTCAGGACCGTGTTTTTGTGGTATTCCTTGAGTGAGGCTATTGTATATATAGCAATGAACTTGTGATAATGATGTAGATTATGTTTTTTTTTTTATAGAATAAGGGTGACTTTTCGCACTTTTCTCTTCTTGCTGTTACCGGCTTGGATATTTTACATCTGATATAAATGTAAAAGCTATATCCCCATATATCGTAAGCCTCAAGATCTTTTCTGTTTATCTTAGTCGTATTATTTTTTTATTAATCGACAAACGTTCGATCACTACTAAGGTTTCAAAGCGAATATTAACTTGACTGATCTAATCATTCAGATTAAAATAATACTCAAAGAAAATAATCTACTTAAAGGGTTTTATTTTCTGATTACAGTGCTTTACTTGTGATTGTACTTCAAATAAAAATGGCTTCATATCTTTGAAGTTCATGAGAAATAGAATTAATTTTAAATCTGATATGTAGAACCTTCACGTGCCGTTAGTTTTATTATACCTGATTTATTACTCAGCTGAATGAAGACAGGTTCAATATTTAAGTCAAATTTTAGGTGTTCGAATAACGACCAAGCATACCTTAATAATGGCAATAGGCTTACCACCCAATATAAGAGATAATATATTAGGTTTTAATATTAATATTATATATAGATAACACTAATAATACTTATAAGTTGTCTTTAAATAGTAGAACACCTTTTCTGCTTACGTATCCATCTAGCTAGGTCGCTTTCTGGCGTGCACTCCTGCCGCCAAGCAGAGAGCTTGGTTCAGTCCTTCATTCTTAGCCATAAACAACGCATCTCCCAGTCTCCCTTGAGTATAAAGATAAAATGCCTCGTTACTAGTAAAAATGATCTGGATCTTGTTATTCACTATACGAAAGATAGTAACAGATATACAGATAGGCATTTCACGTGGGTAATGTGTGACCCTTCCCAGGTTAAGCTAACCTATTCGTGCTACAGTCATAATAAGTTGCAGTGTGGGTGTAGTATTGAAACTTAAGTGTTGTATTTTCACATCTGGATTTACAGAAGCCGCTTAAGCTTCTCAACTTTCACGTGAAATTAATTAACTTGTTGTTTTAATATTATATTTTTTCATTTAAAAATCTATATTACATATAATATTATTGCATCTTTCATCGCGTTATTGTATATTTTAATTAAGTTCTTGCATAATGTAATTCGTAATGCGTACGCTATTGACATTCCACTCGATCGGGCTGCCTGAGACCGGAAGGAATGTGGAATTCATAGTTTTAAATTAAATTTCTTACCCGGATATCATCAAAATATATTTCCTTTATACACTTCCTTTTCCATTGGTATACATTACAACGATAATTGGTTTGAAATTTAACGCAGGTTTTTATTGATCTTTTTGTTTGTCCTATATATGAGAGACCACATTCACAATCAAGCTTGTATACTCTTGCATCTTGCAGAGATGGTGGACACTTGACTGATGGTAAAAACTGACTAATTTTCTTCGGCGGCTTAAAGTATGTTCTAATAGAAGCACGCTTCAAGACGTAGCCAATCTTGTTAGTGACACCTCTAACATATGGCAGTACAGCAGGCACTCGTCCGACTATGAGCGCTTCACTCGTTCACTGTGACATAGGCGCGGGACACGAAACTTATTGTCGTGCAAAACTTGTCGTTGGGAATATAAAATAAGTGTTCGCGCTAATATAAGAAAACACTTACACTAATCTTAGATGGCTAATTACATATTTATCTATCATAATGTAGCAAGCCAAAGTACTAAGGTGAACATATAAAACAAAACTTTTTTTTGTAATACTGAAGTAACAAACGAACGTACAGTCCACTTAATGGTAAGTGGTTGCATGTGCATGTACTCCTTTAGCCAACTATTAACAAAGAAGATTACAGATGCTTTGTCACACCTGAGGTATAAGATGGAACACCTCTGAGCCTGTTACTACTCTGGCTTTCTATACGCTTGAGATCGGAACACAGCAGTGCAAGCACTGCTATTTGACGGCAGAAATAGGTAGGACAGGTGGATTCCTAAGCAGATAAGGATACCTACCGCCCAGTAAATAAATATGAACAAAGTGAACGAAACAACAAATGTTGTCATTTAATGGTACCTACCAACTTTAAAATAATAAATTCGGTTATGACGTGGTTGGTTATCTATATTGAGGTGGCGTTAATTCGTTCAACTTTTCAAAGATTTCCAGAAAAATATTTTTACAAATATATAAAATTATGAATATAAATTATCGAACCTCACTATTATTCAAAGTTATCACGAATTCCCTACAAAATTTCTTTATATTTCAAACTAAATTAATACATTTTTATGCACTTGGTTATTCGAACGAAAATATCATTGCTACGTAAAAAAACGACGCCACAGCGGTGACACTCTCTGTACGTGAGAGTTGAAGCGCCGCGCCGGTGACATTAGGCCGGAGCGTGTAACGCTAGGGTTGATACCGAACCGAAATGGAATATTATAAACTTGTGCTAAAAAATATACATGGTAGGTATATGTAATATAATGTAAACTTATGTATTTAGAATTCAGATAATGAAAGATACGATCAATTTTAAATCAACTTTTATTAAATATCTTTACAGATGGGGAAAATTAAAATTTCCGACAAATCAGTAGTGTATATATTCTTTGACGAGGCGTTAATTCGAACTCATCGGCGTCGAACACTCGACAATTCAAAGTTGCAGAGAGAAAGGCACTTTTTCTCTTAAAAAAAGTTATTGAGTAGTGTGAGCAGCAAAAATGTGCTTTGAAGCAAACCAGTATAACAGAGTTCTTTCGAAAGATTAATTAATTCACATTATGAATATGTACGCGAATGTACCTCCTAACTATTGTCATTGTTAAAGAATAGCAGTTCATCATCATCATCATTACAGCCTTTCATAAGTCCACTGCTGAACATAGGCCTCCCCCAAGGAATACCATAAAGCACGGTCCTGAGCCACCTGCATCCATCGACTTTCTGCATGTTAAAGAATGGCAGTTAATAAATAATAATTGATCAACACTTAGTAGTTCAAAGTTTTATTTATTTTCTTTCAAACATTTCGAACCATTGATATTCGTAATATAATTCGTAATATTTTAAGAGTCCCTCGAGTTTCACATTAACGAGAGTCGGCTGTCTAAGTTTTTGGCTCTCTTATATTCCATCTGAAAAGCACTCGTAAAACACTTGAACATCTACACACACGCACGTACGCAAACAAGCCCTTATTTAAACCGGTAATATTATAAGCAGACATGATTTTTATTGGGGCAAACGAGCATGTAGCTCATCCGATGGAAAGTGTCCACCGCCGCCCACGAACAACTGAAAACCAAGGGAAGTGCAGATAAGTTGCCAGCCTTTTAAAAACGAGTACTCCTTGCTGTCGGTTAACAATAGTCTCTTATATACATTAACTAATACTATAAGCTATGTTGTGTCATAGGTTCCAAATGAGATAGTATCTATTTTTTATTGTGAAAACAGAATTTGAGACGTATAAAGTAATCCCTACATTAGTACTTTTCCTGTATCAAGGAGATGTTTTAAAATATTAATTGCACATGGACACACATTAAGGACGGCAGGTGTTCATTCATTGAGAGACAATCTCAAGTTTGTACACAAATTCCACAGTGTCGAAGTTTGAGTTTAGTCCATACTACACTGTACAAATTATAACAAATCAAATTATTTTTTACAAGGACATTTAAATATATACTACTACTTAAAGTAGTATATATTTAAATCTCCTTGTAAAAAATACTTGTTCCAATTGTAGTTAGTACGCAATGCGAAGCGTTATGTTAGCTTAGCGGCCCTATTCTTATCATACGCGCTTTTTATATATTATACATTTTACTAATAAATATGTTACTACTTCTTCATTCCATCCAGAAATCCACTGCTGGTGCAGAAGTAGAAGTCACGTTGCAACAAATGTAGTTATACAAATTTCGTTAAAATATCCTACTATATAAATACTAAATATATGAGAACAATGATGTATGACAATAAATCTTTGCACTCGCAAGCCCCTGATTACAGATATATTGTTAAAACTGATACTTAAAATATATATGAATAGATATATTTGACTTTGTGTTGTGAGCTTTATGGGGAATTGTATTAATATAAGGTTTAAAAAATACCCCAGAGTTTCTTGTAATTTTTAATCTGAAAAGGTCTTGTTTTTGCGAAACAGTGTAGATTTTCATGAGAAATTTGAACAAGTTTAAGTTGAATAAAAAGGTTTTCAATTTGGACTGTAAATATAATAATATAAAACACACATATATAAAACACTTACTATTAGCAATAATTTACTTAAAGAGTGATGAAATGTAAACCATACTCAATGTAAAAAGGAAATAAATACATAGCCTTGTAAAGCACATCGCCACAATGCGTGCTAGCTGGCCTGATTAGCTGTAAAAGGGTGAAAAGGATAGGAAAATCGATCTTCATCGTTCATTGTTTCGCTCAGTATTCGTAAGAAAGCAAAATAATATTTACTTAATATTTATAACGGTTCTTTTTTAGTTTCAAACGAGTTAGCCCTATGATATAAGGTGAACTGTGTTATAGTAAAATAAGTGGTGAACAATCAAAATATTATTAAAATTTAAAGAAAATATAATATTTCTTTTATTAGAGCCATTCAAACAATATAAAGTACGTGAGGGTAATATGGTCATCCGGTTCATATGGTTACTTTCATATAACTCTAAAACTACAGCCTAATTTGCATAGATGGCTTTGTTTTTTTTTTTATAGGAGAGGGGGCAAACGAGCATGCGGCTCACCTGATGGTAAGTGACTATCGCCGCCCATGAACAACTGCAAACCCAGGGAGGGAATTGCAGATGCGTTGCCGGCCTTTGTGATACGATAGCTCTTCATCAGTCATTCAAATAATAAAAAGTCAAAAGGGCGCCGCTTTATCGACGCCATTTTGACAGTTGATATTATAGTAAGTACGTGATAGCAATATGGTCACTTTTAGCTTTATCGCCCTATAAAACCAAAATTACGCGAACAGAGACAAAACACAAAGTCATATACTATAAGTAATATATTAAGAAAAGAATTAGCAAACAAGCTTTGGAAATAATTAGGAACACTGCGAAAAATCTACTTAAAAAAATCTAACTACACTACAGAATACAAAAATCGACTTATTTTTTCTTAATTTACAATAATATCAACTGTCAAAATGGCGTCGATAAAGGAGTGCCTTTATGACCCTTTATCATTTTATAGACTGATCAATAGCTATCGTAATAAGAAAGTGACCATATTAATCGGATGACCATATTACCGTCACGTACTATAGTTAGTTTTTTTTAAGTTGATTTTTCAAAGTGTTGCTAATTATTACCAAGGCTTGTTTGTTATTTTTTTTTATATTAGTTATAGTATACGACATTGTGTATTTGTCTCTGTCCTCCTCCTAGTTTTGGTTTTATAGGGCGGCAAAGCTTAAGGTGACCATATTACCCTCACGTACCTTAATATAGTAATTATGTCTCTATCTTTTCATTATTTGCTCGATTGTAATCTCTTCATTT
The DNA here is from genome assembly GCA_963668995.1 of Parnassius mnemosyne. NCBI lineage: Eukaryota > Metazoa > Arthropoda > Insecta > Lepidoptera > Papilionidae > Parnassius > Parnassius mnemosyne. The sequence goes on along the minus strand of CAVLGL010000093.1, from coordinate 25,550,359 downwards.
ATTATTATTCTTTTACTCTACTCTTATATAATTTATTTGAATATAAATTATGAAATTTGAGTAATTTATTTTATTATGATATTATCTTTAGCCAATAAAACTATTTGGTACTCTAACTAATATGTTTTTTGTGTGATACACTAGTTTAATTTTTTTTTAAATTTGTTGAAAATATTAAAACAATATAAAAAACGTGCTAATTGTATGATCAAAATAAAACTATTTTTTTCCTCAAAGCAATTCTTATCAACGGTACCCTTCTGCGAAACATTCCGCTATTGTCCCATTGTCCTGCAGGAAGCCGTCTGACAGACGTTTTATTACAGTAAAACGTGCTACTATGCGATATCCCTTAATTTGATTCGAAGAATGTCCGAAAATACGTTTAATATTACGCTTGTATAAATCTACGAAATGTTATTAAAATCGCAATAATAATGTCGTATTTTTTTTTTATAAAACGGCAGTGGAAAACAAACTTACATTCCACATGGTAAGCGGCTATAAACTGCAGTCACGTGCAGTCAACTTCCTTCAAAGAAACATACAGATGCGTCGTCACCCCTAAGGACTAAGATGGAATGCCTCACAGCCTGTAATAACGGAACACGCAGAGCATAACCTACCCAGACGGTTTCCTAGGTAGAAAAGTAAGTATTCGTGGTGTAAAGTTAGTATTCTAGTTAGTAGTATAGTCTTAGCACGAATGGGTCGACTCGACCGGGGTAGGACCACGCTCTCACAGAATACCGCGTAAAATATCAGCTTAAAACTGCTGTGTTTCGTATGGTGAGTATAAAGAACCGGAGACCCTTTTTACTGGAAAAGAGGCATTCCATCTTTGTCCTCACGTGTGACAACGTATCTGCATTTTGACCCTTTATTAAGGATAGATGTAAGCCACAGCAACCACTTACCATCAGGTGGACTGTGTGCTCGTTTGTCAACCTATCCTATAAAAAAAAGAGTCCGCCTAATAATTATGGTGAAAGCTGATTAAAAAGAAATTAATAATATCTTTAGTATAGTATTTGTTTATAAATTTAAGTAAAATAATGAAAAAAAATTATGTAAATGAGTTTAATTTTACTGCCATGTTATATTTGACTGCTCGCATAAACTCAAAAAAAACAAATAGATATGCACTTAGGTTCGCGCGCTTTCTTCATAAGTAGCGGCAGATGTCGTGAAAATAATAACTCCTCAAGAGAGCAGATTTGTGCTATCAAAATCAAGCACCTTCAATATGCGCAAATATTAAGCAAAACAATTATTTTTTATAAATCTATATTATGTACTAATCTATATCAGAAACAGAAACAGAAACAGAAACTTTTTTATTCAATATAGATTATAAATAATACTTATTGAAAGTCACTCTTTTGTTTGATTACCACTGGTTCGGAAAAAACCTCTGTCCTGGGAAGAACCAGCAAGAAACCCAGCGGGACTTTTTTTTTAAAATAACAGCTTACGATCATGATGTTACACAAATTAACAACACAACAAATTAGAAATAGCTTGGTAGCGATCACCTCATTTCCAGGGGTTATTATCATCCATAAATTCCTTAATATTATAATAACCCTTTTTATACAAACTTAGTTTAATAAAGTTTTTGAACTTTGAACAGGTCAAACTTTGTATATTTTCTGGAATTTTGTTGTAAAAGCGTATACATCGCCCCAAGAATGAATTACTGACTCGATGGAGTCGAGTAACTGGTACTACTAGCTTGTGTCTGTTCCTAGTATTTACAGAATGAATATCACTTATTTTTGTAAAACTACTTTTATTTTTGTGTACGTACATTACATTTTCATAAATGTATTGAGAGGCCAAAGTTAATATATTAATTTCCTTAAATTTTTGTCGCAGCGACTCTTTAGGCTTTAAATCATAAATTGCTCTTATGGCCCTCTTTTGCAAAACAAATATAATTTCAGTGTCAGCTGCGTGTCCCCATAGCAAAATACCATACGACATTATGCTATGGAAGTAGCTGAAGTAAACTAGTCTAGCTGTTTCAACACTGGTTAGACTTCTAATCTTTTTTACAGCATATGCTGCAGAACTAAGTCTGCTTGCTAGTTTTGATATATGGGGGCTCCATTGAAGCTTCGCGTCTAGTGTGATTCCAAGAAAAATGGTGGTATCTACAAGACTCAGTTTCTCCCCATTTAAAATTACATTAGTATTTAATTGTTTGACATTTGGAGTCACGAATTTCATACATTTTGTTTTAGTGCCATTTAAATGCAAATTATTAACATCGAACCAATTTACTAATTTAGATATAGCATTATTTACTTCGTCATATTTTAGTAATTGTCGACTTAATTTGAAAATTAAAGAAGTGTCATCTGCAAATAATACTATATCATGGTTATCCCCTACTATGTAAGGTAAGTCATTAATGTATACAAGAAACAGAAAGGGGCCGAGAATTGAGCCTTGAGGCACGCCCATTTGTACCATCGATCCGGAAGAGCTCATATTGTTAATGACAACTTTTTGAGTTCTCTTACTTAAATATGAAATAACTAATTTAAGGGCATCACTTCTTACACCGTAGTGTTGAAGTTTCCTGATTAATGTTTCATGGTGAACACAATCGAAGGCCTTGGATAGGTCACAAAATATACCCAAAGCATCCTGTGAATTCTCCCATGCATTAAAGATATATTTAATCAGCTCAACACCGGCATCAGTTGTCGAGCGACCCCTTGTGAAACCAAATTGATTTTTATGAAGTAAATTATTTATATTAAAAAAATTTAACATTTGATCAAGAACAATTTTTTCAAAAATCTTACTAAGTGTTGGTAGTACAGAAATAGGTCTAAAATTGGCGGGGTCTAATGTACTACCAGATTTAAATAAAGGTATTATCTATACATAATACAAATAAAATTGAAGTGTATGTTTATAATATCGAAATTACTGGCTTCTTTTAAGCTCATGGTGTTAATTGTATGCTACTAAGCCATGTATACCTATTTTTTAATATTTGTTTGTCTTTTTGTTTGTCTGTCCGGATTAATCTTCGGAATGGCTGAACTAACTGTGACAAAATTTCACAAACATATCTGTGATTTACGTTGCTTTTAACCGAAAAACATGTAGGATTTTTTTGGAAATTCTAAAAGCTGATAAAGTAAATGGTTTTATTTAGTTCATTACTTATATCATAAACTGTAAGAGATATTATAAAAAAAAACAGTTACGTGAAATTAAAAGATCAAAAAGATTGCAGAAAAAGTAGTAGATTACGAGTACGTCATGTGTTTTCATACAATATTTTTATATTATTCCTATACTATTTTATATACAAGTAAATATTAATAAATACATTTAGTAAATTGCTCTTACGATTTCGATGAAATTTCCGATATAGGGGTTCACGGGGGCGAGAAATCGGTCTAGCTAGTTCTCATTTAAGGGAAAATTGGTTTTCTCTGTGTTATCACACAAAGGGCATAAAACTTGACCTAACCGCGCCATGTGATTGGTGAACGACGTGGCAGGGGTCTCCGGTGGAGGTTCGGTTGCCACCTAAGATGACTCGACCTGGCAACATATAACACACGCACCCTGAGGACTGACGAGAAGATACTGGAGCTGGAAGAAGAGATAGGTTGCGCTGGGATATTATAGGATTATCTGAGTTCCAAAAAGAGAGGGAAGACACAGTCATCCTCGAATCCAGCAACTTGTATCATCAACAGGAGGTCGACCATCTGTCCCAAAGAGGTGTCGGATTTATCGTCAACAAGTCTCTCTTTAACAAAGTAGTAAGGATTGTGAGTTTGTCGACTAGGGTTGCGTACGCGTGAACTATGGTCATACAAGTTTACACACCAACCTTGGCACGACCCAATAAGGAGGTGAAAGAAATGTATGGGGATATCTCAAAAGCCATGCTTTCCTCCTAATCATCATCATCATAATTACAGCCCTTCACAAGTCCACTGCTGAACATAGGCCTCCCCCAAAGAATGCCACAAAGCACGGTCCTGAGCCACCTGCATCCATCGACTTCCTGCATATCTTACCAGGTCGTCACTCCATCTAGTGGGGGGACGCCCTACACTTCGCCTGCCGGTACGAGGCTGCCACTCGAGAACCTTTCTTCCCCATCGGTTGTCGGTTCTTCGAGCTATATGGCCGGCCCATTGCCACTTCAGCTTACTAATCCGTTGGGCTATGTCGGTCACTCTGGTTCTACTGCGGATATCCTCATTTCTGAGTTTATCACGCAGAGAAACTCCGAGCATAGCCCTCTCCATAGCTCGCTGAGCGACCTTGAGCTTCCTCATTCGGCCAGCAGTGAAGGACTACGTCTCAGTTCCGAATGTCATCACGGGCAACACGCACTGGGTGTACAGTCTCGTTTTCAAGTTTTGAGGTATACCTGACGAGAAGATGTGCCGTAATTTCCCGAACGCTGCCCAACCGAGTTGAATCCGTCGATTGACCTCTCGGTCGAAGTTGGACTTACCTAGTCGGACTATTTGTCCCAGGTAAACATACTCGTCAACAACTTCGAGCTTAGTGTTCCCAACAACTACCGGCATAGGTGTGACATGGACATTAAACATGATCTTTGTTTTGTCCATGTTCATCTTAAGACCTATCCGTTGGGAAACACTATTGAGGTCATTGGACTATATCGTCGGCAAATCGAAGGTGAGTGATGTACTCGCCATTGATGTTGATACCGTATCCTTTCCAGTCCAGAAGCTTGGAAACATCTTCCAATGCAGCGGTAAAGAGTTTCGGGGATATGACGTCACCCTGTCCTACACCTCTCTGCAATTGGATAGGTTTCGTACTCTGGTTCTGTACACGAATAGCCATCGTAGCCCTACTGTACAAGCACTTCAACACTTCGATATACCGACAGTCAACTTGGCATCGCTGAAGGGACTGCAGCACCGCCCAAATTTCGACGGAATCAAAGGCTTTCTCATAGTCCACATACGCCAGACATAGTGGCAAATTGTACTCCTCGGACTTCTGTACAATTTGCCGAAGGGTATGTATGTGGTCTATGGTGCTAAAGCCTTTTCGGAAACCGGCTTGTTCGGGAGGCTGGAAGTCGTCAAGTCTGCGCGCGAGACGATTCGTAATGACTCTCGAAAACAGTACGTAGACGCGGCTCAGAAGGGAAATCGGTCTGTAGTTCTTCAAGAGAGCGTTGTCGCCTTTCTTGAAGAACAAGACCACCGCACTTATGCTCCACGCCTCCGGTATAATACCACCATGGTAGAAGGAATTAAAGAGCTTCTGAAGGACTTCAAGTACCGGTTTTCCACCCGCTTTCAGAAGCTCCGCTGTAATTCCATCCTGGCCTGGGGCCTTGCCGTTTTTAAGGTGCTGGAGAGCCATTCTAATCTCGCTCAGACTGACGTCCGGGATATCACCGGAATAATGTCGGATAAGACTCGCTCTTGGATCGTTACTCACACTTGCGTGTGGCTCCAACGATGACGTGTACAGCTGCCCATAGAACCTCTCAATCTCACTCGAAATCTCAGGTGCCCCGGAAACGATGCTGCCACATTCGGTCTTCAGCTTTGACAGTTGGCTCTTTCTGGCAGACAGATCTCTGGCAAAGACTTTGGAGCCTTGGTTCCGCTCGATTGCTTCTTCAATACGAGCTGTATTGAAGTTGCGTAAGACCCGCCGCATGCATTTGGAGATCTGTTTGTTCAGTTGCCTGTATGCTGTCAAATCTGTTGAAGAATGTAGCTTCATCTCCCGTCTAACAGCCATGAGATTAAGAGTGTGATCGGAGAGTTTTTGTGTTCTTCTGCGGCGGGTCTTGCAGAACTTAGCTCCGACCGCATGGACAGTTTCCACGAGCTTGTCATTCAAATCGTCCACTTCATTGCAGTCTTCTAGGCACTGAAAACGGTTTTGCAACTCGAGCTGAAAGGTTTCGGGACTTTGGATTAGAGCACGAGGGGGACGGAGCGTTGACTTCATTAGACGAGACCTCTCCAACTTAACGTTTAGGTTCAGTGTGCCTCTAACCATTCAGTGATCGCTGCCGGTTTTCACCCTCGCGATCATTGAGACATCACTGAACAGTTGTCGTCTGGTCGTCATAATGAAGTCAATCTCATTTTTTGTCGAACCGTCGGGGCTCGACCAGGTCCACTTCCTGTGGGGCCGCTTCTGGAAGAAAGAGTTCATCATAAAGAGTCCCTCTTTCTCCATGAAGTCGGCCAACTGCTGGCCCCTTGGGTTCCGTTGCCCTATTCCAAATTTCCCCACTTTCAGCTCACCGTTCTCTCTTGTGCCTAGTTTTGCATTGAAGTCTCCCATTAACACCGTATATTGGGTTTTGGAGGAATGCATGGCTCTAGAGATATCCTCATACATTTCCTCCACCTCCTGATCGGGGTGTGCTGAGGTTGGTGCGTAAACCTGTATGACCTTCAGCGAATACCGTTTGGTGATTCTGAGTATAAGGTACGCAACCCTCGTCGACACACTCTCAATCTTTACAACGTTGTTAACGAGAGACTTGTGGACGATAAATACGACACCTCCTTGGGACAGATGGTCGCCCTCCCGGTAATAGAGCAAGTTGCCGGATTCGAGGATTACCGTGTCCTCCCCCTCTCTTCGGACTTCGGATAATCCTATAATATGCCAGCGCAACTTGTCTATCGCTTCTTCCAGCTCCACGATCTTCTCGTCAGTCCTCAGGGTGCGTGCGTTGTACGTTGCCAGGTCGAGTCGTCTAAGGTGGCAACCAAACCTCCACCGGAGATTCTTAGCACCCCCTGCCCCGCCGTTACCATGGTCGCCACCGTAGCCAGGAATTGCGGGGCCGCCGGGGACTGGTGGCCGTCTGTTTGTTGCTTTAGTCATTGGGGGGTATTTGCCATAGTTGCCACGCTTGGCGAGCGGGTTGGCAACCGCAGTTTTTTATTGTATTTTTGCCGTTACCAGGAAGATGCTGCTGCCCATCTCTTGCTTGTTTCCCTTTGTCGCCTTTTACGACACCCACGGGAGGATATGGGGTAGTGGATATTCTTAACCGCCACTACACGGCAACGGTAGTCCTTATGGAAGAGTCGCTGGAGGACCTGAGCACTATGCTCAATGACCTCAATAGTATCTACCAATGGATAGGTCTTATGATGAACATAGATAAATCAAAGATTATGTATAACGTCCATGTCACATCTATGCCGGTAGTTGTTGTAAACACTAAGCTTAAAGTTGTTGACATCTTCTCGTCAGGTATACCTAGAAACTTGAAAACGAGACTGTACAACCAGTGCGTGTTGCCAGTGATGACTTATGGAACTGAGACGTGGTCCTTTATCGCGGACGGAGGAAGCTCAAGGTCGCTCAGTGAGCTATGGAGAGGGCTATGCTCGGCGTTTCTCTGCTTGATAAACTTAGAAATGAGGATATCTGCAGTAGAACCAGAGTGACCGACATAGCCCAACGTAAGCTGAAGTGGCAATGGACCGGTCATTGAATATCCAACAGCCTATGGGAAAGAAAGGTTCTCAAGTGGCAGCCTCGTACCGTTAGGTAAAGTGAACCTCCACTAGATGGAGTGATGACCTGGTAAGACATGCAGGAAGTAGATGGGTGCAGGTAGCTCAGGACCATGCTTTGTGTCATTCCTTGTGGGAGGCCTATGTTCATCAGTGGACTTGTGAAGGGCTGTAATGATGATGAATAATCAACAGTGGTAGAGCCACGCGGCAGCTTTTGCTGTCGCACGGATGGGCCGGCTCGAACCGGGGTGGTACCACGACCTCACAGAATACCAGCGTGAAGTAGAGGTTTACCTCTGCGTTTCGCTTGGTGAGTGCAGGTGGCCGGAAGCCCTTTTTACTGGAAATGAGGCATTCCATCTTAGTCCTCACGGGTGGCAACGCATCTGCATTTAGATTCGCAAACGAGGATAGATGTAGATGTCTATGGGCCGCAGCAACCACTTACCATCAGGTGGACTGTGTGCTCGTTTGTCACCCTTATCCTATAAAAAAAAAAAAAAAATTACAAAAAAAGAACTCTCGATAAGACCGAAATAATTTTGAATTTTCCATTTTTGATTTTTATACATTAAAAACGGTTTTCAATGATTTTAATCAGCTACGTCATATATTTTTGTACGCATACGGGGCACGATCACGCTCGCCAAGAATATCACTGTATTTCGTGTGGTGAGTGTAGAGAACCATAATATTATTTCGTGGTGTATATTTTTATTATTATTTTTGGTGGATATTTTTATTATCTGATTGGCCTGTTTAAATATAAAAATGTAAATGAAAATGATAAATGTACGTGAATATCAATAAAATATAATAAATACATAAATAAATAAAAATCCAACCAGATGGAAGCCCTCGGCAGGAGAGACCAAACGGCCGAGGGTGAAGAAGAAAGGGAAATTAACCGTCCGTCACGGAGTCCTAATCCAGATGACGTCAGTGGTTGACTGGGATAAGCTCTTTCGCAGAAACGACCACAGGAATAATTTCGGTCTGCAGACCACCCCACATGTCGTTCACCTCATGAGCCAGGTCCAGATATTTTGTCTGCTTATCTGTTTCGACTTTTACGAGGTTCTCGTCATAAGGAATAGTAATGTCGATATATTATATCCATTCTTATTCATATTTATTATTCATCATTAATAATAACTAGTCAATGGATTGAACAAAATAAACCAATCACCACCAAGTGCGCTATTTATTAAAATTTTTATAAGGCAATGCTACGTGCATACGTAGTACGTAGTTAGTGATGCAGATAAGACTAAACTACGAGTAAAAACGAATATCTGTCTATCCGTCGTGGTCTCTAAAAGTCCATTGCTGAACATAGACCTCTCCTTACATTGCCTCATAACGAGTTTTGTATAATTACCATGCTTTACAGGTGGGTTGGCAACTGCATTTTTTTATTATGTAGTGGGAGAATGCTACTGGTTTGTTCCCCTTTGTCACCTATTACGACACCCACGGGACGATCCATAAATACATTGTTTTATGTAATAACAAATTAATGCGATTAAAGTACAAATTTACACAAAAAATATGAATATTCAGGTGATCAGATTAATTTATGATCGAGATTAAATCCAGATTTAAATCCGTCGCTTTTCGTTAAATACTTATACTTAACCGATTTTCACAATTGAATATAGCCGCTTGTTTAAGTACAAATGTAAAACACAAGCAAATCCAACTCTTACTAAGCTAAACTTTTCATAATAAGATTTGTTTTCGTAATCTTATATTGGTCACCATCGTATTCTTCGCTTACGGTTTTCATTTAGTGTTATTTTTCATATTTAATTAAATTATTTTATTCACAGCGATGATTCTAACGCTATTGAATGATGCGACGCTATCGTCTAAAACGTGATTATTACTTTTACACTTAAAAGTGGCTCTATCGATCTTACAGACCATTATACTATGGTCGGGCTGGTTATAGCAGCTTTATTGACTACTATCATCCCTATTTTACTAAAAATATAAAAACTTATATTTTCCTTTACAGTTCATTATTCATTATCACTAGTTACAGACCTTACCCTTAGACTGTTTTATAACGGGGATCATTATTTACTTAAAAATAAGAACAGTAAAAAAGAATACATATTTCGTTTGTGTAAGGCACGTCCCAGGGGTAATCTTTTTTTTAGTTTCGGATATGGGGAGACACATGTGGACATACCTACTTGTACCATGAAACAATTTTCAGCCGAGCTTCTCCACGTGACTTGATTAACAATTCTTAGTATATTGTTAGCTCACGTTCTTGACACTACCCACTTGGAAAAATGATAAATTGATATTCTGTCTTCCAAAATTACAGATTTTATAACGATATTAAGTTAAAATCTGCATTTTTGAATTTCAAGTAAAATAATTCTTAAATTTTCTACTTGATGCTTGTACTCGTAAATTTACAACAAAAACAGCCTGTACCCATTTATTTGTAAGACATTCATTTCCTTCTATTTGTAAGAGGGTGACTTTAACAGAAATGAGTGTACAGAAGGATTAACATTTTCTTGAAATGTCCATCTCAAATTAACGCAATGCACCCTGCTGATTGACAATTTATTACCTATTATTTACGTTTAACTAAACGAAAAATTGTGTCGCTATGCTAAAAAAAATATTACACCTTGTATGGTGTTATGACACCTATCCAATAGTATAAAAATAAGAACTATTCGTTATATTTTTTCACTATATTAGCTAATACTATAAGTATTTACATAATTTATTTGTTGAATATTTTAAATATTATACTAAACAAAAAGCCGCAAATTACTATTATGGTGTTATTGCCTTTAGGTTTGGCAAATCGAAAATTGAAATTACGTTTGGTAAATCGAAAACTTTTTTTATTACTAAGTATGAATGTCGTAAGTAATTGTTTTAAGTAATTCAGATAAAGTGAATAATACTCGAAGATAGTTTCATTTAACACTTATACGGTGTTTAAAAGTAGTTTATTGTAGATGCGTTTACTAAAACTATTCGTAAATAAATGAATTTATGTAGTCCTTATCTAGAATGACGTAATATCATAAAAATATTTTTCCATATTGCTGTTATTGTCTTGCTTTGTCTTGTATAGAAAAACTCATATTTGTTTCAATTTAAATGTTATAAATTATAATATTGTTTTCAATTTTAAATTGAACAAAAATCAGTTTACCAGCAAAATTAAATAAATAACAATAATGAAAAATAATATCAAGGAGCATCAGCTTACAACAATAAATAATATTAAAAACGATATTTTTAAAATCAAACTAATTTTTACTACTGTTATTAAATTCCTTAAACTTTTCAATGAATAATTTAAATTATGAACCAAGGGAGCACAGATAGAAACTTGAAAAAAAAAAACTTAAAAAAAACGATTGAATGCTTTTGTTGTTGCATAAAATAATTATATTTTTATATTTATATTTTTCTAAAATCAAACGGAATATTCTGTAGATTTTCTTAAAGCACGCATTAATAAATCTTTAAATTAATTTTAAATTAAAAAATATTTTAGCTTATCAATATTACAATATGTATCAACAAAGTTAAGAAATTACTAGCTCGCTAACACGCATTGGGGTAGCGCGGCGGACATCTCCTTGCTCTTAAAGAAGCCTGTGCCCAGCAGTGGGACCTATATAGGATGTTACTTTAATTTTTAACTATCTTCTTGTGCACCTGAAAGTAAGTGGATGCTGTAGTCTATATACACCTGCATCATTAATGGTCAAAATGCAGATGCGTTGCGATCCATGAGGGCCAAAATGAATATCATACTAGTAAAAAAGATTACCAGTTCTCGTTGACCAGCACACGAAATATACCATTATACCGCTATTTTTTTTAAACGAGCCTTGTCTGGTGGTCTGTGTTGACCGCCGCCGATGAACTGCAACACCAGGGGAATTTCAGGTACGTTGCTGGCAATATAAAGGATTCACAATATATTAGTGCAAAGAAGAAAACTTCTAGTAAATCGCAAAGTTGAGGACTGCCAAGCATCCAGATAACGTGGATGATAATATAAGCTTCGTTGCGATGTGCATTAGTGAAATACGTCAGCCGGAATTAATCTTGGAATTAATTCCTCAGAGCATTTCCATTTATAAATGCGATTGAAAATACAAAAGGATGCAACAACTCTTCGCAGCGCCAGTGAATCGAGCCAATCGGTGAGAACTCGGTCGTCAACGATTCGAGCCGCTCTGCGCTAAATGCGGTCAGGTCAAGTGGAAGGAGCTGACACTGAAGAGCCGCAACCAAGAGATGAGAACAGTATGTGTTGCTGTTGGTTTGCATACTGTGGTGTTATCATGTAATTGGGTGCTTCACGTCACAGCGATGCGTGATTGTGACGGGAACATGTTACAGTTCGTCGAACTGTATTGCTCTATACTGAATGTGTGGTACAGTGCGCTGTTCTCCAAAATAGCTTCTGATAGTAAGCAGGGTTTGTTACCGAGTAGTGTTCTTTTATTTAAATAATTTTGAGAATAATTTCTAATATCAGAATGGGAAAGATAATTTATATTATTAATTTTAGACAATCTTGAATTGAATTATGTTAGGGTTTTTACTTTACTTTGGCTTTGACTTGCAGAAGGATATGGCGCTAGCCGATTAATCGTCTTCGACCTCGACCAGAAATCGACCTCCGGTCGGACATTATTAAACATATTACAATTTACCTAAACTTTTATGACTAATCCATTGTTTATCTTTTATATTCAGTTTTTAAATACTGTGTAGTGGCGGTGTAAGAATATCCACGACCCCATATCGTCCCGTGGGTGTCGTAAAAGGCGACAAATGGAAACAAATCAAGAAATGGGCAGCAGCGTCCTCCTATTAACGACTAAAATGATACTATATGTGAGGCTGACCCTTCGCAATTGTAAAGTTGCAAGCGGTGTATAACAATAATAAAGATACATAACATTTAAGTTTTATATTATAATTTGGAAGTGGGTCACAATATTTCTGAGTTTCAGAGCGTGTTTGTACAATGCATGTTCATATAATGCTTGATTTTATAAGAGAGCTGCCAGAGGCGCTTACCCCATAGTCATACACATATATGTGGTGGTCACGCGACTGACTAACGAACTACAGTTGCACAATGTAATAGTCATATATTAAGGACTTATGATTATGATAGTAAGCTCTATAATACAAAAGCAATAAAAAGGATTATTATAGTGGCGTGTAGACTGCTTAACCGTGACCGAAACCTCGGCATATCACGTTAGTGCTCGTGATGAGCGGGTTTATTGTAGCAATACAGCTAGCTCGTGGACACCGCACACCCCTACTGATTGTGAGCGGCGTCTTAGCGCATAGCATTATGATACGTCGGCTATATTTTGGATTAAGGAGAGTGTGTTTGGTAGTACTTTTAAGTGCAACAAGTATACTCAACTGTATGTCTTAATGCAATAACTAACTATAATATACATTAATGATATACACAATAGACACAAACACTTTCTGAGGACTGAATTATTATTAATATTATTTTATATCTAGCTATTGATATAGAAATATCTGCTGATGTATTGGTTGGTGGAACACATTATGTCAAAATAATGTGGGTAATAGCTGGAGGAAGAAGACACTCAAGGCTGTGGCCGAAAGTTGCTTAACATTCCCTTGAGGTGAGCAGTAGATTCACGACACGCTCTGCGGCTAGAAGCCATGCTGACCGTGCAATCGATGGTGATACCTTAGACTTATATAACGCCTGCATGAGCGGCGTTCTGGCAGGTGGTGGTGCCGAAGGGCTTTTTATGTCCAGTGTGCCTATTATTTCGAAGTGTGCCTAAAACGTGTGACGCACATTCACTGTGGCTGGATATAATCGTATTCTGTTTGGCGTTTACACACATTGACGACTTTGGTCGATGTTTATTTATGCTTATGCATCACCAAGGGGCTACTTTTTGATGTGGACTACGGTCCAGTTTCCAACTTCTCGTCCCTCTTCGGGGGAAGCGCGTTGTATAGGTCGGCACTCACAGCACACGGCGTGCGTGGAACCGTGCATCCCCCATTTTTTAAAATGTGGGACAGATATACAAATATTGTGAACCTTTTCCAAGTGGGAAGGGATTACTTTTAAGAAATTGATTGATGTGATCCTGATACAAGTGAAATAGGGACGATTTAATGTTCTCAAACTTTTTGAGCCCTTTATTTGTGAACGGGGTTCTTTAGCTTATAATAACTATAACTAACGGCGTTCGATTGCTGTAGTGAATATTTATTCTTCCAAGAAACACTTAATAGAACTTTTAGCAGCCAGGCTAATCAACCCTAAACGGCAATAAATAATGTATACCCTGCTGCTACCATAACGCAGAAGGCGAAGGTCTGAATAAAACATTTATTTCCTAACTACCCCCGGCTACTGAGATACTGCGGGCTGCATATATGCGAGATAATTTGACTGCATATATGCGAGATATTTAACGTTCTATATAGAAACAAGAAGCAGCCACAAATATCATCAGCGCCGCATCGTCTTCACACGCCGGCTATCTTCATGCATCCGTCGACCATTTTCGAGCCGTTTCTTTAACGCCGCAACTTCGCTTCTTCTTGCTGTTCCGGAGATGTGTCCCACGCCGCCGCCGCTCGCCGATTTCGCGTGCGCGCCGGTCTGCACCACTTTTATAGCCCCGTCTTGCAACGCAGCTACGAGAAGCTATCCACGAGTCTTACGCCGGCAAACGGAGCGCGACATACATATAATAGTTGTACATAATATTTTGATTAATCTTTATTGGTGGAAATGTATTAATTGTAATTGGCTAAGTAAATAAATAATATTACTATTGGTAAACTAAGGATGTAGCCAGGCATATAAATATAGGCAGGGTTAACTAAATAAAATAAACCATTCGCCTGCACATAGTAAAGCATAACAGAAAATTTCATTTCTCCGCCACTAAACCACTCGGAGTCTGTTAATAGTGGACACCATACACCATTATTACATTGGTGACCCCGTTACGAACACTGGGAAGGAAGATCCCTGCAACAATAGTAGGAAAAATATCCCCTTACTGCTACTATCACCGACGTTTCGGTTTCGAGGCAAAAAAATTTACAACACCGTGTATATTCAAAAATGAACATATAAAGTCGGAAAACTAACTAATACGCTTGATACGACGGAATCCGGCATAACAGAAACGTCCTAAGTACCGTCTTTTTGTCACCGATAAAAAAAGCAAGCTTACCTTCCTTATCGACACCGGAGCGAATATCTCAGTTTTACCGCCGTGACAAAGACAGAAGATGAAGCCACTGGATTTTCAACCCTACGCAGCAAACAATACGGTGATTCCTACATACGGAGAAAAAACAATGGAGCTGGATTTGAACTTACGTCGACCATTCAAATGGAGATTTATCGTCGCTAAAGTCAGCAAACCAATCATCAGTGCTGATTTTCTTCAACATCACCAGTTGATCGTCGACATCAAAAACAGAAGAATCATCGACGGGAAAACTAATCTTGCATCTCAGTCTTTCGTCCAAGCAACCAATCTGCCCGATATAAGAAGCATAGATGTTCAACAATCGTATCACAAAATCCTTGAAGAATATCCCGGAATCACAAGAAGAAGTTATCAATGAAATTAACACCGAAGCACGATGTTGAGCACTTCATCGAACCCATTGGACCACCATTTCACTGCCGTGCACGTCCAATCGCACCACATCGATACGGGCAAGTTTGAAAGGAATTCGAAAACATGAACGAGCAAGGAATATGCCGTCCAAGCAAAAGCCCTTGGTCATCACCACTTCACGTTGTACCGAAGAAGAATGGAGAATTACGAGTTTGTGGATATTACAGAAGACTGAATTCTATTACCACTCTTGACCGCCACCCAATACCGCGAGACCAGGATTTCACTCCTCAACTGTCAGACAAGAATATATTATCCACCATCGATCTCAACCGACCTTACCAACAAATAAAAGTACACGATGAAGACATACAGAAGACAGCAATAATTACCCCAAGAATTTCCAAGAATGACCCCAGGACTGAAGAACGCTGGTCAAACCTTTCAAATATTCATACACGAAGTAGTTCATGGACTGGATTTCGTTTTTGCATTTATTGATGATCTCCTTGTTGCAAGCCCTGATAAAGAAACACACGAAATCCATCTACGCACCGTGACACAGCGAATTGAAGACAATGGAATCACAATCAACCGAAAATGTATATTTAATTTTAATTCGAAATGCATATTTGGACATTAAGAAGTTCAATTTCTTGGTTTCACCGTCAGCAAGGAAGGAATCAAACCGCCTACTGAAAAAGTCAGAGCAATCATCGATTATGAGAAATATAAACAAATCGAAGAACTAAGGCGTTTTCTTGGGATGATAAACTTTTACAGAGAACACATACCTAAAGCCGCTGAAATTCAAGCACCACTTCACGCCTACCTTCACAACACGAAGAAGAAAGATAAAACGTCAATCGGATGGAACGATGAAGCAACGAAGGCATTTGAAGCTTGTAAAGTTGTGATCCAAAATGCAGATTTGCTCGCTCACCCATTACACGAAGTAACCCTTGCTATCTTCAGCGACGCGTCCGAGCTCTCAGCGGGAGCTGTACTCCAACAATACATCAATGGGAAATGGAAACAACTTGGCTATTTTTCGAAGAAGTTCTCCGATACTCAACGTAACTATAGTACATTCGACCGAGAGCTACTCGCTATCTACATGGCTATTAAACACTTCAAAAAAACGTTCGAGGGTCGAAACCTGATCGTTTTATCGACCACAAGCCATTAACATATGTACTTCAGAAGAAACCATCACCATCGGAAATACCACGACGAGCAAGACAACTCATTTTCATATGCGAATTCACGACCGACATACGTCACATCAGTGGAAAGGACAAAATAGTCGCCGACGCACTCAGTCGCATACCAATCGACAATGGAACGTGCCCTACATCAATCGACTATCACAAGATTGCCGATGCACAAGACAGAGATAGCGACAACATCAAACATCTATCGAAGCATAGTAACTTGTCCATCAAGCCAGTTACAATGCCAATGACGCATCTACCTATCTACTGTGAAGCTTTTTTTTTTTTTTTTTTTATAGAATAGGGGGCAAACGAGCATGCGGCTCACCTGATGTTAAGTGACTACCGCCGCCCATGAACAACCGCAACACCAGGGGAATTGCAGATGCGTTGCCGGCCTTTTAGAAAGGTGTAAGCTCTTTTCTTGAAGGTTCCTAAGTCGTATCGGTTCGGAAAATTCGCTGGTGGTAATTGATTCCACAAAGAAGTTGTGCGAGGGAGAAAACTTCTTCTAAATCGCACAGTGGTGGACCGCCAATCATCCAGATGGTATGGATGGTAACGCGAGTTTTGTCGCGACGTGCGATGGTGAAATTGAGCGGCTGGAATTAGTCCGAACAATTCCTCAGAGCACTCCCCGTGATAGATGCGATAAAATACGCAAAGAGATGCAACATCTCTACGCAGTGCCAGTGTATCGAGCCGATCGGAAAGAACTCGGTCGTCGACGATTCGAATCGCTCTGCGCTGGATGCGGTCAAGTGGAAGGTGCTTGCACTGGGGTGCCCCGGCCCAGAGATGAGAACAGTATTCCATGTGGGGCCGAACTTGCGCTTTGTAAAGTTGCAAGCGATGTGCCGGCATGAAATACTGTCTCGCTCTGCTGAGCACACCAAGCTTTTTAGAGGCCAATTTGGCCTTCCCTTCCAAGTGACCACGAAACTGCACGCTATTCGATATGTCGACGCCAAGGATTCCGATACTGGCTGAGGCAGCAAGGGGAGTGCCTTGAAACTGAGGAGATACGACAAAGGGGTTCTTTTTAGCGGTAAACGCGCAAATTTGTGTCTTCTGGGGATTGAACTGGACTAGATTTAGTCGGCCCCAATCCGAGACTTTGTTAAGCAAAGACTCGACTTCAGACACAAGTTTGTCCCGGTACTCGGCGACGTTTTCCCGAGAAATATTGGCACGGCCGGTATATAAGGCATCCCCAGTGCTGTCGTCTGCATAGCAATGAATGCTACCAGTTAGCAACATATCATTGATATGCAGGAGAAACAGCGTTGGTGATAGCACGCAGCCTTGTGGAACACCAGCGTTGATAGGCTTGTAATCAGAGCATGCACCGTCTACTACGACCTTGATGCTCCGATCAGCAAGGAAACTGGTGATCCATTTGCACAATTTCTCGGGAAGCCCATAGGAAGGAAGCTTCGAAAGAAGCGCCTTGTGCCAGACCCGATCGAAGGCCTTCGCTATGTCCAAACTAACGGCCAATGCCTCCCCCTTGGACTCTACTGCCTCCGCCCATCTATGAGTTAAGTAAACTAAAAGATCACCTGCTGATCGACCCCGACGAAAACCGTACTGACGGTCACTGATCAGCTGGTGATCCTCAAGGTACCTCATGAGCTGGCAGTTTATAATGGATTCCATTATTTTGGAGAACAAGGAGGTGATGGCGATAGGCCTGTAGTTGGACGGGTCTGAGCGGTCGCCTTTTTTAGGGATCGGGTGGACCAAAGCTGTCTTCCATGAATTCGGGACTACGCCTTGGGAGTAGGAGTACCGGAAAAGACGCGTTAAAACCGGTGCCAACTCCGGAGCACACGTCTTCAGCACAATGGGAGGGACTCCATCGGGCCCACTCGACTTGCTGACGTCCAGGGAGAAGAGTGCTTTGCGAACCGAGCGCTGTGTAAATCGCACATCCGGCATGGAGCACTCACATCGCGGGATGGTCGGCGGTGTGTTCCCCCCGTCATCTAGAGTCGAGTTGGACGCAAAAAGAGAGCACAACAGATCGGCTTTCTCTCTTGCGGCATGGGCCAGTGAGTCGTCCTCTCTGTGCAGAGATGGGAGGGATGGCTGACAGAAGTTCCCTTGGACAGCCTTGGCGAGAGACCAGAATGCACGGGTTCCCGAAGGAAGGCGAACTAGCTTCTCGCCAATTCTGCCGATGTGCTCAGACCTTGCCTTGGCAATGACGCTTTTGAAGGACCTGGAGGCGGAATTATACTTCTTTTTAAGTGCGCTGGTGTTTAAATCCCGAGACGTTGATGCGTCAGCCCAGGCCCGGTAGCACTCCTGCTTATAGCGTGATGCTATTTTACAGGAGCGACCAAACCATGGCTGGGATCTGCCTCCGATGGGCACCACAGAGGATGGAATAAAAAGTTCCATACCCTGAAGTACCACATCAGCAACAGAATCGGCAACAACGCTGGGATCTTCCGGCGAGAAGCAAACCCGCCCCCAAGGGTAGGATGCAAAAAAAGACCGCATCCCGTCCCAATCAGCTGACCTATAGTGCCAAACACGGCGGCAAGCTGTAGATCGCAACTGCGATTGGAGCGTGAGTGGCACTGTGCTCCGGATCAGACAATGGTCCGAAGAGCCCAGAGGGGCATCGACGGAGACCTGATATCCGTCCGGATGAGAGGTCAGCAGAAGGTCCAACAGGGAAGGTACATGGTCTTCCACATCTGGGATCCGCGTAGGCGAAGTAACCAGTTGTGTTAGACCATATGCCAAAGCAAAGTCGTAGACAGATCTACCCGCATGATCGGTTGAACGAGAACCAAGCCATTCAGCGTGGTGGGCGTTGAAATCACCGAGTATCACGATCTCTGCGGATGGGACCTGTTGTAGCACGGAGTCTGCAGCCATTTGGACGTGGTCGATGAGTCGGTCTGTGTCGGCATTACCGCTATGGGACCTATAGAGGCACCCGTAGACGCGGGGATGGTCGTCGCTGTCTACGCGCAGCCATAGGATGGACAGGTCCGTACCTTCAAGGCTGCCGAGGCGTCGAAAACAGATGTCCTCTCTGACGTATACACAAACTCCAGCCCGGGGCACAAAGGAGTGTTCCAATTTGTACCCCGGGTAGGAGAGATATGAAGTATCAGCCGGAGAGGACACCTGAGTCTCGGTTAAAAAGAGCAAGGCCGGCTTCGCCGTCTCTAGATGGTAATGGACAGCGTTAAGGTTGGAATGAAGTCCCCTGATGTTGCAAAAATTCACGGATAGCGTGACAGGGGTCGCCTTGGTTGTATTGCTCCGCTTGCCCCGAGCAGCATTAGTCACGAGCGGAATTTCGCCCCCCCCAGAATACGCGGGGCAGCCTGAGCACCCACGCTCAGGAGTGAAGTAGTTTGTTCGTGGATGCTCAGCGAGGGATTCTCCAGGGTTGCTGGTACCCTCCTGGGGTAGTCTTGTATTTAATTCCACTACCATGTTGATGGGGGGGGGGGGGGGGGGAATTGGGCCTCCGGCCACCTGCACTCACCAAACGCAACGCAGAGGTAAACCTCTACTTCACGCTGGTATTCTGTGAGGTCGTGGTACCACCCCGGTTCGAGCTGGCCCATCCGTGCGACAGCAAAAGCTACCGCTTGGCTCTACCACTGTTAAAATTCAATCTCAACCATGCGACCATACCTACCAGAAGAATGTCGCCGCGAAGTCTTCAATTCACTGCACAACATTAGTCATCTAGGTGTTTTTGGCCTTCAATACAAGTGGATGTTGGCAACTGGGCGAAGCAATGCATTCAATGTCAAAAATGCAAATTACAAAGGCATACATCAAGCAGCCTAGATTCATTTCCACCTACGGAGAGATTTGAACACCTGCACGTTGACATCGTTGGACCATTACCTACTTCACCGCAAGGACATCGTTACCTCGTAACAATGATTGACAGAACAACAAGATGGCCAGAAACAATAGCTACCGATGATACTTCAGCTGATTACGTCGCGAGGATAATTTATGAAAATTGGATTACTCGTTTCGAATCACCTAAAACCATCACAACGGATCAAGGAAGAAACTACGAAAGCAACATATTTCTCAAACTTCTTCAAACTATAGGAATACAGAAGACACGTACAACGGCATACCATCCTCAATCAAACGGAATAGTCGAACGATGGCATCGTACATTGAAGACCGCACTCAAAACTCGTTTATCTCAACATACAAAGTGGATTTATGAGCTAGCTACAGTGCTACTTGGACTACGAGCAACACCGCGTACAGACACTAGTCTTAGCGCCGCTCAGCTAACCTACGTCTGCAGCATAAGACTATCGTGTGACTTCTTCACTTCAACATCGTCAAATAATCAAGAAATGAATTATGATTTTGTAACTCAACTTCAAGAATCAATCAACAAAGCCTTATCGTCGAAACGCACATAATCATACGGAAATAATAAATCAGTATTCATTCATCAAGATTTGAAAACATGCAAGCAAGTTTTTGTAAGAAACGACGCAGTGAAGAAACAAATTCATCCTACCTACGATGGACCGTATAAACTATTGGAGCGAAATAGAAAGACTTTTAAATTAAAAATACCTGGAAGCCACAAATATCATCAGCGCCGCATCGTTTTCATATAGGACCACATGAGAAATACCAGCTTTCAAATAAAAAATAATTATCAAAATCCGTTCACCTACAAAAAGTTATGAGGTAACATACATAAGAAAATACAGCTGAATTGACTACCTCCTTCTTTTTGAAGTCAGTAGAAAATATTCAAGTTACAAAGTGTTATGCACTCTAGGTGAACGACTCAGAAAACAGTACTGGAGATATTTTCTTCTCACCAAAGCTCAGAAAATCATAAATTGTTTATTATACATTCTTTACTACCTAGCTACCTACCTTTTAACTTTTTGCATATTAGTGATTATTAGTGATCCTATTACCCTAAAGGAAAATAATGATGATCATCATTATTACTACTACCCACCATAATAACTTAAATACTACACTGTGACTCCTATTTTTATATAATAAGGGTAATAATAATCTGAATTGATCGAATAACATTTTACCGGGTTCCGTACCTTAAAAGAAAAAGAAAACGGAACCCTTATCCTGGAACTTATAGGATCAATTTGCTGCCTGCCTGTCTCTTTGACTGACATGACCCTGTTTCTCAGCAACGGGTAGAGGTATCAAGTTGAAAAAATAATATCATAACAAAGGTTTACGGTTCCTTGAAATTGTGAAAATTCAAGCTACTAAGTCAATGTAAAAAGATACGCACATTTATATTACGCATTTTTGTACTCGAAAAACTCACATATAGGGTTCTTCCCATTGACCTAAAACTAGCAAAATTCACTTATCGTAACTCGTGGACCTAGAATCATAGCATCGATCGCCATATAGAACGATATAATAGAGAACATTTTTATCACTGCAAAGTTAAGTTTCTCCTTCAATGCGATATATCTTTTCGTTAGAGCTATGTTGTTTGCTGTCGTTCAATGGATCAGTAAACTGAAGTGGCAATGGGCTGCCCATAAGCTCGAAGAACCAACAACCGAAGCGTCTAGGTTCTCAAGTGGTAGCCTTATACCGGCAAAAGAAGTGTAGGGCGGCACCCCCACTAGATGGAGGGACTTTATCGTAAGATACGCAGGAAGTCGAATATGAAATATAAAAAAATAAGAATCAGCCATTACTTTGCGAAAATCCATTATATTAAAAATGTTAAAATTAATTAGCTAAAATCTGCGTAAAAATAAAAATGTTTGTGACGGAGATAGTGCATGCAATTGAGAGAGGGCGAGAGGTGCACGTCAAACTAAGTAAGAAACATATTTAAAATACTTAAAACTTGAACTGTGGTGTGGTGGTGTAAGAATATCAACTATCCCATGTCGCCCCGTGTGTATTGTAATAGCGACAAAGGGGAAACAAATCAGGAGATGGACCGCAGACCCTTCATAGAAGTAACCATAAAATAAAAACTCTAGTTGCAAGCCCGCAAATGCTGTTAAGAGACAATTTATAGAGAGGCCTATGTTCAGCAGTAAGCTTCGGAATTCCCGGGACCGATATCTTGCCAATATCGGTATAGAAAATACGAGACTGAATTTTCAGGATAGTTAAACTCTCTACATAACATTAAAAAACATTTAAATTACAATTATCTACATAAAAATGTTAATTACTACAGAATTATTTTAATCCCGAAAATTGTATACTAATATAATATTTATAGAGCGTGTGGAGTTAATACTAGATGTAGTTTTAGGCCTAAAAATCAATTTTCAACAGGAAAGTAGGAGTTGTGGGTGACTATAATTCTAGAGATTTTGAACTCAATATTACTCAACTTATAGTCAAGTCTGCCGCTGTACGTGACCTTGTACTATTGTAGGGATTAGTGTACCGGGGAGATACTTGGCATATTGAGAAGCTGATTTGTGACTGCAGTTACATTTGCCGGTCTAGATATTTACATCCGATGTTGTCCATCTATTACAGCCTATAAAAGGCCACTGTTGTACATTTGTCGTCGCTATATATATGTTGTACATACCCTATAGATTTCCTCATATGCGCTTAGTAGATGCATTGTCACCCCTGAGGACGAAGATAGTTCTCAACACTCACCATATGAAACACAGCGGCATTAAGCTGCTATTTTACGCTGGATTCTACTCCGGTCGAACAAACCTATTGGTGACACAACAAAAATGTAGCGTGACTACCACATAGCACCACCTGATATTAAAAAAATACAACCACAAAATTACTACAGTCTGCTACTAACCTATTCTATTCCTCTTGTATCGTGCATTTATCTTATTTCTATTTAATTATGTACATTTTGCTGTCTATAGTAATGAAATTATCTGTAATGAGGGCAAAAATTGTTTACCTTTTGTTTCAAGCATTTTAGATTAAGGTATAGCTTTTGTTCCAATAACTTATTATCCATAAAGTTAGTTTGAAGAATTATACTAGAGTAGAACATTCATTTATCAGCATAGTGGCGCAGTGTTAATATAAGTACGTGTATTCTAACTTATCCGGTAAATAAACCACACGCAGGTAAATTAAACTATAATTAAGGTCAGCCTAGCCGTACTGTGGTTAAATGAATAGGATTTCTTGCTCGTTATTCTACCTTAAACAAACAGGGAGGGATTTTTAACAGCATTGTTTATATGACGTATGTTTTCAAAGTCACTATATATTTTTAAGAAACAAAATAATTAATCCCACCTCGAAAACGAGAAGAACAAACGCGATTGTTTTTTTTATGCTCACAATAGTTCCAAGGTTAGGATTAATTTACTTTAGGTACAGTCTCAAAAATATAATTTTTAAAATAGCTCAATGAACATCTCAACCTCATCAGATGTTAATTAAATTCTGTATATTTAAAAAAGTCTTATGATTTCCTCAAGCTTATTTCATTAACACAGATTTAATACGTAGCCTCTTGTAAAAATTAATTAAATTTATTTTTAGAGCAGGAAAATTAAAATCTTTAATTATAATTATTTAAAAAATTATAAATCTAAATAAATAGTAATTTTACGTGGTAGAGCTGCAGCTATAATTGTAGTATAGTTGTAGCACGAATGGGTTGGCTCGACCGGGGAAGGTCCACGCTCTCACAGAATACCAGCATAAAATATCAGTTTAACGCTGCTGTGTTTCGTATAGTGAGTGTAAAGAACCGGAGACCCTTTTTACTGGAATAGAGGCATTCCATCTTAGTCCTCACGGGTGACAACGTATTTGCATTTTGACCCTTTATTGAGGATAGATGTAAGCCACAGCAACCACTTACCATCAGGTGGACCGTGTGCTCGTTTGTCACCCTATCCTATAAAAAAATAGATGGTTGTTAAGTGTAGAAATAAGAAAAGAGGCATCCATAGGAATTACTAGACAGATTTCATAGCTTTCGATAGATGACTATAATCGTGTTGTTTACGCTAGATGTAAACTCATACCAGCAAAGAGGAGCAGTGTCATAGATGCCGACACGTCTTGTCTCAGGGAGAAGATTGTCAATCCATTTACCTAGGAAGGCTATTAAGGCAAATCCTCCTTACAATGGCAGAGGCAGTCCTCGCAATGAGGTATTACAATACTACATGTTGATACGCTTTATTAATAGATCTAGTTTTGGGTGATCCGCGGTTAATATCTCAGCAGAAGCAAATACAACACAAATTGCAGGTGATTGACCTCGTGGCTCTGGCCTGTCTTCGATCTCATCGCATACTACAGTGCGAGTAAGAGAGTGATAGTGTGTGTGCGTGTGACTTCTCGCATTGTAAAATATTCTGCGTAAATTCAACCCTGTATGAAAGTTGTCAAAATCAATAAAAAACATATGGGCTTTCAGTTACCGGCGTCTTCTCGTCACGTGTACCTCGAAACCGGAAAATAAGATTGTACAACCAGTGCATGTTATTCGAGGCGTAATCCTTCACGCTGGCCGTATGAGGAAGCTCAAGGTCGTTCAACGAGCTATGGAGAGGGCTATGCTCGAAGTTTATCCGCGTGGTAGACTTAGAAATAAGGATATCCGCAGTAGAACCAGAGTAACGGACAACCGATAGGGAAGAAAGGTCCTATATCTCCTATAGCAATCTCATGGCTGTAAGCGAAGTATAAGGCGACCCCCATTAGATATAGTTCCGACCTGGTAAGAGATACAGGAAGTCAATAGATGCAGGTGCCTCTGGGCCGTGCTTTATGGTATTCCTTGGGGGAGCCCTATGTTCAGCGGTGGACATATAATGGATGAATGAATGAGTACATGACTATATTCATATAGACACCAGAAACCTTTTAAAAATGCGTTTAACTTTTAGAATGAACAACTAACTCAAAAAATTCACTCGTTTCATGTGTACATGAGCTGAGAGATATATTAAAAAATAATGTCACAATTTTGTCTCTTACTTTAGCTACCATAATCCAATGGTTTCTATGATCGATGTTAATATTATTTTGATTAGAAAAATTCGAATAATGATTTGTATGTTCTAAAAATGTCCGAATAACAATTTACTACCGTATCGAAATTAAATTCTTTGAACGATGGCATCCGAAGGGCTCTTGTCTCTACAAATTTTCCCTCAGTTTTAGAGCCTTGTGGAATATTTAGAGACGATAGCAGGAGACCCGACGGTATGACATTGGTCACTTGGGAGAGGAGTAAAGTCCTAGTGTGGGATGCTACTTGCGTAGTCAGTCTGGCAGCCTCTCATCTCATTGGTACCTCGTTTAGAGCCGGGGCAGCATCAGAGGCAACTGACCTAAGTAAGTGGCGCAAACATAAGTCTCTGAGAGATGACTACATATTTGTGCCATTTGGTGTAGAGAATATGGGTCCGTGAAATGGGTCCACGGAAGTTTCTAAAGGAATTTTACCCGCGACTGGTCGTTACTGCTGGTAACAAGAGGGCTAATTTTTTTCTCGCCCAAAGGCTAAGTATAGCTATTTAGCAAAGAAACGCAGCCAGCGTTCTTGGCTCGATACCACGGGGAGTAGGACTATATGATAACTAAATTATTCGTTTTAGTTTTTAAAAAATAAATTATATTATATTAATAAAAAATTTAATTCGATTTACGTATAAGGGATAATTAGCTTCGCTTCTGTTGGTTGTCCCACGACAACTCACTTTTTTATTTATCGAGATTATTAACTGATTTTAATCTCAATATATTTTAATAACAAAAATAATTTTTACCAAACTATAAGCAATCTCAACATAATTCAAACGAAATGATTTCTTAACATATCTTTCACAACCAACGTATAAGATTGAACTATAGATTTACTAGCAGATCTACCTGTAGAATTCGAATTTTTTTTGAAATTGTTTCAATATTTAAATGAAAGGATTTACGTTTTTGCGAACTACACATTGAATGCAACAATTTTTTACGGATTTTATCGCGTCGAATTAAATATTTGAATGTAAACGAAAACAGAATAAAAGCTGTGCCCATTTTAAAAGCCGCAATCAGCTTTTACAACTCTAAAATTTTCTACAAAAACTTTTTACGGAAAGTACTCATAAAGGATAAAGTATCGGAGGAGTTTTACTAAAGTTTTAAAAAGGAGGCTGAGCTTTATCGTGATAAAGTCAACCATTTTATTACATACTTTCTGTCGATTTAAAAATACAAAATAGTAATAACAATAATTACGTTTTACGAGTATAAACATTCATATATAATATTGTACTTCCCACTTCTGGGCTCTAGCCCTCTCTCATTTCTGAGAGAGTTGGTAGACTTCAGGTGTCTTTTTATAGCGTTATCACTACAGGAAAGAGACATGGAATTTAAGGAAAAGCTTTGTTTTTTTTTTAGAGATACAGTCGGAATTCAGTGTAATCTCATTATTCAACCGTTCTATATAGAGAACAAATTCGGTTTTTGACCAGTAATGTTTTGGCACAAAATATTTTATCATTTTTCCATTACAAAAAATAAGAATCTAAAACAAAAGTACGTCTTTCAAACTAGGAAAAATTCAGAAAAAGCCAAGTGAATGGCAGACGTCTATATTTAAATAAAAGAAGAAACTTAAATAAAATTAGCAAGGTTCTCTTATGATGTAATAGAATTATTGAAGGTTGCATTCGAGTAAAATTAACGAAGTATATTTTACAAAAGATTATAAGGAAGTTGGTTCAAAGAAATATTAGTATACGAGTAAAACCCAATCGCTCGTTAATACTTGGCCCGAGGCAAATCCCTTACATAGATGGGGCCGAAAACATAAATAACTCGAACAATTTTTATGAAGGGAAAAATCACTCTTTTCATTCACCGCTTTCTATGTAGCTACATTGTTTTTGTTTTGAATTGAAACGAAACCGGATGAATTTATGGATTTCTTTGATTTATTTTGGGGATAAAGTTAATAATCCGAAAGTTATTTAGGTTATTACATGAAAAAAAAACCGTATAAAGAAAGAAAACTAAAGAAACTGTTAACAGAAGTAGGTATTGTATCAGAATTATTATTGACACCAGTGCTAGGGTATTGACTGTGCTTACCCACAAATCTCTATAACGTGGTAAGGAATGGCGGATCTGTCTAGATTGCCTGCAAATATTTCTATTTCCATGCCACATATAACTAGCATCATTGTAAATATCAGTGGCATTATAGACGCTGCTGATGAAAAAGGATAAGACAAAAGAAAGAGACAAGCAGAAAAAATATATCATTGACTTAAACATTTGAAAGGGAAAAATAAGATGAAATATAACATAAGGTACAAATAATGCATAATATGTTTAAAATTAACGCTTTCACTGTCCGGCTTGCAGACACAATTATAAGACAATAGCAATGACATATACATATGCAGTGCACGGGACAGCGAAAGGGTTGACACATTGTTTTACTCTTTTAATAAATGCTGTTTTTAATTTACAAACTATATATTTTTTATTTTTATAAAATTTACCTTATTATTTACTAATGTTTTATTTCGTATTTACTAGAATAATGTGTTTATAAGTAAGTCCTCTCCACAAAGATGTTACAATGGAGATAAAAAATAAAAACTTCGTTAAAATCAGCATTCGTTCATTGTCAATAGCTTCTTGTTACCAGCTCTATTATTACTTTGCAATAAGTATTACGTCAATCACACTTTGTAAGGTAAGGCAACACACACGTAACAGTACTAAATGCCTTTCCTTCAAGTATTTCGCCGTGTTTAAAAACGCTTCACCTTATTTGAAGAGGGACATTGTACTAGCACAGTACAAAGAAAACGCAAAACTTATTTCTAAATCGTGGCCTACTTAAAACTTCTCTGGGAATCGTTTGCTAGTGGAAATCTCTTCCCTATTTCATTATGTTTCTTCTTCTTTTGAATTCGTAACCTATAATAATAACCTAAATATTAAATTAAAAGACTGACGGCTCTGTAGCACAGTGGCTAAGCGTTTACTCTCTTAAATTATAATATCTCTGTAAATCGCACAAAACGTTAGCTATCTAGGTTAGATACGATCTCCGTCGGCAACAATAAAATTGTTAATTGAATTTTACTACGTGCTCGACAATAAAGGAAAACAGCGTGTAGAAACCTGCGTGCCTGAATGGACACAGCAATGTGTTTGTAACGTTAAAACCTAAACGCATTCTTTAGATTACAATTACAAAGGTGCGATAAGAGAAGCTAATAGCACTTGAGCTCTTACGTCGTGCAATATCAACAATAGTGATTGCGATACCTGTCTCCTCTTTCCAAGCTCCGAATTTAATGCAAATCCCATTCTCGTGTTATTCAAACGTTGGAAAACCAATAAAAAGTTCGAGATGTAAATTGATTTTTGTAGTGCATACCGAGGTTGTATTTTTCTTTTATGTTTAGATTTATTTATCTGTTCATAAGCACGCTTTCCGTAAACCAAAGTGTCTAGTTACTATGACGTCCAGGTATTACAACATTAGTAAAAAAAATTAAAGCAATCCAAAATAATATTGCTTGTAAAAGTTTTGGCGACTACTAAAAATGTATGGCAGAGTAATCTACTATACTGTAGAGTAGCTTGATGTCAAACATATCTACCTCTTATGTAGTTTATTTTTAATAATATTCATTACGGCATTTTTGGCCTCCTGCCTCGACTACCTTTTTATCTTTACACTAACGAACCAGCCCAGCTTCGCAGGGGTGATTTCTGGATCCAGACAACAACGCTACATACCGGGTGCAATTGTGAATCTAAGCAATCCACATAAGAAAATTCATCAAAATTGATCCAGCGGTTTAGGAAGGCTTCAATAACAAACATAATTACAGCGAATAATTTATATATATATAAGTATGTAGCGTTGTTGTCTGGATCCAGAAATCACCCCTGCGAAGCTGGGCTGGTTCGTTAGTGTATAGATAAAAAGGTAGTCGAGGCAGGAGACCAAAAATGCCATAATCAATATTATTAAAAATAAACTACATAAGAGGTAGGTATGTTTGACATCAAGATACTCTACAGTATAGTAGATTACTCTGCCATACATTTTTAGTAGTCGCCAAAACTTTTACAAGCAATATTATTTTGGATTGCTTTAATTTTTTTTACTAATGTTGTAATACCTAGACGTCATAGTAACTAGACACTTTGGTTTACGGAAAGCGTGCTTATGAAAAATGCAACCTCGGTATGCACTACAAAAATAAATTTACATCTCGAACTTTTTATTGGTTTTCTAACGTTTGAATAACACGAGAATGGGATTTGCATTAAATTCGGAGCTTGGAAAGAGGAGACAGGTATCGCAATCACTATTGTTGATATTGCACGACGTAAGAGCTCAAGTGCTATTAGCTTCTCTTATCGCACCTTTGTAATTGTAATCTAAAGAATGCGTTTAGGTTTTAACGTTACAAACACATTGCTGTGCCCTTTCAGGCACGCAGGTTTCTACACGCTGTTTTCCTTTATTGTCGAGCACGTAGTAAAATTCAATTAACAATTTTATTGGTGCCGACGGAGATCGTATCTAACCTAGATAGCTAACGTTTTTTGCGATTTACAGAGATATTATAATTTAAGAGAGTAAACGCTTAGCCACTGTGCTACAGAGCCGTCAGTGTTTTAATTTAATATCTTATTATAGGTTACGAAATTAAAAGAAGAAGAAACATAATGAAATTGGGGAGAGATTCCCACTAGCAAACGATTCCCACAGAAGTTTTAAGTAGGCCACGATTTAGAAATAAGGTTTTAGAAGTAGCGTACGATTTAGAAATAAGGTTTTAGAAGTAGCGTTTTCTTTGTACTGTGCTAGTACAATGTCCCACTTCAAATAAGGCGAAGCGTTATTAAGCACGGCGAAATACTTAAAGGAAAGGCATTTAGTGCTTTTACGTGTGTGTTGCCTTACCTTACAAAGTGTGACATTATCTTACAAAGTGTGATTGACGTAATATTTATTGCAAAGTAATAATAGGGTTGGTAACAAGAAGCGATTGACAATGAATGAATGCCGATTTTTCGAAGTTTTTATTTTTTATCCTACCTACTTGTAAACACATTATTCTAGTAAATACGAAATAAAACATTAGTAAAGAATAAAGAAAATTTTATAGAAATAAAAAATATATAGTTTGTAATTTAAAAATAGCATTTGTTAAAAGAGTAAAACAATGTGTTCACCCTTTCGCTGTCCCGTGCACTACATATTATGTATATGTCATTGCTATTGTCTTATTATTGTGTCTGCAAGCCGGACAGTGAAAGTGTTAATTTTGTATGTTTTTTTAGAATTTTTCAAATTTCTATGCATTATAAAAATTTGCCTTATTTGTACATTATCCTTTTTCCTTTTTCTTCAGCAGCGTCTATAATGCCACTGATATTTACAATGATGTTTTGATTATATGGCATGGAAATAGAAATATTTGCAGGCAATCTAGACAGATCCGCCATTACTTACCACCTTATACAGATTTGTGGGTAAGCACAGTCGTTACCCTAGCACTAGTGTCAATGATAATTCTGATACAATACCTACTTCTGTTAACAGTTGCTTTAGTTTTCTTTCTTTATTCGGTTTTTTTTAATGTAATAACCTCAATAACTTTCTGATTATTAACTTTATCCTCAAAATAAATCAAAGAAATCCATAAATTCATCCGGTTTCGTTTCAATTCAAAACAAAAACAATGTAGCTACATAGAAAGCGGTGAATGAAAAGAGTAATTTTTCCCTTCATAAAAATTGCTCGAGTTATTTATGTTTTCGGCCCCATCTATGTAAGGGATTTGCCTCGGGCCAAGTATTAACGAGCGATTGGGTTTTACTCGTATACTAATATTTCTTTGAGCCAACTTCCTTATAATCTTTTGTAAAATATACTTCGTTAATGTTACTCGAATGCAACCTTCAATAATGCTATTACATCATAAGAGAACCTTGCTAATTTTATTTAAGTTTCTTCTTTTATTTAAATATAGACGTCTGCCATTCACTTGGCTTTTTCTGAATTTTTCCTAGTTTGAAAGACGTACTTTTGTTTTAGATATTAAAATCTCATTTCTTATTTTTGTTAAAGAAAAATAATAAAATATTTTGTGTCAAAACATTACTGGTCAAAAACCGAATTTGTTCTCTATATAGAACGGTTGAATAATGAGATTACACTGAATTCCGACTATATCTCTAAAAAAAAAAACAAAGCTTTTCCTTAAATTCCAGGTCTCTTTCCTGTAGTGATAACGCTATAAAAAACACATGAAGTCTACCAACTCTCTCAGAAATGAGAGAGGGCTAGAGCCCAGAAGTGGGAAGTACAATATTATATATGAATGTTTATAAAACGTAATTATTGTTATTACTATTTTGTATTTTTTAATCGACAGAAAGTATGTAATAAAATGGTTGACTTTATCACGATAAAGCTCAGCTTCCTTTTTAAAACTTTAGTAAAACTCCTCCGATACTTTATCCTTTATGAATACTTTCCGTAAAAAGTTTTTGTAGAAAATTTTAGAGTTGTAAAAGCTGATTGCGGCTTTTAAAATGGGCACAGTTTTTATTCTGTTTTCGTTTACATTCAAATATTTAATTCGACGCGATAAAATCCGTAAAAAATTGTTGCATTCAATGTATAGTTTTATAGTATAGTAGTATATAGTAGATTTTTGTAGTGCATACCGAGGTTGTATTTTTCTTTTATGTCTAGATTTATTTATCTGTTCATAAGCACGCTTTCCGTAAACCAAAGTGTCTAGTTACTATGACGTCTAGGTATTACAACATTAGTAATAAAAATTAAAGCAATCCAAAATAATATTGCTTGTAAAAGTTATGGCGACTACTAAAAATGTATGGCAGAGTAATCTACTATACTGTAGAGTAGCTTGATGTCAAACATATCTACCTCTTATGTAGTTTATTTTTAATAATATTCATTACGGCATTTTCGGCCTCCAGCCTCGACTACCTTTTTATCTATACACCAGCCCAGCTTCGCAGGGGTGATTTCTGGATCCAGACAACAACGCTACATACCGAGTGCAATTGTGAATCTAAGCAATCCACAAAAGAAAATTCATCAAAATTGATCCAGCGGTTTAGGAAGGCTTCAATAACAAACACAATTACAGCGAATAATCTATATATATATATATATATATATATATATATATATATATATATATATATATATATATATATATATATATATATATATATATATGAGATAGAAACAGGAGGTTATAATGAGAAAAGGCGTTGGCAGCACATTGACCAAATTTATTAACATGACCGAGAGAAGAAAGAAAAGAAAAAAGATAACCAAATCAAGGAGAGATGGGATACAGTTAGGAAAAAAATGAGTTTCAGAAAGAGGAAGAATATTTAAATTGACTGCTTCTACAAGGGAAGGCATGTATTAAAATCGCCCATTAGCACTATATGCGTATATAATGGAGTTAGTTCTTCAAGAAGGTTATCCAATGTAGTGAAATAGTCAACTGTGGAAGAAGGACTATAAAAAACTCCGAAAAGTAATTTGTTGTGCGAAAGAAGTACTTCAATAAATAAGTATTCCGCTTCGTTCTCAGCTAGAAATTGAGATGATTTTCTTAAATCCAAATAACGTTACATTAATTGAAGCCTGGGTAAGGCGTTAGTTTTGGAATAAAGTTTAATGTATTTGCGAAAGTAGTTCCTATAAATAGGCATTTCTAAAATTTTATTAAATCAGCTTGGTAAACTAATTACTAAAAAATTGTTTAACTGCTGTTAATAACATCACTCTCTTATAAACCTAGCTAGTCGATAAGAGGTCAGAGCGTAATATACTTATTTGTAACGACGAATTCCATCTTACTCTCATGGCTATATAACGCATCTGCATTTTGACTCTTAATCGACAATAATTTTTCGAGAGCCACAGCATCCACTTATCATCAGGCTAACTGACTGATTGATTTCACGGAGTAGCATGTTGATCGTTCAATGTAAGAAGGTATGTTGAGTGAATTTCCCAACAAATATCGGCTTAGAAAATTAAATATCCATTTTTTACGTTATAAAATAAAATAACGTCTGTAAATTTAATTTTTTTCTAAATCTACTGCCATTTTAATGGGGTTCCTTTGAACGGATAAGAACGTGAGCATGGTGTGATATGGAAGTTACACCTGAAAATTGTTTGGATATACGTTGGAAATGCTATTAATGTTATCAAACACAGTGCTAAGGTCCTCCATTGATTCTGTTAAAAAGACTATATCATATTCGGAATCGTAGTGTAACGAACCCCCCCCCCATCTTTTTTTCTCTTTTCTACTATATCCCACTTATATTTGTATTTCTTTAGAATCTATATCTGTAAGATATATAAATATATCAAATTTACGTGACCAGTATAACTTGATCTTTCTAAAGGTTTAAATATAGGCCGTTTAGATTTATGGCGTGATCGTCTTAGTTAGGACCCTTTTTTACGTTGTGTTTGTATAGTAACTTAGTTCTTTTAGGTGTATCTTGGAAGAATGAATATTCACGAGAGCAATCGAAAGCTGTTGGTAGAGTCTTATAAGCTAAAGAACCCCGTTCACGAAGACAGAGCTCAAAAAGGTTAAGAACAATAAATTGTCCCTATTCCACTTGTATCTGGTTCACAACAGTCAATTCCTTATTAATTAATCCCTTCCCGCTTGGAAAAGGCTCACAATATTTATATCAAATACCAGTTACAAGGGCTTCGCTCTCCCACATTTTAAAAAAAATGTGGAGGAGGTACACGGCCCCACACACGCCGCGCACGGTGAGCGCCAACCATTTTAATGCGCTCCCCCCGAAGGGTACGCAAAGTTGGG
Organism: Parnassius mnemosyne; assembly: GCA_963668995.1. NCBI lineage: Eukaryota > Metazoa > Arthropoda > Insecta > Lepidoptera > Papilionidae > Parnassius > Parnassius mnemosyne. Next base: position 25,516,076 of record CAVLGL010000093.1, on the reverse strand, counting down.
AACTGGACCGTAGTCCACAGCAAAATAACTGGCGAACCAGTAAAAGAGGACTTGGCCCCTTGACAGTGCGTAAGCACAAACATCGACCGAAGTCGCGCATGTCAATGCGTGTAAACGCCATACAGAATACGATCAAATCCAGCCACAGTGAAATGTACGTCACACGGGTTAGGCAACAATAGGCACACTGACCATAAAAAGCCTTCCGTGAGCGCCACCACCTGCCAGACCGCCGTTCCTGCAGACGTGATGTAAGTGTAAGGCATCACCACCAATTGCATGGTCAGCACGGCCAATTGGCCGCAGAGCGTGTCATGAGTCTACCGCTCACCTCAAGGGAATGGGGTCCCACGTTGCGCGGCTTTCGGCCGCAGCCTTGAGAGCCTCCTCAGATTCTCCCTCCAGCTACCACCCGCATGAGGTCAACACATATGCTCCACCAACCAATACAATGGCAGATATAGCCAATAGGCAGTTATAAGATAATATTAATAATTCGCCATCAGAAAGGGTTTGTGTCTCTGACGTTGAGTATATGCATTTTTCGATCATGTTTGTCTCACCCACCAACAAGTTGCCTTCAATCTCTCAAAGGTGGGAACTTTATAGAGATATATTATTAAGTTGTATAAATAAAACATCATGGAGGGCAGACAGTCTGCAGCCCCGCAATGAAGGGACCCGACTTGGGCAAAGCTACTTAGGTTGTGAGTCAAACCAAGACGCAGAGAGCGCCATTGAGAATAGCGACCCGCCAAACAACCATCGTAGAGACGCAATGCTACAGAATGCAACAAGCATCAATACGACTATCGTCGGGCTTACACCATCCCAAGGTCCCCCATACAGTCCCAGCAGACATCACCACCCGCATACCTCCATCGACCAGAACCACAAGATGCATCGAATCAGGTGCAGCACACCCGCAGATCCATCACAAGACACAATACTGCAAGTAGCAGTAAGTATCAATGCAACTATCATACGGATGGCGCCCCCTCACAACACACCCACATGATCCCTATCGACTTTGGTAACAAAATGTGATAATGTTGTTAACTAAAAATACCACCAACGTATCATAGTAGCACGGTACTAAGACGTCAGTAGCCAAAACTCCACGTATCATAGCACTATTGCACTAAGACATGAAGTTGAGTATGCTTGCTGCACTTAAAAGTACTACCAAACACACTCACCCTAATCCGAAAGATAGCCGACGTATCATAACGCTATGCGCTAAGACGCCGCCCACAACCGGTAGGGTTGTGCGATGTCCACGGGCAAGTCGTATTGCTACAACAAACCCGCTTACCACCGGCACTAAGATGATATGTCTAGGACACATCGGTTAGTGAGTCCAAGTTTACCTCGGTCTCAGAGGCTGCGAAGCAACCTACACGCCACTATAATAATCCTTTTCAAGTCCCATTTCTTTCAATATAATGCTTTTACATATTTGAGACCTTCCACATATTTGCTTTATTTCATAGACCATACTACTGTATGTCTTATTCATATGGGACTTCAAGTCATAACTCTGCTATCATAATGCTTATGCATCATAGAGACCTTCTATATTAATGCTTTGGTTCGTCAGACCTTACTATGTTAAGTCCCTAATATAGGACTAGTCATTGTGCAACCTTAGTACTAGCAGTCGGTCAGCCGACCACCCCATATATATGTACAACCTTGGGTATGTGTCTCCGACAACGCCCCAATATAAGGGTACATTACAAGAACACGTTCATTAACTTAGAAATTTTCCAATTATTACACGAACTCCTTCATCAACTTAGAAAATTTTAATCCATTTTTTCTATTATATTACAAATGTTATTTATCTTTGTTATTGCAATATAATCGCCTTGTATTTATATGATTTGATATATTTTGAACATTTTAAGCAGGTTTTTAATAAATTTAGAGATTTTTTGAGACATTTTATGCGTTTACTAATATATATAATATTCAATATTCCAAATGGATATTTTTGAACTCTATGCTTATTATTTGCATTTTATTATTTAAATTATAATTTCTATGACATTTTTAAATGTCTGTATAATGAATATAATTATTATTTATTAATAATAATTATGAGGCGTCACAATCCACCCCCAAATTTTATGTTAATGATCCACATAGTGGAGTCGTTAATATAAAATTTTAGTATTTTGAGAGCATATACACTACACTCAAATAATTGTTTATATATCTGTTCTTTCCTCTTTTATTCTGTTACAATACGGCATATGTTATCAAATCCCCCTGCCCCAGAGAATGGCCGCCACCAACACCCCTTCAACCACAATTATCACAATGTGATAACACCATAATTCAAGTTATTGTATATCGTGTTGTTAATAAAGTTTGCAGTCAATTGTCGATTTCTTATTTTATTAATTTATCTTTAAATCTTTGAAACATTATTTCGATAGTGTCACACTTTATGTGCATACAATCCAGTTTGATATTTGTTGAGGTCAGTTCGATACCACATAGGATAAATGTGTTTGAGCCATTCGCCCTGACCCAACTCCCATATTTATTTAATAAAAATGATTACAAAATTATCTTACGATCTATATTTACAACTCTTCATTATATATTAATAACGTTCTACTATCATATAACAAATCTCTTGCTCATAACTTTAATAATTTTAGACCTTTAACTTAAACAATTATTTCCATGGGCCACCCACAAAACCCTTTTATGTTACAATATTTATTTAATTACTCTAATTTATACAAAAATAAATTATTATTTAAAATATTTTAATAAGTGAATAGCATTGAAAATTCCTCTAATTTTGTTTGTCTCTGGATTTGCTAAGGTATATACATTGTCAAATGGTACGGCTGTTATTACATAAGGTCCTTCATATGCCAAATTGAACTTACTCATAACTTTATTATCAGCGTCTGATCTACTAGATCTTGAAATTTTTACTAAGTCACCAATATTATATTTTATTAATCTATTTCGCTTATCAAATTTTGTGTTTCTTATTCGACTTGCCTCTTTTAAATTTTTACGCACTTGTTGTCTAATTTGTTCAACATTATGTTTGTCTTTACTTTTAGAAATTACTTTGTCAAAAGACATCTCATTAGACTCACCATAAAGAATCTCACAAGGCGTGAAGCCTGTACTATTGTGATAAGAATTATTATACAATTCTTCTAATTTCGGCAATATTAACGCCCAATCTTTGTGGTTAGTATGACAAAGCGTCCTAAATAATCTGCTCAACTCTTTATTTACTCGCTCTGTTGTATTTGGTCTAGGATTTCTAACTGTGGTATATATTGGCTTTATATTTAATTCACTCATTGATTGTTTCCAGTGATTACTTACGAACTGTTTTCCATTATCTGTCATTATTGCCTTGGGCTTTATAATCTCAACAAAATGCTTTACTTTTGTTACAACAGACTTTGCTGTTGACTGTTTTAAAGGATATAATTTGATAAATTTACTGAATGAATCTTGAATGACAAATATGAAAGTGTACCCAAAGGTACCTGATACAAGCGGTCCATATAAGTCTGCCATGACTATATCGCCAATGTTTTCTATTATTATAGATTTGCAGGGACCCACATATGTTATATTGCTTTTCTTAGATAACTGACATAAATGACAAGCCCTTAATTGGTTTTTAATATCTTTTGTTAAACCTTTCCAAAAGAATCTGTCTCTCACATATTTAATTACCTTATAGGGTCCTTGATGACCCATTTCGACATGCACTTGATTTATAATATCTTGTCTCAATGCTTTAGGTAAATATATTACTTCTTGTAAATTCGTTTTGTAATATAATACATCATTTTTCAAACTATACCTTTTAAATTTATTGTTTTGTTTTATTATGGAAGTATTTAATGTCTTTAACTTTTCAATAATAGCCAACGACTCTGAATCTTGTAATTGATATACTGTTAAGGATTTTAATTTTTCTATCAACTCAATATTCGGTTCGCTCTCTGTGTAAGCAATTTCTAAACTATTATTTTTATCCTCTTGTATTAAATCGCCATCAGGAGGATAACGTGATAGCACATCTGCAACAATATTACGTCTACCCGATATATGCTGTACTTCATAATTAAATTGTTCTATATACAAAATCCATCGGGTTACTCTACCATTGAATAACTTCATATTATTAATAAACAATAATGCTTTATGATCAGTTAGTATTATTACTTTACTGCCCCTCAAATATGTTTCAAATTTCTTTAGGCAGCTTATTACAGCATAAAACTCTTGTTCAGTAACAGACCAATTTAATTCGGGGCCTTTTAAGGCTTTACTATGATAGCCTAAAATTCTCATTTCATTATTATCATCTATCTGATATAGTACTCCGGCCATACCCACACCGGAACAATCTGTTTGTAAATAATACGGCTTATTAAAGTCTGGATGATGCAATTGTATTGTATTAATAAATTGTTGTTTTATAAAATCAAATGCCTTCTGTTCTTTACCGCTCCATTGGAACTTTCGTCCCTTTTTTAAGTAATTCACAGAGCGGTATTATGCTCTCGCTGTAATTTGGTATAAACCTTCTATAAAAATTGCATAGACCTAAAAAGGCCCTTAATTGTTTAATCTTTTTAGGTGCTGGAAACTCTTGAATCGCTCGAATCTTATCGGGATCTGTCTTTATGCCTTCTGTTGAAATTATAAAACCCAGCATTTTAATTTCTTTACAAATAAATTCACATTTCTGCAAGTTACACGTTAAGCCAGCTTTGTTCAATTTACTTAAAACAATATCAATGTGCTCCAAATGTTTATCTAACGTTCCTGTTGTAATAATGGTTAGATCATCTAAATAGTTCACACAAAATTCTTGGACTTCTGGTCCTAATATTAAATTCATGGCTCTGCTAAAGCTTCCTACTGATGTTTTTAATCCTTGCGGCAAAACATTATATACATATGACTTTCCATTGAATGTGAATCCAGTATATTTTCTACCATCTTTATTTATCGGAATTTGAAAATATGCATTATTTAAGTCAATGGTAGTGATATAATTCGCTCCGTGAAATGAATTCAAAATATCTAATTGTATAGGTGGTTTCTCTGTTTCTGCAACCATTTTCTTATTTATGCTTCTGGCATCAAGCAGAACTCTAATTGAGCCGTCTTTTTTAAGAGTGAATGTCAATGGACTACTGTAAGGCGTTGATGTCCTTGTGATGATACCAGCTTGTTCCATTTCATTTAACTTTTCTTCCATTTTCGCTCTATATGCATATGGAATGGGATAGGACCTAGTAACTATAGGTTCATCATCGATCATTTCAATTTTATGCTCATAGCAATTGGCTCTTCCCAATTTGCTCGAAAACATATTCTTATGCTTTTCCAAAACCTTACTAAGTTTTGCCCTTTCAGAGACCTCCAATGTAGATCCTATTTTTATATTTATTAAGGGATCATCGGTACATTGTTTGATGCAGTTATTATGTAATACAGATTTATTATTATATTTGAAAGGTATAAAGTAGTCTTTGTTTTTCACTTTAAATTCTATTCCAACAGTAGTATTTCTCAAATCAATCAATATTTTATTTCTCTTGAGCCAGTCAAAGCCTAATATTAAAGGTCTTATTAAATTACCTACAATTAAAGTTTGTGTTTCAAAGACTACTTCATCTATCTTTATAGGCAATATGATCATCTGTTGTATTTTTGTGCTGCGCTGCCCAACAGCACCTTTTATTTGCATTGCTTTAACTGGCATTATTGATATTTTACGATTATTATCTTTAATTTGTAAATATAAACTTTCTGAAATGCATGTAACATCGCTCCCAGTGTCAAGGAGCGCGTCTATTTCTTTGTCAAATATTGAAACTTTAATTTCAGATCTCATATTCCCTATAAATTCCCTTTGATATTTATCTTCGTCTTCCTCGAAGACGGTTTGCACGAATAACTCCGTTATGGGCAAGTCCGACCTGGCTTTTAAGGTGTTTAATATGCTATTTACATTGTCGTTATAACCAAGGCCTTCTCTGTTAAAATTTGCTTTTAAAGTAATAGGTTTTCGCAACCCTCTATTGTTTTTACCCAATGTTTGACCAGGTCGCCAACCCAGTTTTAATAACATATTTAATGCTTTGTTCCCTTTTACATTGTAAGGGGTCGAATTGGGAACTAGTTCGACCTCTACAGCTCTAAATTTGGCTCAGGGGCCGTAACATCAGGTTGGTCATTAGTGAAATGTATTTCATGTACTTCATTAACCTTCTTTTTTCCCTCTTCGGGTTTACGCCATATTTTGTATGATTGTTGTATTTCTTTATGTTTTTGCTCCGTATTATTATTAAACTTCCTCCTTTTCTCATTATAGTAAGGTTCACGACCTTCATCTTGTTTGTCGATGTCATCTAAGTTTCTTAAGAAATCTGTCGTGTCTATTATTGTCTCAATTTTAGCTATTCTCCATAATTGCTGCACAGCTTTAGGATAATGTCTGATGACATCAGTTACTAATTGTTTTTCAGGTATCGGATATGATAATGTTTGTGCCTTCTCAACCACATAAAGAAAATAACTAACCATGGTGGGGTGTGTACTTCTATTCCATTTATTTTGCACAAGGAATCTCTTTACTTTATTTTGTTCTTCTTCACCCCAAAACACTCTTAGGAAGTCAGCTTTAAAATCATCAAAAGTTGTCCAACGCACATTATTAATGCGAGCCCAATACTTGGCTTCACCTACTAAGCACTCTTGTGCAATCGAAATTTCGAGACCATTAGAGTGAACTTTCTTTAAATAATTGGTGAGATCTTCCAAAAATGATACTGGATGAGTATTTCCATTTCCAAATTTCGGCTTTTCTATTGTTACATTATGTACATTATATACAATATTTTGTCTAGGATCATTTACATGAGAGGTGCTCGCCCCGGACACCTCTTCTTGATTTATTTTAATTTGGTAATCTTTCGTTTGGTTAATAAATTTTTCCTCAAGATCCTTTATTTTAACCTCAAAGGTTTTCACTGCATTCTTAATTAATTTCTGAAGCATTTTCATCTCATCTTTAGGCTTAGCCTTAACTGAGGTTGATTTTTTCTTATTTAATTTTTATTTCCACTTTTTTTTTTTTTACACTTTTTGTGTCCTTCAGTTACTTTAATTGAGTTTTTCCACTTATTTCACTTTATAATATATAGGATTGCAGTTTTTTTTTTTTTTTTTTTTTTTTTTTTTTTTTTTTTTTTTTTTTTACACCTGTTGTGTCCTTCACTTAGTTTAATTGAGTCTTTCCACTTATTTCACTTTTTATTATTTTGCTCCGTTATGCACACGTCTCCTATATTATTACTCAATTTTAATATTTAAGCCCCACCCCCAGACTCTCAACCACCCCCAGCAAACACCACTCTCCAAGACACCTCTCCATTTCACGGACAACAAATTGTAGGCATATAGCCTACCTCATAATTTTATATTACCGGCCTCCTATTTAAAATTTAACCTCCATCCTGGTCACGGCACCAAATTGTAACGAACCCCCCCCCCCATCTTTTTTTCTCTTTTCTACTATATCCCACTTATATTTGTATTTCTTTAGAATCTATATCTGTAAGATATATAAATATATCAAATTTACGTGACCAGTATAACTTGATCTTTCTAAAGGTTTAAATATAGGCCGTTTAGATTTATGGCGTGATCGTCTTAGTTAGGACCCTTTTTTACGTTGTGTTTGTATAGTAACTTAGTTCTTTTAGGTGTATCTTGGAAGAATGAATATTCACGAGAGCAATCGAAAGCTGTTGGTAGAGTCTTATAAGCTAAAGAACCCCGTTCACGAAGACAGAGCTCAAAAAGGTTAAGAACAATAAATTGTCCCTATTCCACTTGTATCTGGTTCACAACAGTCAATTCCTTATTAATTAATCCCTTCCCGCTTGGAAAAGGCTCACAATATTTATATCAAATACCAGTTACAAGGGCTTCGCTCTCCCACATTTTAAAAAAAATGTGGAGGAGGTACACGGCCCCACACACGCCGCGCACGGTGAGCGCCAACCATTTTAATGCGCTCCCCCCGAAGGGTACGCAAAGTTGGGAACTGGACCGTAGTCCACAGCAAAATAACTGGCGAACCAGTAAAAGAGGACTTGGCCCCTTGACAGTGCGTAAGCACAAACATCGACCGAAGTCGCGCATGTCAATGCGTGTAAACGCCATACAGAATACGATCAAATCCAGCCACAGTGAAATGTACGTCACACGGGTTAGGCAACAATAGGCACACTGACCATAAAAAGCCTTCCGTGAGCGCCACCACCTGCCAGACCGCCGTTCCTGCAGACGTGATGTAAGTGTAAGGCATCACCACCAATTGCATGGTCAGCACGGCCAATTGGCCGCAGAGCGTGTCATGAGTCTACCGCTCACCTCAAGGGAATGGGGTCCCACGTTGCGCGGCTTTCGGCCGCAGCCTTGAGAGCCTCCTCAGATTCTCCCTCCAGCTACCACCCGCATGAGGTCAACACATATGCTCCACCAACCAATACAATGGCAGATATAGCCAATAGGCAGTTATAAGATAATATTAATAATTCGCCATCAGAAAGGGTTTGTGTCTCTGACGTTGAGTATATGCATTTTTCGATCATGTTTGTCTCACCCACCAACAAGTTGCCTTCAATCTCTCAAAGGTGGGAACTTTATAGAGATATATTATTAAGTTGTATAAATAAAACATCATGGAGGGCAGACAGTCTGCAGCCCCGCAATGAAGGGACCCGACTTGGGCAAAGCTACTTAGGTTGTGAGTCAAACCAAGACGCAGAGAGCGCCATTGAGAATAGCGACCCGCCAAACAACCATCGTAGAGACGCAATGCTACAGAATGCAACAAGCATCAATACGACTATCGTCGGGCTTACACCATCCCAAGGTCCCCCATACAGTCCCAGCAGACATCACCACCCGCATACCTCCATCGACCAGAACCACAAGATGCATCGAATCAGGTGCAGCACACCCGCAGATCCATCACAAGACACAATACTGCAAGTAGCAGTAAGTATCAATGCAACTATCATACGGATGGCGCCCCCTCACAACACACCCACATGATCCCTATCGACTTTGGTAACAAAATGTGATAATGTTGTTAACTAAAAATACCACCAACGTATCATAGTAGCACGGTACTAAGACGTCAGTAGCCAAAACTCCACGTATCATAGCACTATTGCACTAAGACATGAAGTTGAGTATGCTTGCTGCACTTAAAAGTACTACCAAACACACTCACCCTAATCCGAAAGATAGCCGACGTATCATAACGCTATGCGCTAAGACGCCGCCCACAACCGGTAGGGTTGTGCGATGTCCACGGGCAAGTCGTATTGCTACAACAAACCCGCTTACCACCGGCACTAAGATGATATGTCTAGGACACATCGGTTAGTGAGTCCAAGTTTACCTCGGTCTCAGAGGCTGCGAAGCAACCTACACGCCACTATAATAATCCTTTTCAAGTCCCATTTCTTTCAATATAATGCTTTTACATATTTGAGACCTTCCACATATTTGCTTTATTTCATAGACCATACTACTGTATGTCTTATTCATATGGGACTTCAAGTCATAACTCTGCTATCATAATGCTTATGCATCATAGAGACCTTCTATATTAATGCTTTGGTTCGTCAGACCTTACTATGTTAAGTCCCTAATATAGGACTAGTCATTGTGCAACCTTAGTACTAGCAGTCGGTCAGCCGACCACCCCATATATATGTACAACCTTGGGTATGTGTCTCCGACAACGCCCCAATATAAGGGTACATTACAAGAACACGTTCATTAACTTAGAAATTTTCCAATTATTACACGAACTCCTTCATCAACTTAGAAAATTTTAATCCATTTTTTCTATTATATTACAAATGTTATTTATCTTTGTTATTGCAATATAATCGCCTTGTATTTATATGATTTGATATATTTTGAACATTTTAAGCAGGTTTTTAATAAATTTAGAGATTTTTTGAGACATTGTATGCGTTTACTAATATATATAATATTCAATATTCCAAATGGATATTTTTGAACTCTATGCTTATTATTTGCATTTTATTATTTAAATTATAATTTCTATGACATTTTTAAATGTCTGTATAATGAATATAATTATTATTTATTAATAATAATTATGAGGCGTCACAGTAGGTAAGTGATGTACACGGCGTTGACGCACATACCGCATCTTGCCAGTCTAGAAGCTCGAAAACGCATTCTATTCCAGCGGTAGAGTTTCGGAATATGACGTCATCCTGTCTAACACCACTTGCGCCGAATTTCCTTTTCTTTATTTGTGATTAATTATTGGCTTACTGAATTTAGACTGGTCTAAGGGTGGTGTATAAACTTCATCATTCAGTATTTAGGAGGTCCTAAGAATCGAACAAAGAAAACACCAAAATTTCCTACTCACAGGACTTAAAATACTCAGTTTAACTACTTAAGGGAGCAGAATCAAAGGAGAGTACCAGATTTTCTACAGAACCCACACAAAAGTATGGTGTACACGAATGCCGTATGCAACATTTTTTTTTCTAATTTGTTACTTCATCCAAATTATATAATTTGAAGTATCTAGAACTTGCGTTTTTTTTTAAACTGGACTTTAATAATTACACTTACCTTATTTTTTAGAACAGCTTTCGTTTCAGTTCATTGTAATTTCAGAAAATAAATTGTCAGGCGCTAATCATATATCTTTATATAAAAAAGTGGTTTCTGTGGCCCATAGACATCTATATTTATCCTCGATTACGAATCAAAATGCAGATGCGTTGTCACCCGTGAGAACTAAAATAGAATGCCTCTTTTCCAGTAAAAAGGGTCTCCGGTTCTCTACACTCACCATATGAAACACAGCAGCATTCAGCTGCTATTTTACGCTGGTATTCTGTGAGAGCGTGGTCCTTCCCCGGTCGAGCCGACCCATTCGCGCTACAACTATATAAACATATATATGTATATATATATATATATATATGTATATATATATATATATATATATATATATATATATATATAATGCCGTGTAGTGGCGGTCAAGAATATCCACTACCCCATATCCATCCGTGGGTGTCGTAAAAGGCGACAAAGGGAAACAGGCAGAAGATGGGCAGCAGCATCTTCCTGATAATAGCCAAAATTATAATAAAAAAACTGCGGTTGCCAACCCGCTCGCCAAGCGTGGCAACTATGGCAAATACCCCCCAATGACTAAAGCAACAAACAGACGGCCCCCAGTCCCCGGCGGCCCCGCTATTCCTAGCTACGGTGGCGACCATGGTAACGGCGGGGCAGGGGGTGCTAAGAATCTCCGGTGGAGGTTCGGTTGCCACCTTAGACGACTCGACCTGGCAACGTACAACGCACGCACCCTGAGGACTGATGAGAAGATCGTGGAGCTGGAAGAAGAGATAGACAAGTTGCGCTGGCATATTTTATGATTATCCGAAGTCCGAAGAGAGGGGGAGGACACGGTAATCCTCGAATCCGGCAACTTGCTCTATCACCGGGAGGGCGACCATCTGTCCCAAGGAGGTGTCGGATTTATCGTCCACAAGTCTCTCGTTAACGACGTTGTAAAGATCGGAAGTGTGTCGACGAGGGTTGCGTACCTTATACTCAGAATCACCAAACGGTATTCGCTGAAGGTCATACAGGTTTACGCACCAACCTCGGCACACCCCGATCAGGAGGTGGAGGAAATGTATGAGGATATCTCTAGAGCCATGTATTCCTCCAAAACCCAATATACGGTGTTAATGGGAGACTTCAATGCAAAACTAGGCACAAGAGAGAACGGTGAGCTGAAAGTAGGGAAATTTGGAATAGGGCAACGGAACCCAAGGGGCCAGCAGCTGGCCGACTTCATGGAGAAAGAGGGAATCTTTATGATGAACTCTTTTTTCCAGAAGCGGCCCCACAGGAAGTGGAGCTGGTCGAGCCCCGACGGTTCGACAAAAAATGAGATTGACTTCATTATGACGACCAGACGACTACTGTTCAGTGATGTCTCCGTGATCGCGAGGTTGAAAACTGGTAGCGATCACCGAATGGTTAGAGGCACATTGAACCTAAACGTTAAGTTGGAGAGGTCTCGTCTAATGAAGTCAACGCTCCGACCCCCTCGTGCTCTGTTTCAAAGTCCTGAAACCTTCCAGCTCGAGTTACAAAACCGTTTTCAGTGCCTAGAAGACTGCAATGAAGTGGACGATATAAATGACAAGCTCGTGGAAACTGTCCATGCGGTCGGAGCTAAGTTCTGCAAGACCCGCCGCAGAAGAACACAAAAACTCTCCGATCACACTCTTAATCTCATGGCTGTTAGACGGGAGATGAAGCTACATTCTTCAACAGACTTGACAGCATACAGGCATCTGAACAGACAGATCTCCAAATGCATGCAGCGGGACTTACGCAACTTCAATACAGCTCGTATTGAAGAAGCGATAGAGCGGAACCAAGGCTCCAAAGTCTTTGCCAGAGATCTGTCTGCCAGAAAGAGCCAACTGTCAAAACTGAAGACGGAATGCGGCAGCATCGTTTCCCTGGACACCTGAGATTTTCAGTGAGATTGAGAGGTTCTATGGGCAGCTGTACACGTCATCGTTGGAGCCACACGCAAGTGTGAGTAACGATCCAAGAGTGAGTCTCATCCGACACTATTCCGAAGATATCCCGGAAGTCAGTCTGAGCGAGATTAGAATGGCTCTCCAGCGCCTTAAAAACGGTAAGGCCCCAGGCGAGGATGGAATTACAGCGGAGCTTCTGAAAGCGGGTGGAAAACCGGTACTTGAAGTCCTTCAGAAGCTCTTTAATTCCGTCCTCCATGGTGGCATTACACCGGAGGCGTGGAGCAGAAGTGCGGTGATCTTGTTCTTCAAGAAAGGCGACAATGCTCTCTTGAAAAACTACAGACCGATTTCCCTTCTGAGCCGCGTCTACGTGCTGTTTTCGAGAGTCATTACGAATCGTCTCGCGCGCAGACTTGACGACTTCCAGCCTCCTGAACAAGCCGGTTTCCTAAAAGGCTTTAGCACCATAGACCACATATATACCCTTCGGCAAGTTGTACAGAAGTCCGAAGAGTACAATTTGCCACTATGTCTGGCGTATGTGGACTATGAGAAAGCCTTTGATTCCGTCGAAATTTGGGCGGTGCTGCAGTCCCTTCAGCGGTGCCAAATTGACTGTCGGTATATCGAAGTGTTGAAGTGCTTGTACAGTAGGGCGACGATGGCTATCCGAGTACAGAACCAGAGTACGAAACCTATCCAATTGCAGAGAGGTGTAAGACAGGGTGACGTCATATCCCCGAAACTCTTCACCGCTGCATTGGAAGACGTTTTCAAGCTTCTGGACTGGAAAGGATACGGTATCAACATCAATGGCGAGTACATCACTCACCTTCGATTTGCTGACGATATAGTCCTTATGGCAGAATCGCTGGAGGGCCTAAGCACTATGCTCAATGACCTCAATAGTGTTTCCCAACGGATAGGTCTTAAGATGAACATGGACAAAACAAAGATTATGTTTAATGTCCATGTCACACCTATGCCGGTAGTTGTTGGGAGCACTAAGCTCGAAGTTGTTGACGAGTATGTTTACCTGGGACAAATAGTCCGACTAGGTAAGTCCAACTTCGACCGAGAGGTCAATCGACGGATTCAACTCGGCTGGGCAGCATTCGGGAAGCTACGACACATCTTCTCGTCAGACATACCTCAAAACCTTAAAACGAATTTGTACAACCAGTGCGTGTTGCCAGTGATGACTTACGGAACTGAGACGTGGTCCTTCACTGCTGGCCGTATGAGGAAGCTCAAGGTCGCTCAGCGAGCTATGGAGAGGGCTATGCTCAGAGTTTCTCTGCGTGATAAACTTAGGAATAAGGATGATAATGATGATGATATATAATGGTCAGTAACATTGGAAAAAGGGTTCTCTTGTACCTCTCTTGCACCACCTGTTTTTTATAACATATAAGTCCTAGTCATGTAAACGAGTTATATTATTTACAAAATTATTCTTCAAAATACATACTATAACATGTTTCTGAAGAAAGTGTAAATATTTACAGATTAGTAACTAATTTTACGACAGCGGAAGGATCATAAATTATCAACTATATAAAAAAGTTATAAAACTAAATATATCTGTTGCAAAGATCTCCTTGTTGAAAAAAGAGTTAAGATTGTAAATCAAAATGAGGACACAAAATACCCCTGCATCCTATCGATGCAAAGGTGACAATTAGTGCACCTCAACATCGTGGATGCAATTATCAGAATGTCCGTAGTAATTAGCAGTAAGTCAATTAGTAGGCGTGATCGAGTCCGTATATGAATAAAAGCATAAGTCGTTAAAAAAACAGGAAAAAGTGCAACGGTAAAGAAAACGGGAATCAGCTCAAGCAAAAATGTGATATAATCATAATCAATATATTTCACAAGCACCAATTAGTCAATTTGTGAAAATATTCGACATTAATTTCACATACGTACTTACGATATTGGCACAATGAAATGTGTGTATCATTTCACAAAATGCACGAAAATCAATGATTGTTATTCAGTAATTATCTAATGCAATTCATGAATTAATGAATGAATATACTTTTATTGTACACCACGAACAAATATACAAATGAAATAACATAAATCAGATTATATTATGTACAATTTGGCGGCCTTATCGCTACATAGCGATCTCTTCCAGGCAACCAAAGGTGTAAATGAATATACAATAATGAATAGCTAATATCAATACATGCGATTTATAAATAATAAATGCAATAAAATAACATATAAATAACTAATACACGAAATAATATAAATTAATAATACATAATAAAAGATAAAGTAAAACATATAATATATACATATACATACATATATATGAATAATTACATAAACAAACTTACATATCTACCCAAAAATACATATATAAATAACAAAAAATTCCTCAAACAATAATATAAAGCTGATAGATACAATAAATACATAATCACATAATTTATCCTAACGGTGTCCGAACGATTGACACAAGTAATGCTCTTTAAGTAGTCGGTTAAAGATAACAATAGTTTGTGCTTCACGTATATGCAAAGGTAGGGCATTCCAGAGCTTAATAGACTATACAGTAAAAGATTTATTAAAAAATGATGTATTGTGAGTTGGTACCCTTAAAAAGAATTTTCTTGAAGTGCGTAAAGGTTCCCACGGAAGCCCCACAAAATTAAACTTTTCCTTCAGATAGGGAGGAGTAAAAGGGTGAAAAACAATTCATGATTATATAGATAATAATTGAAAATAAAAATTGATAAGTAACATTTTTATATGACAAAGACTTATAACATATTTTAATAGAAATATGTATTGTTTGATACTTTATGCGTACGTATGTACTTATTTGTACAAAAGAAAAGCAGATGTTATTAGAAAAGACTGGAAATGTAAATATTAATCGTTAAATTCCTTTTTTTATATATTTTACCGCAATTTGTACAAAATAACGATTTATCACAAAAAAAAACTTCAAAATTTATAATATTCGTTTTCATATTTATTCCTTTTTTGGACAAGGTGGCAGGGGCACGATATTGCATTCTCCTTTCTTGAAAAACGTATTGTAATGCGATTATGAACGCGACAAACTACATACATTAAATTCGATCATTATATAGCGAATCCTTTCACTACTTTTTCTTTTTACTAGTAATCATCATCATTCATCATTACAGCCTTTCATAAGCGCACTGCTGAACATAGGCCTCCCACAAGGAATGTCACAAAGCACGGTCCTGAGCCACCTGCATCCATCGACTTCCTGCATGTCTTACCAGGTCGTCACTCCATCTCGTGGGGGGTCGCCCTAAACTTCGCCTACCGGTACGAGGCTGCCACTCGAGAACCATTCTTCCCCATCGGTTGTCGGTTCTTCGAGCTATATGGCCGGCCCACTGCCACTTCACCTTACTAATCCGTTGGGCTATGTCGGTTACTCTGGTTCTACTGCGGATATCCTCATTTCTAAGTTTATTACGCAGAGAAACTCCGAGCATAGCCCTCTCCATAGGTCGCTGAGCGACCTTGAGCTTCCTCATACGGCCAGCAGTGAAGGACCACGTCTCAGATCCGTAAGTCATCACTGGCAACACGCACTTGATGTACAATTTCGTTTTAAGGTTTTGAGGTATGTCTGATGAGATGATGCGTCGTAGTTTCCCGAACGCTACCCAGCCGAGTTGAATCCATCGATTGACCTCTCGGTCGAAGTTGGACTTACTTAGTCGGACTATTTGTCCCAGGTAAACATACTCGTCAACAACTTCGAGCTTAGTGCTCCCAACAACTACCGGCATAGGTGTTGCATGGACATTAAACATGATCATTGTTTTGTCCATGTTCATCCTAAGACCTATTCGTTGGGAGACAATATAGAGGTCATTGAGCATGGTGCTTAGATCCTCCAGCGATTATATAAGGACTATATCGTCGGCAAATCGAAGGTGAGTGATGTACTCGCCATTGATGTTAATATCGTATTCTTTCCAGTCTAAAAGCTTGAAAACGTCTTCCAATGCAGCGGTGAAGAGTTTCGGGGATATAACGTCACCCTGTCTTACACCTCTCTGCAATTGGATAGGTTTCGTACTCTGGTTCTGTACTCGGATAGCCATCGTAGCTCTACTGTACAAACACTTCAGAACTTCGATATACCGACAGTCAACTTGGCACTGCTGAAGGGACTGCAGCACCGCCCAAATTTCGACGGAATCAAAGGCTTCCTCATAGGCCACATACTCCAGACATAGTGGCAAATTGTACTCCTCGGACTTCTGTACAATTTTCCAAAGGGTATGTATGTGGTCTATGGTGCTAAAGCCTTTTAGGAAACCGGCTTGTTCGGGAGGCTGGAAGTCTTCAAGCCTGCGCGCGAGACGATTCGTAATGACTCTCGAAAACAGCACGTAGACGCGGCTCAGAAGGGAATTCGGTCTGTAGTTCTTCAAGGGAGCGTTGTCGCCTTTCTTGATGAACAAGACCACCGCACTTCTGCTCCACGCCTCCGGTGTAATGCCACCATGGAGGACGGAATTAAAGAGCTTCTGAAGGATTTCAAGTACCGGTTTTCCACCCGCTTTCAGAAGCTCCGCTGTAATTCCATCTTCGCCTGAGGCCTTGCCGTTTTTAAGGTGCTGGAGATCCATTCTAATCTCGCTCAGACTGACGTACGGGATATCTTCGGAATAGTGTCGGATATGACTCGCTCTTGGATCGTTACTCACACTTGCGTGTGGCTCCAACGATGACGTGTACAGCTGCCCATAGAACCTCTCAATCTCACTCAAAATCTCAGGTGCCCCGGAAACGATGCTGCCACATTCGGTCTTCAGCTTTGACAGTTGGCTCTTTCTGGCAGGCAGATCTCTGGTAAAGACTTTGGAGCCTTGGTTCCGCTCGATCGCTTCTTCAAGCTGTATTGAAGTTTCGTAAGTCCCGCCGCATGCATTTGGAGATCTGTCTGTTCAGTTGCCTGTATGCTGTCAAATCTATTGAGGAATGTAGCTTCATCTCCCGTCTAACAGCCATGAGATTGAGAGTGTGATCGGAGAGTTTTTGTGTTCTTCTGCGGCGGGTCTTGCAGAACTTAGCTCCGACCGCATGGACAGTTTCCACGAGCTTGTCATTCATATCGTCTACTTTATTGCAGTCTTCTAGGCACTGAAAACGGTTTTGTAACTCGAGCTGAAAGGATTCGGGACTTTGGAACAGAGCACGGGGGGCGGGGGGGGGGGAGCGTTGACTTCATTAGACGAGACCTCTCCAACTTAACGTTTAGGTTCAGTGTGCCTCTAACCATTCGGTGATCGCTACTAGTTTTCATCTTCGCGATCATTGAGACATTACTGAACAGTAGTCGTCTGGTCTTCATAATGAAGTCAATCTCATTTTTGTGTACATCATCACCGCCATAATTTAAAAGAATAATGGCCCAAATTTTTCGTAAGGATGTGTCAACTATTCTTACCATTTTGAAGCATTAAATCATAACTTTATTAACGTACGTATAATATAATAATAAAGAAAAGAAAATCATATATAAAAATAAGGTTTTTATTGTTTAGTGCATTATGGTAAACGATATATTTCACTTGTATTATGCACCTTGCAAAGTTGTTTAAAATAGATTTATTAAATTCTCTTTAATGAACAAAATAAATATAAACATAATAAATGTTTGAATCTAATTTAATATTACTCTAGGAAGGTAAGGAGAAGAAGAAAAGAGATGGCAAGCCTTAGATTAAGTTAAGTAAGAAATATGAGTGAGGCTACGCTTAGCGTAGTGAGTTCATTTAAATTGAACATTTTTATATAATATATTTTATTAATATTTCACTAGGATCTTACAATATATAAGAATTGATGATCAATAGATTAGAAGCGTTTCCCAAAGTGGTTCTTTATTTAAATTACCTTTTTTTTGCAAAAACTGGTAGAATCTCAAAATTATAATTAAAATTTGTTAAATTTACAAGATGCAAGATTTACTACATATAATATGGTTAATATGTGCATAAAATTTCACATTTAAAGAAAAAGCTTTTATCTTTTTTATAGGATAAGGGTAACAAGCGAGCACACAGTTCACCTGATGGTAAGTAGTTGCCGTGACCTATAGACATCTACATCTATCCTCGTTTGCGAATCAAAATGCAGATGCGTTGTCAGCCGTGAGGACTAAAATGGAATGCCTCTTTTCCAGTAAAATGGGTCTCCGGTTCTCTACACTCACCATACGAAACACAGCAACATTCAGCTGCTATTTTACGCTGGTATTCTGTGAGAGCGTGATCCTTGCCCGGTTGAGCCGACCCATTCCTGCTACTACTACACAATTAATATACACTACATATGGCTCTACTACGTACACATGGCTCTACTACGTATACGTCTGCAGCTAATTAACCTTACTACTTCTACACACAAAAGGAATGGCGAAGTAAGCCTTCTCAAAGAGCGTGTCATGCAACAAATTTTTGTACCAGGACTGAATTTGCATAATCCAAATGTTAATATTGGCAGAAAAAAAAGATACCTACTTACAATTATGAATAAGTTACAGTTAAGGAAAGAACTGTCGAAATATAATGCATTAAAATTAAGTGTTTTGTGTAAAATGTGCAAAAATCGAACTAATATGTGTAATTAATACTTATTTTACTCATATTGTTATAAAATTTATGTTAAGATCCATTTTATTTGTATTTTTCTTAAAATAAATAAAATGATGATCTTAAAATGCTTAAGATTTTTTTAAATTCATGAATTTTAAAAATTTTAAAACCACGGGGATGAACTACGGCTTGGAACTGCAATTTTTATTTTTTAGTTGTCCTTAGATAGACGCTGCTGCTGGTCTTCTGGTTTTCCTCGGTTGCCTCTCACGACACTCACGGGATAGTAGATAATTTAAAATCTATATTTCAGATCTCAATGCTCTTCGTCTTGCGCCATGGATTACTGAAAATATCCGTGAGGCCATGTCTAAGTGCGATCAGATGTTTAAAAAATTCAAGCAGAGCCGTTGTGGACTCAACTGGACAAAATTCAAAGCTTCGTGCAATCGATGTAGTCAGATGGTACGAAATGCTTAACGCCGCTACATTTACGATAATATCATGAACTCTTCTATGGCTGATACATGAAAATTTATCCGAACGATTTGGGTTCGTAAACCTACATGTTACGTCGACCCTGCAATAATTTCCTAAAGTGATCTTAATTAACATTTTTCTTCAACTACCCAAAAGCAGGCTTCTGTTAAATCAAGTTCCATTTCTTATTTGCATTCCACGTCAAAAAAACGCTTTTAATGCTGTTGATCATGACATCCTTCTTACAATACTTTCTCACATTGGTTTCTCCTCATCAGCGCGGGAATGGTTCGCATCCTATCTTCAGGGACGTCAGCAGGCTGTTCGCGTGGGTCCAGTTATTTCTGACTGGTGCACGCTGGTTGCTGGCGTTCCTCAAGGCGGAATTCTCTCACCTCTTTTGTTTTCAATTTTTATAAATCTAATTACATCTCACATTCGCTGCACGTACCATCTCTATGCCGATGACTTACAAATATATGCTCAGTCTGATGTTAACGATATCGAAGATGCGATCACTGAGCTAAACTCTGACCTCACTCGTATCTCTGATTGGTCTGGCAAATTCGGTATTACTGTTAACCCTACCAAGTGCCAGGCAATTATAGTTGGAAGTAGCCGTCGCTTATCTGCATTGGATTTTAATTCACTGCCACCTGTAAATTTTAATAATGCTGTCATACCTTATTCAGCTACTGTGAAAAATCTAGGACTTATCATTGACAGCAGTCTAAGTTGGCGGCCGCAAGTCACGGAAGTAAGCAAAAAAGTTATCAACACCTTGCGTTGTCTGTATCGACTCAAGAATTTTCTTCCAGTGAGAACAAAGGTAATGTTGGTTCAAACGCTCGTATTACCAATACTAGATTATGCAGATGTATGCTATGCTGATGCCTCTCAAGAACTTCTTAACAAACTGGATCGTCTTCTCAATAATTGTATTCGCTTTATCTTTGGCTTACGTAAATTCGATCACGTTTCTTCATTCCGTTCTCAGCTCAAATGGCTGCCTCTTCCACTTCGTAGATCTTTTAGAATCCTTTCTATGCTATTCTCTATTTTACACGATCCGTCTGTCCCTGCATATCTGAAATGCAAATTTCAGTATCAGGACGATTCTCACAACCGATGTCTCCGTTCCGCGGAAAATCTAACTCTTCATGTTCCTTTCTGTCGCACGGGCTTCTCTTACAATTCTTTCACTTCAAATGCAGTAAGACTCTGGAACATGTTACCCAGAAATATAAAAGAAGCAAAAACTAAACCTATCTTTAAACGTTTGCTCTGGGAATATTACTTAACGAAGCAGCAGTAGTTTCGGATAATAATAAAAAATTTAAAGAACCTCGGAAACTGTTATATTCTCAAATATGTATAATATAAAAATATCATATTTATTAACTGTGTATGTATTTATTGTGGGTATTTGTGTACAAGTATAAAATACTATTGTATGCATGTAAGTAGTAATGTAAATGTATATGTATGTGTATTGTATTTATTATCATTATATTATAATTTTGTATTTTTTTTTTCCTTAAACCTTTAATTTTTTTAATTTTTTTTTTAATTATGAGTTTTGCACCCATCACTAGATTCTCTGCACAAACCAAAGGTAGACTGGTAGAGAATGCCTTTAGGCATTAAGTCCGCCGTTTTGTACATTTCTTGTATGTGTGCAAATAAAGCTTAAATAAATAAAATAAATAAATAATCTCATACTTGCCCATTTAACTCTTCGATATAAAAATTCCATTTTTTGTATTAAGTCTATTGCTGTTGGCTTCGATGATGTGAATAGACTTAGGATCACCTTAGTTCTAGACTATGTTACTCCTATGATTACTCACTACTATTGACTGGGGATTTTCCTACACTTTGGAGAAAGGCATTTGTCATTCCGATGCCCAAAATAAATAACCACAGTTCTTTCTCTCACTTTCGCCCAATATCCATTCTCCCTTTTTATCTAAAGTTCTTGGAGCTCTTGCCCACAAACAAATTTCTGGTTACATTTTCAAAAATAACTTTCTTAGCACATATTAATCTGGTTTTAGGCCTAAGTAAATTACTACTACAGCTTTTTTGAAAATTACGGAAGATTTGTGTACTGGAGTGGAAAACTCACAATTGACTATGTTAGTCCTAATAGATTCCTCTAACGCTTTTAACGCTGTTTAGCACGATATTCTCCTAGCTATACTTTTTCACCCGGGTTTTTCTTAGTCAGCGCGGGAGTAGTTCTTTTCATATCTTCGGGGATGTCAGCAGGCAATTCTAGTAGGTCAAATTATCTCTGATTGATGCTCGTTGTCTGCTGACGTTCCTCAAGGTGGAATTCTCTCTCCACTGTTATTCTAAGTTTTTATAAATCTCATTACATCCCACATTCGTTGTTCGTACAATCTGTATGCTGGTGACTTACAAATTTATGCTCAAGTTGCAGTAGAATGTATCAATGATGTGATTAAGGAGCTCAACTGTGATATCACTTGTTTTTGTAATTAGGCAAACAGGTTTGATATTGGAGTTAATCCATCAAAATGTCAGACTATTGTGATTGATAGTTCTTGTAGACTGGCTAAAATTGATATGAAGGCGCTACCTCCCATAATCATTTAATAATGTATTGTTCCTTACTC
This sequence comes from Parnassius mnemosyne, assembly GCA_963668995.1. Classification (NCBI taxonomy): domain Eukaryota; kingdom Metazoa; phylum Arthropoda; class Insecta; order Lepidoptera; family Papilionidae; genus Parnassius; species Parnassius mnemosyne. The sequence goes on along the minus strand of CAVLGL010000093.1, from coordinate 25,493,678 downwards.
AACAACTGTTAAAGATTTGGGCTTAATTATAGACAACACCCTCAGTTCTTGACCGCATATATATAAAGTGAGCAAAAAGAGAACTAATACTCTGGGTTATCTGTATCGTCTTAATAATTTTTACCGTTAGTGACTAAGGCAATGCTAATACAGACACTAGTTTTGGCTATTCTGGATTATGCACATGTTTGCTATGGTGATGCCTCGTAAGAACTTCTAAACAAACTGTATCGACTTCTAAATAATTTTTATGCTTCATTTTCGGTTTACGTAAACACCACATTTCCTCTTATCGTTCTTAGCTTAAATAGCTACCTCTCCGCTATCGCAGATATTTCAGAATACTGTACACATTATTTTCAGTTTGATACGATCCGTTTCACCTGAATATCTGAAATGCTATATGTAGTTTTAAGTAAATATACGTATATATACAGGCTGTCCCAGTAATGGTGGAAAATCTGGTACATACGTGTTCGGGCGAGGGGGAGGTGGCTTCAGTTCTCAAAAAATAATCATTATTAGGGAACACATTAAAAGAAAAAAATTCGATCTAGGCATTAAACTGCAGACGTGATGACCACAAATGTGAGCAGAAGAACGAATTTCCGGAATTTTATAAAACATGGCGTAGACCGCGAACCGTTCGGGATAGAAGTTTTTTTTTAGGGAATAGAGGCCAACTCCCCCCCACCGGAACACATACGTACCAGATTATCCACCATTACTGGGACATCCTGTATATATATATATATATATATATCTGTATAATGTAGATGACTAATTATGTTTATAATATGTATCTCGGTATGTAGTACATGTTTTTAACTTAGCTGTTTGCACTTTGCTATGTTGCATTAAGTCCGCCTTTTTGTATTTCGTGTGTAAATAAAGCAAAAAAAAAAAGTCATTATTAAAATATGTTTTATGATAAAATGAAAATTGCTATAATATATAATGTTAAAATGTATCCTTGTTAAACATATTATGTTGAATGAATACGTCTAACTTGATGTCTAAACAGTGTTTATTATCTTGTACTAAGCAACGCTTCAATTTTTTCATTGTTTAAATTATCCAGAAGTTCAAATAATCACCATTGCCTAATTAATGCGTAGACATATATATTTAAAACGTGGTTCTTCACCGCTAGTCGCATGAAGAACCTCAAGGTCGCTCAGCGAGCTATGGATAGGTTTGTATTCGGAGTTATTTTGCCCGATAGAATTTGATATTTGAGATATTTAATATCCGCAGTAGAACTAGAGTAACATAGTAATATAATATAGAGAAGCCTAACATAATGGAAGTTGCAATTAGCCGGTCATATAGTTCGTAGAACAGACAACCGATAGGGAAGAAAAGTTCTCGAGGGGCAGATTGTACTGGTAAGCGAACTGTTAGTCGCCTCTCACTATATGGTGTTACTACCTAGTAGATAAAGGATGTCGATAAATGAAAGTGGCTCAGGACACTGTTTTGTCGCATTTCTTGGGGGTAACCTATGTTCAGCAGTGAACTTATGAAGGGTTGTAATGATGATGACGATAATAACTAAATTCCAAAGTTATGTCCTATTATTTTTGGAACATCTTTTGTAGAATTTTAACTAAAAATATGGAACGTTTTTATGTATTTTATTATTATGTCGAAAAAGAATTTCGTAACGTTGTTCGCTCCTTGGACCACGAAATTAGGTTTCCTTGCCAATACATACTAATGCTTAATTTGTACACAGTTCTCGTTTAAACCAAGCGTACGTTTCTTGCTAACAAGAAACCGTAGTAATAGGAACACTTAGCTGTGTTCTTAGTGTTTTACGTAACATCATTAGTCGTTTATTTTTATTATATAGATAATTTGTTGTGATAATTTACTTACGTGGTTTTTGTTGTTACACAGTGTAAAACATCTTCTTAAAATATTAAACAGTTCCGTATCCATTTATAAAAAATAAGTTTTTAATAAGAAAGCTGTTGCTAATCATATCTCAACTTAATCATATAATATGTATGTGTTACTTATTTCTGTCGCCAGAGAGTACCTTCACTTTTTTGTTTCGGTCTGATGAGTACTTGAGCAATAAAATTAGAGTCTGAAAGACATTCCATTGCAGATAACGTCGTTTTTTAATTTGTTTGCAGGTGGTTCTACACTAAAGTATTATTTTACGAATAGCTGAACTTTTAGCATGTTGGTCGTTTAATTTCATATACAAGTGATAAAATTAAACAGTTTGTACAATCGACTTCAATATGAATTATTAAGGATAAGTCAAAAACTACTAGTCACGTCTTGATCATATTTATATGGGACTACATGAAAAGCACCAGCTTTCAAATAAAAAAAAGGATCATCAAAATTGATTTACCTAGAAAAGGTTCTGAGGTAACACATATAAAAATACTGTGAAATTAAGTACCTTCTCCTTTTTTGAAGTCAATTAAAATATAAAAGAACTAAGGCAGACTTCCTTTAAGAAAAAAATAGCACTCAAGTTAAATAATGCGTCAAGAATTTCAAAATATTATTCAACTTTAATTTGGATGCCTCATTAACTTCGTGTTATAACGAATATTACTACATAAATTAATATAACTGATATATGCATTGTTCGAAACAACTGTTTCATGTTTTGTCAGCCTTACTTGTCGTATTTTGAACAATTATGTTCTTCTGTAGATGTACTATTTAATTGCTAAATTTTATGTTGAGACACTAAATTCCTTTTGTTCGTTAATTATTACTTATCTTAAGCATTATAATATTTTTAATTTATTATCACCCTGAAGTGTCCGTGAAATATTATTAGAATCTGTTTCTTAATATAGCCACCTCATATAATGTACGTAATGGTGCTTGGTATACAGTTCACTACTGTGTACTGTGCTGATGGTAGAAAATAAGTGCACCCTGACTAACAAACGAGTAATTGCACGACTGATAGTAAATTGTACACACTCGGTAATGGGAAGCAATATGACTCGTGCTTTCCAGGAGACTACACATTTATTATAAGTTCTTACTTGCTCGTCTTGTTATTGCTTGAAAAGGTTTTTTTTTCCAGAAGTAGTCTTAAAAGGTTGACAAAGAGTTTTCATCAACTCTATCATATGAGTCACTAGTACTAGACAATAGTACCTATCAAGACAGCGTTCATCGATCTGCATATCAATCACCTCGTGGTAAATTTATACAAAAAAATTAATATCATTCTCTGCATTTGTAAAAATGCCTACATATTTAGTATATATAAAATTAGGTTCTGGATTCTCGTAAAGCGGATTATTAGCTATATAATTTCGACGTTAAGCAGCCAGATTGGCAATCACCGTTTCGAACGACTTGCAGTTTAGACGCTTCATATCGTAATCGGCAAGAGTATTATTTTTATTTATTTATATATTTTTTTTTTCTGTGGCAACCCCGGTGACAAGTTGTAAAATAATTGCTCCCAACTATTTTTAAAAATTAATTATTGTAAAATAATAATATCCACCTCAATTTTGAGTTACAGTTGTTAAATTCGACTTATTTGTATTTGTGATATAAGTAAAAGTCAGAAGTACCTATTTTAATTACATACATTGTGTTTACTGTTCCAACCAAAAGTAACAGCTGTAACGAACATCGTTTAAACGTATTGTAAGTGTAATTCTTGTTATCCCTTTAACATTTTAAGATTTACCTATTAAGTGTTGTTGTGGATTTCATTTTGAATTATTTACATGATAATTTAATTAGAGATCTGTAAATAAGCCCATACATCTCGACATTTGCTTACTCTGCTTCTTTGGTTTTCTTTCTTTGTTTTCTTTTGCTATTTACATTTAATAGTAAAATGAATACACGCAACGCCAAAACGCGCCAATTGGAGAACCAACTTCAAATGGTGCTTCAAGAACTTAATGCGTCGAAGGAGCAGTGTGAGCTGTTAATTAAAGAAGGGGATGACAATGAAAAGGAAATAATAAATATAATTGCTAAAAATACTAAACTAAAAAGTGACATGGTTAAGTTGCATAAAGAATATACATTTATTACAAAAGAAAGGGATCAACTTCAGAGAACAGTCGATGAGTTTGACCAATGCAGCAAGGAATATGAGGAATCCCTCAAATTAATTGCTGCATTGCAGTTACAGTTAAGTGAGGCTAATGAGCAGATTGTGCAATTAAAACATTACATAGATAACATAAAAGCGTCCCAAACTCAAAGTCTGTTCAACGAGCTCATAGAGTGTGAATCTACTAAATCTAAAGCATTGCAACCCTCCACAACAATCGATTTGACTGGTGATGATTATGTCATATCAAGAACAGCAGCAAGGACTACCTGCAGTAGAAGAAAATTAAAGAAATATATAAAAATTAATAAATAGATTAGAAAACTACAAAAATTAATTAAAACTAAAATTAATGTTAAAAATTATATAAATGTATGCAAAGAAAAGCAAGAACTAATTAATAAACTTAAAATATATTCAATTGAGGTGGAAAATATGAATCACTGTTATGAGACTGATATAGAGTGTCTAAATTCAACAATTTTATCACTTAAAAGCTCTCTAGAAATTGTATCAAATAAATATGCATCGGCTCAAGATGAGATAAAAGAACACATATTGGCCATGAATGATCTGGTAAAATCATGTGAATATAATGAGGAGCGCTTTGACTCCTTAATAAAAAATCAGAGTGAGTATCAGCGCTCCATACCAGGTTCATCGGGGACAATATGTGTAAATAACAAAGTTAACAGTAAGGCCTCATTATTTTCACCTACACTCTATGACAGTGCCATGACAAAGGATATAAACTTAAAAAGCAATGTAAATATTAAAAAAATAAAGTTATTATGTATTGTGATGACATAGGCAAAAATTTGGGCATGATGTTAAATAACTGTTTAAAAGGACATATGATCACTAATTATTGCATGCCTGGAGCATCCTTTAGTCATATAATGAATAAAGTTTTAACTAGTAAATTTTGTCCTAATAGCACATTAATAATTCTTGTTGGGAGAAGAGGCAATGTAAACAAAAATCAATTATTAAAATATATTGATAATCTAAATACTTTAAATGTACATAAAATTATCTTGTTTACATTGCCTTACATACAGGGTTGGCCGCAGGAAAATAAAATAAGATATGATTTAAATTTATTAATGAATAACTTTTCATGTAATAATAATTTAAACTTGACATTTAATTGTTACAATTATAATGATAGAATTAATTTAATAGATATAAATAATTTAATTAAGAAATTTTTGACTAGAGATAGGTATTACGTATCAAAATATAATTTAGGACAGATAGCAAATGTGCTATCTTATTATTTATATATTAACTCAGCCAAGGACTTGGCTACACAGACATCTGCTTCTTTTGAGCAGTGTAATGACTTATTATGCCATTTGGAATCAGTTCCAAGTAATTTAAATTAGAAAATGAGACAATAGAGGTAATCTCTAGCAGTTATAATAACATAAATAATTTGGAATGTAGCTTACAAATCTTTAATTGTATGACTCCACAGAGTAATAATGAAAATTGTTTACACCTGGTGCATCAAAATATACAAGGCATGATAGGCAAAGAGCTAGAAATTGAGTTGTTCTTAAATAGCAACAATATTCATATCTTATGTATTACTGAACATTGGTTAAAAGCTTATAATTTAATGTTTAACTTCAGTAATCACCAGGTGGTCAGTTCTTTCAATAGAGATACGGTTTTAAGAGGTGGCTCCTTAATATTAGCTAGTAAATTATTATCATGTAAAGAACGTAAAGACATTGTGAGCCTCTCTGTTGAGCGAACTGTAGAAATGGCATGTGTTGAGTTTGAGCACCTCATTGTTGTGAGCGTCTACAGACCCCCATGTTGTACATATGATGCTTTTGAAAACATTATGGAGGAAGTTTTTGCTAAGCTTAATAAACAGAATAAATCTGTTGTAATATGTGGAGACTTTAATATCAATCTCCTAGAAGCTTCCTCCATCAATATTAAATTTAGATCATTGTTTAAATCATATGGTCTTTTTAATTTATTTATAGAGCCAACGCGTATTTCTCAATCTAGTGCAACATGTATAGATAACATTTTTACAAATGTGAAGCCGTTGCATAAATGTATAATTCAAAAATTAAGTTCTGATCACTGTGGACAAGTAGTTTCGTTACCTTATGTTCACAAAAAGCAAGTAGATGAGAAAGTTGTGTCTGTTCCAGTAAATGCACGTCGCTTGGAGAAATTTAGAAGTAACGTAGTGAAAAAACTTCCATCTCTTTCATACCAAAATGATCCTAATTTTTTGTATGGAACATTATTTAATCTTATTTGCAATGAATTTAATAATACTTTTACTTCTAAAACATTCTCCTTGAACAGTCGGAAGTCATTCAATGAATGGGCGACAGTAGGAGTCCATAAGAGCAGGCATAGGTTATATGATCTTTACCATGAAAGGTCATATAATCATAGCGTCGAATTTAGGGAATATGTAAAAAAATATTCAAAAATATTTAAAAGAGTGTGCTCCATAGCCAAGTCTTTGCATTTGAGCAATAAAATTAAGACGGCTTCCAATAAAATTAAAATGACATGGAGTATAATTAATAGCGAAACTGGTAAGATCAACTCTCGCAATTCAAATTACCAGTTAAGTGTTAACAACAAATTAACTGTATCAGATCAGGACGTAGCGATGGTTTTTGAGAAATATTTTACTGATATTCCGATCTTGACCACTAAGTCACTGAATTCTTCTCCTGCCGTCGCCGAATCATTACTTAAACAAAATGTAAATGTGTGTACAAAGAATTTTACATTTCATAAAGTGTCATCAAAAGATATTGTAAAATATTTTAAAACTATTGATGTTAAGAAAACTGCGGATCTGTGGGGGATTTCCGTTAAAGTTATTGCGTCTATAATAGATACAATCGCGCCTCATTTAGCTATTATTTTTAATACTAGTATCGAATCTGGTGTGTTTCCTGATTTAATGAAGCATAGTAAAGTAATACCTTTATTTAAATCTGGTAGTACATTAGACCCCGCCAATTTTAGACCTATTTCTGTACTACCAACACTTAGTAAGATTTTTGAAAAAATTGTTCTTGTTCAAATGTTAATTTTTTTTAATATAAATAATTTACTTCATAAAAATCAATTTGGTTTCACAAGGGGTCGCTCGACAACTGATGCCGGTGTTGAGCTGATTAAATATATCTTTAATGCATGGGAGAATTCACAGGATGCTTTGGGTATATTTTGTGACCTATCCAAGGCCTTCGATTGTGTTCACCATGAAACATTAATCAGGAAACTTCAACACTACGGTGTAAGAAGTGATGCCCTTAAATTAAATATTTCATATTTAAGTAAGAGAACGCAAAATGTTGTCATTAACAATATGAGCTCTTCCGGATCGATGGTACAAATGGGCGTGCCTCAAGGCTCAATTCTCGGCCCCTTTCTGTTTCTTGTATACATTAATGACTTACCTTACATAGTAGGGGATAACCATGATATAGTATTATTTGCAGATGACACTTCTTTAATTTTCAAATTAAGTCGACAGTTACTAAAATATGACGAAGTAAATAATGCTATCTCTAAATTAGTAAATTGGTTCGATGTTAATAATTTGCATTTAAATGGCACTAAAACAAAATGTATGAAATTCGTGACTCCAAATGTCAAACAATTAAATACTAATGTAATTTTAAATGGGGAGAAACTGAGTCTTGTAGATACCACCATTTTTCTTGGAATCACACTAGACGCGAAGCTTCAATGGAGCCCCCATATATCAAAACTAGCAAGCAGACTTAGTTCTGCAGCATATGCTGTAAAAAAGATTAGAAGTTTAACCAGTGTTGAAACAGCTAGACTAGTTTACTTCAGCTACTTCCATAGCATAATGTCGTATGGTATTTTGCTATGGGGACACGCAGCTGACACTGAAATTATATTTGTTTTGCAGAAGAGGGCCATAAGAGCAATTTATGATTTAAAGCCTAAAGAGTCGCTGCGACAAAAATTTAAGGAAATTAATATATTAACTTTGGCCTCTCAATACATTTATGAAAATGTAATGTACGTACACAAAAATAAAAGTAGTTTTACAAAAATAAGTGATATTCATTCTGTAAATACTAGGAACAGACACAAGCTAGTAGTACCAGTTACTCGACTCCATCGAGTCAGTAATTCATTCTTGGGGCGATGTATACGCTTTTACAACAAAATTCCAGAAAATATACAAAGTTTGACCTATTCAAAGTTCAAAAACTTTATTAAACTAAGTTTGTATAAAAAGGGTTATTATAATATTAAGGAATTTATGGATGATAATAACCCCTGGAAATGAGGTGATCGCTACCAAGCTATTTCTAATTTGTTGTGTTGTTAATTTGTGTAACATCATGATTGTAAGCTGTTATTTAAAAAAAAAAGTCCCGCTGGGTTTCTTGCTGGTTCTTCCCAGGACAGAGGTTTTTTCCGAACCAGTGGTAATCAAACAAAAGAGTGACTTTCAATAAGTATTATTTATAATCTATATTGAATAAAAAAGTTTCTGTTTCTGTTTCTGTTTCTATTAAAGCCTTACATATCCTTGAATTAAATATTTCACATAAATTGAATATATTATATTCCAATAAATTCCTTAAGTTTTATAGCGTAAAGATAAATATGATGAAGCACATTTATGTATCCGTATACTGTAGTGACATTGGTCCAGCCATATTGCTTTGGCAACAAACGAATGATGTGAAGGAAAGGTTCTTGAGCATTTTTATAGTTTCGAGTAGGTTGAGGGTTTTTACGACTACTGAGTAGACCCGGCTCAAGTCGTTACGTTACGTTAATGATTTAAAATTATATAAAACACATCTCTTCATTCTCATTTGGTGGTAATTGGCTCTTTGTTTTCATTTTTATCTATTAATAATAATCACATTAATAATGTTACACTTTTTGCTGTTTTATGTTAATTAAAGGCGAATTATTCTTATTGAAACTGAATGCACGATAATTTATTTTATAGTTAAAATAATTTAATTTAATTTAAACTTTAATTCTTTATATAATAATAAAGAATTAAAGTTAAAATAAAACATAAAATTAAATAATGAGTCGTAGTAGATATACTATAATAATAATTATAATAAATAAATAGGCGTAGGGAAGTGACGACCCCATCGCCCACTGACGTAACAGTTAAGTGACAAAACTGCTATGTGAGCGCAGTTAGTCAGCACCTTGCCAGAGGTGTGAGCGCCGCGCTTCGGCAGTGTTGAGGGTGAAAAGACCTGTTTGTGCTTACGGCCACACTACTGAACGGCGCCGGGTCTGAGCGTCTCCCGTTAATTGACGCCCAAATTAATGTATGATGGATAAAAATAGAACGCGTATAGGGCCACTGCCTGGGGGTCGCCGGGGCGCGTCTGGAGCTAGCGCTGGACGCGACAGCATGCGAGCCGCCAGCCGAGCGCGAGGTGCTGCACGACCACCTAGCAGCCCCTCGCGTCCATCATCCCCACCAGAAGGCTTGGTGTCGGCGGGGTCCTCTCGGACTCGGCAAGCGGCACCCGCCGCTGGTGAAGTACGCCGTATGCGTTGGACAAAAAATATGAACATAAACGCATTGCGGCCGTACTATAGGGCGAAAGGGGAAGAAACTGGAGGGATAGCGTATCGGGCTCGGATGCATCGCCTTTTTGCTGAGCTTGAGCCGTCAGTTCCCGTCACAGAGCAAAACCTGGCAGACCGAGTTCGGTACATCATACGCTCGAAAATATTTGATGATGCCAAACTTGAACGACTACGGCATGAGGCTATTCCCTTATCGAATGAACCGGCTATAGCTGGGGATGCGGCTACTCAGGCCACAGACCAGCAGCCACATATAGAGGGCGCCATGGATCTCCCCGCTCTGGTTGATTCAGGCGATGATGGAATGGTCACCCAAGAACTAGAGCAGATGAGGAGTAATTTGGAGGAGGCGATAGTGGAAACGCACAGTACGCCTCTCGAAAATCGACCGCGACTCCTGCGCATACCCTTAAGCAAGCGGAATCAGGCTGTCGTGAGGGCTTTTATCCCAATGCTGGTGACCTATTTGGAAGCCAGCCGGGATCTGTGCGAGACGGACTCATTTTTTTTGCGCCGCACTGGCAGTTTGCCGTATTATTGGCGCCAAACTTCCCACGGCTGGACGCGCTACTAGACAAAGTAGCGCCATCCCAGCCTGGAGAAGAAGGATTGAGGACCATATCGTAAAGGCAAGGGCCCTCATCGGCAGGCTGATAAGCTTCAGGTCAGGCAATAATAGGCCGAGAATTGTGCGCACCGTCAGGATGGCGTTTGCGGGGACAAATATCAGTTTGTCCCAGCCGGATGTAACGCAAAAACTGACGGAGCGCATTGACGACCTGAAGCAGAGAATCGCTGCTTGGGGGAAGCGGATTCGGCGATTTACCGAGAGGTCGACACGGTTCAACCAGAATCGTCTCTTTCAGAGTGATCAGAACAGGCTCTATAAATCATTGGAGCGGCCAATAGTACGTAGAACGGGCCTAGCATCGAATCAGGCCGTCATTATCGTATTCTGGCGCGGCCTGTGGTCAGAGCCCGTAAACCACAGCGAGGGCCCTTGGACGGAAGTTGTGGCGAGTCAGTGTGCGAATATTACGCCCGTGGACCCCGTCATCATAACGCCGAATGACGTAGTTGAGGCGGTCCGTAGGGCCCCGATCTGGAAAAGTCCGGGGCTCGACGGGCTGCATCACTACTGGCTGAAGAGGTTCGAGGTGTATCACGCTGTGCTCGCCCGACAGTTTCAAGAGGCTCTCGACCAGAAGTCGCTCCCGAGCCTCTTCACTACTGGTCTCTTCACTACTCACTCATTTGGTTCCTAAAGATCAGGATACCACAGACCCGAGCAAATACCGCCCCATTACGTGTCTACCGACGATATAGAAGACACTAACATCCCATTTTAAGCGCGAGAATCAGTCGTCACCTGAACTCAAATCAGGTGATGTCGCGCGCTCAGAATGGATATAGGGGCGGTGGTCGTGGAACCAAGGAACCACTGGAACAAAGGTCATTGGCAAGGTGGTTAAACGCAACCGTCGGAACCTCTCCGCCGCCTGGATAGACTACAAAAAGGCATTCGACTCGGTGCCCCATGCATGGCTTAAGAGGCTCCTCGAGCTGTACAAGATTGACTGTACAGTTAGACTTCTTCGGGCAGTGTATGGGGCAGTGGCAGTGTGTGGTGTCATGCATCCCAAACACCGCGGCACGAATGTAAGCACGGGAGAATAATTTAATGCGGTAAGTTCCGACGATCTCTTTAGCCATGCAGAGCCATACGTTCCAATAAAAATTCCGCGAATTTGCTGAATTGACATTCAACTCTTTTACTGTGAAGCTATAACGACGGTGCTCCACAAAGTTGAAAAAAAATAAATTATGTGAATTATTCATTTATTCAGTTTTTCCGATTTTTCCCATATTTAAATATCGTCAATATTACCTCATAAATTTTTAATATAATTGTAATATGTTATAATAAAATAAAATGTCTTTCAAAATACCGCACTACCAATTGAATGAAAAATTAGCGCGTCATAAATAATGTTCATTTTTGCTGTTAACAATACCATTGTTGAAAATATTTCTTTCTTCAGACAATGAAATATCTAGAATTTTAAAAAACGCCATCGCAAAAGTTTATATACCATTACGTGCAAGCTCCTCCAAAAAGACGTAAAGTTGGTTGCATAAAGTGAGATCAGTATCTATCGTATTATATCACACCAATGCCGGTAGTTGTTGGGAGCACTAAGATCGAAATTGTTGATGAGTATGTTTACAAACCGGTAGGTGAAGTGTAGAAGAGTATCCCATTAGATGGAGTGACGACCTGATAAGACATTTAGGAAGGATCACTGACGATGGATGCAGGTAGCCGTGCTTTGTGGCGTTCTTTGGGGGAGGCCTATGTTCAGCTACGAACTTGTGAAGAGTTCCAATGATGAAAAAAGAAAAAAATATCATTTTTCTTTTTTTTTTAAATGTTATCTAAACGCTAGGATTATTTCCTGTATCATGGAGGCAGTTTAGATAAATAAATTTCACAAGGACAAACATCCAGACCCGGAACAATTACTTAAAGGCTATATAAATTCGAAGCCGCGGATTCGAATCGAATATAACATTTTTATAATATATATAATATAAATATAATATTTTTAACAGTGGTAGAGCCACGCTACAGCTTCTGCTGTAGCATGTATGGGCCGGCGCAAACCGAGGCAGTACCACGACCTCACAGAATACCAACGTAAAGTAGAAGCTATGCTTTTGCGTTTCACTTGGCTAGTGTAGGTGGCCGGTGGCCAACCCGGGGTACAAATTAGAACACTTCTTTGTGCCCGGGGCTGGAGTTTCCGTATACGTCAGAGAGCATATCTGTTCTCGACGCCTCGGCAGTCTTGAAGGTACGGACCTGTCCATCCTATGGCTGCACGTAGACAGCGATGACCATCCCCGCGTCTACAGGTGGCTGTATAGCGGTAATGCCGACACAAACCGACTCATCAACCACGTTCAAATGGCTACAGATTTCATGCTACAGCAGATTCCATCCGTAGAGATCGTGATACTTGGCCATTTTAACGCTCACCACGCTGAATGGCTCGGTTCACATTTAACCGATCATGCGGGGAGATCTGTTTATGACTTTGCCTTGGCATATGGTCTGACACAACTGGTTACTTCGCCTACGCGGATTCCAGATGTAGAGGATCATATACCTTCCTTGTTAGACCTTCTGCTGACATTTCATCCGGACGGATATCAGGTTTCCGTCGATGCCCTTGTCGGCTCTTCGGACCATTGTTTGATCCGGAGTGTGGTGCCACTCACTCTCCCCTCGCGGTTGCGTTCTGCAGGTTGCCGCCATGTTTGGCAATACAGGTCGGCAGATTGTGACGGAATGCAGTCTTTCTTTGCATCCTACCCATGGGGGCGAATTCGCTTCTCGCCGGATGATCTCAGCGCTGTTGCTGTCTCTGTCACCGATGTGGTGCTACAGGGAATGGAACTATTTATTCCATCATCTGTGGTACCCATCGGTGGCAGATCTTGGCCTTGGTTTGGTCGCTCCTATAAGGCTGCATTACGCAGTATGCTGGTGTTTAGGCCAAAAATTAACCTTTTGAAAATTGAATTCATAACTCGTGACTCGGCGCGTGCATAGCACGGTACGAAGGTCACGGCCGACCCTCCCCGGCCGCATTCCACTCGTGGTCGGGTCGTTTGAGACACGTCGAGAGATTATGTGTGAACAACTGCCGTTCGATAGGACGTGTAGAATTTACTATTGGAGTTTTTCGCTTCTAGTTTTGGTTATCTTTAGTGCATTCACGCGATAACGAAGCAGTAATATTTTGATTGATTAACCTAAATGCGTTGGCAAGTAATTTACGTAAATTGTATAGTGATTGCCTTTGCATACGTGCATTTGATGTAACTCGGAGATATTTTCCTGTGTCGGTTAAAAACGCTAAACTTTGTGACCCGCGAGAAACAGTGTTCTTTTTAGATTATAGATTTGTGCTAAGGGAAGTTAGACTTTGAGTGACATCGAGGTGACGCCGCTGGAGGATACCACACCGTGTGGCGGTGCCAGAGTCAGGGCTGCTGCCGCTTAAAAGGGTTTCACATTTTAACACCACTTACACATACTAACACCCACTAAACACCACTTACATACACTACACCTCCCGCCTGACCGATCCTTGTGGCCAGTCTTCGCTTCTGAACCAAGTAAGTCGAATTAATTACCTAGCCTTACACATCTATTTTGTAGAATAATAAGTCTCCATAGGCCGTTGGGCCCCGTCCCTTGTTGCCCATCGATGGGATTACTCATGAGCCCTAGTCCCGTCAACCTTTGTTGGGACAGCTAGGGGCGTGTACATTTCTGGTAGGAGGAGCGTGGTTGATTGATTTCCAATCATTCCCGGCCGTATTATTAATAAAAATAGTAGGTAATAAATACGTAAGTACATAATAAAATTCGAATATTTTTTTTGTTTGTTAGCGGGCACAATTAAAAGCCGCGCCCGTTAGGCTGCGCATGCAGGAGTTTGTAAGGCCTAGGTACGCGTCGGGTAGATAACTATTGTTATCACGTAATCGGATAATTATCGTTGGCGTATAATTATAGTAGATTAATAGTCGAAGGGTCGGTCGCTTCAGCGAGGCATCTTTTCTGACCGACTGTAGTGTGTACTTGCCGTGTAGCGTAATTTGTATTTAATTTAATAAATAGTAATTTGTATTTGTGTAATTGTATTTAACTTGATTTGATAGTAATAATATTTGTTGTTTGTTAATTTGATTTGTATTTGTGCCATGTATTAATTTGTATTTAGTAGTGATGCCATCGCACAAGCTACAGATTCGTCGCCTGAAGGCGGAGATGCGCTGGGCCGCTAGCGCCCATGCTTTGCTAGGTCGACCGGATAGGTTCTATAGTTTGGGGAAGCGGCTAGAGCAGGTCGATGCTCGAAGGGCCGTAGTGGAGGAGGCTTACGCGGAGTTCGAAAAGGGAGTCCTGGACTCCTGCCTCGCGGACTACGAGCAATTCTTTTCGCTCACGGAGGACTTGATCGAGGCTGGGGCCGAGTATGCTAATGAAGCGCGTGAAGCTCGGCTAAATGGCCTTTCCGAGTCCCCTCGAAAGCAGCCTACTCAGCCGGAGCTGTTAGGACGACTCCCGAATCTGGACCTGCCAAGGTTCTCCGGGGTCCTCTCCGAATGGCTGCCTTTCGTCGGTCTGTTTGACAGCCTAGTGGACGCCCGGAGGGACTTGACACCCAGCCAGAAGATAGGATACCTCCTGGCATCATTGGAGGGGGAGGCTCTGGGCGTCTTTGGCCATTTGAAATTGTCGGAGGACGCCTACCAGAATGCTCGGGACCTCCTCGCCGGTAGGTATGCCAACGTCCGGAGGATCGCGGACGAATAAGTTAGGCAGCTCATAAACCTCCCGTTACTTAAGGACCGGACCAGACTACGTTCGCACATCGTAAATCCAGTCGTGGTGGCTTGTAACTTGTTGAGGCGGCTGGATTTACCGGTGGACGAATGGTCCTTCTTGTTGCTCCACATTGTGCTGTCCCGCCTGCCTCTTGATATTCAGCTCCATTTTGAGGAGAGGTAAGGCGGGGACGGGGCCTCCTACATTCCGCCTTTCAGCAGCTGCGGTTCTTGGAGGAGCAGTACCGGCAAATGGAAAACGCAGCAGGCGCCTTAGAGGCCCTGCGAGCTGCCGACCGAGCCGTGCCCAGGGAAAGGCAGAATCCGACGGGTAAGTCGTTGCCAACCCCCCTAAGGCCGAGCGGAGCTACCGCAGCAGGGCGCCGCCCACTACCATCTTATAGCGGCCTAGCGGCCAGGGAGGCGCCCCCCGGCTCTTATTGTCGAGCATCCGATCACCGGGTGACGTCGTGCCCGAAGTTGCTGGGTAAGCCGGTCCCGGCGAGGCAAATCATCGCGAAGGAGCGCTGCTGGTGCTACTCGTGCTTGGAAAGGCACCTCCAGCGAGACTGCCCGCACCAGCGGCCCTGTCCGCACTGCCAGCGCAACCACCATGCCATTTTGTGCCTGGGTGCGAACGGCGTTTCCTCTCGGCGCTCTGCCGGGCCCTCAGCTCCCACGGGCGGGGGCGCTCAGCCACGCCCTCTATCGGGCGACGCTCGGCGCTCGCCTGCCGGCCGCCGTGCCCCTGGGTTTGAAAGGGGTCCCCCCCCCCCGACCAATCGGGGGTCATTCCCCCAGGGGGGGATCGTCACCCCCCCTAAGCGTGTTCTCAACGAGCGAAACACATCGAAGCCTAAATCGCGCTAACAAAGTTCCGAAGTTTCTGAATTTTGAATACCAGCGTAAAATAGCAGCTTAATGCTGCTGTGTTTCGTATGGTGAGTGTAGAGAACCAGAGACCAATTTTACTGGAAAAGAGGCATTCCATCTTAGTCCTCACGGGTGACAACGAATATGTATTTTGATTCGCCAACGAAGATAGATGTAGATGTCTATGGGCCGCAGCAACCACTTACCATCAGGTGGACTGTATGTTCGTTTGTCACCCTTATTCTTTAAAAAAAAAGTTAAAGCAGTATATATAGAATAACTCTGAACTACCACTCGGAGCGTTGGTCGCTCTCCGGGCAGAACACCTTGCCTGGCGGGAGATCTCCCCTTTTCCTTCCACCCACCACAGTGGTGACCCCGACGTGATCTGAACACGCAACCAATAACCTTCGGAAACTACAACTTCAAACCTTCGTCATTGTCCTCAAGTACCCCATTCATTCGCTCCCGAGCAGATATTGTGTGCAGTCTTCACATTTTGCAAGCCATCTAGCTTTATAAAGGTTCATCACAGCACTGGAGTAATAATGCTTCCTGTTCCTTCAAGCTACTCTCTGCGCTACAGTGTTCAGCACGGCTCTGAGCCTTACTGTTCGCCTTTGTTTCACGGCAATCTCGCAGATTATTTGCCTTCTTCTCGACTCACCGCAGACTACAAGGCAATCCCTGGGCACTTGCTCCGGCTCATCGTTCTCACCGGCATCACTTGCAAGTACGTAGTACGGCATGCATTACACACCGGCATATCGTTCGCATCGGCGTCACTTGCCCATACGCACACAGCATGCATTCCCCACCGGCATTAAGGACGCACCGGCAATCGGACTGCACTATGGACCTCCGGTCTGAGCAGGGGGGTGATGTGGTGGCGCTGTCGTCGCGCCACAAGCGAAACACATCGAAGCCTAAATTGCGCTAACAAAGTTCCGAAGTTAAAGCAGTATATATAGAATAGCTCCGAACTACCACTCGGAGCGTTGGCCGCTCCCCGGCCAGAACACCTTGCCCGGCGGTAGATCTCCCTTTTTCCTTCCACCCGCCACGAGAGGAGCTTCGCGGCCACTCAGCGGTCAGCTAGAACCGCCTCACCACCGTTAGCTGAGCGGCCCCGACTGGAGTACCACCCTCCTCCCTTTGGTCGATACCGTTACTAACAGGTTCCTGTGACCTCAAGACTGTCCTGGGCCCCAAGGCCGAGATTCCCCGAATTTCCTCAGGCGGCCCATTTGGTGAGTGACAACCACGATCGTTGTGATGCCACTGGAATACCGCTTTCCGGACCCCTGGTCCGAGGGCCGGTCCGATGGAGGCATCTCCAGCTAGGTAGCTGCTGCCTCAGCTCCCACCACGGCCGCCTCCACTGAGCATTTGAGCTGTCAACAATCCGCTTGTCAAACCGTTCTATTGCCGACGGCCTCAGTAAAGGTGGCGACTGTTTAACGGTCGCGCTCTATTAGATTCGGGTTCCCAACGCAGTGTGGCCTCCACTTGGTTGGTGGGAAGACTAGGGCTCCCCTGGATTACTGAATCACGTCCAATGGTAGGTATCGGAGGTGCCGAGCCTATTGCTCCTAGGGGATAAGCGGAGTTGGTGTTTGGCCCTACCAGCGAACACCTTCACATTCTAGTTAAGGTAAATGTCGTCGATGACATTGTAGGTTTTCTCCCTAATATCCGTATAAATGACAGCGCGGTTCGTTGTGCGTCCCAACCTGGGCCTATAGATTTGTTGCTGGGGGCCGATGCGCTAGGGTTCATCTTGTTAGGCGAGATACGAGCCCTACAGCCCTATGGCTTGTCAGCCATGTCCACTGTATTTGGGCACAGCTTCTTTGGACCGGTTCTGTGGTCTCCACCTCCTCAGACAGCCGACACGCTCTCTGTTGTGGGCGTGTGCCTTTCGGAAGCCGTCCAGAGGTTCTGGGAAATTGAGGAGCCACCACACGTGGCTCTAGTCAACCCTCTGGACCGTGAGTGCGAGTTGTTTTACCAGAACAATACCGGCTGTCGCGTCGACGGTCGTTTTGTCACTCGCTTACCCTTTCTGGACTTACGGCCCCCTTTGGGTCAATCTCGTGCATTGGCCGAGAAGAGGTTGCTTTCTATGGAGCACCGCATGCGGCACGACCCAGCCTTTCGCGACAAATATGTCAAGTTCATGCGCGAGTATCAAGAGCTGGGTCACATGTCACCGTCCAACTTCGAATGGCGTTCACAGGAGCACTACTTCCTCCCTCACCATGCGGTCTTGAGGACCCCTGAGAGTAAGATTCGGGTAGTTTTTTACGGCTCCGCCCCTCGTCAAATGGTGTGTCCCTGAACCAGTGTCTCCACTCTGGTCTTAAATTGATCAAGGACATATTCGATATTTTGACCCACTTCCGTCGGCACCAAGTGGTTTTTGTAGCCGACATTCGGATGATGTTTCGACAATCAGTGGTCCATCGTGATGACCGTCGATATCAGCTGATATTGTGGCGCGAGAAGCCCAGCGATCCGATACAGGTGTTTGAGTTGAACACCACCACCTATGGACTCCGGTCCAGCCCGTATATTGCCATGCGAACCCTCCTTGAACTCGCTGAGAGAGAGCGTCTAAAATACGCTAGAGGGGCTTCTATTTTGAAGACTTCGGTCTACATGGACGACATTTGCACGGGCGCCTCCACCGTCGAGGAGGCTCTTGTATTGCGAGACGAATTGATTGCCATCCTGAAGTCCGGAGGTTATGAGTTGCGCAAATGGTTGTCGAACTCCCCTCATATTTTGAAGGACCTCCCAGGAGAGGATCAACAAGACCCTCATCTATTCGAGTTACCTGAAAATCCTAATTTGTTGACTGTGCTGGGCATTCAATATCAGCCTGTTCAGGATACTTTCACGTATCGAGTCAAACTCGATCCCCCTCCTAAAGCATGGACCAAGCGCTCTGTGCTGTCTACAGTAGCCCGCACCTTCGATCCTAATGGATGGATCACTCCGGTCATATTTTTGGCTAAGTGCTTTTTTCAAAATATCTGGATATCTGGGTTGGGTTGGGACGAGCCTATTAGCGGTGCCCTCTTGTGAGAGTGGCTCTCCATTGTGTCCTCTCTTCCGGACATCAATCGGGTCTCCATGTCAAGGTGCTTCCTCACGCCAGGGAGATTCAGGGCTACCCAACATGGGTTTTGCGACGCCTTTGAGAAAGGCTATGCTGCTGTCGTATATTTGCGGACTGTGAGCCCTTCTGGCCATACTTCCGTCCATCTCTTACTTGCTAAAAGCAAGGTTGCTCCCATTAGGTCCCGCTTAACTATCCCAAAATTGGAACTGTCTGGAGCCTCTCTTCTCACGCGACTCCTCAACCACGTTCACTCGTCTTTGAAGTCTGTAATCGACATTATGGACGTCTACGCTTGGTTGGACAGTGAGATAGTACTTTTTTGGCTCAGAGCTGCACCTCACAATCTTGAGGTCTTTGTGGCAAACCGCGTGTCTCAAATCCAGAATTCTGAGACTTCTCTAAACTGGAGACATGTCCCAGGGGAGTTAAATCCCGCAGACTGCGCTTCTCGCGGCTGTGAAGCCCCCTCGTTGGTTGACCACTGTGGCGGGGTCTCAGTTGGTTGACTGAGTCTCAGTCATTCTGGCCCCAGAATAAATACTTCGAACCGATTGAATTGCCCGGCCTACAAGCCCGAGTAGGAGTGGGCAAGGATAAGCCCACTCGGGATTTCTCCCTGCTAGAACGATACAGCTCTCTTGATAAGCTCTTAGGAGTGACTGCTTGGTTGCGTCGATTTGTCCGCAATTCGAGAGACCCGTCCAACCGAATCTCCGATTCCGTTTTGTCCCCTAGCAAGCGTCGCGAAGCTTTGATGCATTGGACCCCTACGGTCCAAGAGGAGCATTTTGAGCCCTTGATTGAAAACTTGAAGCGGGGCTCCGTTGTCAAGGGCGTTCTGGCCCATCTGAACCTCTTCCTGGACGACGCTGGGATGCTGCGCGTTGGCGGACTTTTAAAAATTCTCAACTGCCATACGGGGCTCGACACCCGTTACTGCTCCCTAAGGACGGCGCCTTTGTTCGGTTGCTGGTAACTCACCATCATGTTAAGAATGCCCACGCTGGGTGTAACGCTCTTTCGGCTATTCTGCAGCGGGAGTTTTGGATTTTGGCTGGCCGACGTACCATTCGGAGCGTCATCTTTAAGTGCATATCTTGTTATAAACTGAAGGCCACCAAATCGCAGCCTATGATGGGTGACTTGCCACCTGATTGCGTCAGGGCCATCCGACCATTCGCTGGAGTCGGAACAGACTTTACTGGCCCCTTCCTCGTGAAGTCCGCTTACCTTCGTAACGCGCGTTCACATAAGGCCTATCTTTGCGTCTTCGTGTGCCTCTCCACTAAGGTCGTTCACTTAGAACTTGTAAGTGCCTTCAGCACGGAAGCCTTCTTGGCCACGCTGAGCCGCTTCGAATCGCGTCGCGGTTTGCCGGACCTGATCCGGTCTGATTGCGGAACAAATTATAAGGGCACGGATAGATATTTGAAAGAGGTCGTCGAATTTCTGTCCAGCCACAGGACTTATTTAGGTATTGCAATGTCCAAGAAGGGCATCCAGTGGAAATTCGACCCTCCGGCTTGCCCACACTGGGGCGGCATTTTTGAGGCGGTGGTTAAGGTTGCAAAAACGCATCTCCGTCGCGTTATTGGCGAAACTATTTTGACCTTTGAGGAGCTTGCCACTGTATTCTGTAAAATTGAGGCGGTACTCAACTCTCGGCCCCTTTGTCCCCTCTCGTCCGCTCCGAATGATTTGGAGGTTCTAACCCCGGGACACTTCCTGATTGGCCAGCCGCTTAACGCCCTGCCCGAGTACCCCTTCAGGGAAATAAATTCTTCGCGCTTGAGCAGATTTGACCTGCTGCAACAGATGACGCAGAGTTTTTGGCACCGATGACTCTGGAGTACCTACATCTTTTGCAGCAGCGCATTAAGTGGTCAGACAAGACCGATCCTCCTTGGGTTGGAAACCTCTTTGGTTAAAGAACCCAACGATCTGCCTATGTATTGGCGCCGTAGGCGCATTGTTAAATTGTCGTATGGATCGGATGGGTGTCTAGGCTGGCCGAGGTTTTGGTCGGAGATTCAGTCTTGCACCGTGCCGTCGCGATCCAGTTCCATTTGCCAATCTACTCGCGGACATAAGTCCTTATGTCCGGGGCGGGGGTTTGTTTAGGTCAAAAATTAAACGGCCGAACCCTCCCTGGCTGCATTCCACTCGTGGTCGGGTCGTTCGAGACGCGTCGAGAGATTATGTGTGAACAACTGCCGGTCGATAGGACTTGTAGAATTTACAATTGGAGTTTTTCAATTCTAGTTTTGGTTATCTTTAGTGCATTAACGCGATAACGAAGCAGTAATATTTTGATTGATTAACCTAAATTCGTTGGCAAGTAATTTACGTAAATTGTATAGTGATTGCCGGTTGAAGTGCTTGACAATATTATTTTGCGTCGACGAGTTGCCTTGTGGCGTTTGATGTAACTCGAAGATATTTTTCTTTGTCGGTTAAAAACGCTAAACTTTGTGACCCGCGAGAAACTGTGTTCGTATTAGATTATAGATTTGTGCTAAGGGAAGCTAGACTTTGAGTGACATCGAGGTGACGCCGCTAGAGGATACCACACCGTGTGGCGGTGCCGGAGTCAGGGCTGCTGCCGCTTAAAAGGGTTAAGTCAGGTTTCACATTTTACACACCACTAAACACCACTTACATACACTACACCTCCCGCCTGACCGAGTCTTGTGGCCAGTCTTCGCTTCTGAACCAATTAAGTCGAATTAATTACCTAGCCTTACATCAATAATAATAAGTCTCCATAGGCCGTTGGGGTTCCCCGTCCGTGTTGCCCGTCGATTGGATTACTCATGGGCCAACCTTTGTTGGGGCAGCTAGTATATACCAGCATGTTTAAAATGAAGTATAACTTCGCCTCCTGGTCCTTCAAAAGAGTTATTGCCAAGGCAAATTCAGAGCACATAGGCAGAATTGGCGGGAAACTAGTTCGCTATCCTTTGGGAACCCGTGCATACTGGTCTCTCGCCTAAGCTGTCCAATGAAATTTCTGTAAGCCATCACTACCATCTCTGCACAGGGAGGATGACTCACTGGCCTACGCCGCAAAAGAAAAAGCCGACATTTTAGGCTCCCTTTTTGCATCTCTCTAACTCTAACTCGACTCTTGATGACAGAGGGAAAACACCGCCTAACATCCCACAGTGTGAGTGCTCTATGCCTGATGTGCGATTCACACAGTGCTCAGTATGCAAAGCACTCCTCTCTCTGGATATCCAGAAGTCGAGTGGGCCTGACGGAATCCCGCCGATTGGGCTGAGGACGTGCGCTCTAGAGTTGGCACCGGTTCTAACGCATCTTATTCGGTACTCCTACTCCCTAGTCGTAGTCCCGAATTCGTGGAAGATAGCTTTCGTGCACCCGATACCTAAAAAAGGTAACCGCTCTGATCCGTCCAATTACAGGCCTATCGCCATCACCTCCTTGTTTACGAAAATAATGGAGTCCATTATTAACTGCCAGCTCATGCGGTACCTTGAGGAGCACCAGCTGATTACTGACTGCCAGTACGGTTTCCGTCGGAGATGCTCAGCTGGTGATCTTCTTGTTTACCTAACACATAGATGGTCGCAGGCGATCGAGTCCAAGGGGGAGGCATTGGCCGTTAGTTTGGACATAGCGAAGGCCTTTGATCGGGTCTGGCACAAAGCGCTTCTTTCAAAGCTTCCTTCCTATGGGCTCACCAAAAAATTGTGCAATTGGATCACAAGGTTTCTGGCTGATCGGAGCATATTAACGCTGGTGTTCCACAAGGCTGCGTGCTATCACCAACGCTGTTTCTTTTTTTTTTCTTCTGCATATCAATGATATGTTGCAAACCGGTTCAATCCCCAGAAGACACAAGTTTGCGCGTTTACCGCTAAAAGGAACCCCTTTGTCGTATCTTCTCAGTTTTAAGGCACTCCCCTTGTTGCCTCAGCCAGTATCGGAATCCTCGGCGTCGACATATCGAGAGACTTGACTTACGAGTTTATAGTTTCGTGGTCACTTTGAATAGAAGGCCAAATTGGCCTCTAAAAAGCTTTTAGTGCCCAACAGAACGGGAGAGTATTTCATGCCGGCACACCGCCTGCAACCTTACAAGGCGCAGGTTTGGCCTCACTTGAAATACTGTTCCCATCTTTGGGCAGGGGCTCCCCAGTGCGAGCTCCTTCCACTTTACCGCATCCAGCGCAGAGCGGTTCGAATCGTCGACGACCGAGTTCTTTCCGATTAGTTTGACTTACTGGCACTGCGTAGAGATGTTGCATCTCTTTGCGTATTTTATCGCATTTACAATGGGTAGTGCTCTGAAGAATCATTCGGACTAATTCCAGCTGCTCAATTTCACTATCGCACATTGCGACGAAACTTGCGATACCATCTATACCACCTTGATGATTGGCGGTCCACCACTCTGCTATTTAGAAGATGTTTTTTTCCTCGCACAACTTCCTTGTGGAATCGATTACCACCAGCGATTTTTCCGGACCGATACGACTTAGGGACCTCCAAGAAAAGAGCCTACTCCTTTTTTAAAAGGTCGGCAACGCATTTGCAATTCTCCTGGTGTTGCATCTGCATCTGTTCATGGGCAGCGGTAGTCACTTACCATCAGGTGACCTGCATGCTCATTTGCCCCCTCTTCTATAAAAAAAATATATAAATTCAATTCAAAACCGTGACCCTCAGCATGGCAACTCGTTGCTAAACCACTACTCTATGGAGCCTATGGACTTTACAACATTATTGTTACGTTTGTTACGTTGTCAAAAGTCGTCTTGGTTTTGTTTTTTTAATACGATTATACTTTCTTAATTTATTATTTGATTGCTTCACATAAACCCTTCAGTTGACCATTGCTTTTTTTTTATAAGATAGGGTGACAAACTAGGACACAGTCCACCTGATGGTAAGTGATTACTGTGACCCATAGACATCTACATCTATCCTCAATAAAGAATCAAAATGCAGATGCGTTGTCACCCGTGAGGACTAAGATGGAATGCCTCTTGTTCAGTAAAATGGGTCTCTGGTTCTCTACACTCACCATACGAAACACAGCAGCGTTAAGCTGCTATTTTACGCTGCTATTCTGTGAGAGCGTGGTCCTTCCCCGGTCGAGCCGACCCATTCGTGCTACAACTATACTACTAATATAGCTGCAGCATGGCTCTACCACGTAAAAAACTTCTACGCTTTGCTACGAGGGATTGTCTTCCTAAAGTTAAAATTTATTTTATTTAAAAAAAAAAGTTTAATTTTATATCACGTATGGGGTTAAATTTAAAACGAACATTCACAAGTATTTTAAATTTTCACTACGTAACGAGTAGTATAATGAGGCTAATCAATATATAACAATTCCGACAATATTTAAAAATTAAACCGAAAAAGCTCCCTCACACACTTAGTCAGCGGTAACACAATTTCAAGAGCTCTGAGTGGTTTCCATTACCTATATCGACATCCTGTGAATATTGAAAATTACTTGTTAAAGCAGAGAAGTATTTCGAAAATATCCATCTACAATATCATGTTAAAATCATTGTGCTCTGTACGTTCGGTTAAAATATATCTCTCTACTTTACGGTATTATTTTAAGTAATTCAAATTATTTTTATTTTATGACATAGGTAACCTGTTACTCACGAGGTGACAGTTCACCTGATCGTAAAGTAATACACTACTGGACTCCTGTGTTCGGCAATGGACTTTTGGCAGGCTGAACGCATAATTAGAAATTAATTTAAAAGTTTTTTTTTGTTATTTGGATATTCATATTATTAAAAAGCATCATAGATTTTTGTTTTCATTAGTGTTTTTTTTTTCAGCTTGGTTACTAAAATAAAAGTCGCAAAGTTTAATTTAGCTTATAGCATAGCATACTAAGGCATCGCTCCCTATATCCCTTTGGCTATGTTAGTATTAAAAGAAAATGACGTGCTAGAAGTGAACGCTATTTCCCAAGCGTTACTGCAACGTGTCGCTCAGATTATATTGTGTGTAGAAAGTGTGTCCGACGCGTTGAAAATATAAACCTTAAAAAAAATTGCAGATTTATTCGAATAATAGTGGTCTTTGTATAAGTAGTCCAATTAGAAGAAAAAAAAAACAATAATCGCTTTAAGCTCAGTTTTTGCTTGATCTCAAATCACGTAATGAGAAAACGTAAAGATTTTAATAATTTTTATCCCTTATTCTTTATGCTCGGTTTTGTTGTATAATGAATATAATTTAAAATAAATAACAAATATCGATTTTATATTAAACTTTAATAGAAGATAAAGTTTAAACCTTTTAATATAAAATGTTTTGTTCGAAATTTTTTAATATGTCTTATCATTTAAATCATTCATGCAGTTTATGAGTGAGTCATCACTCATATTTTTTCCGCATAAAATACACCCTTGATCCCTCCTGGCATTACTCGCTATCTGTTTGTGAAGTACCAAGACAATCGATTCAAAACGTACAGTCAGACAGAAAGACAATCACTATTACTAATATTACAGATATACAGTCGAATCTTAATTATCATATTTTATATGTATGTAATTTATAAACACATCATCATTCATAATCATTACAGCCTTTCATAAGTCCACTGCTGAACATAGGCTTCTCCCAATGAATGCGACAAAGCACGATCCTGAGTCTCCTGCATCCATCGACTTCCGCATGCATTACCAGGCCATTACTCCGTCTAGTGGGGGACCGCCCTACACTTCGGCTACCGGTACGAGGCTGCTACTCAAGAACCTTTATATATACTTATATTTACAATTATATTGTTATAATCCCAACCATACGAGAATACTTCAAAAATATGAATTATGAATAGATTAATTTTTATGTCTCTTGCAGTTTTTTATATATTAGAATCGAGATTTTCATAAAAACCAGTAAAAATTATCTCGCGTACATCTGCTCGATAAAATAAAATGATGTATCTTACCTAGTTTGAAGAGCACCTCCCGCCCTTCTTCAATTGCATGCACTATCCCCGTCGCCACTAATCCCAGCAGCACTACTCCAAACACCAATACACTAGGAAAGACACACCACTGATGACAATACGACACGTGTTTCGCCACAACACGAGGCATCTTCAGGTGATGTAGACTCTGCGGTGGCTGTCGGCTAAGTGAGCGGCGAGCCAAAACAACTGCTATTTATACAGACTGCTGACGCAACCGCTCCCTACTTAAGGAGCGAGCGACTGCGTCATGCGATAAAACATGCGACCAATCACCCCCGGACTTACGCAGCCGTTTGTTAAATTAATAACAAACCGCCGCGCAACACACGCCTACCCTCCAATCACGCATCCAATTAATATAATGTATTTCCGCAAAGTAACGCCTGATTCTATTAATTATTTTTAAAAAAAGGCTAGCACGGCCGACCAGACAAGACTCTATGTGAAATTAACAAAACTCCATCGTATTGCTGCCCAAAATGTTTGGTTCAATCAGCAGTGCAAACAACTTCATGTTATTCCCAATGATATTCAAATAGGTTCCGGCACAAATAGTCGAACGGCCAGTATTGCTATTTCTAAAGCTCAGAACATTTGGCTTAATGAGTGGCGTCGTCGTTGGATTTCCAATAGAGATAATATAAAAATCCACCTTAAAGTATTATACTCTAAAATTTTTTTATATTTTTTTTTGTTTATAGGAGAGGGGGCAAACGAGCATGTGGTTCACCTGATGGTAAGTGACTACCACCGCCCATGAACAACTGCAACATCAGGGGAATCAGGGGAATTGCAGATGCGTTGCTAGCCTTTTAAAAAGGAGTAGGCTCTTTTCTTGAAGGTCCCTAAGTCGTATCGGTCCAGAAAAATCGTTGGTGTTAAACTATTCCACAAGAAAATTGTGCGAAGAAGAAAACATCTTCTAAATGGCACTGTTGTGGACCGCCAATCATCAAGATGGTGCGGATGGTATCGGGAGTTCTGCCGCGATGTGCGTTCATGAAATTTGGCGGCTGGGATTAATCCCAACAATTCCTCAGAGCTCTCTAAAGAAAATGCAAAGAGATACAAAATCTCTTCGCAGCGCAAATCTCATTCGAGCCGATTGGAAAGGACTCGGTCGTCGATGATTTGAGCCGCTCTGCGCTGGATGCGGTCAAGTGGAAGGAGCTGGCACTGGGGAGCCCCAGCGCAGAGATGGGAACAGTAATCCATGTGAGGCCGAACCTGCGCCTTGTAAAGTTGCAGGCGTTGTGCCGGCATGAAATACTGTCCTGCTCTGCTGAGAACGCCAAGCTTTTTAGAGGCCAATTTGGCCTTCTCTTCCACGCGACCACGAAACTGCACGTCACTCGATATGTCGACGCCGAGGATTCCGATACTGGCTGAGTCAACAAGGGGAGTACCTTGAAACTTAGGAGATACGACAAATGGGTTCTTTTTAGCGGTAAACGCGCAAACTTTTGTCTTCTGAGGATTAAACTGGACTAGATTTAGTCGCCCCCAATCCGAGACTTTGTTCAGCAAAGATTGAACTTCAGACACATGTTTGTTCCGGTACTCGGCGACGTTTTTCACGGCCGGTGTATAGAGCATCACCAGTGCTGTCTTCCGCATAGCAATGAATGCTACCGGTTTGCAACATATCATTGATATGCAGAAGAAACAGCGTTGGTGACAGCACACAGCCTTGTAGAACACCAGCGTTAATAGGTTTGTAGTCGGAGCATGCACCGTCTACAACGACCTTGATGCTTCGATCTGCAAGGAAACTGGTGATCCAATTGCACAATTTCTCAGGAAGCCTATAGGATGGGAGCTTCGAAAGAAGCGCTTTGTGCCAAACCCGATCGAAGGCCTTCGCAATGTCCAAACTAACGGCCAATGCCTACCCCTTGGACTCTACTGCCTCCGTCCATCTATGAGTTGAGTAGACCAGAAGATCGCCAGCTGATCGACCCCGACGAAAACCGTATTGGCAGTCACTAATCAGCTGGTGATCCTCAAGGTACCACATTAGGTGGCAGATTATAACAGATTCCATGATTTTGGAGAACAAGGGAGTGATGTGAAAAGTGTTTGAAATATAGTAGCAGTTTTGGACTTCTACCAACAGTCCTTTATATTCAAATTTATTAGAATAACATAATGAAGGGAGTAAGTTTTTAAGTAATGTGATGTAAGGTTCGCTCGTAACTTACGAAGTTACAACGAATTCTAGTAGGGTCTTATAAAACTTTGTAATAAATAACATTTGCAAATTTAAAACGCATTATCGTCAGTATTCCTCATTTGCTATATTATTATACCTTCACATATTACAAGTTTTATCAAAAATAATAACATAAAATAATTTAATGCCCGTGATGGGTACAATTTTCTTAAATATTAAACTTCACTTTATTTGATTTAAGTATTTGCTCGACTGATAGCGGAGAACCCATCCAAAATATCAGACCCACATCCTGCACATCGGTGATGGGTACAGCAGCATTGTCATAGCGAGAATAACGGCTATTTGCTTACTGACATATAAAGAAGATAGACCGTGTTCAGATTCAGATCGAAACAAATGTAATAACCAATTCTTCTCGTCTTTGTACAAATGTTGGCTCCAATTAGAATCTAGAACTATTTCAGAACTAGGTAAACCATATAAATGTCCATGTAACCACTAAGCCTCGTTTTGCATTAAATTATACCATGTTATTTACAGTAGCATGTTTATAATTAAATACTAAAATATTTGATAGTAGAAAGGCTAGTAAAATATTTTCATGGGTATGCAGAAGAGGTCCTTGATAGCGGTTTGACGAGAGTAACTAAAATTGAAGGGTACGACATAGAGTGCACTTAATACACCATTGTTTATGTAATAATAGAAGACGTTTGACGTTTATATAAAGCGATATAAAAAAATGTCATTAAAATATATAGTTTTTGTTTGTTCATACCCATGAACAAACCAAATGTATTGTTTATCTGCCGACTTCCAAAAAGGAGCCGGTACTCAATTCGACTGTATGTTTTTTTTTTTTTCGTTTTTTTTTTATGTGTGTTACCTCAGAACTTTTTTCTGGGTGAACCGATTTCGATGATTCTTTTTTTATTTGAAAGCTGGTACTTCTCGTGTGGTCCCATATGAATTTGATCAAGGTCAGACCAATAGTTTTTAAGTTATTCTTAAATAACTTATATTGAAGTCGGCTGTACAAAATTTTTAATTTTAAATTATTCCTTATAATCTTATCTTTCAAATTTATTTAATTACACTAACGACTATGAGATATGTTATAAAGATTGTATGGTTTCAGATATATGGCGGTATAAACATATTGTTAACGCCAGACTTAAAATACTATAATTATAAAAAAGTACTGGCATCTTCAATACTTCTTTATTTTTTTTATATTATTAACTTTATTTATAAATAATCAATTAATTTATACAAAAAATATAATTATCAATTAAGTAATAAAAAAAAAATCGTAATAGTCATAATAAAAAAGATCATGGTTTCAATAGTTATTTACCTCTACTACTTATAAATTGTTTAAAAAGAAATAAGGTAAGAATTGTTTCTAAAAAAAGTAATTAACAAAACCATTTTTTTAGAATAACCATATCTTTTAAAGTAATTTCAGTAAAAACGGGTGAGTTTTAAAATTTTGGTGGCATCAAAAGAATTTATCGGGCGAGAAATGCGGTAGCTGATGCAACCAGCTATTTGGATCGGGGCCAGCGGCGTTGTCGCCTCGATCTTGTAATTTTCTCATGTGGAATGCGGTTTACACGACATCTGGACTTTATTAGTAAATTTGTTCTGGCTACATTACACCAATTTTTATGTTGTTTCTACTAAAGAAATAATAAAAGCTTACCATGTATGCTTTTAAAAAAATAGTATATATCGGTAAATAATCTCTTTTTACTATGGATAATGTGAATAAAAACTATTACAAAGAATTTAAAAATTACGGCAAAATATAACGTGTTAACTTAAATTATAGCATTTTTATAGTGCTGCAAGAGCAACCCGAGTCAGATGTCCAATGACGGTACCATTGAGAGATTTTTATTTCATATTATTTAACTTTCCACATGCTAGGCAATAAAGGCATTCACCATGAATAAACTAGCAAGTCCGAGGAATAATATTTACGTTAAATATGTGAAGTCGGTCAATTTGAATTAGTGTGAATTAGTGTGACAATCGGTGGATCCATATTTTTGATTTGTAGACAGTTTTATTTTCCTTATTCAATCTTCTTCTTCTTTACTAGCCTGTTAAAGTCGACATGGGCTTCTTCAGTTGTAGAGAAAGATTTTTGTAGGCGTATTGACGATCGTAATACCAGGCATCTCGCAATTTTGACACGGTTGCCGGTCTCTGCCCAAGCAGCATACAAGCGTGATGGACATCAATGTACCAGCCCACATAGAACTTAGAGTTCTTTTAGAAGCGTACAACAGTGTTGAAAAGAGGTTGAATCTTTATAAGAGTGGTTTATGAGTTAATATATGGCTCAAGCTGTATAAAGTCTGTATTATGGGATCTAAGTAAACTTAAGGTTCTTACTCAGAATATGAAAAGTCTAGTATACAACTTTAAGTATTTTATAACACTTGAATCAGATTTTATTTTTAGCTGTATAGAAGCTTTTTTGCATGCTGTCACTTGCTTATACAGCTATATGAGATATAGCTGAATAAGATTTCAGTGATACTATAATAAGTGTTATTATAGTATCACTGAAATCTTATTTCTGAACAATGGTGTATGCAAACTCCCTTCTAAATATTATTTTTATGGTATTATTGTACACTAGTGTAAATACAGTAGTTTTATGACTGTTGTCTATGAAGGGATATAAAACTAAAAATAAATAAATAACAGTCATAGTACAATTGAAATCTGTATAAGTAATAGAATATCGCGATTTTGTTTGCGTTGCGTGTTTATATTGTGCTCGTGAACAAAACTTTACTATCAATATATGGGAAAAAAGAAAAATACCAAACCTTTTTAATTTTTTCCTACATAATAGTTATAATATCACGTAAAATCTAAATAAAAGTTATCCAACACTGTTCCGAAGACAAGGTTTTTCATCTTTTATAAGAACCTCTAAAGAGAATTATATGTTATGTTGAAAAAACTGCTATACAACGTAAGAAATAAAAATATTCTATTATGCAACTGATTATAAACCAATGGCTGATTGACGGAATCCATAACATGCATAGTAGAGTTACTAAGGCTATATGACTCTCGAATAACCGTTTAGGTTGTTTAGCAAATTATCGTCATTTTGGGACCCATAAAAACAAAATTTAGAACTAGATTAATAATTTTAGACATTAGTTTTAGCCTATACCATTATTTTCAGTTTGACTAATTATCACTGTGTTCCAATGTGCCTTCTCAATTAATATATTTTTTTATTGTAACCGACAGTTAGTATTTTGTCCTTAGATTATTCTGTTGTTTTTGCTGGCGCTGCAATTTTTTGATAGAAAATGTATACAAGTTTACCGTAAACCTAATTTTGCACGTTTAATACACCAATTATCACCGTGAATACTCAACTCCAATCCAATTATAATTAAATATTTTAAATATATTTTTTTACTCTAATATTAAATGTCACCATCATTTTATAAGATATATAAATACAATCTAGTCATAGAAAAGATAAAGTTCTTTTTGTTTTATATTCATTTGTAATTCCGTTCAAAACCCAACTTAAAGCGCTTATCTTAAAAAGTCACTTATAAGACAATATCTGTAGTGTACCTAATAGTTTCCTTGCACACCAAAAAACAGCTGTAATACAGCTATTACAGAGCCTCTTTTATGCTTGTACAGCTACTGTACAGCGCTACTAACGCATAAAGCTATATAATTTGTGCTAATTTTTACTTATAAGAACTGTATAAGCGCTTATACAACCTTTATAAGTCAGAAAATACAGCCTCTAGTATAAAAACGAACTACGATACAGCTCGTATACAGCTTACATGCTAATTGGGTGATCTGGTTATTTTAATTTTGGCGTAAACGAGAATGTTATACAGTTATCTATTGAAAGCCATTAGATTTTTCCAGCATTTCTAATAGTTGCTTCTTACGACACCCACGGGACGAAGTGAGCACTCTCAAAGAATTATAGAAAGCGCTATTATGTGGTGGATCTTAAGACTATTTTTCACACGGGGAAACCGATTGTGAGTAAACTTAACATATTAAATGTTATCATTAAGAATTTGGAAAGAATGTTTCTTAAGTACAAAGCCTTTTTCGAAACTCAATAACAATTGAACTCAGAAATCATGTTCTCAAGGTTCTAATTTTTTGAAACAGTTTCAAACAGTTCTCAGTTTTTAGAAAAATTTAAGAACTTAGTTGAAATTGCTCTAAACGAGTTTCTTAACAAGGTCAAAAAGAGTTACTGCTTCGAGGAATACTTTGAGGCACGATTGAAAATCAAATTTTTAAAGTAGAGAAAATGTGGAATGAAATGCAAGTTTTAAAGTGGCGAGACAATGAATTATTGTTTGTACTCAAAAATTAAATGAGAATTTTCACACAAAGACCATTATATTTATCTTTTTTTATTATGAGTAATAAATTGGGAAGAAGTCATATCAAAATTGTCATCTTTTTTGAAATAGGTAAGTCTGCATTAATACATTTTATCCTAACAACAATACAGAACCGTAACAGCCCAAGGGCCAAGCGCTAGCTATCAATTACACAATACACAAACAATCCGGGTTCGATACCCGCTGACACCAGTGAAAGTGGTAATTGCAATTTCTCGTCAGTGAAGGAAAATATCGCGAGCAAACGTGCATTAAAAATTTATAAAACTACATTTGTGACAAGGAAAAAAACATCTGTTAGCAAATTCTGTAATGTTATTCCATTGTAATTAAAGTGTGTATGAATGTATATAATATATGACAACTTACAGTATAACTACAACTTTAGCAAAGATAAAGTAGTGAAATAATTTAAATTTAAGTTGAACGTTTTTTCAAAAACCCAGCTAGCACTAAAGTATCATATAAGACTATCTCGGGCTCGGTTGCCTTCTCAGGACCGATATGCTTTTGTTTAAAGGTGGAACATTTATATGGCATTTGTACACGTTTGTGCAATAACGGATGCAATTCAGATTCAGAAAGAGTTTCTCCTGTAACGTAGAGGCGTTTTACATTCATGAACTTACATAGAGAACCGGATCAAGATTTGTACTTGTTCCAGTCGAGATTCGAACACAAAGCCCATTTAAACCGTTTCTAAATAATGATTTATTATATTTACGCGAACACTACATATTAAATAAAACTACTTTTACGGATTTTATCGCGTTTAATTTAATTATTTTATATTCCCGGACGTTTCGGTTGCTTTCCAGCAACCATGGTCACGGGGGACTGATCCGTAAAATCGATAAAATCCGTAAAAGTAGTTTTATCTGTTTCTAAATAATCTAATAAATATAATTAAATATTTCTTTGATACAACAATTTACTTCACTTAAAATTGTGTTTATCAAATAGTGAATACGATAATCTAAATTATCAACTAAAATATTATGAAAATGCATCTGCCTTTGTTTAACCCAAATTTTTTGACTAAATCTTTCGTAATACTGTAGCTAATAGCTATGTATTTCCGCGACCCAAATCACATGGGAATTGTTTGCTGACGGGTATTTATCGTACACATAAAAACAAATATTACATTTTTTTGCAGAAACAATTTTATTTATATACAGTAGTATGTTGCGAGATGGTAAAAAAATTGTAAATGCAGGTGCAGAGCTTTAATTTTAACACCTTTGCGACTGTACTGTTACTTATTATATTGTAGTTGTGACTAATGTATTTTTTATAATAATATTAACTCTTCTTTCTTAAATATGTTTCTTATCACACAATGTGCATGTAAGAAACAAAAAACAAAACAAAACAGAAGCATGTTTTAGACGGTATTGTTTCCCGTGATTGAGAAGATCCTTTTAGATCCTTCGTGCTAATCGACTTAACTGAAAGCGCCTGTTAAGTCGATGGGCTACAAACAGGGTCTTCCAAAATGTGATTACCGAAATTCTCTACAGTTTTCTGTTTGTTTACTTTCAAGGCATGTGCCAGTAGATTGTGTTATGTTTTTGTTCTATTAAAGTGTTCATGTATGTTTTTATTAAGTAAAGGGACGTAAACCAAAATTATAGTAACTTTCCATTATAAGTCTCTTCTTATTTCTGTTAAGGTTTTAGAGAGTTAGAGAAGTAATAGAAGTTAGAGAAGGGAACAGTCTTGCACACACGAAGTTTTCTCGCACTTTTGTAAAATTTGTATATTATTAATTTCTCAAAAATGTAAATTTTTCGCAGTCTTATCTATTCAACGCGCAACTGTTAAATACAGATACATATAATTTTGTAACTAAAAATTTTAATGGTCCTGGCGGGGATAAAACTTTCTTAATATATACTTAAAATTATTGCGTTTATGAAATTTAAGGGAAGCACCCAAACCTTAAGCTTTTACCGCTCAGCTTAACAACAGCAGAGTAACTCAATTTTTAATTCTAAAATTTTTAGAAACAAAAAAATTTAATTATTTATAATGCTATCTTATTGGTTTTATAAACATAAACATAAAATCTCGAGCCTGTTGGCCAGAGGAGTAGGCAGAAATTAAATTATATAGCAGATTAGACTATGAAAAACTATAACAGACTTTTGGGTAACTAAAGTATGTTCTATACTATACTCAAAAAAAGCGATTAAAATTTTGGAGCTTGTCTGTGTAGCGAACCCAAGCAGACCAGCATCCACAAACAACTCTTGATCACAAGTTTGACGCCGCCATATGCACTTTTAAGTGACCATGACTTATCCAAGTCTGTCAAAATATTTAAAAAGTTACGGTGTAATTATAAAGTTAATGTAAATTTATATTATGGCATATTTTTATTCGAGGAGCCGTAATAGTTCGAACATAATTTTATAGTGCTGTAGAACGACCTGATTCGGATTGTCAATGGCGGCCCCATAAAGATTTGTATCTCCGAATTTAAATGTGCTTACCAGTCGCATACACTGGACAATAATGAAATACACTATAAAAAACCTTTTTGTCTGAGATGTAATATTTATTTCAGATATGTAAAAAGCAAAAATTTAAATTACAGCCTATATACGTCTCACTGATAGGCTCAGGTCTCCTCTTACTTCTAAGAGAGATTTAGGGCAAGGAAGTGTCCGCCGCGCTGAACCCATGCATGTTGGCGGACTTCACATGTCTTCGAAATATATATCTTTTTATTTCGCAGACATTTAGGTTTCCTCACGATGTTTTCTTTCACCGCCGAGCACGTGGTAAATCAACACTTAAAATTGCAATTAACATGCCGGCGGGGATCGAACCCGGGCTGCTTGCGTACTGTGAAATTTACAACGAGCGCTAAGCCCCTAAGCTACCACGACTCGGATATGTAAATTCGTTCAATTCGGATTAGAGTGTTACGTTCGGTGGCTATTGTAATAACTTCTTGCATTATTTACAGGAGACCTCTTACCTACAATAGAACTATAAAGTATAATATCTATTAAAGACAACGACCATCAATATACTCAGTTTTTAACTTATACACATATATTAATAAATTAATACATTTTAAATTTAATTAATAAAAAAATATCTTTGTAATCTTAGTACTTCAAAATTTTTTTTTTTATTTTTCCCGTCTCATTGGCTTTTATAAGTGTTACAAAGATGACAGCGCTTGTTTTATTTCAGCAAATAATCATCATCACGTCATATTATTTTGTATATTTGCCCGGAAATCCTGTCGTAAAACAGATCGTAGTTTAAAAATTAGGCTTAATATGATTATATATACTTATTGTTTTATTCTTTTACTAACTATTAAAAACTTCTTAAACTAAATTCTCTGAATCTAAAAAAATTATTTCCTTTAAATAACTTCTGAAGCTGGTTCTCTACACCGACTTCAAAAGTTTTTGTATGGAAATTATTTTATATCGTTTTAGTTTTTTAAATCGGTATTTTTATTTTATAAAAAATAAAATTTTAGATTATTCGCTTTTACGTTAGTCACTTTTACGTTAAACATTAGTGAAAAGGAATTTTAACATGAATGACTATAAATTAACAGCAATACATCTTCCAGAAAGTTAATTCCAACTTTCTTGACAGCCGAAACTTGTTGAACTCTTGCGTTGTAAATAATAGGTTTTAAGTAAAGGTTACAAGCATTTAATCGATTTTAAAGAATATACACTTAATATTACAAAAATATAAAATACGCGTTCAAATCATTTCAAATTTTTTTAAATCAGCAGGGAATGAGATAAAAGAACACATACTGGCCATGCATAATCTGGTAAAGTCATCAAAATATAACGAGGAACGTTATGACTCTTTATTAAAATATCAAAATTAATATCAGCGAACAATGCCAGTTAATTTAGGGACATTGTGTGTTAATAATATGACAAGCAGTCATACTTCATTTTCTTTACCTACACTCTATGACAATACCATAACAAAGCAGATAAATTTAAAAAGTAAAAATTAAAAATTTGGGAATATCCTTAATAATAATAAGGCGTAGGGAAGTGACAACCCCATCGCCCGCTGACGTAACAGTTAAGTGACAAAACCACCCGCCGCTGGTAGAGTAGGCCGCATGCGTTGGACGAAGGAAATGAATACAAACCTATTGCGGGCGTATTTTAGGGCGAAAGGGGAAGAAACTGGTGATTTTGCGTACCGGGCTAGGATGCATCGACTTTTTGCTGAGCTGGAGCCGTTTATTACCGTCATCGAGCAAAACCTGGCAGACCGAGTTTGGTACATCATGCGCTCAAAAATATTTGATGACGCCGACCTCGAACGGCTATGACGTGAAGCTATTCCTTCGTCGAATGAAAATACTACGACAGGAGATGCGGCTCTTCAAGTTGCAGAGTAAACCCGCACACGTAGATGCTGCCGTAGATCTCCTTGAGGGTGACTCAGACGACGATGGAATAGTCGCTTAGAAACAAGAGCAAATAAGGAGCATATTGGAAGAGGCGATTAGGGAAACGCGCAGTACGGCTCTCGAGAATTGACCGCGACTTCCCCCTAAGCAAGCAGAATCGGGCTGTCGTGAGGGCTCTAAACACAACTACCCCTTCATCATCATCATTACAGCCTTTTATAAGTCCACTGCTGAACATAGGCCTTCCCCAAGGAATGCCACAAAGCACGGTCCTGAGGCACCTGCATCCACTGACTTCCTGCATGTCTTACCAGATCGTCACTCTACACTTCGCCTACCGGTACGAGGCCGCCACTCTAGAACCTTTCTTCCCCATCGGTTGTCAGTTCTTCGAGCTATATGGCCGGCCCACTGCCACTTCAGCTTAATGATTCGTTGGGCTATGTCGGTTACTCTGGTTCTACTGCGGATATCCTCATTTCTAAGTTTATCACGCAGAGAAACCCCGAGCATAGCCCTCTCCATAGCTCGCTGAGCGACCTTGAGCTTCCTCATACGGGCAGCAGTGAAGGACCACGTCTCAGATCCGTAAGTCATTACTGGCAACACGCACTGGTTGTACAATTTCGTTTTAAGGTTTTGAGGTATGTCTGACGAGAAGATGTGTCGCAGTTTCCCGTACGCTGCCCAGCCAATTTAAATCCGTCGATTGACCTCTCGATCGAAGTTGGACTTACCTAGTCGGACTATTTGTCCCAGAAAAACATACTCATCAACAACTTTGAGCTTAGTGCTCCCAACAACTACCGGCACAGGTATGACATGGACATTAAACATGATCTTTGTTTTGTCCATGTTCATCTTACGTTCGTTCTTACATCGTACGTTGGGAGACACTATTGAGGTCATTGAGCATAGTGCTTAGGTCCTCCATAACGACTATATCGTCAGCAAATCGAAGGTGAGTGATGTACTTGCCATTGATGTTAATATCGTATCCTTTCCAGTACAGAAGCTTGAAAACGTCTTCCAACGCAGCGGTGAAGATTTTCGGGGATATAACGTCACCCTGTCTTACACCTCTCTGCAATTGGATAGGTTTCGTACTCTGATTCTGTACTCGGATAGCCATCGTAGCTCTACTGTACAAGCACTTCAGCACTTCGATATACCGACAGTCAACTTGGCACCGCTGAAGGGACTGCAGCACCGCCCAAATTTCGACGGAATCAAAGGCTTTCTCATAGTCCACATACACAAGGCAAAGTGGCAGATTATACTCTTCTTTCTTCTGTACAATCTGCTACAGGGTAAATATGTGGTCTATGATACTAAAGCCTTTTCGGAAACCGGCTTGTTCGGGAGGCTGGAAGTCGTCAAGTCTGCGTGCGAGACGATTCGTAATGACTCTCGAAAACAGCACGTAGACGCGGCTCAGAAGGGAAATGGGTCTGTAGTTCTTCAAGAGGGCGTTGTCACATTTTTTAAAGAACAAAACCACCGCACTTCTGCTCCACGCCTCCGGTGTAATGCCGCCATGGAGGACGGAATTAATGAGCTTCTGAAGGGCTTCAAGTACCAGTTTTACACCCGCTTTCAGATGTGACGTCCGGGATATAATCAGAATAGTGCCGGATAAGACTCGCTCTTGGATCGTTACTCACACTTGTGTGTGGCTCCAACGATAATGTGTACAGCTGCCCATAGAAACTCTCAATCTCACTAAAAAACTCAGGTGTTCCGGAAACAACGCTGCCACACTCGGTGTTCAGCTTCGACAGTTGGCTCTTTCTGGCAGAAAGATCTCTAGCATAGACTTTGGAGCCATGGTTCCACTCGATTGCTTCTTCAATACGAGTACGAGCAGTATTAAAGTTGCGTAAATCCTGCCGCATGCATTTGTATGCTGTCAAATTTACTGAAGACTGCAGCTTCATATCCCGTCTAACAGCCATGGGATTAAGAGTGTGATCGGAGAGTTTTAGTATTCTTCTGCGGCGGGTCTTGCAAAACCGACCACATGGACAGTTTCCACGAATTTGTCATTCATATCGTCCACTTTATTGCAATCTTCTAGGCACTGAAAACGGTTTCGTAGCTCGAGCTGAAAGGTTTCGGGACTTTGGATTAGAGCACGAGGGGGATGGAGCGTTGACTTCATTAGACGAGACCTCTCCAACTTAACGTTTAGGTTCAGTGTGCCTCTCACCATTCAGTAATCGCTGCTGGTTTTCACCCTCGCGATCACTGAGACATCACTGAACAGTTGTCGTCTGGTCGTCATAATGAAGTCAATCTCATTTTTTGTGGAACTGTCGGGTCTCGACCAGGTCCACTTCCTGTGGGGCCGCTTCTGGAAGAAAGAGTTCATCATAAGGAGTCCCTTTTTCTCCATGAAGTCGGCCAGCTGCTGGCCTTTTGGCTTCCGTTGCCCTATTCCGAATTTCCCTGCTTTCAGCTCACCGTTTTCTCTCGTACCTAGTTTTGCGTTGAAGTCTCCCATTAACAGCATATAGTGGGTTTTGGAGGAATGCATGGCTCTAGCGATATCCTCATACATTTCCTCCACCTCCTCATGGGGATTTGCCGAGGTTGGTGCGTAAACCTGTATGACCTTCAGCGAATACCGTTTGGTGAGTCTGAGTATATGGTACGCAACCCCCGTCGACACACTCCCAATCTTTACAACGTTGTTAACGAGAGACATGTGGTCGCTAAATTCAACACCTCCTTGGGACAGATGGTCGCCCTCCCGGTAATAGAACAAGTTGCCGAATTCGAGGATTACCATGTCCTCCCCCTCTCTTCGGACCTCGAATAATCCTATGATATTCCAGCATCCAGTCTATCTCTTCTTCCAGCTTCAGGATCTTCTCGTCAGTCCTCAGGGTGCGTGCGTTATAAGTTTCCAGAACGAGTCGTCGTAGGTGGCAACCGAACCTCCACCGGAGATTCTTAGCACCCCCGGCCCCGCCGTTACCATGGTCGCCACCGTAGCCAGGAATAGCGGGGCCGCCGGGGACTGGGCGCCGTCTTTTTGTTACTCTTATCATGGGGGGTATATTGCCATAGTTGCCACCCTTGGCGAGCGGGTTGGCAAACGCAGTTTTTTAATTGTAAATTTGCTGTTATCAGGAAGATACAACTGTCCAATTCCCGCCTGTTTCCCTTTGTCACCTTTTACGACACCCACGGGAAGATATGGTATTCTTAGCCACCACTACACGGGGTACACCAGTAGCTCGCTCTGAAATACGGTCTCGTGGATCAGAACCTACCATGTTATAAGTACTTGCTAGAAGCCGTGCTCGGAAATGACTGCGCCAGGCTCTACTGGGACCGGGCCATTATCACAGATAGGACTATTCTTGCAAATAAGCCTGATATTGTGCTGACGGACCGAGCACAGTAAAGAATATTTTTGGTCGCCATTACCATTCCTTATGACGAGAACCTCGTGAAAGCCGAAACCTGGTTCAAAATTTTTCCTGTGGTCGTTTCTACAAACGGGTTAATCCCAGTCAGTCTCTCGGGTCATCTGAGGCGATTGGGACTCCGTGACGGACCACTCGAAGCTCAAATGCAGAAGGCGGTGCTCCTTGATACCGCCCGCATCGTCCGCCGGTTTCTTTCTGTTTTCCCCTAACCCTCGGCCTTTTGGGGTCCCCTGTCGAGAGCTTCCATCTGGTTGGATTTATTTATTGATGTATTTTTATTTTTTATGTATTTATTTTATTTTATGGATATTTATGTACGTTTACCATGATATTCTTTTAAAGTTATATATTTATACTGCGCAACCAGATGAGAAAACTTTATAGATAACCCCATAGAAGTATTAGGATTACTCTGAGGATACCCCATAATAATAATAATAATAAGGGGTGTAAGGGAGTCAATCGGGGGAACGACTCCAAGTCAACCTCACCTGCACGTAGTGCACCCTGCTGTCAACAAACGAGGCAATGGCGAACCGACCGATGGCGGTATACCCATCTAAGAGGCTACATAGGGCTCTTAGGCACAAGTGCCTTATCGAGGCTTAGGTAGTGCAATTGACATTAGCGTGGGATGTCAGTTCTAGGGCGGCGGCGGAGGAGTATTTTGCATACCAACGGTGGCGCCCATAGGCTCAGTTAGGAAGTCTACTGCGACTCATCACTATTGGACAAACGTGGTAGGTAACTTTTGTCCAAAAAAAAATGAGTAAAAATAAGAATAACATGCCCCTAGTGCCCAGCTTACGGGGCCAGATGTATCTCCGGGCGGGGATCTCTCGCAAATATCAAACGACTAATGCTAGTCTCTCGGACGCCGATGCTTCTGAATCGATTTCTTCATCAATAGCTACGGATGTTGTGCAGAAGGCAAGCGCCGATAACTCTGCACCCGCCAAAGCTAGTAAATGTGCACGTAGGAAATGGAGTGAGGATATGAATATCTTTATACTGCGCACATACCTTACTATCACATCTATGGAAACCAAAAATATTAGGTCATACCTTCCCCAACTTCATGCAAAATTTATAAAAAAGTACCCAGATATGGATGTTAGCAGACAGCGAGTAGGTGACCAACGTAGGGCAATAACTAACGGTAAATTATTAACAGCTGAACAGGTTCAAGTAATACGTGACGAAGTGAAAACCTACTTAGACAATAAACCTAACAATGAGCACCCACAAAATAATAATAAAGTAACCGGTAACCAAAGAATGCACTGGGATAATGATTTAAATGAATTCTTTTTTTTTATAGGAGAGGGGGCAAACGAGCATGCGGCTCACCTGATGGTAAGTGACTACCGCCGCCCATGAACAACCGCAACACCAGGGGAATTACAGATGCATTGCCGGCCTTTTAAAAAGGAGTAGGCTCTTTTCTTGAAGGTCCCTAAGTCGTATCGGTCCGGAAAAATCGCTGATGGTAATCGATTCCACAAGGAAGTCGTGGGAAGAAGACATCATCTAAATCGCACAGTGGTGGACCGCCAATCATCTAGATGATGTGGATGGTATCGGGAGTTCTGCCGCGATGTGCGTTCATGAAATTTGGCGGCTGGGATTAATCCGAACAGTACCTCAGAGCACTCCCCATGGTAGATGCGAAAGAAAATGCAAAGAGATGCAACATCTCTTCGCAGTGCCAATGAATCGAGCCGATCGGAAAGGGCTCGGTCGTCGACGATTCGAGCCGCTCTGCGCTGGATGCGGTCAAGTGGAAGGAGCTGACACTGGAGAGCCCCTGCCCAGAGATGGGAACAGTATTCCATGTGAGGCCGAACCTGCGCCTTGTAAAGTTGAAGGCGGTGTGCCGGCATGAAATACTGTCCCGCTCTGCTGAGCACGCCAAGCTTTTTAGAGGCCAATTTGGCCTTCTCTTCCAAGTGACCACGAAACTGCACGTCACTCGATATGTCGACTCCGACGATACCAACACTGGCTGAGGCAAGAAGGGGAGTGCCTTGAAACTGAGGAGATACTTCATCATAAAAAGTTTCTACAGAATTACTACAGTCGGGACAAACAAAACTGCTTACAGACGCCCTCTACATCAATCTTTTATCACCAAATTCCCACATCTTTCTCACGTATCTGAGCAACGCATAGCAGATCAATACAGAGCAATCATCAATAATAAACTGTTAAGTAAAAGCAGACTCCAAGAGTTACAGGATGAGATTGCAATAGAGATGGCTACCCAGAATAAAACAGCAAATAACAACACAGAACCTGACATATTCTTGCAAGATAATTATAGATTTGTCTTCACCCAATCCGCCACAGAAAATTTAGAGATACATGAAAGCCTAATCACACCCAGCAATACACAAATTTACCCGGATAGAATAACACCCCAGATTATAACGCAAAACAAATACAGGAACATAATGAAAACCAACAAAATGACGATAAACTTCTTGGGGACATACGAAATAAAATTGATGAGACATTTTTAATGCTTTTAAATAAATATAAGTACGTCGACCCTACAACAAGACCTAGCATACCTAAACAAAATACTTCTAAAAAACTAGCGCGTATTGTACACTACATTAACCAATCACTTCTTCCTGTCCATATACCACCCGATTCAGACTTTCACAAAATCCAAAATGCTATATATTGTGGAGCTGCTACAGTTTGAATTTACAACAGATACAAAATAATGGACCAAGAAAATAACGCCTCACGTCGGAAGAAACGAATCCCTAAATGGCAAATGAGATTAGAAGACAGAATCTCAAATCTTAGAGTTAAAATAGGGAGACTAACGGAATATATAAATGGTAATACAAGCACTAAGCTCAAACGCGAAATATAAAAAATCAGAGCAGCTTATAGAATACATTCACTGCATGAACACGAAAACAAGGAACTAGCCCATTTTCTACACACCCTCAAACAAAAGCTTAGTTCACTTGCAAACCGACTACGTAGATATAAAGAAACCACTCTAAGAAAACAACATAATGCCCTATTTTATAATAATGAAAAATCATTCTACAGAAACCTAACAAACACACATGACAATAATGATAATAATAAATTAGTAGAGATACCCGAAACAGAACTGCTGCATCAATTTTGGTCAAATATATGGTCAACCCCGAAAACACACCGAGAAAGCGACTGGATTAAACAGGATAGGGAACTATTAGTAAATTTACCAGTGATGATGTTCGATGAAATAAACATGGATTTATTAACTTCAGTTATTAACAAAACACATAGCTGGAAAGCGACTGGAACCGATAAAATCCATAATTATTGGTATAAAAAATTTACTTACTTACATCCGCTCTTACTCT
This sequence comes from Parnassius mnemosyne, assembly GCA_963668995.1. Classification (NCBI taxonomy): domain Eukaryota; kingdom Metazoa; phylum Arthropoda; class Insecta; order Lepidoptera; family Papilionidae; genus Parnassius; species Parnassius mnemosyne. The sequence continues at coordinate 25,449,780 of CAVLGL010000093.1, read as the reverse complement.
CACATATCAATACTTTTATAAAAACACCAGAATTATTGCCAAGCTACATTACACTAGGAACAACTTATATGTTACCTAAAGACCGAAGTGACTCAAAAAATCCAGCCAAATACAGGCCAATTACTTGTCTCCAAAACATTTATAAGATAATTACGTCTTGCCTTAGCCAATTAATTTACAAGCACGCTATCTCCCAAAATATATTAGCAGAACAACAGAAAGGATACAGAAAAGGTAGTTTAGGTTGTAAAGAACAGTTGATTATTGACGCAGTCGTCTCTAAATAAGCAGTCACCAAAAAAATAAATATTTTCACTATGTTTATTGAATATAATTTAAAATTAAAAATTTTGTACAGCCGACTTCAATATAAATTATTTAAGAATAACTTAAAAACTATTGGTCTGACCTTGATCAAATTCATATGGGACCACACGAGAAGTACCAGCTTTCAAATAAAAAAAGAATCATCGAAATCGGTTCACCCAGAAAAAAGTTCTGAGGTAACACACATAAAAAAAAAACGAAAAAAAAAACATACAGTCGAATTGAGTACCGGCTCCTTTTTGGAAGTCGGCAGATAAAAAAGCGTTTGACTCAGTACCCCATAGCTTGCTAATATATATTTTAGAACACTATAAAATTCATCCTCAAATTATAGAATTCCTAAAAAACGCAATGCTCCACTGGAGAACTACTCTCAAGCTTTACAATGGTGACTCTTGTTTAGAGACTGATATAATCGCAATCCGAAGGGGAATATTTCAAGGTGATGCCTTAAGCCCTCTTTGGTTCTGCCTGGCTTTAAATCCTTTATCTAACCTTCTCAATAGAACTGACAAGGGATATAAAATCACCAACGGAAATACACACCACACACTATCACATTTACTTTATATGGATGACATAAAATTGTATGAAAGTAGTTTAAAAGATATAAATATTCTTGCTGATATAACGAAAAGCTACTCAACTGATATTCAAATGAAATTTGGAATAAATGAATGCAGGATACAATCAATTCGTAGAGGTAAATCAGAACAAAATTCATATACTCTCCAAACAGGTGAAACCATTGAACCTGTAGATGATGTCATTGGCTATAAATATCTAGGATTCACTCAGACTCGACAGATTCACCAAAAACACGTTAAAAAAATTAGAAAAAGAATTTAAATCACGCCTAAATAGAATACTTAACACCCATCTAAATGCACGGAACATCATTAAAGCAGTGAACACATTCGCTATCCCAATTTTAACTTATTCGTTTGGTATAATTCATTGGTCTAAAAGTAATCTAATAAAGCTGCAACGTCTCATCAATACATCATCATCATCATCATTACAGCCCTTCACAAGTCCACTGCTGAACATAGGCCTCCCCCAAAGAATGCCACAAAACACGGTCCTGAGCCACCTGCATCCATCGACTTCCTGCATGTCTTACCAGGTCGTCACTCCATCTCGTGGGGGGACGCCCTACACTTCGCCTACCGGTACGAGGCTGCCACTCGAGAACCTTTCTTCCCCATCGGTTGTCGGTTCTTCGAGCTATATGGCCGGCCCACTGCCACTTCAGCTTACTAATCCGTTGGGCTATGTCGGTCACTCTGGTTCTACTGCGGATATCCTCATTCCTAAGTTTATCACGCAGAGAAACTCCGAGCATAGCCCTCTCCATAGCTCGCCTCATACGGCCAGCAGTGAAGGACCACGTCTCAGTTCCGTAAGTCATCACTGGCAACACGCACTGGTTGTACAATTTCGTTTTAAGGTTTTGAGGTATGTCTGACGAGAAGATGTGTCGTAGCTTCCCGAACGCTGCCCAGCCGAGTTGAATCCGTCGATTGACCTCTCGGTCGAAGTTGGACTTACCCAGTCGGACTATTTGTCCCAGGTAAACATACTCGTCAACAACTTCGAGCTTAGTGTTCCCAACAACTATCGGCATAGGTGTGACATGGACATTAAACATGATCTTAGTTTTGTCCATGTTCATCTTAAGACCTATCCGTTGGGAAACACTATTGAGGTCATTGAGCATAGTGCTTAGGTCCTCCAGCGATTCTGCCATAAGATCTGCCATAATCATCAATACAACAATGACTAAATACAGACAACACCACCCTAGATCTTGTAGCGAACGACTCACATTACCTAAACTAGAAGGTGGAAGAGGTTTCATAGATATAAAAAATCTTCATAACTCTCAAATTTCAGCTATTCGAAACTTCTTCCATCAACAAGCCAATAATAGTCCTCTTCTTTTAGCTGTTGTCCAAGCCGATACTAAACTCACTCCTTTAAACCTCAAATATCAAAGAAAACAAAAAAATGAAAGTATTATCTCTGCACAAGATAAAATTAACAGCTGGCTGCAGAAGACGTTACATGGAAGACACCGTCGCGACTTGATGAACACACACGTAGACAAGATAGCGTCTAACATGTGACTCAAGCGCGGAGAACTCTTCCCTGAAACGGAAGGCTTCATGTTAGCAATTCAGGACCAAACTATAAATACTCTAAACTACAGGAAACACATAATTAAAGACCACACTCTACAATCAGACCTTTGCTGACATTGTCGTAATAGCTCAGAAACCATTCATTATATCACTGGTGCCTGCAGCTCAATAACCCAGACCGACTATAAACACAGACACAACTAAGTAGCTGCTATTATTCATCAATACCTCGCATATAAATATAATCTTATAGATGAAAAAATAGCATATTATAAATACAAGCCCGAAATCATACTTGACCCTCGTGAATTCAAACTCTACTGGGGCAGAACTATATTAACTGATAAGACCGTGCATTATAATAGACCGGATATTACGCTACATGACAAAAAAAATAAATCAGTTTATCTTATAGATGTTGCTATATCAAATACGCACAATTTGACTTCCACCTATAATGAAAAAATAGCCAAATACACTGATTTATCCATCGAAATAAAATCCGAGTGGGAAGTAAAAACTGTAAAAACTGTACCTATTATAATATCTGCAACTGGCGTCATTCCCCGTACACTTTTTTCTAGCTTAAAGGATCTAGACATCCATAAACTTACCTTTATATTGCTGCAGAAAGCAGCAATATTGAATACGTGTAGAATAGTCCGTAAGTTTCTGTCTAAAGATAAAACATTCAACCGAGTTCGTTTGGCTAACAGCCCGCGAATAAGGTATAATACCTCGGAAACGAGAGAATACTAAACAGAAAGAATAAAAATAAGAATAATAATAATAAATGGCAGACGTTGTCAAAAGTAAATGATGCAGTCAGTACAAAATCTTAAAAATGAATTTTTGTAGCGTATGTTTCAAGTTCCTAAATAACTTTTCAACGCAAATAGATTTTACAATATCAATATAAATAAAACTTTAAAAATCTGTGAATAAGAAACTAATTTCAAGAAAAATGTATTTCTTTCAAATTGACAACTGTTATCTAAGAAATTTTACAAACAGATTTATAAAATATTTAATTTAACGTTACATTATACATCGATCGAGACGACAAATACGAATAAATACCACCAATACCACAATCGCACACGTAACATCACCTATGGAGGACTACACATCCATGGAGAGTAATCCTAGAGGCACAAGAACCCCAATACCATCTTTGAGGGAACGAAGAGCGTCACCGGCTGGCTTGGGACCTGCAGGAATTACCATCCTACAAGAGGACCCCGCTACTGATGGTGTAGTGCGACGACGCATGTGATGGACGAAATAATTAAATATAAGTGTTATGCGCGCGTACTATAAGGCTACCAAAGGAGGAACCAATCTTACATATTATCGCCCTAAAGTGCTTTCTGAATTCCAACAGCTACAGCCCAACTTTACAAACTTAACTGCCCAAAGACTTTCAGATCAAGTACGTGTCATTCTAAGTCGTAAGATTTTGGACGACAGATTACTTGAACAACTTTGCAGTGAGTACTCAACACCTACTATCAATTCAATTCCTGATTCCCAACGAACACTTCCAGGTAAGACTGATGACTTAAATGTTAATAACAGTAACCATAATATAAATATTACTAACTTAAGCAACAAAAAAAGTAGTGCAAAATTGTTTTGATATAGATGTGAGTTCCCAGGACAGCGAATATATGAGAAGGACTTTCGAATGTTCTCTTCTGGAATATAAAAATCCACCTATAAAAATAGACCGAAACTAGGTAGTTTATAACTTCCTAACAACAAAAAAACTATATTAACAATAGCATCAAATAATATTCTATGTAAAGATTATTTTGAAAAAAGTAATCCTATTTTGGAAACCATATCTTTTCTATACTGTTGTGCCCATGCTGTATGTATGACAATGAAAATTCCTGTCATTTCAGTACAAAATTTTAAGAAAAATAATACAGAACCTAAGTGGAAACAAAGAATTCAAAAACTAATTGACAATACTCGCAAATTTATAGGAAAATTAATAAGCTACCAAACAGATAACAGGCGTAAAAAAATAATTACTTTAGTAAATCAAATCGCTAATGAAAATGATATTACCCAATTAGATCCCCATTTTCCGGATAAAATTACTGAGTACATTGATACGCAAAAACAAAAGTTAAAAGCATGGGCCAACCGTATTAGACGATATTCAGAAAGATCTAAACGGTACTTCCAGAATCGCAGATTCGAAAATAACCAAAAGTTGTACTCATGGCAGCCCAAGCTTAATTGAATGTCTAAATTTTTGGAAAAGTATGTGGTCTAGCGAAGTTTCTTATAACGAAGGCGAATGGATTCGTGCAACCAAACCTAAGTTTTCAAATTTGGCTAACATGGGTTCTATCTCAATTACTGCTGAAGATGTATACTCAATTACTCGTAGATTACACAATTGGAAATCACCTGGACCAGATGGTATACACAACTTTTGGCTGAAATGGATAACAAGTAGCCACATGCGTTTGGCTGCACAGATTCAAGAAGCAATTGAGTGCTGTGAGCTCCCGAGACTTCGTACAACTGGTATTACCCACTTACTATATAAAAATGGGAACACCACGGAACCTAAAATTACCGACCTATAACATGCCTTTCAACTGTATGCAAATTAATAACTGCAATTTTAAATAACAAGGTCTATAAACATTTGGAAAATAATAATATTCTTTCAACTGCACAGAACGGATGTCGTAAAAGGTCACGTGGTTGTAAAGAACTTTTTCTCATTGATACAGCTATTTGCCGACAAGTCTTTCGTAATCGCAAAAATATGTCCGCTGCTTGGGTGGATTACAAAAAGGCGTATGACTCTGTTCCACATTCATGGCTAAAGAGTTTTAGAAATATATAAAATAGATGACAAAATTTGTAAGTTTTTAAGTAAATTAATGTGTCAGTGGAACACTGTCCTAAATCTACCAGGTAAGTGGCAAAGTAGTTCGATAGACTCTATAAATATTAAGCGGGGTATATTCCAGGGCGATAGTTTGAGCCCAACTTGGTTTTTTTAGCCCTGAATCTGTTAAGCACTGCTATTGAGGAATCTGGATTAGGGTTTCAGTTTCGAAAAGAAAACTCACCCATCTTATATTTACTTTACATGGATGATCTCAAGCTATTCACATCAAAAGAGAGTGATCTACTATTATTGTTGAAATCAACACATAGTTTCAACTATGATATTAGAATGGAATTTGGAATAGATAAATGTGCTCTCATCTACGTAAATAGGGGCAAAATTAAAGATTGTAATAATTTTGCAATTACAAATGACTTACATTTCAGTTCTCTTTCTGAAACAGAAACCTATAAATACTTGGGCATGGCAGAAGCGCTAGGAATTAATGACATATTAAAGAAAATTCAAAAGTAAAATTTATGTCAAGATTAAAAAAAGTTATCAAAAGTCATTTATCCGGCGGAAACAAAATTAGAGCATATAACTCCTGGGTAATACCTAGGCTTCTATATACTTTTGGTATTACAAGATGGTCTCAAACGGAATTGGATGACTTAGATAGACGTGTCCGTACATTAATGAATACGCACAGAATGCACCACCCACGATCATCTGTCATGAGGTTGTATCTTCCAAGAAAAGATGGTGGACGGGGCTTATAAAACATTTAAAACCTACACAACTGTGAAGTATACCTAACTATACGTAACCTCAGAGACTATTTTATTTAAAAAAAAGACACAACACGCATTCATAGTGACGTAGTGATTAATGACAAATCATTAACCCCGCTTAATATGTCGGCAAAGGACTGGCAGAGGCCTCATACTGTGACTATAGATGAACGCAAAAAGATTTGGAATGACAAACAACTGCATGGTCGATTTTTTAAAACATTGACTAATCCTTGTGTAGACATGATTGCATCAGTACATTGCTTACAGTTTGGTGACCTTTTTGCAGAAATTGAAGGTTTTATCTGTGCAATACAAGATGAAGTAATTAAAACCAACAACTACCGGAAGTACATTTTGAGGGACGGCACAGTTGACGTATGTCGCGCATGTCACTACCCTGGAGAGTCCCTCAGACATGTTATTTCCGGTTGTTCACAACTATCAAATGGCGAGTATTTGCACAGATATAACCAAGTAGCTAGAATAATAAACCAGCAGCTTGCCATTAAATTTGGTTTTACTCAACAGGACGTTCCATATTATAAGTTAAACCAAAGCCAGTCCTTGAAAATAGAAGTGTCACGCTGTAATGGGATCGGTCGATTATCACAGACAGGTTTATAGTGGCAAATAAACCTGACATTGTGGTGGTAGACCGAATTACACGCAAGGCAATAATAGTAGATATCAGTGTTCCTCATGACGAGAATCTCGTGAAAGCAGAGAACGATAAAAAATAAAATACATCGACTTGGCTCATGAGATTGTCGCTATGTGGGACGTTGATTCTACTATTATTGTACCAATAGTTGTATCAGTCAATGGGCTTATTGGTAAAATATGGACGATCATCTGTCCAAGTTAGGTTTAGGCAAATGGCTGAAGGGATTAATTCAAAAATCGTCCTTATTAAATACGGCTCGAATAGTAAGAAGGTTCCTATCTTTGGATGCCTAACTTCACCGATGGCTTAGGATTCCTCGCCACGGTGGATACCAGCCGAAATAATAATATTATATATATAGATTGTATTTATATTTATAATATTATAGTTTTGTAACAATATATGTGATAATGTAATAATAATAATAATCTCGTTGAGCGATTTCGGCCACGGCGACTTCTTCAGCTCCGATCCTGTCGTTGTTGTGCTCGTGCATGGCTAACGTAGTCGATCTTATTTACAAATTTTCGCGCACAATGCGGGTAGGTGAGCACACCATTACAGAAATTATAGTTAATCGCACAAGGTGGGTGTGCTTTGAGTTCATCACGTTGGGCATCCAATTTAGAGCACCGATTCTCCTCAAAAATTTTGACCTTGGCTTTCACCAAAGACCTCCACTCCGGTCGTCGAGCGGCTTGTTCCTTGCTTCCACTCTGAATGCTCGATGTTGCACTTTATCATGTGGCCCTTAAGTACATCTTTGTACCTGAGGAGTTGTTCGCCATGCTTACGCTTGCCCTTCTCAAGTTCATAGAAAAAGATGCACGTTGCCGTACGCTGTTCTGACATTGGCGATTAGTGTCCACACCAACAGAGTTGTTGCCCCATAAGGTAGACTCATGGTATAGGCTCTACGCAGCACTTCCGTATTCCGAATGCAATCAGATAACGGATGTTGAGAATTTTGTGCAGACATTGCAAGTGGAAGCGATCCAGCGTCCGTATATAACGGCGGTAAACTATCCATGGCTCTGAAGTGTACAGTATGTTAGGCAGTACTACCGCCTTATAAATGTTAATTTTGGTAGCCAGGTTTAGGTCACGCGAGCCAAAGACCTTGCGATCCAGTTTACCGAACACGGCAGCCACGGCACCGATCCGACTGTTGATTTCAGCATCAAAGTCACACTTTGATGTTATCGTGCTCCCTAGATAAAGAAATGTATTGATCTGCTTAAGTATATCATCACCGAGTTTGATGGCCAGTGTCTCTTGACCGTAGATATCTAAAGATATCACTTCCTTTTTTTAACACTTATCTCAGACCAAAACTACGACACGACTCATGAAAGGTGGTCCGAGCTGTTGCAGGCCAACTGGGGAATCGTTCACAAACCATAGATCATTTGCGTAGACGATCTCTGTAATAAGTGCGTAAGACACTTTCGTACGGGCCTTAAGTCTGGCTAAGATGAAAAGATTGCCATCATTGCGGAAACGAATGTGAATTCCTTCAGGGGTAATTTTTAAGACTTTCTGGACTATAACTGCAAAGTATAACGCAAAAAGTGTAATTGCAAGGACACACCCTCGTTTTACTCCACAGGTAACGGGAAAAATTCTGACCGATCAGTGTTTACAGTGACGCAGATCTGCATGCCGTCGTGCAGGAGTCTCAGAAGTTTCACAAACTTCTCCGTGGATACAATCTTCCGCAGCACTATCCAGAAGGCTTCTGGGGGTACACTATCGAATGCCTTCTCAAGATCTACAAACAGAGATACATTAATATGTAATAAAGCAGAGAACAGTGTCGTAATCGACCCTGTTCTCTGCTTTTTACCTGCACTTGACGCATTGAGAAAATCGCTTCACAGGTACTACGGTCAGGTCGGAAGCCGAACTGGGATTTCGGCATAATCCTTTCAGAAAGTTTCCTGAGGCGGTTTAATAGAAGTCTTGCGAAGACTTTTCCAGGCACTTAAAGTAAAGTATTAGGGACTTGTTCTTTTTCCCACATAACGACAAAAAGTTCCCATATCGCCGAATACAAATCCCCACCGCCATACTTCAATAATTCACCCGGTATAAAATCAACACCAACCGCGCGTTTATTTTGATGTTTCTTAATGGCAAGAGCAACCTCGTAAGGCGAGACTGGCTCGTCGAGCTCGAGGGCGAAAGGTTGTTGAGGTAGGCAGCGAACGTGATCTAGGTCAACAAAATAATCAACGTTATGTAGGGTGTTGAAATGCTCCGCCCATCGCTCAAGTATTACCTGCTTATAAAAAGCGCTTCACCACTACTTGAATTCAGTGGAACTTTCGCAATAGAGGACTCACCGAGCTGGTTAGTACCAGCGAGCCACTGCATCTGACGAGCCTTCTTCTGCCACCACTTATCTTTCGCTTATCGTGCGAGTTTACGCAGCTGCAGATCACTATGACGCAACTCCATAACACCTCCATTCTGATGTGTTCTACTGTGCTGCTTTAGTAGCCTACGGTGTCTATCAATAGTGTCTGTAAGTACCCCATCATTCTCATCAAACCAGTCCTCATGTTTTCGAACTCTCAAACCCAAAGTATATTTAGCAGTGTCGAGAATATGAGAAGAAAGAGACTCCCAGACAACATTGATCTCACCTGATTTTAGATCGAGGGGCTGCAGAGCAGTGCTCTAGGCCTCAAGATTTCGGCATATTTAGTCCTCGTGTTAGTATTTTGAAGTCGTTCAAGGTTCAGGCGTATCTGTTTAGATCTTTCCAATCTACAAGGACGTGAAAGACGAAGATTTAATTTAATGATAACAAGCCGGTGATCAGTCCAACAGTGAGCACCGCATGACACGGGTGACTTGGACTTGAGAGATGTCTTTTTGACGCACGATAGCGTAATCGATAAGGTGCTAATGCTTCGATCTGGGGTTCATCCCTATAAACTGTTTAAACGGGAACAGATAAGACAAGAACAGATAAGTAATTACTGCATGCCTGGAGAGCATTATTCGGTGAAATCTATTCATCTAAGTATACAAAGAAATAAAATTGAAGTGTATGTCTGGAATGTCAAAATAACAGCTTTTTACTAAATGTATATGAAAGTATATGCGGTACTTAAAACAAATACACAATTTTTAAAATTTTTATATGTCTTTCTGTATGTCTGTTTGTTCCGGCTAATCTTCGGAATGGCTGGACCTATTTTGACAGGTCTTTCACTGGTAAATGTCATAAGGAGTAATGTAGGCTATTTTGTTTTCGGATTCCATTAGTTCGGTTTTAGGATTCCGCGCAATAAAAACATGAAATCCGAAATTACACGCGGGCGAAGTTGCGGGGAACAGTTAGTTATAAATAACATTATAATTTATGAAATTAGCTCTAACAGAATATTAATAATTTTATTTTTGGGAGAAGAGACAGTATGAACAAAAATCAATTATTAAAATATATTTAATATCTCAATAACATAAATGTGCATAAAATTATCTTGTTTAATTTGCCTTACATAGGGTGGCCACAGGAAAATAAACTTACATATAATTTGAATTTAGTAATGGATAATTTGACATGTAGTGTATGCCGTGTAGTGGCGGTTAAGAATATCCACTACCCCATATCTTCCCGTGGGTGTCGTAAAAGGTGACAAAGGGAAACAGGCAGGGGTTGGACAGTTGTATCTTCTTGATAACAGCAAATTTACAATTAAAAAACTGCGACTGCCAACCCGCTCGCCAAGCGTGGCAACTATGGCAATATACCCCCCATGATAAAAGTAACAAAAAGACGGCGCCCAGTCCCCGGCAGCCCCGCTATTCCTGGTAACGGTGGCGACCATAGTAACGGTGGCGCAGGGCTTGCTAAGAATCACCGGTGGAGGTTCGGTTGTCACCTAAAACGACTTCACCTGGCAATATAGAACGCACGCACCCTGAGGACTGATGAGAAGTTCGTAGAGCTGGAAGAAGAGATAGACAAGTTACGCTGGCATATTATAGGATTATCCGAAGTCCGAAGAGAGGGGAGGACACGGTAATCCTCGAATCCGGCAACTTGCTCTATCACTGGAAGGGCGACCATCTGTCCCAAGGAGGTGTTGGATTTATCGTTCACAAGTCTCTCGTTAACAACGTTGTAAAGATTGAGAGTGTGTCGACGAGGATTGCGTACCTTATACTCAGAATCACCAAACGGTATTCGCTGAAGGTCATACAGGTTTAAGCACCAACCTCGGCACATCCCGATGAGGAGGTGGAGGAAATGTATGAGGATATCTCTAGAGCCATGCATTCCTCCAAAACCTACTATATGGTGTAAATGGGAGAATTCAATGCAAAAATAGGCACAAGAGAGAACGGTGAGCACCGAGAAGGAGGGACTCTTTATGATGAACTCTTTCTTCCAGAAGTGGCCCCACAGAAAGTGGACCTGGTCAAGCCCCGACGGTTCGACAAAAAATGAGATTGACTTCATTATGACGACCAGACAACAACTGTTCTGTGACGTCTCCGTGATCGCGAGGGTGAAAACTAGTAGCAATCACCGAATGGTTAGAGGCACACTGAAACTAAGCGTTAAGTTGGGGAGGTCTCGTCTAATGGAGTCAACGGAACGTCCCGTTCGTGCTCTGTTTCAAAGTCCCTAAACCTTTCAGCTCGACTAACAAAACCGTTTTCAGTGCCTAGAAGACTGCAATGAAGTGGACGATACGAATGACAAGCTCGTGGAAACTGTCCATGCGGTCGCAGCTAAGTTCTGCAAGACCCGCCGCAGAAGAACACAAAAACTCTCTAATAACACTCTTAATCTTTTGGCTGTTAGACGGGAGATGAAGCTACATTCTTCAACAGATTTGACAGCATACTGGCAACTGAACAGACAGATCTCCAAATACATGCGGCGGGACTAACGCAACTTCAATACAGCTTATATTGAAGAAACGATCGAACGGAACCAAGGCTCCAAAGTCTTTGCCAGAGATCTGTCCGCCAGAAAGAGCCAACTGTCAGAAACAGAGTGTGGCAGCAGCGTTTCCGAGACATCTGAGATTTTGAGTGAGATTGAGAGGTTCTATGGGCAGCTGTACACGTCATCTTTGGAGCCACACGCAAGTGTGATTAACGATCGAAGAGCGAGTCTTATCCGACACCATTCCAAAGACATCCCGGACGTCAGTCTGAGCGAGATTAGAATGGCTCTCCAACACCTTAAAAACGGCAAGTCCTTAGGCGAGAATGAAATTACAGCGGAGTTTTTGAAAGCGGGTGGAAAACCGGTACTTGAAGTCCTTCAGAAGCTCTTTACTTCCGTCCTCCATGGTGGCACTACTCCGGAGGCGTAGAAAGAAGTGCGGTATTCTTGTTCTTCAAGAAAGGCGACAACGCTCTCTTGAAGAACTACAGACCGATTTCCCTTCTGAGCCGTGTCTACATGCTGTTTTCGAGAGTCATTACGAATCGTCACGCACGCAGAATTGACGACTTCCAGCCTCCCGAACAAGCCGGTTTCCGAAAAGGCTTTAGTACCATATACCACATATTTACCATGTAGCAGATTGTACAGAAGACAGAGGAGTATATTCTGCCACTTTGCCTTGTGTATGTGGACTATGAGAAAGCCTTTGATTCCGTCGAAATTTGGGCGGTGCTGCAGTCCCTTCAGCGATGCCAAGTTGACTGTCGGTATATCGAAGTGCTGAAGTGATTGTACAGTAAAGCTACGATGGCTATTCGAGTACAGAACCAGAGTACGAAACCTATCCAACTGCAGAGAGGTGTAAGACAGGGTGACGTTGTATCCCCGAAACTCTTCACCGCTGCCTTGGAAGACATTTTCAAGCTTCTGCACTGGAAAGGATGCGGTATTAACATCAATTTCGAGTACATCACTCGCCTTCGATTTGCCGACGATATAGTTCTTATAGCATAATCGCTGGAGGACCTAAGCACTATGTTCAATGACCTCAATAGTGTCTCCCAACGGATAGGTCTTAAGATGAACATGGACAAAACAAAAATCATGTTTAACGTCTATTTCACACCTATGCCGGTAGTTGTTGGGAGCACTGAGAAGTTGTTGTATGTATGTTTACCTGGGACAAATAATCCGACTAGGTAAGTTCAACTTTGACCGAGAGGATTCAACTCGGCTGGACAGCGTTCGGGAAACTACGACACATCTTCTCGTTAGACATACCTCAAAACCTTAAAACGAAATTGTACAACCAATGCGTGTTTCCAGTGATGACTTATGGATCTGAGACGTGGTCCTTCCCTACTGGTCATATGAGGACGCTCAAGGTCGCTCAGCGAGCTATGAAGATGGCTATGCTTGGGGTTTCTCTGCGTGATAAACTAAGAAATGAGGATATCCGCAGTAGTACCAGAGTAACCGACATAGCCCAACGGATTAGTAAGTTGAAGTGGCAGTGGGCCGGCCATATAGCTCGAAGAACCGACAACCGATGGGGAAGAAAGGTTCTCGAGTGGCAGCCTCGTACCGGTAGGCGAAGTGTAGGGCGACCCTCCACTAGATGGAGTGACGACCTGGTAAGACATGCAGGAAGTCGATGGATGCAGGTGACTCAGGACCGTGCTTTGTGGCATTCCTTGGGGGAGACCTATGTTCAGCAGTGGACTTATGAAAGGCTGTAATGATGATGGTGATGAATTTGACATGTAATAATAATTTAAATTTGACATTTAATTGTAAGAATAGTAATGATAAATTTAATTTGATTGATATTAATAATTTAACTAAGAAGTTTTTGACAAGAGTTATGTATTATCTATCAAAGTTTAACCAAGCCAAATTTTTAGCTACCTTGACACCTGCTTATACTGAGCAGCAAAATAATTTTAAAAATGATTTGGAATCAGTTCCAAGTAATTTAAATTAAATAATAAGATAATAGAGGTACTCTCTAGCAAAGATAATTTAAATACTTTAGAATACAACTCACTATTACATAACTGTGTAATTTCACAAAATAGCAATAATAAAAACTGTATTAAACTGGTGCTCTCAAAATATACAAGCTATGTTAGGCAAAGAGCTAGATATTGAATTATTTTTAAATAGTAACCATGTACATATTTTATGTATTACTGAACATTGGTTGGAAGATTACAACTGCATATTTAATTTTAATAATCACCAGGTGGTCAGTTCTTTCAATAGAGATACTAAATAACGTGGTGGCTTCATAATATTGGGTAATAAATCCACATCATTTAAAGAACGTAAATATATTGTGAGCCTCTCTGTAGAGGGAATTGTAGAAATGGCATGTGTTGAGCTTGGGCACCTCATTTGTTGTCAGTATTTACAGACCCCCATGTTCAAGGTATGATACCTTTAAAAAAATTATGGAAGAAGTTTTAGTTAAACTTAATAAACAGAATAAATCTCTTGTAGTATGCGTAGACTTTAATATCAATCTCCTGGAAGCTTCTGCCATCAGTATACAATTTTGCTCATTGTCCAAATCATACAATCTTGATAGTAGATAGTAGCTATTGTATGTATTATTTTTATTTATAGTATAATTTAATATGATTTACGTAACATTTTGTATATTATTTATAGTAGTAGTTATAGTGTTGTTCGCACTAAGTTTGCCTTTTTAATATATTTTCCTTTGTGCGTCTACTGGAAGATATTTCAGTAAGTTACGGAATAAGTAGGATCTTTGTACAAACTCACTATAAAACTGTTTCTGTATATTGTTGTGTTTATATAAATAAATAAGTAGCAAGGCATTTAATAAGTGGGCGACAGCAGGAATTTATAAGAGCAGACGACGATTATATGGACTTTACCATTCTTTACCACCATAAAGGAATTACATTTTTGTGTTTTTCCAGTCTATTTTACTGTCCAAAAGTAAGATAGAGGATAACTGGAGTCTTGTGCTAAAAAGACTTGGCAGGTGATAGTAATTCAGCATTCTTTTTTGTGTCAACATTATTGGAACCGTTTTATTTAGGTTAACGGTTAAGGAGAGATTAAGGTTGCACAAACTTTCCACTATACCTAGAGCTGTTTGGCTCAGGTCTCACACCATGCTTTCTGTTTTTCCTGAGACCAGTATTGTCAAGTCATCTGCATAAACAATTGTATTGAAGTGATTGGCATTTAATTTGCTGAATAGTACATTTATGACCATATTCCACAGGATAAGTAAAAGAACCCAACTCTGCGGACAGCCTTTCTTTATTTGGACTGCCTGAGATTCACCAGCAATCATTATTGTTCGTGAACTGAGTATTTTTACTATCGAGTCAATCAGTGCCGGTTCGACTGTATGTCTACTTAATGCAACTTTTATGCTGGAAATTAATTGTTATTTTAAGCGATTGATCATGCCATTAACAAATCAAATCATTTTCTTTCTAAGAGGGTAATTTGTGTAATAATTTTTTTACAACATTCCACCATCCCTCTATATCCGAGTTTGAATCATCTGGATTAAAATGCAAGAGTTGCGTTGAATTTTTTACTCACGGTTGACATTTGCGGCGTTGCTAATACTCATGATAAAACTTCTCCTTTACGGACGTACATATATGGACATATATGTACATAAAAATACATGCTCGTCGGTTAATAATAAAAATAATAATAAAAGTCCTTTATCACAAAAAATAATATTTTTTGTGATAAAGGACTTACCCCTCTATTCTTAGCCAACGAGCAATGGCAAGACCCGGCAGTACAGAGCATTTCCGACCGGAAAACCGTATGGAAGGAGAAGGAGCTCCACGGGAGGTTCTACAAGGCTCTACATGAGCCTTTCGTAGATACAGCTGCCTCCCTCCACTGGCTACGTTTTGGTGACCTCTTCGGGGAAACCGAGGGTTTTGTCTGTGCAATACAGGATCAGGTTATTAAGACCAACAACTATCGGAGATACATCCTAAGGGATGGCACCGTCGACATTTGTCGAGCTTGTCGCCATCCTGGTGAATCACTTAGGCATGTCATCTCCGGTTGTTCGGCGCTTTCTAACTCTGAGTACTTGCATAGGCACAACCTAGTAGCCAGGATTCTACACCAGGTGCTCGCTCTGAAATACGGTCTCGTGGATCGGAAACTGCCTTATTATAAGTACATGCCGGAAGCCGTGCTCGAAAATGACCGCGCCAGGCTCTACTGGGACCGGGCCATCATCACAGACAGGACCATTCTTGCGAATAAGCCGGATATTGTGCTGATGGACCGGGCACAGTCAAGGATATTTTTGGTCGACATTACCATTCCGTATGATGAGAACCTCGTGAAAGCCGAAACAGATAAGCGAACAAAATATCTGGACCTGGCTCACGAGGTGATCGACATGTGGGGTGGACTGCCGACCGAAATTATACCTGTAGTCGTTTCTGCGAACGGGTTAATCCCAGTCAGCCTCTCGGGTCATCTGAGGCGACTGGGACTCCGTGACGAACCGCTCCAAGCTCAAATGCAGAAGGCGGTGCTCCTCGATACCACCGGCATCGTCCGCCGGTTTGTTTCCCTTTCCCCCTAACCCTCGGCCGTTTGGTCTCCCCTGCCGAGGGCTTCCATCTGGTTGGGTTTTTATTTATTTATGTATTTTTTATGCATTTATTTTATTTTGTTGATATTTATGTATGTTTATCATTTTCATTTACAATTATATATTTATACAGCCCAACCAGATGAGTAAACTATATAGATGCCCCAAATAATAAGTCAAATTCATCCGAAGTCTCAATACTCTCCACAACCGTCACAATACAGGCCCATTACTTGCCTACCGACAATATACAAGATCCTAACCTCAGCAATCACAGCTAAAATCAATAAACACATAGAACACCACAACATAATAGCGGAAGAACAAAAAGGGTGCAGACGAGGCCACATGGGGTGCAAGGAACAATTAATTATAGATTTATTAGTCCATAAACATGCCGCCACAAAAAATAGAAACCTTCATTGTACCTACATAGATTACAAAAAAGCTTTTGATAGTATTCCACACTCTTGGTTAATTCAAATATTACGAATATACAAAATAAACCCAAAAATAATAGACTTCTTACATCATATCATGTCCCGCTGGAAAACTACACTCCAATTGAATAACCACGACAATATCGTAAGAACTCGGCAGATATTTATTAGGAAAGGTATTTATCAAGGTGACTCCCTGAGTCCTCTATGGTTCTGCTTCGCACTGAACCCTCTATCTCACCTACTGCATCAGGGCCAAGCCGGATATAGACTCAAACACAACACCACAGAAGGTATCATATATATGGATGACATTAAATTATACTCAAAAACAGAAAAAGAAATGAAAAAATTAATAGAAACTATAACAAAATTTAGTAAAGACGTCAACATGCAGTTTGGACTAGATAAATGCAAAACACTACATATAATAAGAGGCAAAATAAAACCAGGCGACTATACAATTAACACTACTGATGCAATCACTGCTATGGAACTGAAAGATCTATATAAATATTTAGGATACAAACAACTCAACCATAAAGCAATAGACTAGACCATACAGCAATTAAAGACACACTGAATACGGAATATAAACGGAGAGTAACCGCAGTATGCAAAACACATCTCGCTGGAAAACATCTTATTAAAGCATTAAATAGCTACGCGATCCCAATATTAACCTACTCGTTTGGAGTGATTAAATGGTCTAAAACTGACATCCAGCAAATAGAAAGAACCACACGCACCACACTTACAAAACACAATACACTTTCCGGCAACGCATCTGCGATTCCCCTGGTGTTGCAGTTGTTCATGGGCGGCGGTAGTCACTTACCATCAGGTGAGCCGCAAGCTCGTTTGCCCCCTCTCCTATAAAAAAATAAAACAATAATCTACACCCTAAATCCGCAATAGAAAGACTCACAATAAAACGATAAAATGGAGGGAGAGGCCTAATAGACATTCATCACCTTTGGCAGAAACAAATTAGTAGCCTCAAAACATTCTTTCACAATAAATCTCACACTAGTGACATCCATAAAGCCGTAGCCTTAAATGATTTTAACTACACTCTACTTAACCTAAATGAACAAACAGATACACAACATAATAACACTAAAGACCCACAAAAACAAAAGTTAGAGGACTGGATAAAGAAAGTCCTACACGGACGACACCGACATGACCTGGAACAACCACATGTAGATACAGTAGCATCAAATAAATGGCTTAAAATTGGCAACCTATTCCCGGAAACTGAAGGGTTTATCATCGCTATACAAGACCATATCATCAACACTAAAAACTACAGGAAATATGTCATTAAAAACCCCACAGTAACCAACGACAAATGCCGCAAGTGCTTCACCCAACCAGAGATAATACAACACATAACAGGGGCATGTACAACTCTCACACAGACAGACTACACTCACAGACACAACCAAGTATCAAACATCGTTCATCAAAAACTAGCACTCAAACATAAACTTATACAAGACACAAACACTACACTACAAATATACGCCACACACTGTTTTAGAAAATCCTACACACAAACTCTACTACGACCGCGCCATACTAACTGATAGGACCATTCACTATAATAGACCAGACATAACACTACACGATAAAGTAAGTAAAATCAACTACCTAATAGATATTGCAATACCCAACACACATAACTTACAAAAACAATAGGCGAGAAGATAAGCAAATATGCAGAGCTTAAAGAAGAAGTGAGCAGAATTTGGAGACAAAATAAAGTTTATATAGTACCCATAGTCGTCTCCACCACGGGCGTTATACCCAACCATCTCCACCATAGCCTCAAATTAATAGACCTGAAAGACTCAACATAAATTATACTCCAAAAAGCCGCAATTTTAAATACCTGTCGAATTGTAAGAAAATTCATGCAATTGGAAGAAAATGAAATAGTTACCCAGAACACAACCTACATAAATACTCACTTCATGCTGCATTTACTTGGCTTCGGCCCGTATATGCAGTAAAAACTAGCCAAAGAGCTAAGAAACAGAAATGTTTTCCCTACCATAATAATAATAAATCTTTATTTCGGATAACAAATGAGATCGATATCACAGATATTAGAAAAATCACAAAATAATAATAATAGTACAGCTAGGTGGACGGAGAAAGTAAAATGACACGCACGCAGGAACGCATTCACGCATACACATACGCACGCAAGCACACACACACACACACACCCACGCGCGCGCGCGCGCTCGCAGCCATACATACACACATACACACACAGGTAAGTCAGCCATGCAGGACGTTAATGATTTGCCTTATTATAGGACAGTCATGTTTTTGTGCTATAACACCCAGGATACTGCTGGAGCTATTCCTTGTTCTGCTTAGTAGCGATGCGGCTTTTTTGCGCATTATCGCGTCAAACCCGTCAGTGCGGTCCTCACAGAACATGCCTGAAGCGCTGCAGTAGCGGGGCAGCCCCAAAAGAACTCTAAATGAATTGTTATATTGCACCTTTAATGCTTTATACGCCCTTTGTGTGTAGTTGACCCAAAGGGAGCACGAATAGAAAGACTGGCAGTATGCCTTAAAAAGAGTTATTTTAACGGCATTACTGCATCGTGCAAACCTACGTGCTAACATATTACTCCGGGTCGCTAAAGCCCTACGCGCCCTCTCCATGTCCATTTCATCACGTAAATTCTCGGTCACGTAGTGTCCCAAGTATCTGCATTGTGATACCCTCGATAAAGCAGTGTTGTAGAGTCTGATAGGTGGTATGTACGTGGGACTCTTGTTATTAGCTTTAAACATCACAAACTCACTTTTCTTTATATTATAAATTAGACCATGTTCATTTGCATAAGCTTCACAGATTCCCAGAAGCTTTCTGAGTGCACTGACAGAGGGACTCAACAACACCATGTCGTCGGCGTAACTTAGGTTGTTGACACACTTTCCATCCACATGGCAACCGACCTTAGTGCTGCTGAGTCTCTCGAGCAGCTCATTTATATACAAGTTAAAAAGTAGAGGTGAACTTATTTCACCTTGTCTCACGCCACATTTCAACTCGTACGATTCAGAAAGCTTATCTGCCTATTTTACATGATTTGTTTGATGATTGTACCAAGAGCGGAAGATACCCAGAAGATCATTAGAAAAATAACATTCGGCAAGTTAAGTTAAGGGTACTCTACAAAACATACTTTATATAATAATTATTATGGAGTCATCACTCTTTTGGTCACTCTTCCCGCTTGGTTTTCCAAAAAATACATTATGTATAGCGTGCCAAGACACAGAAAAATCACTTGAGCTATCTGTTAGACTACATACAGTGCCAATGGATAGCAACAAACTGTTACCTATATCTTCATCACTTCTTGTGATACGATGTACTGTAGAGCCAACGACTATCAGGTCGTTCCAAGTCGACCAACAGTTGTCGCCACGAGATAAAGGCCATCCAACACACCATCAAATGTTCATCGCTCCTGAATGGCTCACAAGTAAATCACAGTATTACAGCAGCACCATTGGTGCAATGCGACCAAATAGTAATAATAAGTGACGAAGAGTATGAACGCTTGGAAATACCTCCGGCAACTACTCCAATACTTAATTCTAGATATACACAAAATAAAATGTCCAAGAGCCATAACCATTTTAATCGTTCGTTACGCAACAAATGTATACTACACTTCGTTTTATCTTTTTGAGCACTCATCTCTATGTTCAGTCATCCCCGTTACATCTCAATGACGACTAAACTAGAACCTCCTTTGAGCTACTGCTACGGTATGGCTGTTGACATAGTCAAAACACAAAATAAAACACTAATAAGCAACTCTACAATTAAACAGGGTCACAAATCATCCAAATAGACTCAGGTTAGTCAATTGAAATAAGCTTGGCTTTTAGGTATGTCTCTTAACCAATAAAAAGTTAACCACTTGTTACTACAAAATATTTTTTCAAAGCAATATTTAAGACAAATTTACTTCCCTTACACATCAAATGTTGGTTGGCAGCAGCGGTAAATAATCCGCCCGCGGCGTCCCACGCCGACAGCATACGATCGGCATAGCACCAAGCCTTCATCACACCATTCTAAGATTATATGTGGGCGACAGGAACTTGATCCCACTTCTGATGTAGGCGAAAGAGGATCATTCTTAGATATACCTAAGATGTATGTCACAAATATGCGTAAGCAATAACATAAAGTACAAGAAAATATAACAAATAGATCGTTTTCTCGATGATGTTATTTTTCAAAAATACTCTAAACAATAACGGTTGCCACCATACCAAAAGAAATAATACTTTGCTAGGTTAAAGTCATTACTCTCAATATAGCCAGTATTTTAAAGACGTGTATATTTTTAAAAAGCATCGTATTCATGTTATATCTCTATCACTTTTTAAGTGCACTTGTAAATTCGGATGTCTCGTAGATTCTTACTAATATAAGTTCGTGACATAAAGTTGGCAAGAGTCCATTATTGCTAACGATCGGGCATAGATTATTGAAACGAAGTGTTTTCTCACAAATAAAGACGTCTTTATGGCCTGCTAAAATATATTAATGCTTCATGTTATTGATTTCAATTATTTATAACTATTCCAAATTGAATTGAGTCTTAATTTCAAAATGTTTCAAAAATAAATACTATCTACTTTGTACTACGTAATATCACATATTTATTTACTGTATCAGTGTATTGTAAAATTGTGTCTAAAGAACAAGAACTTGTTAGACTAATATAAAATATTCCAATTTTAGTTTTGGTTTATTATATATTGTGATTTCTTATTGAATTGCTAACAATAAACTTCAGATGCATGCACTAGTATTGGCATCTATGTTTGTGCTCATATTTGTAGTACTGTAAAACTTCCTTTATTTTGGTAGGAAGTTACTTATCGCACGGTACAAACTTGGCAGATAGAAGCTAGGCGAAAAAAAGTGTAAGAATTTACCGTCACGACCCTTTCTATAGTAGTAGACGGCCTTGGGGTCTATAAGGAAGCGAAATAGAATAATATCCATCTCCCTCACACTTTTTCTTTTAATAGAAGCTAGTAATTCAGTTATTTGTATTTGTTAATCAATAATATAATACGTTTATCAATAATAATATACTACGAAAGGAACTTCGTTCCAACCGAGTGTTTCACGATACTCACGCATGTTTTTTTTATAATAAGCTCCACAAGTTGTAATCAGCCAGAAGAACAATATTATCATTATAAATAAGATATAAAATATTATGTAAGTATTCTACTTAACATATAATGTTAGTATTCTACTAAACAAGGTCTAACAAAACTCTTCTTAATTTTGAAGAGAAACAAGCAATACTTTTGGAAACGAACAGTTGTTAAATATAAATATTTGTTATCAGAGCTCAATATGTGACCTGTTAAATTGTACATTTTAATTTCAAACAGTCTTCCCCGAAGACGAAGTAGCTTTAAACTAAATTTCAGTAATCATGAAGCAGTCATAACTTTTTTTTTATAGTATAGGGTGACAAACGAGCACACAGTCCACCTGATGGTAAGTGGTTGCTGTGGCCCATAGACATCTACATTTATCCTCGTTTGTGAATCAAAATGCAGATGCGTTGTCACCCGTGAGGACTAAGATGGAATGCCTCTTTTCCAGTAAAAAGGGTCTCCGGTTCTCTACACTCACCATAAGAAACACAGCAGCATTAAGCTGCTATTACGCTGGTATTCTGTGAGAGCGTGGTCCTTCCCCGGTCGAGCCAACCCATTCGTGCTACAACTATACTACGAATATAGCTGCAGCATGGCTCTACCACGTGTAAACTCCTAAAGGTTTTTCAGTACCTATTAAATTAAGCAAAACAGGCTTTTCAGCAGTACATTTTTGTTCTCAGAGATATGACAAGAAGAGGGGAAAGTAACCTATTGAACAGTTATTGCAAGAAAACTGTACCTTTTGCAGCTACTGTTGTAATGCTGCAATATGTACTAAAGGAAATATTTTACACAAGTTGGCAGGGCAAGGCAGGGTGGCATTATATCCGTTAAAGTTGACATTAATGCATTTGAACTGTACACGTTCTAGAAAATTTATTTTCCAATAATGCGTCGTGTTGCATGTGCGAATTGTCACACTATTTTTAGCTAACGTCATGAAAAGGAGGAGGTTGAAGATTCGACTATATGTTTTTTATGTATGTGTGGACGCGATATCTTCGTTGTGAACCAATTTTTATAATTCTTTTTTATTAAATAGGTTATGTTTTATGGGTGGTAAAATAGAGGATGTAATTTTCAATGGGACTATTTAGACAATATTGTGATTGTGTTATTCCTTAGTCCGCTATAAAAATAATTTTCCATAAAAAATTAAAGCCGATTTAAAAACAAGAAAGGCTGCTATATGTCTTAGCACCAACTTCAGAATGGGAACTTAGTTTTTATTCGTTGTTTGAAGTTGGCTTTTATTTATTATTAAAATTAATTTTATTTAAAACTAGAAAGATAAACGGGAAACGGTCACTTGTAACTAATATTAAAAGGATATATCACCTAGTTGGGATTTGTAATAAAAATCCTAAAAAAAAAACTATATAAGTCTGAATATTAATTAATTATTTCGTGTCATAATATTAAGCAACATGACACATTCATGGGTATAGAGCCAGAAGAATTTCAGGCTTGATTGCTTCTTATTTGCTTCTTTGCAATCTTAATTAATCTTATAGTCTTCAGAGGTGACCACGCGTCTGTAACATTCTTTGTTTAAAATTGGCTGCACCGTCCCACCAGGTGAACTGTAAGTTTTTACACATTTATTATTATTATTATTTTATTTAGAATTATTATTTTTTTTGTTTTTTTTTTGTCTTCACTTTAGTTTTATGAATGCATAGCTAATGTGCCTTATTTAATAAAATATGTCTAAACAATACAAATTATATGTGTAGGAAACAACCACATAGTTAATGAGTATGTGTATATTGTATAGGTATATTTGCTTCGTTGAATACATAACATGACATAGACAGATATTACGGACTTCTACTTGGCACGAACCTGACATACCTCTCTCGCTTCTACGCATAAGGTTACATGCTTGTCAGTTAAGGATACTCTATATTTGGCCCATCTTCTATATATCGCCAATTTGGTCGATAATTCCAAATTTTTAACTTTCTTTCACTTCTATAGCATTCATTAAATGTTCCCAAATCACCGAAACATTCCTTTCTTAATTCCGGTCACAACATCTTGTAAACAAAAGCTACAGTTTTCTCGTATCACACGTTTTTCGGTGAAGAAACAGGTAAATTATCAATAATTAGCGATTGATGACTTTATAATGATGTTTTTGGAGTATATCGTGTTTTTTTAACTAATTTTGATTTCCCCATATATCGAGTATTTTGTAGCATTCGTAATTACAGGGTACATGTAAATAATAATTAGCTTTATTCGAAGTTACAAAGTGACTCTAATATAAAGTCTGCAATATTTTGAAGTATGTCAGTGTCATTTTTAACGGGCGAATTAGCATAGCATTGAAGGTACCGAGGGCCGCAGATTCAAATTTCACACGAAATAAGTATTTTTAAGATATACAAATAATTTTAAGTGTCTGGATGTTTGTCCTTATGCAATTAATGTATGTAAGCTGCCCACGATACTGGGATCCGATTTTTGGTTCTCCTATTGAGATAATACATTTATGAGAAGCTACTAGTATATAAGAATTGCTCGAAGAGGGGAGGGTCAAGAGTACTCGGATACCTAGACGTGCATGCATGAAGAAGATAATGAATCTGAAAGAAGCGATAGAGGTTTGTAAGGATCGTGACACTTGGCGATCTGTTCTCTCTGGCTACCCCGTCAGGGATTGTGCGTGAAGATAAGTAAGTAAGTAAGTAAGTACTAGTATATAAAATGCGTTTCTGACTTTTTAGTTCTTTATAAGTTGATTAATTTTGTTAAAATTTAATTTTATTATTTTTCGACAAAATTAAATAGCAAGTGTTTTGTTGCAAAGAAAAACTTTTTTCATAGCAGAAAATTTGACAAATATAGCATAACAGTACAGCCCACGTTTTTTTATAGGATAAGGGTGACAAACGAGCACACAGTCCACCTGATGGTAAGTGGTTGCTGTGGCCCATAGACATCTACATTTATCCTCAATTACGAATCAAAATGCAGATGCGTTGTCACCCGTGAGGACTAAAATGGAATGCCTCGTTTCCAGTAACAAGGGTCTACCGTTCTCTACACTCACTATACGAAAGGCAGCAGCGTTAAGCTGCTATTTTACCCTGTTATTCTGTGGAGCGTAGTCGTTCCCCGGTCGAGCCGACCCATTCGTGTTACAACTATACCAGAAATATAGCTGCAGCATGGCTCTACCACGTGATAGTAAGATGAGATTTATTTTACAATACGTTTTTTAAATTATTTTAAATTAAGTTATTACCTTTGCTTATGATCGATAAGAATGTTTTACGATGCAGCATGCTATACACCAGATTATTAATAAAAATGTTTTTACGGAATTTATCGCGCTTCACTTATTTATCCCTGTTTTAGCTCCCGACTTATTGGGTACTTTGCAGCACCCGTGGTCACGTGAGGGCTCGGATGAATGACGTCCCGATGTCAAAGTTACCCTGTAGTACCTTCAGCTGTACTTTTGGTTTGATCTATGCAAATTGAGCTTACTGTGTCTTCAAGTATGCTTGGGATTAGTTTCAATTTTATTAATTACAGATCCTAAGTGGATATTCCGTTTATTCAACCTAAAATTCCAATGAACCAACTACCTTCTCTATTGAAATTAGGATGTTTTTTTTAATTTCAATAACCTGACGTATCATTCTTGGTAAGAATCAATGTTCTCTCGCGAGGATTTGTGGTCTATCAAATCTGATATGTCACCGACATAACCCAACGGATTAGTAATTTGAAGTGGCAATGTGCCGGTCACATAGCTTAAAGAACCAACAACCAATGGATCGAAAAGCTTCTCGAGTGGCAGCCTCGTACTGACAGGGATGATGTAGGATGACCCCCCCCCCCCCCCAGATGGAGTGACGACCTGGTAAGACATGCAGGAAGTCGATGGATGCAGGTGGCGCAGGAACGTGCTTTGTGGCATTCCTTGCGGAGGCTTATGTCCAACAGTGGACTTGTGAAGGGCTGTAATGATGATGATGAAATATGATGTAATGACGAGTGTAGCCTTGTATATGACGTCATTTATAATAATACGATCTTTTTATAGATCTTTTTGTTTGGCCTATATAATAGATACCACATTCACAATCAAGCAATTAAACTTATACGCTCCTATATCTTTTAGGGGGATATTACACTTAACTATGATAACGACTGCAAAGCACTCGAAACGTCGAGAATTCAAAAATAAGTTAAACCGAACGCGATAAAATCCATAAAAATAGTTTTATTCAAAGTGTATTGTTTGTGTTAATATAAGAAGTTATTATGTACACCAGATTTTTAAATAATATTTTCATTTTTTTCTACTAAATTACTGTGTGATTTAAAGGGTATTTATGCGTCTAACGCTTCATCATCTGAGTTCGTCTCTAGCGTGCTTCTTCAATTCAGACTTTCCATAATCACTCTGCTTATCTTTTGTATACTCTTTGCTTTTTCCGATATTTTATATTATCAGGACGAACGAAGCGAGCCCTACACTATCCCACAATCCATTTATGCATTTTTGTGGTACACTTTACTGAGAAATTAAACTTTCAGGTTTGGGCTTTGGCATAGTATTTTATATTCATATCTAGATGTGTTATCAATCATAAAATATTATTTTATCCACATTAAAAAAAATAGAATACATAACAATTTTCATTAATTAGATTTTCATTAACAATTTTCATTAATTTTATTGTATGTGGAATGGGGTACCACATTAGATACGTTAAATCGTATTGATTATGAATTATATATGGAGCATAACTTGATGAAAAATTTTGGAAATTTTAATTTATCAATGTTATTGTTACATCTAAATGCTACGAAGATGCACGTTAACTGGCAGTAACAAACGTGAACTTAACCATTCTTCGATAAAGCTTGAGACGCGGAATTAATTTTTTATCGTGAAAATTCTCGCTTTTTGGAGTATGCCGTTAATTTCAATACTGCTCTTTGTCACAAGTTTCAAGTAAAAAATTAATAAAATATATTTTGTGTAGACAATAATATGGATCATAGACCACAACCTGATGTTTAAAAAAAAATAACATTTCTTGAAGAACAGTTAATCGCTCAAGTTCACCCGGTTATTACAGTATATAGACTTAAAGGCTGACCGCCTTTAAGTCTATACAGTATATATAGCTATACAGTATCCATCCAATTTTCATCAAGATATCACAGATTTTACTACATTCTTACCTCATTCTATTAATACTATTTCAAATATATTTTCGTTAGAAGAAATTGTGGTTAAAGTTATAAAGATTTTATTGTTAGTTCTGATAATGTAAAGGCAGCTTTGATATATCTTAAAAATAAAAATCCTTGGTATCGTAAAATTTCAATCGATGAAAATTATTTACAATGTTTAACTGATAATAAGAGTGCTTTTCAACATATTGTATGAGGTCAAGTAAAATAACATCTTTCATTTAATTTAGATAGTGAAGATGATGATCAAAATACATTATATGATAATGTTTATAGATCTGGAACCCCAACGGTGACTTTTCAATGTAATCGTAAAGCAGTAAATAGTGTACTGAACATTAAAGAAGTAAATAATCGATCTTGCGTTTTACCTTGGCCAAGGTTGCATTTTGAGCCAATTAAAGAACTTACATGTGATGGATATCATATTTGTCGAGCATTTCCAACTTTATTTCATTTTGGTAAAGGTGATTTTAGAGATATATACAAGAGCTTGTAAAGTTTCTAATAATGAATATTTTAAATTCCTTATGATGTATGAAGACGTATGGCTTACATTTAATAGTATGATGCGTTGGTCAGCTTTACAAAATGGAAATATTTGTGCCAAAAAAAAACTTAACGTTGTAAAACGTTTTACATAATGTTGAAGTAATATTTTTTAATTTTTAAATTAATTTTTAATAATTTAATTTTGGTAAGTGTGGTACCAATCCAGAGGGAATCTAATATATTTAAGGCATTACCCTGTGTGTTATGACGTACGTATGATTACCCTGTGTGTTATGATTTACGTAATTATTCATTCATTGCAGTTCTATCAATAATAATTTGAAATAGAGTGAATGGGGATCTACACGCTATTACGAGGAGTCAAAACGTACGTATGGCAATTCATAATGCTGTGTTAGTCCCTACTTTAATGTATGGTAGTGAAAGTTGGGTCTGGCAGAAGAAGCATGAGAGTAGAATAAATGCTGTAGAAATGCATTCCTTAAGAAGTATGCTAGGGCTGAATCTGAATGACAGGGTGAAAAATAGTGTGATAAGAGAAAAGTGTGGTTTGCAAGATGACGTTGTGACAAGGATTAAGAAAGGAATGCTTCGGTGGTTTGGTCATGTAGAAAGAATGAACGAGGAAAGAGTGACTAAGCAAATTTATGTTGCAGAAGTGAACGGCAGGGTCGGGAAGGGACGCCCTAGACGAAGGTTTATCGACCAAATCGGCGATACATTAAAAATGGGCCAGATTAGGAGTACCTTTAACCGACGAGCGTGTATGCGTAGATATATGGATGTAAAAGAGGCGAGAGAGGTCTGTCAGGATCGCGCCAAATGGAAGTCCGTAGTCTCTGCCTACCCCTCTGGGTGACAGGCGTGAGTGTTTATGTAAGTTTATGTAATTTCTTAAATTATAGAGATTCGAGAATTATTGCAGCAAAATCTATTATTATGTAAACCAATTTTATCATATAATCATCATTTGAGATCATATAGCTCATAAAAGTATGCAAAATCTAGAGTTATTGGACATGATTGAAGAATTAGGAAGTTCAACAGTATGTATGATATTAAGTGCAGCTGATTTATATTAACCAGAGCTGTATCGTATATTAGATTCTGATTATAACTATTCTAACTTTAATCAAAACCGTGAATTTATTCGTAAATCTAAATTATTTTAATTCAAATGCCATGATATTTTCTTACTTTTTTCATAAGCGATTAGATTTTTATGGAGTATTTTGCAAAAAAATTTTTTGAAGTCAAGGATTTTTGATTCTGTATTGAATTTCAGCACTGAAGTAGTCCTTATATATATTGTGTATTTTCTATAAATTTCGGTAAATATCGACTCTATAGCTAAAGTAGGTAATATTCGATGTTTGTTCGATAATTCTTTAAATCTCGTGTGACTATTATTTGAGATTATGTATTATTTTATATACTATTATGTATGTAACATTTCAATTATCCTTTCATAAATATTCCCTGAGTGAGTATGTGATAATCTATGCAGGAGGCATGTGTTTAACAGTGGTCTTCAGATAGGCTGTAATGGAAAATAATTCGTTACAAGAGGGTTACATTTTTAAAAAGTGATAAATTTTATAGAGCGGTGCTACTGTTTTGAGAAGAACCCCTCATCGTTTATTGGATCTACGAGCCGGGCCAATGTCATTTTAACTTATTGATTCGATGGGTTGTGTTGTTTACTTTTGTTCAGCTGAGATATCTTCCTTGTGGATATATACGGTTGCTTATTGAGAGAAAATTTGTGCATGATGATTATAAGATACCGTTAAAATATTTAAAAAAAATATTCCGGTGTTACTTTGCGGAAATATCTTGTATTTTCTTTTAATTATTGTAAGCCAGTACTTGACTACAATCCTACCTGGTGGTACTCGTAAGTGGTGATGTAGCCTTGGATGGTAGAAAGTTAACTAGCTAAGAAACGCGTGAAAAATAAAATGGTCTGTCTTACCGAGTTTGCAGAGAAGATAACCGCTATGTAGCGATTATCTATTGCAGAGTCTTATTTTTCATGTATTACACGGATTTTATCTAATTTATTTTTACATATTTAATGTTAAAATTTCATATGTATTCGTATTAAACTCTTCTCTTATACGTGAAGAATCAATGTGTTCAGCAAAATGCATAAATGCTTAATTAAAATGACTTTCCAAAATATGTTTAAAATAGTGCAAAATAAAAACGTCGTTCTAAAAGTTTTTATTCGTGTACTATGGTACTTTGTGTGTTTTTCTAAAAACGAATGTAAATCGTCAGTCTAAACGAATTTGAAAACATAGCACGTACTCTGTTGGCAACGTTTACGCTCTAAGCACACGCTGCAACGTTCTTAATTGCAGTAATTATAAAATGCTTTTTCCTAAAGCAATGACTTTTGTGAAAGCACCTTTTTAAATTTTTAAGGATTATGTTATAAAATTCTGACATCTTGAAATAAAAATGCCTCTTTAATTTACATTTCTAGAAACCTCATTAAATGAAACTGCATTCCAGAAAAAGATGATGAATGAATGTTGATTGGGTTGACAATAGGTCTTTACAGTCGACAATGAGGGGTTTTGGTAAAGTGATCAAAATACTTCCATTATAATACAGTTAAATCTTGCATCATTATTTCAGTAACATTTGGACATACAACTATTATATCACATACATTTTTATTTGTAAGTTACCAGTAGCGGCTGCCAATTTACATCTGAAACCAGCATCTGATATGAAAGGCTACAAATACTTTGTCATCCACGAGTATTAAATGAAATATCTCATAGCCTGTATTTATAATAGTTCTCTTAGCCTTTGAACCAGATTATAGCGATCCGCGTCGTTGAACAGCTTTATGGTGGCAGAAATTGGTAAGTGTGGTGTACCAATCCAGAGGGAATCCAATATATTTAAGGCAGTGCCCTGTGTGTTATGTACGTAATTATTCATTCATTACAGTTCTATCAAATGTATAATGTACTGAACAAAGTCCTGCCGCATAATATATTATTGTCTAATATAGGGATATTTGCCATAGTTGTCACGTTTGGGTTGGCATCCACTGCCTTTCTGTTATTATAGAAATATGAGTATCTTATTTTCTTGATAAAAAAGCAATATCTACATTTACGTAGTAGAGCCACGCTGCAGCTATATTAGTAGTATAGTTGTAGCGCGAATGGGTCGACTCGACAGGCGAAGGATCACGCTCTCACAGAATACCAGCGTAAAATAGGAGCTTAACGCTGCTGTGTTTCGTATGGTGAGTGTAGAGAACTGGAGACTTTTTTTTTCGTAATCGATGATAAATGTAGATGTCTATGGGCCGCACCAAGCACTTACCATCAGGGACCGTGTGCTCGTTTGTTACTTTTATCCTATAAAAAAATCTATTTTAGTTTCTCTGCGTCACCTCTTATGATACCACAAGATTATCTGGGGGCACGGTAGTGCCCCCGCCAAGTCGAGCAAAAAAGCGGCACTGCCGTACCAACCTTTTCTCAAAGCAGTCCAGGCACTTTTTTCGAAACGCTATAACTTCGTTGTGGTTTAAACTAGAAGCCTTTCCGTAACCAACTAGGCATTGTATAAACTCGGTATATTTCAAATTTCATTAAATTTGAACCTATAGTTTAAGAATTATAACCAGTCAAAATTTCTTGATTTTGTCACTCACTCGCTGACCGATCATCAAAACTCTTAGGCACTTCTAGCAAACATATTAGCTTCAAATTTAGAATACAATTATTGTTTAGTATGTAAATCAAGGAAAAACTAAAATATTTTGAAATTTCGGTCCAGAATTCAAAATATACTAACTGCATAAATAACTTTGTAATCACATATAAATATAAAGGATTACAAAGTTACATTTGCAGTGAATGAATCAGTGTACCTATATACAATGTATAATATAATGGAATAATAGGTATATAGGTACCTAGGTATAACTATCTACAAAAACAAAAGAGGTGCCACCAAAAACATAACCTGTAAAAAAACCAAGCCTCGCAACTCAGTTCTTCTACCGTAAAAAGTTGTGAGTCCTTCTGTCTTAAGTTATTATGTAATTAGCTAATCTAACAACATCTTATAGTGAACATATCAATATTAGAGAACCGGAGACCCTTTTTACTGGAAAGGAGGCATTCCAACTTAGTCCTCACGGGTGACAACGCATCTGCATTTGATTCGCAAACAAGGATAAATGTAGATGTCTGTGGGTCACAGCAACCACTTACCATCAGGTGGACTGTGTACTCGTTTGTCACCCTATTCCTATAAAATAAAAATAAATAATTTAAAATTAAAAATTTTGTACAGCCGACTTCAATATAAGTTATTTAAGAATAACTTAAAAACTATTGGTCTGACCTTGATCAAATTCATATGGGACCACACGAGAAGTACCAGCTTTCAAATAAAAAAAGAATCATCGAAATCGGTTCACCCAGAAAAAAGTTCTGAGGTAACACACATAAAAAAAAAACGAAAAAAAAAAACATACAGTCGAATTGAGTACCGGCTCCTTTTTGGAAGTCGGCAGAAAAATTAATAATATTTTATGTTTTAAATAAATAAATTGACTTGCCAATCGCACTAAACAATCTAATTTAATATAATATGTATTATTTGAGTGATACATTGTGTTTTTATGCGATGGCCAAGTTAATCTATTTATTTAAAATATAAAAGATTTTTAGTATTGATGTGGTCACTATAAGATGTTGTTAGGTTAGCTAATTACGTAATAACTTAAGACAGAAGGACCCTTAAGTAGGGACTAAATAAATTAACCGACTTGGTATTACATGGATCTCACAACTTTTTACGGTAGAAGAACTGAGTTGCGAGACTTGGTTTTTTTTACAAGTTATGTTTTTGATAGCATATAGTTTAGTGGATTCTCTTACGCCGCCATTATATTGCAACTATTGAAGTATTCTGTTATGTGTATCCTGTTTTATAGAAGTAAAGGTGAAAAACGAGCACACATTCTACTTCTTGTTAAGTGAATACTGTTGAGATTTACGAGTAGAATATATATGCAAATGCATTTTTACCCACGAGGACAAAGATATATTGCTCGTTATTACATGCCTCGTTACTTTGGATCTCGGCTCTTGTCACTGACAATGCAAAATACATTAGTATTATACTACTATTTCACGATGGTGCTCCGTCTTTGGTCAAGTAGAAGGTCTTCGTGCTGAAACTATTATACACTCTAGCGTGGTGTGTTCGTGCGTGCGCGCGCGCGCGCGCGCGCGCGTGTGTGTGTGTGTGTGTGTGTGTGTGTGTGTGTGTGTGTGTGTGTGTGTGTGTGTGTGTTTGTTGGTTACAATAAAATACTAATCTGCCACATTTATTTTCTACTGTTTACAGCATTAAAATAGTAAATGTATTGAAACAAAGTTAATGTTTTCTTGATATTGTGATGAAAAGACTAATAATAAATATAGGGCTCAATTTCCTAAAGTAGCCTTTTGCTTTTATTCTTATATTTCCTCAATAATATTACAGACCACTTCGAACATCACTTGCGGCTAACCAACTAACGTAGTAATCCAATTGATCTCACTTTTCCCTTCATTTTCGGTAAAGGTTTTCAAAGAAAACACTTATCTTGTAGATAGTAAAGTATACCGTAAAATAGTATATGAGTAACAAGAAAGAATAAGATTTTACAATGTATGGTTCTATATAATGTATACTTTGTTTTAATGCTCACAACAAACTTTTGTCAATTGTAGGAAACAACTAATGTAAGATTAATAATTCGTGTTTTTAGTAATAATTAATGCATTAATAGTTATAACCTAAAATAAATCTTATGACAATTTGTTTTGAGATCACAACATCACCTTGTTGCATTCAAATATAACACGTCAATTAAAAATTAAATTAAATATATATAATTTTCCATTAAAATACAATCGTTAATACATGTTCTCTTATTTTGTTTTTAATTCACCGGAACGGTTAACGCTCCTGCGTTGAAAATACAAGATTTTAAAATGCAATAATATAGGAGTGATAAAAATTATAACAACCCGCATTGATGTTGTGATGTGTTGCTGTGATGATCATGATAATTATTTTGTTTTATCCTGGTGATCCTTAACAGTATACTAGGATAAAGTTATTAAATTACGTTACTGTTATCGGTACTTGATACGGCAAACTTTCAAGTCAATCGACCATCTACAACTTGGTGAAAATAACAATTAAAAATTCCGTGACATAGATATTTGATACGATATTTTTATTCTACCTTAAAGGGTAGTGGCAATATTTTCATACCCTTAAGTGCATATCCGTGCGGCAAAACATTTTTAAGTGGTAGAGCCATGCTGCAGCTATATTAGTTGTATAGTTGTTGTTTTGTTTTCAATGGGTGGGCTCGACCGGGGAAGGACCACGCATTCACAGAATACCAGGGTAAAATAGCAGCTCAACGCTACTGTGTTGTATGGTGAGTGTAGATAACCGCAGACCCATTTTACTAGAAACGAGGCATTCCATCTTAGTCCTCACGGATGATAACGCACCTGCATTTTGATCCGTAATCGTGGATAGATGTATGTAGATGTCTATGGGCCACAGCATTCACTTACCATCAGGTGAACTGTGCACTCGTTTGTCACCCTATCATATAAAAAAACCTTAGAACATTCCTAGTTTTTAAAATAATAAATTTAAGAAAAAAATTAAAACAAAAGAACGTGTCAGTGATAGATATAGATTGGATCATAAAAAAGTGCTAGTATCTTTATGTAGGGAGAAAATAAAAGAATACATTTGCATGGAATAAGCTCCACCCGGATATCTTTAATTTTACACAGGACGTCATCTAAAAAAAGTGGTGTAAGCAACGCGACAAAAGGAGCTGGCAACATGGCTCTTCTATATATATGGGTGTTTTATGAGAGATTGCTGTCGATTTACACACTTAAAGTTCTATAATATTTTACTACTAAATGATAAGCTACTGTAGCCTATGAACACCTGAAACCTGAAGAGAACGAATTCTGAGCACGACGATGAAATTCATTTTAATTTTGTTAAGCTCTGCATACC
Source organism: Parnassius mnemosyne (assembly GCA_963668995.1). NCBI lineage: Eukaryota > Metazoa > Arthropoda > Insecta > Lepidoptera > Papilionidae > Parnassius > Parnassius mnemosyne. The sequence goes on along the minus strand of CAVLGL010000093.1, from coordinate 25,414,946 downwards.
CCTCAAAGTGAAACACATCAGTATGGCCACTGTTGCTCAACTAAAGAAATAGGAATAGGACGGAACTATACTCTCAGGGAGATACGGCACTCTAGTAAATTATTCAAAAAGTTATCTTAGTCTTGCAACCAAAAGGGTGGTGTTTGATGTTTGCTACCTCTTCAAAAATGAAAAATAAAAACGTATAAATAAATAATTCAAATGTAGTTTGGTAAGTATATTAAAAGAAATTTCATTTTTTATATTTCTTTTAATACACTTACCAAAATAGTCTTGTTTATAATATATTCATTTATTCAGTCATTCATTATGTCAAAAGTCCACTACTGAACATAGATCTCTCCAATAAAACGTCCCATAGAGGGTATTTTTGACATAGGTGCCACGCTTGGTATGATGGAGGTGGTTCCTGTTATCAAGAAGGTGATGCTGCTCATCGCCTATTTCAGTTTCCATATATTGTCTCTTGTGTCACTTACATGGTAAGGATATATATATATATATATATATATATATATATATATATATATATATATATATATATATATATATATATATATATATTTATTCTTTAAGCGTAACCTCCACACTAGGATTTTCTCGTGTATCGTGAAGGCAGTTTACATATGTACATAAATTTCACAAGGACAAACATCCTGACATAATATGTTAAAATACAAAGCTGGAGACAACCGTAACTATTCTCCCTGAAGGGTAAGTATTACTATTTTATTAGTTAGTACTCGATTATCCAATTACAAATTCATTTTACAATGTGTGGACGTCGAATCCCATAATCAAACTGTAATCAAAGAAATATTAATTGCAATATCGCCGTAATACATAACTCACTTACTTCTTTTTCTGCCTACTGCAGTCAATTAAGTACCACTGATGAATGTAGGTACTAGGCAGGCTACCTCTTATTATCGCCATTTTTCGATTTTCTATATTATCATAACTGCCACTAATAGCTACGCTTGGCAAAGCTTTCCTATTATGGGAGATGCTTATGTCCAGGGATGGGCTGTATTCGAGTAGATAAAGAAGACCAGTCTCGTTCAGGAAACTACAGTACTATGGTGTCAAGAACACAGCGCTTAAATTTATTATTTCATATTTAAGTAATAGAATGCATAAAGTTATTATCAATGGTAAAAGTTCTTCCGGGTCACCTGTACTAATGGGTGTCCCTCAGGGCTCAATTCTCGACCCATTCCTATTTCTAGTGAATATTAATGACTTACTTTCTCTTGTGGGGGATAATCATGATATAGTATTATTTGCTGATGATACTTTCTTGATTTTTAAACTTAAACGTCAATCATTTAAATGTGACGAAGTGAATAATGCTATGTCAAAATTAGTGCATTGGTTTAACGTTAATAATCTACATTTAAACGGAAATAAAACTAATTGTATTAAATTTACAACAACGAATGTTAAAAATCTGAGTACCAATGTGTTTTTAAATGGGAAAGAACTGAGCCCTGTTGAATCCACTGTTTTTCTTGGCATCACTCTCGACGCAAAGCTTCAGTGGGGCCCCCATATATTCAAACTAGCAAGCAGACTAAGTTCTGCAGCCTATGCTGTAAAAAAGATTAGAGGTCTTACTAGTGTAGAGATAGCTAGATTAGTTTATTTCAGTTATTTTTATAACATAATGTCTTATGGGATTTTGCTATGGGGAAATGCGGCTGATTCAAAAACAATTTTTGTTTTACAGAAGAGGGCCATTAGAGCTATTTACAACCTAAAACCGAGTCTCTTAGAGATAAATTTAAAGAAATAAATATATTAACTTTGGCCTCTCAGTATATTTACGAAAATTTAATATATGTTCACAAAAACAAAGGTAGTTTTAGTAAAAAAAGTGATGTACATTCTGTAAACACTAGGAACAAACACAAGCTAGTGATACCAGTTTCTCGACTCCACAGAGTCAGTAATTCATTCATGGGGCAATGTATACGCTAATACAACAGGGTCCCGGAAAGTGTACAGGCTCTCTCTATTACCAAGTTTAAATGTTTTGTTAAGTTGAAACTTTTTAAAAAGGGTTATTATAGTATAAATGAATACATGGTTGATAATAACCCCTGGGAATGAAGTGGTCGCTTCCAAGCTGTTTCTAAAACAAATTTTATATCTACCAATCATTAATGTAAAATATGCTTTTTAAAAAAAGTCCCACTTGGTTTCTTGCTGGTTCTTCCCAGGATAGAGGTTTTTTTTTCGAACCAGTGGTAAAGTAAAAAATGACTTTCTATAAGAATTAAACATGTGATCTATATTGAATTAAAAATTATTCTATTCTATTCTATTCAAATATCATAATGCACTACGTGCAGGTGAGGATATAAACGGAAAAAAGTTGTTACCTACGTTCCTTTTTATCGAAAGCGTTTTTATTTAAGTTTCAAGAAAATCTATTCAGCCATTTAAAGATAAACAGGTTTGTTTTATTCAATTAATTTGCACAGTGAAAGTGTATGATACCCACTACTCCTTATCGTCCCGTAGGCGTCGTAAGAGGAGACAGAGGGAATAGAATATGAGTAGTAGCATATTCCTGATGATAAAATGTCTGTAAAGGCTGAGTACTGGTGCGGGCTGACTACTGGATGATTTACCCTACGTTCCTTTTTATCAAAAGTGTTTTATCTACCTTTCAAGAAAATCTATTCAGCCATTTAAAGATAAACAGGTTTGTTTTATTCAATTAATTAGTACAGTGAAAGTGTAAGATACCCACTACTCCATATCGTTCCGTAAGCGTCGTAAGAGGAGACAGAGGGAACAGAAGATGAGTAGTAGCATATTCCTGATGATAAATAGCTATATTATCTTAATATTATTAAACCATCTTCATATTTTGTATATAAATAAAAAAAAACTTTTTGGTTTCGCGTCAGTTTTTACGGCCTTATTTACAATCGTTATCACTTACTTAAGTATTAATTTTACCTATATCTATCTGTTTCTATTTAAAAAGAAATAAGAGAGAGATAGAGAGAGAAAGAGGGAGAGAGAGACACAGAGAGAAAGAGGGAGAGAGAGAGAGAAAGAGGGAGAGAGAGAGATCTATCTGTAGTGACGGCAAAGTGGGAACTGGCTTTTGCTTTACCTTAGCATCATATTGTATTATGTTTTAAAGTTTGCCACCTTAAGATTTTATATTTAATAATATTTTGTAAATACGGATTTTTAAAACATTGTTTTATTGTTGGTTGATTTCATTAAACAAATTAGTTTTCTTATTCAATCTTGTCTAAAGTAAAATCTCTATTTCTTTATATTGGTACAGTACGAAATAACCTTAGTGAAATGCGTATTTAGACAACCCTCCAATCAAATTAAATAACGCTGAGGGAACGTACGTTTTATCGAAATAAAATGTCAGTCTAGCGGATTCTTGCTAAACAAAGGGAAATAGAAGAATTTTTGCTAAAGCGTACGAGTAAAAACCGCTTACTTGAGTTTAAACTAATTTTATTTGTGATTATTTATAGGTGTCATTTATATATATTAGGGTTTTTAAAACTTTAAAGTTGTAATTAAGAACCATATTATAACTATTACTTTTAATCAAGTATGGATTCTATAATAAAAAAGTTTAAGTATAAATATAGCCCTATGCGAGAGTGCCACACTTATTATAATATGTTTTAAACACAACATTCATCGAGGTAGTTGTATCCAATTTAATATATCTGATTGCGCATAAAACTTAAATAATACCAAATAAATGTTTGTAGGTGTTTAAAACTGTGTAAAATATGTCAATTGACATGTGTTTGTTATAACTAATTTTTGTCCTCATAATTTGGGAAAAATGGATCGTTCAATAATGGGTGTTATTTAAAAGGTTAGCATAGTATTAATGATTTTGTAAGCAGAGAAATATAATCTAACAGCAGAAATAGATAATTGGTCAGCAAACCATGGCTAGCAAAACATTATTATATCAATCGGAAATTTTTGACATTCTGGACGGCTCTAATTTATTTAGTACAGCATATTAATTATATAATCTGCAATGAGTGATTCATGTTTATAACATTTTGATAAGCACTTAGAGGGTTGGCAATTAAAAAATAATAAAGTTTACATTAACAGTACACCTAAGTTTAACCAAATACTGCTGGCCGCAGTAGTTATAGAAATATTTTCTTTGCTAACGAATAGTGAATCTTGCTGATCAATTAAGTACTTTGCGGATTGACTGCTTATTAGGGAAAATCACATTTTTATAAGCCTATTTATGATAAAATTACTGAACATTATCAAGATTATTTGCGAAACAAGAATTGCCCAATGCATTTTTTTTATTGCAAACAGTATCGTTGAATGCTGACCAAATGTTTTAAATGCTGTTTTTTATGGCTAACCAAATTTTATTACAGCTTAACACTTAATTAATTCTCTTCAATAATGGCAAACAACACTCTCGTATGTCAGACAGGATAGTTTTAAATGTAGATGTCTGGTATTTCATTGCCAATTCGTTTACCAAGCGTGACGATTGCGATGAATTTGCGGTACTATATAATTGAGTCAATGATTGATTAGTTGGCAGGATATAGTTTATAGCTAGGCTTGATGTTAGTCACACTTCGTGGATATATCTGCTCTTACTTGCTCTTACCATTACAATTCCTTTGTACAAGCATCTTTTTCATCTAATATACCACAAGTTTTAAATAAAACTGAACTAAATAAAGGGAATCTAGCTCATTACTATGCAAATATCTTCAAATGAGGATAATGAAGATCCAGAAACTTTATGAGTGATGTAAAAGGTCTGCTATAAACCCAAGAAATTTTAAAGAAGTTTTTAGAAAATTTAATTTAGAGACCTACCGCGTATTTAAGGTTCATGAATCTTCCTAAGATACTTTCATGTTTTTTAACATAAGATTTGCACAAAATTAGATTTTTTAACAGAATAAGATAACATTTGAACAGCGTTTAAGAAAACAGTGTCTATAGTTACTCAATTATTATACATTTATGCATTAAGTAGAGTTTTTAAAAATCTGTTAATAATAATTTTTGTTTTTGACTGTTTCTTTTGGCGGCTATTTTGAAGGCAAGTAATATGAGTTATTACTTAGTCAGAAATTGATTTAGTATAATTCTATCTTTATAACATCTTTGAGTAGTAATTTATGACTTCATATCAAGATGAATTTTAAGGAAATATTTTAAGGCGCTGTCAGTTTAGAGTTAGACTGAAATTAAGGGCGTGAAAGGGCACAGCACAATTTTGTACCCCAAGGAGTTGTTCCTCGCTTTTCTACACTATTTACGAAATGTATTTTAGAAAGAGCTTGGAAGCGGCCACCTCATTCCCAAGAGTTATTATCAACAACGCATTCATTCAAATTTTAATAACACTTTTAATATAACCATTCATATTATAATAACCCTTTAATACAGTTTTATGTTTAAAAGATATTTAAACTTGTATATTTTCCAGGACTTTGTTGCACTAGCGTTTACTTTGCCCTATAAACGAATTACTGACTATGTAGAGTCAATAAATTGGTATCACTAGCTTTTGTATGTTCCTGGTGTTTACAGAATGTCTTTCACTATTTTATAAAAACTTATTTTGATAATTGCGAATTTTCGTAAATATATTAAGAGAAAAAAATTAATATATTTTTTTTTCTCTGAGAGACTTTCTCGGTTTAAGGTTGAAAATACCTAGCTCTTAAGGTAAGCTTTCTGAAAATAAGTCTAAAATAACGAATTATTTATAATATTATCAATAAATACACAATGTAAATCTACGCGTACGTGTAATTTTACGCACTTTACGTAAATTGCTTTTATGCTACCAACAAAATTATAAGTCAACATAACCCATTAGGTACATACACATTTGAGTTGGGTCGACGTATTAGGGTGGTTCTTTGAAAGTATTCATTGTGCCGCTTTTTATTCCATATTATAACACATCATTACTGTGTTACCTATACGTTGCATTTACGGGTGCATAAAAAATAAATAAAATACATGTAATTACTAAATATATTTCGTTATACTTATACGAAATTCAAACTTTAATAAACTTATTCGTTCATATTTTTTATGTTATTTTTGCAGTGCAGTAGACTGTCGTTCCACTTCTATAGCACGAAATCGCTTGTACTTGCACGAAGGTCTTGAGTGAGTGCAGTAATGCTGCTTGGTCCTAGATGTATCTCCGGCACGATTGTGTGACCACATCCCCGATATCACTGGTGCCTATTGCCGCAACGACGTCACATTGAAAAACACGGGCCTGCAGCATTCCCACGGCTCTTAACATCTATTCTTCAGTTAAATGTCAACGTTACATTACAATAAAATGTCAAATTAGATATAAAAATAAAATAAATAGCGGTTTTTAGCAAAAAAAAAAAAACAATTACTCTAAGTACAAAATTCACTGCCTCTATGTTTCATTTTTTCCCTCCATATTTTATTTTTCATTGCATTAGGAAAAAGAAGGTCGTAGAAGCAGAAGTGTAAGCAACTTTTAAAACAACTTATAACACAACGTTGTTGGTGGAACTTCTTCGTGTTCAACATATTATTACACGATCATCATCAAATTTAGATGAAAATGTTTCACTAACTCTTTTTATGAATATTCCTTCCATATCATCAATTATGCCATCAAGTAGGCGAAACCTTTCTTCTTCTTTAGTTACAGGAGAAAAGCAAGATTGCCATATTACTCACAAATATTGTACGATTATTACCTGCAACGTCTGCAGTTTTGTAAATTATATAAGTTTTATAAGGAGGTGTACCTGCAAGCCAGGACTCCGAAACTTGCTTAAAAATATTTAAGACAGACATCTGTTTTGTATGGGAGATATAATTACGTTGTCAGGGTTTGGGCTTTGGTCAGTTTCAGGAATTGAATGTAGTGAGTCACTCGCGCACGCACCGAGATTATCCATTGTTAAACTACACGTAACGCTTTGTATCAACAACTCATAAACAACAGTAGTAATAACGGTAACAAAACAATGAAAATGAAAAAGAAAAACAGGAAAAAAATCATATAAATACGAGTATGTCTGTGTCTAGCCTTTGTCTAGTGGAGCGTCATATCGATGGTAGCAGAGTGAAATTGAGGGTATATCAATAAAGTCCCCCACTTGTTTGTGCAGTATAAAGTTCAGTGTAGGTGCCGAGCGTGGGCGATTTCGCCTAAGTCATTCTACGAGTGAAGTCATGCTACGAGTGCTAAGAAAGAGTCGTGGTTCTGTCCGCTGTGGTGGTTCTTCTGGTGCAGGCGAGGAAGATGGTGTTGCTGAGAGGCTGCTCTGTATTACACTAATATGTGTTGTGTTCCTGTTGGTTTGCACCCTTTGGTGCTATCATGTAATTACGCCCCTCCCGTTACACTGGTGTGTGATTGTGGCGGGGGCGTGTTACGGTGTGGTCGAACTGTAATTGCTCTATACTGAATGTACAGTGCGTTACGTTGTCTTATTACTGATAATTATTAATTGCGTAAGCAAGAGAGCAAGTTGAACATCCGCTCTCACGTTTTTACTATTTTTGACATTTAACCTTGCCTGGTGTATTTCGGAAATCAGAAGTGGGATCTCCTTGCTGTATTTTCAACATGAGAAGTGGGATCTTCTGATGTATTTCCGACTTATGTATACATTGTGTTATAAGTGCATCTTTATTTACAAGAAACTGTTTCTTTTGCTAACATTACAATTATAATTTACAAGTGAATGACATTCACAGATTATTTATGCAAAATGATAGATTACATCATAAACGATTATTGAACGGGCATTACGATTTATTTTGATTTTAGTAAAATAACAAATAAATTAAAAACAATTAAATTAAAAACGCTTTGCGTAAAAATATGCAGGAAAATGTATCATCAATCTTAACTGTATTAGTCTGAGAGCTGGCGATGAATTTTGGTAACATCAAGCAAGTTGAAATTGTGAAAAAATATAATTTCGTCAATTCGCGAATCCAGCCCGCGAGTCTGGCAGAGTGTTTGCGGTTATTTTGTTACTGCGTAGCATATAACATGTGCAAAAACAATTCCAAACAATGTTTTTTTGGCAACTTGATTTCCTTTTTATCTTTTAATTTAGTTTTTATATAATACAAAAAATATCCCAGACGTTTTTGTCGGTTATAAAGTATTACCAGACCTTTCCAAAAATATTTTATTAAAATTCCCAAAAAATATACTTTTGGCAATTTCAAATTTCAAATCATCAGACAAATTTGGCGGTTTTAAGGGGCTACTCCATGCGAACGACCTTGAGCATTTTGCCGGCGGCACGCCGCTCGCCTCAATATATTGCTTATTTGAAATATGTACGACGCCACCACCTATTGTAGGTACGAACGTAGTATTATTTTTTCAACATCAATGAACTAATTTATGGAAATACACACAGCGTACAACGATAAATGTATTTTAATTTTTTTATTCGGTATATTAGTTGCATTATATTAGAATTATGTATTTTCATATATTATCTAATTATGAAATTTTATAATTAATTATATATTAAAAATGAAGCATTGAAAATTGTAAGTTTAAAAGATACCTATTCACTATAGGTAAATAAATATATAGCTCGCCTTTTGTACAAATATTTGGTGCAAGAAAGAATAAATAAATAAATAGGATGTTTCGTAGATGTGTTTTTGATTATTGTTAATTTTTACGTGTCACGTATTGAAAAGTAATATACCTAACTACGAGTACTAATACAAAAATCAACAAGAAGTATACTTAAGGGTTCAATCTTTCAATTTCAATTGTAAAAAAACGTTACCCCCACACTAGGATTTTCTCCTGTGTCGTGGAGGCAGTTTACAAACATAAATTGCACAAGGACAAACATCCAGACCCGGAACAATTATTTGTAAGCCATACAAATACTTGTTCCGTGCGGGATTCGAACCCGCGGCCCCCAGCGCAACAACTAATTGCTAAGCCTGCGCAACAACTAATTGCTATTACTGCCCCACGTAGCCGTCGCCGGGTTATAGCTAAAGTGACCACACGTCCCGTTTTGAACGGGACTGTCCCTTTTCTCGGTCACCTGTCCCATTGTCCCCAAACAAAGCTCCGGGACACAAAATTGTCCCGTAACTCGTTGGATGGAAGTATTCAAAGTCAACAATCTTCAACATAATTTTTTTTAATCGAATATATTTTATGTCTACCTGCTACGAATGCTCCGGTAGAAAGAGTATTTATTTATTTTGAATAAATTGTGGACGTCTGAAAGAAACACTTACGGTTCCAGAGTTCTAAAGGCGATGTTGTTAACAAAGATAACAATAAAAAAACTTGAGCAGAATTTTATTTTTATTTAAAATCATCACCAACTTTATTAAAGAAAATTTAATCCACTGACAAATGTAATTAATAATTAAGAAAAATATGTTGCATTTAATAATTACCGTCTATACCGAATATAATTTTACAGTGAACACTAATTGTTTAAAGTTATAGTTTTTAGAGTATAAATAAACCCATGTCCTGTTTTGAGTTAAAAAATAAATGGTCAGTTTAGTCTTTTTAGTTAAATTTAGTTTTAAAATTTTTTAGTAGTAAAAAGTAGGTATATTAGTACCTACTTAGATACTTTTTACCGAATTATAAGTATAGAACACCTTATGTACTCAATTATTTTTTGAAAAAGAAGAAAAAACAAGCAATAAATAATATACTATATTTTAGCAAAAAACTATAACTTAGTAATACTAATTATAACTTAGAACATAAATGAAAAACTCATAACTGACAGGGCCCGACCCAGGATTCGAACCCGGGACCTAATGATCAGCAGTCGCACTACTACAACCACTAGACCAACGAGGCAGTACTGTACGTAATAAGATATTGTGGTTGGGTGATAATATTGAATTAGCCTTTTATAGTGTAAATTATAATATTTATCGAAATTTTAATTATGGATTCGAACCTTACATGCCAATGGTGCTTCATTTTTTTATTTGCATTTACTTCAAAGAAAATACACGCAAAAAGCTTCATCGCGCAGTAAAAAACACAACAAATATATGTATAACTAATACGAAAAATTATACCCAAAACAAACAAATAATACTACCTATAAATAACCTAATAAGTAATATTATTTATCGACTGATATTACGTGAGTGTATGCGGCGCTGGTCGACGCTCTAACGACACGGGCTTCGCGTCGAAGAGCTCAGGGCTCACTGACTCTAGCAAGCCCGTGAGCAGTGAATATGCCCAGATTTTAAAATAATTTCTAAATAAAATCAAATTTTGGTCTTTTGAAAAAAAATTTACTATAGAAATGTTCATTAATAAATTGTCTATCCATTGGTGTAAATCGAAAAATAAAATAATACTTACTTTACGAGGAGATCCATGTTATCAATAATAATTTCACATTTATGTGGTTTCGTTGTAAGGAGATTATATTAATATTTATTCGTTTTAAAAAAAATTGGATATAGCTTTTATGGAATCAAGATTATGTAGAAATATAATGTGTTTTTTATTTGTTGATATATCTTTTAAATAAAAAGTAGATAGCTTCTAAAAACCGCACAAATAACGACTAGCGCGACATTTTGCTCAACCTGCGCCTTAAACAATTCCCGGACGTGAATAAAGGTTACAAATGAAAACGACAAAAAAATCTAATGCGCAATCACAAGTACGAGAAAGATAGCTTATCGAGGCATGCCGGCAGTTGATGGGGGTCCAAGCTCCTGTGCGATTGAAGCGCTGTGATTGGGTGTTGAGAAACCGCGTGTTTCCAGTATAGATCCGGCTCTTTTTTTCTTTTTTTTTTTATAGAATATGGGTGACAAAAGAGCACATAGTTCTGATTGTAAGTCGATGCTGAAATTCTCAGAAGCAGTTCGCAGTCGGGAATTTTTCACCCCCATGCCTCGAAAAGTAGGTAAAGGCGTTGGCCTGTGCCCGATCTCTCTCCAGTCGTGTCAGGTTTTGTCCCATCGGAATGTGAGAGTGGGAAATTAGAGAGTGCACTTGTACCTGCGCAAACAGTTGTGTACCATAGTTCTATTTTTTTATAGGGTAAGAGTCACAAACGAGCACACAGTCCACCTGATGGTAAGTGGCTGCTGCGGCCCATAGGCACCTACATCTATCTTCGATTACGAATCAAAATGCAGACGCGTTGTCACCCGTGAGGACTAAGATGGAATGCCTCGCTCCTAGTAAATAGGGTCTCCGGTTCTCTACACTCACCATACGAAACACAGCAGCGTTAAGCTGCTATTTTACGCTGGTATTCTGTGAGAGCGTGGTTCTTCCCCGGTCGAGCCGACCCATTCGTGCTACAACTATACTAATAATTTAGCTGCAGCATGGCTCTACCACGTATAAGTATACTGCGTAGACGCCTACTCTACGTCTACTAGACGGTTAATCTCCGTTGACAATGGTCGCCGTGACCGAAATTCGGATTGCAGGACCCTGTATGTAAATAGTTCCGTACCCTGTATGTAAATAGTAGTATGCCTAGATATTGGTTTTGTTCACTATCTTGTTAAATGTTTACCGTTTTATTAGGTTCGTAACAAAAATAGTGTTTACAAAAGTGTTTAAACTGCATATTATACATTTAAATTATCCGTGATATTTTTATTATTAAATGACACAATTTTGTAATAGAAATCCGAATATCTCTTCATAAAAATTTTCTCTATAAAAGATATCCGAAATCCAAAAAAAAATTAAATCAGTAATAAGCAGGTCAGGCGTCTACTTCGGGTGCTCCTTTTATTTTGAGCAGTTCAGTGTTCAGTATTTTGCCTAGAATTATCGTAAAAAAGTAGTGTTCTTGAGGAATTGGTACGTCTTAATTGTTTGGAAGCGAGAGTGTTCATAGTTTGCAATGTTTGAGCCGTAATAGCTCAGGGGATAAGCGCTCGCTGTATATTTTACAGAATGCGTGGAACGCGGTTTCGATATCCACCGGTACCAATGAAATTCTTAATAGCAATTATAAGTGCTGATTTACTACGTGCTTGGCGGTTATAAAAACATCGTGGAAAACCCGCATGTCTGAGAAATAAGAAAAAATATTTTGAAGATAATATGTGAAGTTCTCCAACACGCATTGGGGCATTACGGCGGACATTTCCTTGACCTAAAACCCTCTCAGAAGTGAGAGGAGGCCGTGGGACCGTGTAGCCAGCTTTAGGATCTGTCCGATCTGTTCCAATGAAATCGTTATTTCCCTTTATCACGGCTGAGTACACCACGATCGTGCGGGTTTCTTAATTGTAGTCTCTCCTACCGTAGGGAAGTAGTAGCACTTCATTGTCGTTTTGCGTGCTCATGTCGGACAAAACAATAGAAATTATTTTTCATAATAGATACAGTGAAATTAAAAAACCAAAATATGACCTCGGCAAAACAAATTAACAATTGATTTTTCCCCTGAACTAGCACTGGTAAAACATTCATAGGAAAACATGTTTAAAGTTCTGATTTTTGACCGTGTGACGTATCGTGTTTGCACTGTTAAACATTATGTTGAAGTGAAACATGTATAACATTTAATAGTACAATACATGTTTTACATGATGACATGAAAGTGAGTAGAAAGATTTTTTAAGTAAACAATCACCATCTTTTATTTTATTTCGTCATAATTTAACAGGGTCAATGATAGCAAATTGCAATGAATTTTTTACTTAAAAAGTTGCGGGCATGCGCAATAAAATATATCGAAACGGACAGAAAATGAACATACAAGTAAAAGAAAACTTTGCGGTCGCGCGCACAAAATCTCACAAAATGTCATCGTGATTGGTTAAATGGTATAGGAATGCATATGAATTAAAAAAACGATTATTTTTATGTATAAACTTATCGCCAGATACCTATATACATTTGAAAATACCGGTCTTTTTGTGTCGACTTTGTGTTTACCAACTTATATGGATAACACCAAAAACAAGTTTAAAAACAAATTGTAAGACAAATAAATAACAGTGCGAACGTTAAGCTTGACATATCCATGACATAACATGTACACTTTATAGCATAACATGATTTACACAGTTTTGTAGAGTGAAAATGCAACCATCAACAAAACATGTGTGACTTATTAAAACTAACATTTTGAAACATTATTAGTTGGATGTTTTTTGGTCCGAACACACGGTAAAGCTACCAAAACCTAAAACTCATCTTAACATTGAACCATCTAACTCGAATGTAAGATATCGAATTAACCGGTATCAGAAAACGATCAGCAAAGACCATTGAAATGGTTAAATTTTAAATTATAGGATAGCTTTTCAGTATTTTAAGAATTGCAGACAGGTTTAAGCGGCAACTGACACCTGCACAGTAGTTGTCGCTATATTATCGCCGATATATGTTGTTTAACGTTATTCTTATATTTAGCTTGGGATTATTTTCTAAAATATTTTTAATAATTATTAAGTTTATTGTCGTCTTAAGTTAGAATCGGAGCCCCTGTAAATCTATTTTATAAAAGTTTTAAAAGGAGCAGTCTTTTTGCATTAAAAAGCATAGTATATTGCACCAAGTAGACAAGGAATTTCATTCTGTTCGTACGCGAACGAGAGCAGACGAAGCAATAGGATCTGTGCAACTTCAAGGTATGTATTTCTTTTATTCTGAAAATATAAAAAGCTCTGAATTCGATTGAACTGAACCGTGCATCTTGCGGTTAGATGAGAAAATTGAATAAAAATGTAGTGTACGATCTATCAACTATAAAAATTATACCTTATACGTAACTAAAATCTCTACTTATGAAAAAAAAAATAATTTTGATAAGTATGTAAGTAAAATATGTAACAGCAAGTATAGTACGTTTTTTTTATAGACTAACGGGGACAAACGGCACACAGTCCACCTGATTGTAAGTGGATGCTGTGGCCCATAGACATCTTCATTTATTCAAAATACAGATGCGTTGTCACCCTGAGGACTAAAGATGGAATGTCTCGTTTCCAGTAAAAAGGGTGTCCGGTTTTCTACACTCACCATACGAAACACAGCAGCCTTAAGCTACTATTTTACATTAGTATTCCGTGAGAGCGTGGTCCTACCCCGGTCGAGCCGACCCATTGTCATTTTTAACTGAGGACTTACTTCTGTAAAAACAATCGAACATTAAAGGTCATCCGTCACCAGGCTCAAGTAGATTATTATTATAATGATTATACAAATCTTTGATTTATCCCTAATTTACAAAAAAGTATTATTTTTAAGGACTGAGGGTGTCAAACAAGCACACAGTCTACCGGATTGTAAGTGTATGTTGTGGCCCATAGAAGACATCTACATCTTTCCTCGAGTAAGAATCAAAATGCAAATGCGCTGTCACTCCTGAGAAATTAAAGTTACGGCCTATAAAGTAACAACATGTGGAAGGACTCCACTGCACATGTCCCAAAAGTTTCAAAATCATAAAATAATTGTTATATTAATTAATATAGAATGAGAATAGAATAGAATAGAATAATTTTTATTCAATATTGATTACAAGTAATTCTAATTGACAGTTGATGGCTCCGTGGCGCAGTGGCTTAGCAATGAGTTGTTGCACTGGGGGTTCGAATCCCGCACGGAACAAGTATTTGTACGGCCTACAAATAATTGTTCTGAGTCTGGATGTTTGTCCTCGTGAAATTTATGTCTGTAAACTGCCTTCACGACACAGGAGGTATAATCCTAGTGTAGGGGAAACATTATTTTTAAAAAGTCATATTTTTACTTTACCACTGGTTCCAAAAAAACCCAGCGGGATTATTTTAAAATAAATTCTACTGATTAGGCCAATTTTAAATTTGCATCAAATAACACTTGCCTCGCCGCGGCGCGTCATCCGATGGTATTGCGGTGACGTAAACGCCGCCGGGGGGGTGGGGGGGGGGGGCTGCGTGCCGCTTCCCGTTCTGTCTTACGTTTAGCAATGTGTCACTTGTTTTGGGTTCGATTAACGCTGATTTAGTTAAATGTAAAGTTAATTAATGTACAATAAAGTTGATAAACTACTAAAGTGAAATAAAAGCAGAAAGTCCAATTGGTGAAAGCCCACTGGAGGGATCGCACATGTGGAGAAAAGCAGCGCCTGTGGATCTGCTGTCCGACTACATCGGTTAAGTCAGGTGACATTTATACACACTTTCACACACTACTTACATACACCTCACTTACCACCTGACTGGTACCCTGTGGTCAACCCTACCTCCGGAACTCGGTCAGTTTTGTTTGCTTGTCAGCCGTTTTAGAATAATTATCCATAGGCCATTGGGCCCCGCCCTCTGTTGCTCGTCGAGGGTATCACTCATGGGCCCAGTCAACCTTTGTCGGGGCAACTAAGGGCGTGAACATCTACAGTATATATGATTACAAACTATTTTCAAAAATTTTTTTAGAAACAGTTTGGAAGCGACCACCTCATTCCCAGGGCTGATTATCAAGCATGTGTTCATTTATATTAAAATAACCCTTAAGAACCAATTTTATACAGTTTTTGTTTAATTAAATATTTAAACTTGGTAATCGAGAGACCTTGTATATTTCCTGTGGCTTTTTTGTAATGGCGTATACATTGCCCCAAAAATGAATGACTAACTCTGTGGTGTCGAGAAACTGGTATCAATAGCTTGTATTTGTTCCTAGTGTTAATAGAGTGTATATCACTTTTTTTTTACTAAACATTACTACTATACACATTTGTTTTTTGAACATACAATAAATTTTCGTTAATATACTGAGAGGTCAAAGTTAATATATTTATTTCTTTAAATTTTCTCTAGGAGATTCTCTCGGTTAAGCTATTTACCTCTTATGGCCCTCTTCTGCAAAACAAAACTAATTTCTAAATCAGCCGCATTTCCCCAAAGCAAAACCCCATAATACATTATGCTATGGAACTTACTGAAATAAACTAATCTAGCTTTCTTGGCACTAGTGAGATCTCTAAACTATTTTGGTCCTTTGTTAAGGCGAAACGTGATGGTTCAAGCGCCTATCCCCTCGCAATGCTGACGGAATTACAGTAACTTCTGATGGAGTGGAAACTTGCGAACTTTTCTCTTCACACTTTTCATCCGTGTACTCTGAGAATACTGAATGTAGTGAGCAGGATTATGTTTATGACCATTCAGAGTATTTGAAATCAATAGAAATTAATAGCCTTCACATAGCAAAGCTGACAATTAATCATGATACCCTATTAAATAAACTAAAAGCCATCAATTGTAATAAAGGGGCAGGTCCTGACGGAATAACTCCAGTGTTCGTAGTCAGATGTGCTGAACATCTTGTTAACCCACTTTTAATTATTCTCAATCTTTCTTTTTGTACTGGGCAGTTTCCTACAGAATGGAAAATAGCTAAAATCGTTCCGGTTCATAAAGCGGGTAGTGCGGAATATGTAAAAAATTACAGACCAATCTCTATACTATCAGTCTTCGCTAAATTATTTGAGTCAATAATTTGTCATTTTATTAAGAGACATATCAATCTTTACTTAACCACTAGCCAACATGGTTTCGTTAAATCCAGGTCCACGAGTACTAACTTGGTACATATTACGGAAACACTAATTGAAGCGCTTGATGCGGGAAAACAAGTCGACGTAATATATACCGATTTTAGCAAAGCGTTTGATCGGGTCCCACATGATATATTGATTCGAAAGTTAACTGCCTATGGTATTACTGGTAGTTTGTTGAACTCGCTAAAATCATACTTAAATGACCGAGCGTTTTTTGTAGTAGTGAATGGATATGAGTCAGGCTTGAAAAACATTCATTCTGGTGTGCCCCAAGGGTCACATCTCGGACCGATTCTGTTTGGAGTGTTTGTTAATGAAATTCCAGAATTGATGAAAAGTTCTTGTGCGTACCTGTATGCGAATGACTTAAAAATTTGCAAGATGATAACGGAGGAGAATGATTCAGTGAAGCTACAAAATGATTTGGATCAATTGGTGGAATGGTGCAAAGTAAATCGAATGGACTTAAACATTAGTAAATGTTTTTATGTGCAATATGCGAGAAAAAAACCAATCCAATAATACCATCGATTATAGCTATCACATTGGAGATAATAATATACAGTTAGACCAAATTAGAGACCTAGGGGTTGTTTTCGATAAAAAATTAACTTTTGTGCCTCACATTGAAAACAATACTAAGCGTGCATCTAGGATGATGGGTTTTGTAATAATAAATATCAAAGTCTTTCGAAGCTCTAAAATTCAAATTCTATTGTTTAACAGTTTGGTAAGACGTATATTAGAATACTGTGTTTTAGTCTGGAGACCTCATTATGCTACACATTCACTGAGAATCGAGCGGATCCAAAAAAGATTCATAAAACATTTGTCTTACGCGCGTGGGTTTAGAAGTTATAAGAAGCGCGTATCATATGAAAATAACTTGGTCTATTTCAAAATGATTTCTCTAGAAAACCGAAGGGATTATATTTATTTAATTTTTGCTTCGAAAATTATTAGTGGTGTTATTGACTGTCCCGAAATTTTAAGTAAATTTAATTTGTGCGTTCCCTATCGCTATCCGCGTTTTGCTCGTAAGATTAGGCCGTTGACTAGACCTCATCGTAGAACAGCGTTTGGCTCCAATTCTCCAATTGCAAGAATGAGTAAAATTGTTAACAAATTTAGCGAAACTATCGATATATTTTTCGACCCTCCTAACAAGCTCCGTCGCACATTAAGAGACCATTTCTTGTAATATTCTATAAAACATTTTCTTTTCTTTTCGCTCTATGTATTTTTATTACTGTATATCATTATTATTATTTTTTACCCTAGAAATAAAGTTACAGTGCTGAGATTAGCATGTGGTATCCGCCTGTAATTATTTGTACATTTTAGTTCTTATTGGTTCATTGTATTTAAATAGCATGTAAGGAATGATACAAATGTTGGTGGCTCAATAAATAAAAAAAATCTCTAATCTTTTTACAGCATAAACTGCAGAGCGTAGTCTGCTTGCTAGTTCGGATATATGGGAACCCCCTGAAGCTTTGCATCGAGAGTGATGCCAAGGAAAACAGAGGACTCAATAGGCCCAGTTGTTTACCATTTAAAAACACAATGTTATTCAGATTTTGGACATTGGTATAGGTTGTAATGAATTTATAACTATATTTTACGGGCGGGTAAAGTAAAACATTAATGGCGATAAAATATAAATGTATTTTGTCACAAATATGTCTAGGATTACTTACAAGTTATCGAAATTTCTAGGTACATTCACAGAGGTCTTTAGAACTCGGAAACCTCTAAGGTCTTCGCTTAGAGCCGATTTCATGCTGACACTACATTTCCGAAAAACTGAGTCACCACATGCGATTTGGGTCTAATTAGATATAGCATTTCTTTTTTTATATTTATGATATGACCACATAATAATATACAAACTGCTTGTGCTATAAGCCGCTCCAACGTAGCTTAAAATTATTATGCTACGATCGTGATAAGAAAGGTTCACGACATTCGTAAAATGGCGGATACCATCCCACATATAATTTTCGATCCTTAACCATTAGGTTACTGTCGCTTCGCAAATCTCTAATTCACTTTAAAATGTGTATTATTGCTGAAATATATTGGTGCTTCTAAGTGCACGATATTACTATTATACAGATAGATAGGTGTGCCTTGGGTCCGTAATACGTAGGCCATGGGATCTAGGCACTAGAGGATAGGCGTTCCGGTAAGTCTTGCCTAAGAAGAAAGGGAAGGAGGTGTTTTCGTATCCCAAGGAAAGGTCGCCAAGGAGCAACTGACATTTTCGGAGTCACGGATGTAATGCGAAAACGTTCTCGTGCCCTGTAGATAGCGGCGAAGGTGTAACACAGAATCCGACATAAAACATATTAAGATGTAGGCATTTTTGCAAACTTCAAAAGAGGTCATGATCATTACGGGGTCATCATCATCACCATCATTGTACGCATCAAAATCGAAGTTGTACACTATTTTTTTGTGTAAACGTAATGATTATATGCTTTAATGTGTAATATCTACGACAGAATATTTAATTTTAATTGGGAACATAAACATGGTAGACACTGTTTATAGTGCTTGTAAATGCAAGGGATATAATATGATTTTTATTTCATTATATTATATTTATTATTATAAAATGTAAAGACATACGGGTGTATTCATAATCATTTTTAAACAGTTCATTAGTTAAAAAGTGTTTTGTCTCATTCTGACATTTGCGAGATACTTGTTGCTAGAAAGTGACAAAACACTTTTTAACTAATGAACTGTTTAAAAATGATTATGAATACACCCGATATTATATATAATTATTTCAAATTAATATTAGTGAAACAAGTACGCGTGTGTATCCAAATCACAAATATGGGAAGAATTTTTTGTTTTATTAAACATGTTGAGCAAGCACCCTAGCAAGTTGATAGTTATTGGGTAATGCGCCTTCATAATGCGTTATAAAAACACATAATAAAAATAACACTAAAAACAAGTTTTTTTTTCTATAAAAGGTAGTTGAAAGCAGACTCGAAATAATTTTTGTAACTTACAATGCGGTCGCGGTACGTTCGTTAGAAAGAAGCTATATGTTCTCTTGTCAAAACGTTATCGTAACGCTTCATTTAAACACAGTACACGTTCTGAACAGCAGCACGCTTCCTGTTAATCTGACACCACAGTAAAAGGAGCACGGCGCTATTTTGTTTCAGCCTGATACAAAGCATTACATTAATGAAAGTAGGTAATTTGTAACACTAAACTGTAACAATAAGTACTTCTTGGAAATATTCGAATTTGGTTGTAGTAAAACTTGCATTAGACAATCTTCTATTACATGTTATAAACTAATAACTGTATTTCTTAACACGTATTTGACTCACGGAAACTATTTACCAAAGTATTTTTAAGAGAAAAAGCACAGAAGCATTAAGCTGCTATTTTACTCTGGTAGAGGAAGGACCACGCTCTCACAGAATACCAGCTTAATGCTGCTGTGTTCGTATGGTGAGTGTAGAGAAACGGAGACCCTTTTTACTGAAAAAGAGGCATTCCATCTTAGTCCTCAAGTCTGACAACGCATCTGCATTTTGATTCGCAAAAGAGGATAGATGTAGATGTCTATGAGCCACAGCAATCACTTACCATCAGGTGGACTGTGTGCTCGTTTGTCACCCTATTTCTATAAAAATAGAGAGCCGACTGAAACAATTTAGTGGTGACCAAGCCTGCAGTGATGTTTATAGATATTCTTGTTAATCTCGACTTGCGAAAATTATAAATTAAATGGTGCCTGCATTTATCACACGATTCGAGCGGTTCCCACTCAAGAAACTGAAATACAACTGGGGGTGAAAATCATGACACCCATCGCACGCTCCATCAAACACGTTCTGCTAAGGCCTAAGTCGCTTAGGATGAGACTAAAGTATACGTATAGCGTATTTACTTCGTTCTCACTTATAGATGTGCTGTCACCTCTAAGATGGAATGTCTCACAGCCTGTAATTGTACTGGCCCCATATACTCAGCAAACGAGAATATAGCAGTGTTCACACTGTGTGTTGGCAGAAATAGATAAGAAGGCGGTGCCGAAAATAAAGTATGCCTGAATTGTTTCTCTTAAAAAGTCTGCCTCAACAAGTACAATATAGATAATAAAAAAAATCATGGTCACCTATTGCGCTATTCGGTTCTAAAGAGTATCTTTGATATATATATAAAAAAAAATTTAAAATATTGTTCTTTTAATTTATTTTTAAAATAAAAGTAGTATCGAAATAACTATTTTATTCGGTACATTGCTGCCTGCGCAATGAACTCCCCGAGTACGACGCGCGGCGACCATGGGGCCAGGAAAAACATGCACTCAGAGTAGCATTCCTCACCTTACACTAGCATTCCTGACCTCAGTGGCGAATCTAGTCTATGGCTTCTTTGCCAACCTAGTTTCGGTTGCAATGTTCGGTTTAAATGTAAAAAAAAAAAATTTATTCCAATTTAAAAACGAATATATTATGCTTAACCTCTTTTATAAGCAGGAAGAAATTTATTAATAACCGCAATACGTATTGGATTTGATAGTTCCAATTCTGTATTTGCGTGAATAATGCTTAATAATTTCTTTAGCGTTAGAGCGCAGGGCGGGGGGAGAGGGGGAAGGGGGGAGAGGTGTTTTCCCGGACTGGAAAAGTTGTTTAGCAAATAGATTGAGTTGCATACAATTTTCTATAGATAGAGAGTTCTTTGAAAATATTTAATAATAAAAACTTCACCCATAGAACTCTTTATTTAAAACTTTTCTAGTAGTTTACGTATTTGTACTATGCAAATTACCTTCATGTAATGTCACATTTCTGTGATGGCTATGTATACCCTTCTCAAACTTTAAGTTGCTAAATGACCATAGCTAGAAAATGTGAAAGGGTGAGTAATTTATCAAAGTCACCCTTGTTACGACCTTTCATTTGCCAACAGTTGAATTAACTTGTTTTACAAATGTACATGCTTTTTTAAATACAAACCAAACAACTAGTTAAACAACATAGTTAGCAGAACCAATAAATGAAAAAAGTCTGAGTGTATCTGAATCTGAACCAAAAACTACACACGACAACTTGGACAAATGAATGACTAAGTCTAGCGGTGGACTCGAACTCACGATCTTTAAGTTTTGCAGTCTCTAAATCTAGAACTTAAACTTATTACAAAAGTAAAAATTTCCTTTTCATTCGAGAAACAATGAGCTAGAGTACTTGCAACACAATTAATATGCCTTTTGTCTTATTGGCTTCTAATAAGACAAGAAGCAAAAAAAAAACATACATAAACGAAAAATACGATTTTATTGACATGACTATGCTTGCAAAAATGTAAATAACAGTTTTAGTGTACCGAATTCCCATTCTGTGTAATCATTTCTTGAAGTTAATATGCTTTGAATATACTTGTACCTATAAATATAAAATGATTATACTATGTTTTTTTTTATAGGATAAGTGTAACAAACGAGCACACACTCCACCTGATGGTAAGTGGTTGCTGCGGCCTATAGACATCTACATCTATCCTCTATTACAAATCAAAATGCAGATGCGTTGTCACCCGTAAGAACTAAGATGGAATGCCTCATTTTCAGTAAAAAGGTTCTCCGGGGGTCTCTACACTCACCACAAGAATCACAGCAGCGTTAAGCTGCTGTTTTACGCTGGTATTCAGTGAGAGCGTGGTCCTTCCCCGGTCGAGCCGACAAACATATAACACTTCTCTATTTCCATCGGGGGTTAATAAATAAGACCGAAGAGTATTACGTGCGTGTATAAATATATTTGCAGTAGAATCAGAGTGACCGACATAGCCCAACGGATTAGTAAGCTGAAGTGGCGATGTGCCGGCCATATAGCTCGAAGAACCGAAAACCAATGGGACAAAAAGGTTCTCAAGTGGCAGCCTCGCACCGGTAGGCGAAGTGTAGGGCGACACCGCACTAGATGGAGTGAAGACTTGATAACACATGCAGGAAGTCGATGTATGCAGGTGACTCACGATCGTGCTTTGTGGCATTCCTTTGGGGAGGCCTATGTTCAGCAGTGGTCTTGTGAAGGACTGAAATGGTGATAAGGTGACTGAAAATGTGTGTGCTGCTTTAAAATTTTTATTAAAATAGTTTTGTAATTCTGTTAGGGATTGCCTCATTGCTCTAGTGGTCGTAAACGCGAATGCCAATCGTAAAGTCCCAGGTTCGAATCCCGAAATTTCTTATTGGGTATTTCTGTCACGAAATTATCAGTGCCAGCCCGGAGTCAGGAAGTTGGTGGTGTTTCACCTCCGTTTCTCGGAAAACACGTAAAACCGCTGTTCCTGCACCTGATCTCACTCTGATCGTGTCGAATGACCGTCCCATTCGATTATGAGAGTGAAGGAATAGAAAGAACATTTGTGCTTGCGCATACACTTGGGCACTATAATCCTGTCCTGCGCAAAACGCTACCATACTGAGACTAGCCGCTGTGACCGAAATTCGGTCTAGAGGACATTGCTATTAATTCTGTTAGTGCTGTGTAGTATAGTTTTAATACTATTTACTTAAATAAAAAAAAAAACGTCCTATAAATCTAAAATAAACTTATTAATGTTCCGTTGATTAATTTCATTTCATAGCTATAGACACCTTTAGCCTTTTCAAACACAGGCATTTTTAGTAACAGGTGAGTGGTTACAATAATGCACAACTAATGAAGCTTAAAACGTAGCCAGGATGAGTGAGAACAAGCAAGCGTAATATTAATATGCTCACTCCACTGCCTTGCCCTTTTGTCACCCTTGATATAACTTTATTTATAATTGTAATTAATAAATACATATTTTAATTTGTTAAATATGTTGTTGTATCTTAGATCTGCAACAATCATAATCAATGCAATTTTGCATTTAAATATACACTTTTATATAATATTGAATGCTATAAGGCAATAAAGCAAAAGCATCGAAGTTACTTCACTTCTATAAAGTTTTTGTTAGGCATCCTAAGTAAACACCCACTGCGTTAATATCATAAGTGCCCCTGAAATTGGAACCCAGTGTTAATGTACATTAGTAATACTCGTTATATTAGATTATTAGACATAACTATTTTACGTAAGTCAATTACACCTAGCCATAAGGCATTGTACCATGGAAAAACTAGCTCGATCTCCGTGCCAAAACATCTGACATAATAATGTTTAAAAAGTAATAAATTTAACATTATGCAAAGGTGGATTAAAAAAAAAACCAACCATATTGATCTTTGTCATAAGACTGGGACTATGGAAAACACTTCTGACCTCCGAAAGACGACGATACAAATGATCTTGTACATTACATACATACATATATGTAATGTAAAGTTCCTGAAGGTTTCTCAGCAAGTGAGTGGCGCTCCTGCAGCGTGTATCTACAGTCGTAGGTATATCTCTGTATGTGTGTGTGATTTTTTAGCAACGATGGACCCGCGTATTTGGCTTACACATATTGCGACGTTGCCAGCTCACTCACTTGATGTGCTCGACTAAATTCTCATCGAAATATCATATTAATATTAAAATATTCACGGTAACATAAGCGTAGAGTGAATTCCGGCGTCTGGCGCTCAGTTTGACCATATAAGCATATTAATTAAAATTAATTTACAAATTATAATTTGTTGGAGTTATTGTTATTGGACGTGTTGCTCAATGATGAGATCCCGAAATATGCGTGCGTGTAAAATTTTTTAATATCACTTGAAGAGACTCGACAAAATGATCAATTTTGTCGAGTCTCTTCAACTAATATTAAAAATGCCGAAGTGTTCCTGTTTTATTGATATATGATAAACTGTTTTATTGCTTAGTTTGCGGTTTGCATAAAAATACTATGTTAGGTCTCAAGTTTCAATCTTTACTTTTACTTACTTACCTCTTAATAGGCTGCAATAATAAATAAAGGATAAAAGTATATATTCGGCAATTTATCGGTTGCAAAATAAAATTGACTCCCGATGTCCTATAGCAATTGTCATGGAGTGCCCAAGCCATGGAGGTCGGAGTCCGGGTAAAACAAGAAACAAATAAGATAAAAATAAGATAACCACCTGTTACTGATGCAGAAAATGGATACTAACAAATCATTGAAAGTATCATAAGTGAACCTTAATTCATAGTGTTGCGCGTTCAGAATGGAGTCCTGTGAGTCAAATGGGAAAATGGTCGGGTAGACAGCTGTCATTTGCAAATGGTTGTCGCTAAAGCTAAAGTACCCGATGTTCTACAGCTGTACCATAATGGTTGTCCAGGAGGCCATTTGGGAGTTAAACGAACTCTACTGAAGATCCGAGAATGGTTTTACTGGGTCCACTGTCGTGACGTGTCGCAAATGTACAAGTGGTTATTGTCGTGACGTGTCACAAATATACAAGTGGTGTCGTGACGTGTCGCAAATGTACAAGTGGTGCGACTGTAAAGGGACCTCAGACTCGTAGTAGAGGTGCGTTGAAATTGTACAATATTGGTGCACCATGGGAGAGGATAGCTCTTGACGTTGCGGGGCCGTTTCCGGAAAGTGAAAGTGGTAACACGTATTTCATAGTCGTGATAGATTTGTTCTTCCCAGGACAGAGGTATTTTTCGAACCAGTGGTAAATAAAAATTGACTGAATATCATCATCATCATCATTACATCCTTCCACAAGTCCACTGCTAAACATAGGCCTCCCGCAAGGAATGCCACAAAGCACTGTCCTGAGCCACCCGCATCCATCGACTTCCTGCATATCTTACCAGGTCGTCACTCCATCTAGTGAAAGGAAGCCCTACACTTCGTCCACCGGTACAACACCGCCACTCGAGAACCTTTTTTCCCCATCGATTGTCGCTTCTTCGAGCCGACTTCGGCCGGCCCATTGCCACTTCAGCTTACTAATCAGTTGGGCTATTTCGGTCACTCTGATTCTACTGCAGATATCCTCATTTCTAAGTTTATCACGACTATTGATGTCATTGAGTATAGTGCTTAGGTCCTCCAGCCATTCCGCCTTAAGGACTATATCGTCGGCAAATCGAAGGTGAGTGATGTAGTGGCGGGTAAGAATACTCACTAACCCATATCTTCCCGTGGGTGTCGTAAGAGCCGGCAGAGGAAAACTGAGGCAGAGGATGGGCAGCAGCATCTTTCTGATGACAGCAAACAACAATAAAAAATTGCGGTTGCCAACCCGCTCGCCAAGCGTGGCAACTATGGCAATATACCGCCCATGATAGTAGCGAATAGACGGCCCCCAGTCCCGGACTTTCAATACGTATTATGTAATAATCAATATTGAATAAAAAATCATTCTATTCTATTCTATTCTTCACTAAGTGACCAGTAATCTTCGCCATTCCAAATCAAGAAACTTCAACAGTTGCAGATAAACTAGTTCATGAAGTCTTCTGTCGTTTTAGAGTAAGTACCTTTGGAGATTCTAAGCGATCAAGGAAGGAATTTTGAGTCTCAAATATTCCAGGAAACTTGCCGAGTTATGGGTGTTTAAAAAAAGAACAACATCTTACCATCCACAATCTGATGGAATGGTAGAACGATTTATTCAGACATTGGAGAGGTACCTAGCAAAAGTTGTAGAAAATTGGCAACGAGACTGGGCCAAGCACATACAATCGTTATTGTTGTCATAGCGAAGCGCTGTTAACGAAAGTACATCAGTGACAACAGCTTTTGCAAACTTTGGAAGAGATTGAGAAAAGAAATTTGATATCCCACGTAGTTTGTTTTGTTTCGCAACTAATTTGCATAACCCATTATGCAAATTACTTGCGAAACAAAACGAATGACATTTATGAGCACGTCAGACAATCGGGCTAGCAAATGTCTGAAAAGATAAAAACCCCGTATAACCGCAAAATGAACAACAAAGGGTTCGACGAAGGTTCACTAGTGTGGTTGCACAATTCAGTTCGCAGCAAAGGGAAATCTTCTAAGCTTAAAAAGCTAAATAAGACGGACCGTACCGGATTGTCACCTACCGGATACAAAAAGGTGCAAGAAGTATTACTAAGATCGTCCATGTGGTTCGACTGGAGCGTTATTATGGGGCCGATAATGCTCGAGACGAGCATGTCTTAGGAGGGGGCAGTGTTGCACGCCACCATTAATGCCTGGTACATGGCGACAATAGTTACCACTAGCACCTTCAGGTATTGAGTAGCAGAACTAGGAGAGTCAAGATCCTTCTAGAAATTTTCATAGAAAAACTTTCTAGAACTATCGACACCTAGTCAGTCGAGACCGGTATGTACTCGAACATTCTAGATGTTTCTACGGTAGAAGGTTCTGGAACTATCTGAGGCCTTATATAAGGCCGTTATAGACTGCGACCGGAGTCAGTGTTGAATTGGTGATACAAGCGAATACTTCGAAGCGATACAACTGCAAACTAAATTGATCAGTATTACAATTCTGTTTTGTTGTTACAGTGGTTTTAAATTATAATTAGTATTCTGTAATAAAAGTGTCAATTTTGGTAATTCACTCGGTTTTTAATTGTCTCGAACCCCAAATTCGTAACAATATAGTTATTACTTGTCCGTTAATGCTCATCCGACATTCGTTTTGCATCCGTAATATATTCGTATATGCTCTTAGATATCGAACGTCTTTGCTGTCTAATGTTTGCTTAATTTACCTAAATCTTTCCGTTATATGTTTACATGGTTTTTAAAATAATAGAATAAGATATAACTACAGGGCGACGGTTTAACTGAGAGACTTCATATTAAATTCATTGTCTATTATTAAGGAAAGATGGATAAGGTCGTAAACTACGGAGCGGACTCTAAAGCCGCGTATCGATTACGCGCTCCTGACGTGGGCACGATGAATGATCGCGCCGACCAGTGCATTTTGTGAAATGCGCTCAAGATTTTCTAAGTGTATCAACTAACTGGCGCGCGCAGCGCAGCATCCGTTCTAATGTTTGACCGTTCAACGTGGATGCCGGCCGTGTACCAGCAGCTGCCACTTTCATAGTTCCATGCCTCTTCTCTGAGCGGTTTTTATGATAAAAACGACTTTTGTTATTTCACAGTAGTTCTTTTGAACTACTGTGAAATAAAAAATAATAAATACACTTTCATCAATTTACGGCATCTTTGGTTATCTATAGCTCGCAATGCAACGAACACACATAATGAAATCAACTGTCCCAACTGGCACGCGCGCCATCACTTAACTACTTTGATGTGCGGTAAAAACTGACACCAGATGGAGCGACCAGCTCCAAGTTTGAGCTTTTTAACGAACAATTTGGCGCGCGTTCCAAAGTGGTATCCATTTCGGCTGGAGCGCGCGCCAATGTTTGACCTCTTGGAGCGCATAATCGATACGCGGCTTTATTAATGACAGTTGAAGAGGAAGACCTAAAAAAAAAACTTACAGCTAAGAGACAAACTGTTCTTATTTACTTGTTAGTGATACATAGTATCTACTCCTGCTCGAGCATACTCTCCCGTTTCCATCCATGTATCTCTGTCAGTAGCCGCCTCCATCTAATTGTTTTCACAGGCGAACAAGTCATCCCATAAGTGTTTTCTAGATCTCCCTCTTCTTCAACTGTCATTGTCAGAAGTCTACTATGTAATTGGCGGTATCTTGCCCACCTTTCTCAAATAATAGTAATACTTAACTCTATGTGACAATATCAATACACTCAATAAAAATAAAGCCATGTGTGTAGTTCACACGCGGCAGAAGTGAAACCTCCAAATGAAATGAAATATAAAACAAAAATATTTCGCAGCAAATGATTTATTTAATTTGATAATTTTCAACTATAATTCCGGCATAAAATATAAGATAAAAGTTTAATTTTATAGGAAATAAATGTTACAAACCTTACTTTTAGACATGTAGAGACTAAATTTTAGTGTATTAAATCAATATATAGAATATTATCTTTCGACTAAAATTGTTTTGTACTAGCGACGTTTACTTCATTCTATAGGTACAATAATTTTATTGAACAAAAATTGGATGGTCTAAATACAAGTAATTTAATATAAATCGGTAAGATATTATGTAATAATGCATTATTAAAAATAGTTGGGATATGATCATTTTATTCAATATATTTAATTAATTTTATTTATTTGATGATATATTCGTAATTTTTTAATTCTTTACGTACACTGTTAGCTTCTTTCGGTTTACATCGGGCTATGCGTCGTTCATGCGCGTGTTGAATTATTTAAATTTTTTATTATCTCTTAAACTATACATCCAAATAACATGCTATACAGAGCAAATTTTATCTTCATAAAATTGTCTTCATGTTCATTCGTTCGTCATTAAGTTTTGTTCATTAATTTTCAATACTTTTTTGTCACAAAATACCCTATTATGGCTATTATGTAAGAAACAGGCCCGTAGTATTACATATTTTTTTTAGAATGAGTAAAAATTAAAATTTTTGTACAACATAGTATTTACGTATCGCTAACCATTACGCCAGCGCACGCGGATAAAGCAGTTCGGGAGCGCCTATTTTTCTTCTGACTTGCTTAACAAAATTTAAATAGTCTTTACTATTTCTCGTGAATCTGGCTATAACAGATAAAAGCAATTTGTCAAATCGGAAGAGTAATTCTAGAGATAAGCGTGTTTAAACAAACAAAAACCTTTTCTGCTTTATTATAGATAGTATAAGATTCTATCTCATTCTATCCTATAGATTTATATATTTGTCTCTTTTTAGTGTCGCTTTTCATTGAGTTTCAAATCACAGCGATGCTAAAGAAGTGAAAACTTATAAAAAATAATTTAAGAAAGAATTTAGGTAAATCTGGCAAATACGGACGCCTAATACTAAATACTGGCACCCAATATGTATATACGGACGCTGAATAACTACGAGTACATACCGATAATTTCGAGTATACAGACGCCGGATGACTATATATGGACATGTGATAATTATAATATTATATAGACGACAAATAATAATATTGGTATGGTGTACTTTTACGCTTTTTAGTTTTTGGCTAATCATAATAAAAATTCACACAGTTAGAAGCACTTTTACACATACCTAGTTAAAATATGTGTTACTTAGGAACCGTCTTAAGTGCTTGTTGAGAGCATTAAATTTTCAAGTCAACTGTGTAATTTAAGCAGAGTATGTGATAAATAATATCACACAATATGTACGGTAGTCACTAAAAACAGATACAAAACCAAATAAAAGCTTGCAAATTTATGAGCACGAAGGCACTGGACTTCAAAGTGTCGACGCCGTAGTTAAATCGTGATCGATATATGCAGAAAAGTGAAATCCCTCACTGCATAAGAAATCATAAAACTAAGCAATATTCGCAGAGAGATGATAAAAAAATGTAAACCGAATGTGGGGATGTCGAAATAATATTTAATGGAGTGTTTAGTTCTGTTACACTGCCTTCACACAACAAAGCCTCTTACAAAAACCAAAAATTTATTCAATACAGTAGTCACAACAAAAGTGTGCTTCTGTTCATTTAGATTTTGTCGCAAAACGAAGACCTTTGTAATTTAAATATTAGACATAATGTGGTAAGTAAATATGCAGCTTTATTAGCTGACAAGCGCGAGTAGAGTTGTTTAGTCAAAAATGTGCTAATTTAATTACCTGTTACCCTTTGCTAAGTGGTTAAATATTTTTAATGTTTTTTTCGTAAATAACGTTGATTCCTAATGGTTTCTAAATTCCATGTCATTTACTTGTTAGTTTGGTATTTTTTGTAGTTGCATACTCATCTAACGGTTCTCGGTTGCAAATCTCAAATACAGGCATTCCATCTTAGTTTTCAAAGGAGACAACCCATCTGTAGCTTTTTTCTGCCGACTTCAAAATGGAGGAGGTACTCAATTCGACTGTATGTTTTTTATGTGTGTTTCCTCATAACTTTTCTCTACGTGAAACGATATCGATGATTCTTTTTTTATTTGAAATCTGGTGCTTTTTATGTGGTCCCATACGTATTTGATCAATATCTAAGCATTAGTTTTTAAGTTATTCTTAATAATTTATATTGAAGTCGGTTGTACAATTTTTTTAATTTTAAATTAATATTTAAATAATATTGCAGGTGTTCATGAACTGAAGTAGCCAATTACCATTAGGTGGACTTAAGAGGTGAAATTAAATTCATCTGTCTTTTTAACTTTATGAGAAAAGTTTATTAAAGTCCACTGCTACTAAATTACCACGCTTGGCATGCGGGTTGCAACCGCAGGTTTTTTTTTTATTTTTAGTCGTTATTAGGATCTCCCTGATGCCCATCTTCTGTATTTGTTTCCCTCTTTCGCCTCTTACTACACCCACGGGATGATATGGAGTACTGGATATTCTAACATCGCCACTACACGGTACATATAGTTAAATTATTACCACACGTTATCCATTCACCTTTATACCATCACTAATTTATCTACTACTATTGAACTTAATTACTAAAATATTTGATATTTATAATCATCTTTATCACAAGTACACTTACTTACGTTGTTGTGTTGCAACTAGATATAATTAATAAAAGGAAGTAGGTAGTACCCTTTCACTGCAAATTACTCTATTGAATAAATTTATAATTTTTCGGAGTCTGTACTTCAAAAGGAAAACCGGAAAGCAACCGTATATCATCACTTTGTTTTCCATCTGTCCACCTTTCAAGACCCTTTTTTAGGGTAAGGGACGGGTTAACTTTAAAATAAATATTAAAGTCAAATACTAAGATCTATGGTGCTTTGAAGTTGTATTACTTCAATGCACCATAGATCTTAGTACGATTGGCCCATAAAAAATTCAAAAGTCTACTCGAAAAGAAAACCATTTACATTCACATATTTTGATACTAGCAAATTCACTCACCTAAGATTCTAATTATTTAATTAATACTTCCGTCCTTTATTCCGAACTGTCTTTTCGTTAGAGCAATGCCTGAGCCTGTAAAAATGAATTTCATTAATTTTTGTAAATTTACGTACTTATCTCGCTGGTTACTCGCTTTTTTTATCTTTATATAATAGGAAAGTCTATGTATAAAGCATGTATAAACGTATCTTGAACATGGGCTTTCGTCTGATTGTAAGATTTTATAAATTGTAATATTTTAATGAGACGCAATAGTAGAGTAACCAAATGATTAAGCCAAGTAAGAATATAATTATACCTCAGCAAATATGTCAACTGTATAAATATTATTTGGGTTATAACTGTATAACTCATATTCTGGAGGTAAAGGGCAGCATTTCCAGTGAAAGGACGTCGGCTCAGCACTTTACTCGCCTACCCAGTGTGGTGTGTGTATGCACATTACTTGGCGCATTCTTAAAGGTTTACAATCAGAAATATATCAAAAATCAAAATAAACAAGAAATTAGACTGCTTATTCAGTCTTCAACTTTGATTAGACCAATACGCCTGAATTTAATCCCTATACTTTTTCATCTCCAAATCTGCATACTTTATTTCTATAATTCGGCTAGTCTCCAATAGTTTTAAAGAAATTCTATTGTACTCGTATCAGGTGGACAAATGCACAGGCTCAATTTATTGTTTCAATATTACTACTGTTTCTTACATTATTATAATAGTTATCAGATGGTGAAGTAGATAATAACGTCATCCATATTTAGTCGCTACATTTACAGTTTGACGGCCTGGATCATTGGTGGAAATATTCTAGGACTTACGATTTCAAGGTAATATTATAAATAATAAATTTTGAATTCTGCTATTTGTTTTGTAGATTAACAACAACCAATTGCTGAAATAGGGTATTTTGCTATTTATGATACTGATTTAACTAACCATTAAAAAAAAATAACCCTGCTGCATTGTTCAATTAAAGTTAAAGTAAAAGTAACAGCCTCTAATTTCTGTGAGGTTATTTTTGTTTTTATTTTGTCGTAATGGTTCAATTACGATATGCGAATTCCACAACCTCTTGAATGATTCCAAGCAACAGAATGAGGTTCATGATTGTTATTACATCTCATAAATCATAAATATTGTTCATTCACTATAATATATCATCAACGATAGCCTTTTAATATATATTTAACATTGTTGCCACGCTTGACAGGCGGGTCAGTTGCAATTTCAAGGTGGTAGTGTCATGCTGCAGCTATATTAGTAGTATAGTTGTAGCACGAATGGGTCGGCTCGACCGGGGAAGGACCACGCTCTCACAGAATACCAGCGTAAAATAGCAGTTTGACACACAGTTCGTATGGTGAGTGTAGAGAACCGGAGACCCTTTTTACTGGAAAAGAGGCATTCCATCTTAGTCCTCACGTGTGACAACGCATCTGCATTTTGATTCGCAAACGAGGATAAATGTAGATGTTTATGGGCCACTGCAACCACTTACCATCAGGTGGACTGTGTGCTCGTTAGTCACCCTATCCTATAAAAAAATATTTTATGATTGTTCTAAGGCAAACGCTGCTGCTCATCTCATGTTTTGTTACCCTTTGGCGCTACTTACGAGACCCACTGGAAGATGTAGGGTAGTAGTAGGTATACCTGTTCTTACACCGCAACTACACGTTAAATGTTGTTACTTAATTTTCCAAAATATATTACGAGCAAAGTCGAAAGATATTTCAAAAGATTATGGTCAGGCTAATTTAAGTTTTAACGCGAATTTAAAAATTATGTGGAAAATTATTACCACTACCTTGTGGTTTAATTTTAACTTTCCGCAACTAACTTCAGTAAAGAACGACTAATGAGGCTTAAAGCCCATCCAGTGTAAGCGACGATGGCACCACCCGCAGTAAATGAGATGAGAAATTATGATCGTTCAACTGTGTTGACCCCTTTTGCACCCTTGAGTTTCCGTTGCGTTTTATGAAGTGTATATGTAGTGTGATATAAATAATTTAAAGTAACTAAGTTAACTGTGCCGTCAACAGAAACTGTTTTTTAAATTATTTATAAAAATAGTTTTTATAATAGATTAAGGTTGAAATCGAGCACACACCTCACCTGATGGTAAATGGTCCATACATCTTCTATCCTTGAATAAGAATCAAAATGCAGATGCATTGTTAGTGACAACTTGTCACCCATGAGGACTAAGATGAATTGCCTCGTTTCAAGCAAAAAACAATATTTTCTTTTTACTAAAATTGCTTTGTAATAGCAACGTCTACTCCATTCCATAGGTAAAGTCATTTTATCGAACATAATTATAATTTTATTCAATATTAATAATTTGTTTTATATGATAAATTTGTTATTTTTATTTTCTTAATTTAACATTTAAAAGTTATAATAACCATCTTTGGGCCCCGCACACAGAGAAGTCCGAGATAAAATTAAACACTTTATACTATACTAGCTGTACCCCGCGGTTTGACACCTCGCTTATTTTTAAAGGCGTTTACTGCTGGCTAGGAGCGACGCGCGCCGCCGAGTGTTGAATTATTATAATTGTTCATTATCCCTTAAACTATACGTGTTATTTACATGCTATAAAGAGCAAAGTTTATATTCATAGGATTGTCTTGATGATGAAGTAAGTTTTTTTCGTAAGGAATATGCTATGCCTAATAATAACGCTTATAAATCACTTTTCTATTTTCAATATTTTTTGTCACAAAATTGTCACCTTGTTATGGATTATGTGTGAAAAATATGCCTGTGGTATTGCGGATTATTTTTAGATGGAGTAAAGGTCTATATTTATGTAAAACACGTATAACTAACCATTACGCTAGCGCACGCGGATAAAGCAGTTCTTGAGCGCGTTTTCTTCTGACTTGTTTAATAAAAATCAATATTTTGGTCTAGCTGCGAAGTGTAGCTTAATGTTAGATAGCTTTTAACATTCGTCGTGAATAGGGCTAAAATATACAAAAACAATTTATCAAACCGGAGGATATAATTCCAGAGATAGGCGTATTTAAACAAACAAAAACTTCTTCCGCTTTATTATATAAAGTATAGATTCATCATCATATATTATCTGTTTATGTTTGTCGCTTTTTAGTGTCGGTTTTCCATTTCATCGCGTTTCAAATCACAACGATACTAAAAAATATTCTCTTCACAAAACTTAGACAAAGTCAAAGTTATGACAAATTCAATAACTACTCTAGCAATAATGTTGTGGTTAATATTTTCTGGCTCCTTTGCCCATTTAAAATGCTTATTCAATAACGCCGGGTTTATAGCTTGATATTTTTAGTTAAATACAAAATATTTAAAAGGAAACTATATACGTTTTCGTATGATTTAAAGTGGCACATACTGTACTAGTTTGGTCTTTTAACTATTCCAGTAAATTCTTAATTAAATGAATGTTTGTGTGGGTTAGTTCTACCGACTTCAAAGAGGAGACAGTACTCAATTTGACTGTATGTTCTTTTTTATGTGTGTCACCTTATAATTTGATGAAGATCTGACCAATAGATTTTGAGTTATTCTTAATAACTTATGTTGAAGTCGGTTGTTAAAAAAATTAATTTTAAATTATTTTGCTTAAAAGTCTGTCAGTCAGGTAGATAGATAAATACCATCATTTTTTATGTGACAAAGTAGCATAGAACTTATTGCTGTTTTTATTTTCTACCGAGTTCAAAAATAAGGAGGTACTCAATTCGACTCCATGTTTTTTTAATGTGTGTTACCTCATAACTTTTTTCTGGGTGAACCGAGATCGATGATTTTTTTTTGTTTCAAAGATGGTGCTTTTCGTGAATTTCCATATAAATTTCATCAATATCTGTCTAATAGTTTTTGAGTTATTCTTAATAACTTATATTGAAATCGGATGTACAAATCTTTTAATGTTAAATTATGTTCTAGAAGTTAAGTCTCAGAAGCAATAACATAATAAGCAGCAAGTAATGATGTTTACGCAAATACTACACATTTAAATGAAACTAAGTTATACGGATTTTGTAGCATGTAGTAAATTATTTCAAATTAACGATGTTTTGAGTACTTTACGGTACAAAATTAGCAACAGGTGGTTTAGCTTCAGTGGTAAATAAAAAAAATTATTTTCAATAAGTATTATTAGCCGTGTAGTGGCGGTCAAGAATATCCACTACCCCATATCCTCCCGTGGGTGTCGTAAAAGGCGACAAAGGGAAACAGGCAGGAGATGGGCAGCAGCATCTTCCTGATAATAGCCAAAATTACAATAAAAAAACTGCAGTTGCCAACCCGCTCGCCAAGCGTGGCAACTATACCCCCCAATGACCAAAGCAACAAACAGACGGCCCCCAGTCCCCGGCGGCCCCGCTATTCCTGACTACGGTGACGACCATGGTAACGGCGGGGCAGGGGGTGCTAAGAATCTCCGGTGGAGGTTCGGTTGCCACCTTAGACGACTTGACCTGGCTACGTACAACGCACGCACCCTGAGGACTGACGAGAAGATCGTGGAGCTGGAAGAAGAGATAGACAAGTTGCGCTGGCATATAATAGGATTATCCGAAGTCCGAAGAGAGGGGGAGGACACGGTAATCCTCGAATCCGGCAACTTGCTCTATCACCGGGAGGGCGACCATCTGTCCCATGGAGGTGTCGGATTTATCGTCCACAAGTCTCTCGTTAACAACGTTGTAAAGATCGGGAGTGTGTCGACGAGGGTTGCGTACCTTATACTCAGAATCACCAAACGGTATTCGCTGAAGGTCATACAGGTTTACGCACCAACCTCGGCACACCCCGATGAGGAGGTGAAGGAAATGTATGAGCATATCTCTAGAGCCATGCATTCCTCCGAAACCCAATATACGGTGTTAATGGGAGACTTCAATGCAAAACTAGGCACAAGAGAGAACGGTGAGCTGAAAGTAGGGAAATTTGGAATAGGGCAACGGAACCCAAGGGGCCAGCAGCTGGCCGACTTCATGGAGAAAGAGGGACTCTTTATGATGAACTCTTTCTTCCAGAAGCGGCCCCACAGGAAGTGGACCTGGTCGAGCCCCGACGGTTCGACAAAAAATGAGATTGACTTCATTATGACGACCAGACGACAACTGCTCAGTGATGTCTCCGTGATCGAGAGGGTGAAAACTGGTAGCGATCACCGAATGGTTAGAGGCACACTGAACCTAAACGTTAAGTTTGAGAGGTCTCGTCTAATGAAGTCAACGCTCCGTCCCCCTCGTGCTCTGTTCCAAAGTCCCGAAACCTTTCAGCTCGAGTTACAAAACCGTTTTCAGTGCCTAGAAGACTGTAATGAAGTGGACGATATGAATGACAAGCTTGTGGAAACTGTCCATGCGGTCGGAGCTAAGTTCTGCAAGACCCGCCGCAGAAGAACACAAAAACTCTCCGATCACACTCTTAATCTCATGGCTGTTAAACGAGAGATGAAGCTACATTCTTCAACAGACTTGACAGCATACAGGCATCTGAACAGACAGATCTCCAAATGCATGCGGCGGGACTTACGCAACTTCAATACAGCTCGTATTGAAGAAGCGATCGAGCGGAACCAAGGCTCCAAAGTCTTTGCCAGAGATCTGTCTGCCAGAAAGAGTCAACTTTCAAAGCTGAAGACCGAATGTGGCAGCATCGTTTCCGGGACACCTGAGATTTTGAGTGAGATTGAGAGGTTCTATGGGCAGCTGTACACGTCATCGTTGGAGCCACACGCAAGTGTGAGTAACGATCCAAGAGCGAGTCTCATCCGACACTATTCCGAAGATATCCTGGACGTCAGTCTGAGCGAGATTAGAATGGCTCTCCAGCACATTAAAAACGGTAAGGCCCCAGGCGAGGATGGAATTACAGCGGAGCATCTGAAAGCGGGTGGAAGACCGGTACTTGAAGTCCTTCAGAAGCTCTTTAATTCCGTCCTCCATGGTGGCATTACACCGGAGGCGTGGAGCAGAAGTGCGGTGGTTTTGTTCTTCAAGAAAGGTGACAACGCTCTCTTGAAGAACTACAGACCGATTTCCCTTCTGAGCCGCGTCTACGTGCTGTTTTCGAGAGTCATTACGAATCGTCTCGCGCGCAGACTTGACGACTTCCAGCCTCCCGAACAAGCCGGTTTCCGAAAGGGCTTTAGCACCATAGACCACATACATACCCTTCGGCAAGTTGTACAGAAGTCCGAAGAATACAATTTGCCACTATGTCTGGCGT
Source organism: Parnassius mnemosyne (assembly GCA_963668995.1). Taxonomy (NCBI): domain Eukaryota; kingdom Metazoa; phylum Arthropoda; class Insecta; order Lepidoptera; family Papilionidae; genus Parnassius; species Parnassius mnemosyne. The sequence goes on along the minus strand of CAVLGL010000093.1, from coordinate 25,377,227 downwards.
ATGTGGACTATGAGAAAGCCTTTGATTCCGTCGAAATTTGGGCGGTGCTGCAGTCCCTTCAGCGGTGCCAAGTTGACTGTCGGTATATCGAAGTGTTGAAGTGCTTGTACAGTAGGGATACGATGGCTATCCGAGTACAGAACCAGAGTACGAAACCTATCCAATTGCAGAGAGGTGTATGACAGGGTGACGTCATATCCCCGAAACTCTTCACCGCTGCATTGGAAGACGTTTTCAAGCTTCTGGACTGGAAATGATACGGTACCAACATCAATGGCGAGTACATCACTCACCTTTGATTTGCCGACGATATAGTCCTTATGGCAGAATCGCTGGAGGGCCTAAGCACTATGCTCAATGACCTCAATAGTGTTTCCCAACGGATAGGTCTTAAGATGAACATGGATAAAACAAAGATCATGTTTAATGTCCATGTCACACCTATGCCGGTAGTTGTTGGGAGCACTAAGCTCGAAGTTGTTGACGAGTATGTTTACCTGGGACAAATAGTCAGACTAGGTAAGTCCAACTTCGACCGAGAGGTCAATCGACGGATTCAACTCTGCTGGGCAGCGTTCGGGAAGCTACGACACATCTTCTCGTCAGACATACCTCAAAACCTTAAAACGAAATTGTACAACCAGTGCGTGTTGCCAGTGATGACTTACGGAACTGAGACGTGGTCCTTCACTGCTGGCCGTATGAGGAAGCGCAAGGTCGTTCAGCGAGCTATGGAGAGGGCTATGCTCGGAGTTTCTCTGCGTGATAAACGTAGGAATGAGGATATCCGCAGTAGAACCAGAGTGACCGACGTAGCCCAACGGATTAGAAAGCTGAAGTGGCAATAGGCCGGCCATATAGCTCGAAGAACCGACAGCCGATGGGGAAAAAAGTTTCTCGAGTGGCGGCCTCGTACCGGCGGACGAAGTGTAGGGCGTCCCCCGACTAGATGGAGTGACGACCTGGTAAGACATGCAGGAAGTCGATGGATGCTGGTGGCTCAGGACCGTGCTTTGTGGCATTCTTTGGGGGAGGCTTATTTTCAGCAGTGGACTTGTGAAGGGCTGTAATGATGATGATGATGATGATGAAGTATTATGTAATAATCAATATTGAATAAAAATCATTCTATTCTATTCTATTCTTGTTTTTCTGCCTACTGCAGTCAATTAAGTACCACTGGTGAATGTAGGTACTAGGCAGGCTACCTCTTATTATCGCCATTTTTCGATTTTTTATATTACCATAACTGCCACTAATAGCTACGCTTGGCAACGCTTTCCTATTATGGGAGATGCTTATGTCCAGGGATGGGCTGTATTCGAGTACAGAAGGAAGAATAGTCTCGTTCTTTAAATATCATAATGCACTACGTGCAGGTGAGGATGTAAACGGGAAAAAAGTAGTTACGTTCCTTTTTATCGAACATTAAACCGTCTTCACATGTTGTATATAAATTTAAAAAAAAACTTTTTTGTTTAGAGTCAAACTTTTTACGGTCTTATTTATAATCGGTATCACTTACCTAAGTATTAATTTTACCTATACCTATCTGTTTCTATTTAAAAAGAAATAAGAGAGAGAGAGAGAGAGAGAGAGAGAGAGAGAGAGAGAGAGAGAGAGAAAGAATTTCTAAATTGATGTCGATTTTCATGAGTAAGGCCGATATAGATTTGACATACAGCTCCATATAAATATACAAGCCATACTTGCTTTGAGCAAGCTTTGAACATGAAATCTATGTGTAGTGACGGCAAAGTGGTTTTGAAGTATGCCACCTTAAGTTTTTATATTGAACAATATTTTGTAAATACGGATTTTTTAAAACATTGTTTTATTGTTGGTTAATCTCATTAAAGAAACTAGTTTTCTTATTGAATCTTGTCTAAAGTAAAATCTCTATTTCTTTATATTGGTACAGTACGAAATAACCTTAGTGAAATGCGTATTTAGACAACCCTCCAATCAAATGAAATAACGCTGAGGGAACGTACGTTTTATCGAAATAAAATGTCAGTCTAGCGGATTCTTGCTAAACAAAGGGAAATAGAAGAATTTTTGCTAAAGCGTACGAGTAAAAACCGCTTACTTGAGTTTAAACTAATTTTATTTGTGATTATTTATAGGTGTCATTTATATATATTAGGGTTTTAAAACTTTAAAGTTGTAATTATGAACCATATTATAACTATTACTTTTAATCAAGTATGGATTCTATAATAAAAAAAGTTTAAATATAAATATTGTATATGCGAGAGTGCCACACTTATTATAATATGTTTTTAAACACAACATTCATCGAGGTAGTTGTATCCAATTTAATATATATGATTGCGCATAAAACTTAAATAATACCAAATGTATGTTTGTAGGTGTTTAAAACTGTGTAAAATATGTCAATTGACATGTGTTTGTTATAACTAATTTTTGTTCTCACAATTTGGGAAAAATGGATCGTTCAATAATGGGTGTTATTTAAAAGGTTAGCATAGTATTAATGTTGTTGTCAGCAGATAAATATAATCTAACAGCAGAAATAGATAATTGGTCAGCAAACCATGGCTAGCAAAACAATATTAAATCAATCGGAAATTTTTGACATTCTGGACGGCTCGAATTTATTTAGTACAGCATAATACTCGTAATTATATAATCTGCAATGAGTGGTTCATGTTTATAACATTTTGATAAGCACTTAGAGGGTTGGCAATTAAAAAATAATAAAGTTTACTTTAACAGTACACTAGTACAGTACAGCAAGATTAACCAAATACTGCTGGCTGCAGTAGTTATAGAAATATTTTCTTTGCTAACCAATAGTGAATCGTGCTTGATCGGCATTAAGTATTTTGCGGATTGACTGCTTATTAGGCAAAATCACATTGTTATAAGCCTATTTATGATAAAATTACTGAACATTATCAAGATTATTTGCGAAACAAGAATTGCCCAATGCATTTTTTTATTGGAAACAGTATCTTTGAATGCTGACCAAATGTTTTAAATGCTGTTTTTTATGGCTAGCCAAATTTTATTACAGCTTAATTTTTAATTATCTCTCTTCAATAATGGCAAACAATACTCTCGTATGTCAGACAGGATAGCTTTAAAATGTAAATGTCTGGTATGTCATTGCCAATTCGTTTACCAAGCGTGACGATTGCGATGAATTTGTGGTACTATATAATTGAGGCTATGATTGATTAGTTGGCAGGATATTGTTTATAGCTAGGCTTGATGTTAGTCACACTTCGTGGATATATCTGCTCTTACTTGCTCTTACCATTACAATTCCTTTGTACAAGCATCTTCTGCATCTAATATACCACAAGTTTTAAAATAAAACTGAATTAAATAAAGGGAATCTAGCTCATTACTATGCAGATATCTTCAAATGAGGATAATGAAGATCCAGAAACTTTATGAGTGACGTAAAAGGTCTGCTATAAACCCAAGAAATTGTAAAGAAGTTTTTAGAAAATTTAATTTAGAGACCTACCGCGTATTTAAGGTTCATGAATCTTCCTAAGATACTTTCATGTTTTTTAACATAAGATTTGCACGAAATTAGATTTTTTAACAGAATAAGATAACATTTGAACAGCATTTAAGAAAACAGTGTCTATAGTTACTCAATTATTATACATTTATGCATTAAGTAGAGTTTTTAAAAATCTGTTAATAATAATTTTTGTGTATTTACTGTTTCTTTTGGCGGCTATTTTGAAGGCACGTAATATGAGTTATTACTTAGTCAGAAATTGATTTAGTATAATTCTATCTTTATAATATCTTTGAGTAGTAATTTCTGACTTCATATCAAGATGAATTTTAAGGAAATATTTTAAGGCGCTGTCAGTCTAGAGTTAGACTGAAATTAAGGGCGTGAAAGGGCACAGCACAATTTTGTACTCCACGGAGTTGTTCATCGCTTTTCTACACTACTTACGAAATGTATTTTAGAAAGAGCTTGGAAGCGGCCACCTCATTCCCAAGAGTTATTATCAACCACGCATTCATTCAAATTTTAAGTTTTATGTTTAAAAAATATTTAAACTTGTATATTTTCCAGGACTTTGTTGCACTAGCGTTTACTTTGCCCTATAAACGAATTACTGACTATGTAGAGTCAATAAATTGGTATCACTAGCTTTTGTATGTTCCTGAAGTTTATAGAATGTCTTTCACTATTTTATAAAAACTTATTTTGATAATTGCGAATTTTCGTAAATATATTGAGAGAAAAAAATTAATATATTTTTTTTTCTCTGAGAGACTTTCACGGTTTAAGGTTGAAAATACCTAGCTCTTAAGGTAAGCTTTCTGAAAATAAGTCTAAAATAACGAATTATTTATAATATTATCAATAAATACACAATGTAAATCTACGAGTACGTGTAATTTTACGCACTTTACGTAAATCGCTTTTATGCTACCAACAAAATTATATGTCAACATAACCCATTAGAGTTGGGTCGACGTAGTAGGGTGGTTCTTTGAAAGTATTCATTGTGCTGCTTTTTTATTACATATTATAACACATCATTACTGTGTTACTTATACGTTGCATTTAGGGGTGCGTAAAAATATATAAAATACATGTAATTACTAAATATATTTCGTTATACTTATACGAAATTTAAACTTAAATAAACTTATTCGTTCATATTTTTTATGTTATTTTTGCAGTGCAGTAGACTGTCGTTCCACCTCTATAGCACGAAATCGCTTGTACTTGCACGAAGGTCTTGTGTGGGTGCAGTAATGTTGCTTGGTCTTGGATGTCTCTCCGACACGATAGTGCGACCACATCCCCGATATCACTGGTGCCTATTGCCGCAACGACGTCACATTGAAAAACACGGGCCTGCAGCATTCCCACGGCCCTTAACATCTATTCTTCAGTTAAATGTCAACATTACATTACAATAAAATATCAAATTAGATATAAAAATAAAATAAATAGCGGTTTTAGCATAAAAAAAAACATTTACTCTGAGTACGAAATTGGTTCCCTCTATGTTTCATTTATTATAGCATTAGAAAAAAGAAGGTCGTAGAAGCAGGAGTGTAAACAACATTTAAAACAACTTATAACACAAAGTTGTTGGTGAAACTTCTTCGTGTTCAACATATTATGACACGATCATCATCAAATTTAGATGAAAATGTTTCACTAACTCTTTTCATGAATATTCCTTCCATATCATCAATTATGCCATCAAGTAGGCGAAACCTTTCTTCTTCTTTAGTTACAGGAGAAAAGCAAGATTGCCATATTACTCACAAATATTGTACGATTATTACCTGCAACGTCTGCAGTTTTGTTAATTATATAAGTTTTATAAGGAGGTGTACCTGCAAGCCAGGACTCCGAAACTTGCTTAAAAATATTTAAGACAGACATCTGTTTTGTATGGGAAATATTATTACGTTGTCAGGGTTTGGGCTTTGATCAGTTTCAGGAATTGAATGTTGTGAGTCACTCGCGCACGCACCGAAATTATCCATTGTTAAACTAAAGTTAACGCTTTGTACCAACAACTAATAAACAACAGTAGTAATAACGGTAACAAAACAATGAAAATGAATAGGGAAATTAGAGAGTGCACTTGTACCTGCGCAAACAGTTGTGTACCATTATTCTATTTTTTATAGGGTAAGAGTGACAAATGAGCACACAGTCCACCTGATGGTAAGTGGCTGCTGCGGCCCATAGACACACCTACATCTATCTTCGATTACGAATCAAAATGCAGATGCGTTGTCATCCGTGAGGACTAAGATGGAATGCCTCGCTCCTAGTAAATAGGGTCTCCGGTTCTCTACACTCACCATACGAAACACAGCAGCGTTAAGCTGCTATTTTACGCTGGTATTCTTTGAGAGCGTGGTGTTTCCCTGGTCGAGCCGACCCATTCGTGCTACAACTATACTAATAATTTAGCTGCAGCATGGCTCTACCACGTATAAGTATACTGCGTAGACGCCTACTCTACGTCTACTAGACGGTTAATCTCCGTTGACAATGGTCGCCATGACCGAAATTCGGATTGCAGGACCCTGTATGTAAATAGTTCCGTACCCTGTATGTAAATAGTAGTATGCCTAGATATTGGTTTTGTTCACTATCATGTCAAATGTTTACCGTTTTATTAGGTTCGTAACAAAAATAGTGTTTACAAAAGTGTTTAAATTGCATATTATACATTTAAATTATCCGTGATATTTTTATTATTAAATGACACAATTTTGTAATAGAAATTCGAATATATCCTCATAAAAATTTTCTCTATAAAAGATATCCGAAATCCAAAAAAAAAATTAAATCAGTAATAAGCAGATCAGGCGTCTACTTCGGGTGCTCCTTTTATTTTGAGCAGTCCAGTGTTCAGTATTTTGCCTAGAATTATTGTAAAAAAGTGGTGTTCTTAAGGAATTGGTACGTCTTAATTGTTTGGAAGCGAGAAAGTTCATGGTTTGCAATGTTTGAGCCATGATAGCTCAGGGGATAAGCGCTCGCTGTATATTTCACAGAATGCGTGGAACGCGGGTGCGATATCCGCCGGTACCAATAATATTCTTAATAGCAATTATAAGTGCTGATTTACTACGTGCTTGGCGGTGATAAAAACATCGTGGAAAACCCGCATGTCTGAGAAATAAGAAAAAAATATTTTGAGGATAATATGTGAAGTTCTCCAACACGCATTCGGGCATTGCGGCGGACATTTCCTTGACCTAAAACCCTCTCCGAAGTGAGAGGAGGCTGTGGGACCGTGTAGCCAGCTTTAGGATCTGTCCGATCTGTTCCAATTAAATCGTTATTTCCCATTATCACGGCTGAGTACACCATGATCGTGCGGGTTTCTTAATTCTAGTCTCTCCTACCGTAGTGAAGTAGTAGCACTTCATTGTTGTTTCGCGTGCTCATGTCGGACAGAACAATAGAAATTATTTTTCATAATAGATACAGTGAAATTAAAAAACCAAAATATGACCTCGGCAAAACAAATTAACAATTGATTTTTCCCCTGAACTAGCTCTGGTAAAACATTCATAGGAGAACATGTTTAAAGTTTTGATTTTTGACCGTGTGACGTATCGCGTTTGCACTGTTAAACATTATGTTGAAGTGAAACATGTATAACATTTAATAGTACAATACATGTTTTACATGATGACATGAAAGTGAGTAGAAAGATTTTTTGAGTAAACAATCACCATCTTTTATTTTATTTCGTCATAATTTAAGAGGGTCAATGATAGCAATTTGCAATGAATTTTTTACTAAAAAATTTGCGGGCATGCGCAATAAAATATATCGAAATAAAATAATTAAATGAATGATATAGAAACGGACAGAAAATGAACATACAAGTAAAAGAAAACTTTACGGTCGCGCGTACAAAATCTCATAAAATGTCATCGTGATTGGTTAAATGGTATAGGAATGCATACGAATAAAAAAATAACGATTATTTTTATGTATAAACATATCGCCAGATACCTATATACATTTGAAAATACCGGTCTATTTGTGTCGACTTGTTTACCAACTTATATGGATAACACAAAAACAAGTTTAAAAACAAATTGTAAGACAAATAAATAACAGTGCGAACGTTAAGCTTGACATATCCATGACATAACATGTACAATTTATAGCATAACATGATTTACACAGTTTTGTAGAGTGAAAATGCAACCATCAACAAAACATGTGTGACTAATTAAAACTAACATTTTGAAACATTATTAGTTGGATGTTTTTTGATACGAACACACGGTAAAGCTACCAAAACCTAAAACTCATCTTAACATTGAACCATCTAACTCGAATGTAAGATATCGAATCAACCGGTATCAGAAAACGATCAGCAAACACGATTGAAATGGTAAAATTTTAAATTCTAAGATAGCTTTTCAGTATTTTAAGAATTGCAGACAGGTTTAAGCGGCAACTGACACCTGCACAGTAGTTGTCACTATATTATCGCCGATATATGTTGTTTAACGTTATTCTTATATTTAGCTTGGGATTATTTTCTAAAATATTTTTAATAATTATTAAGTTTATTGTCGTCTTAAGTTAGAATCGGAGCCCCTGTAAATCTATTTTATTAAAGTTTTAAAAGGAGCAGTCTTTTTGCATTAAAAAGCATAGTATATTGCATCAAGTAGACAAGGAATTTCATTCTGTTCGTACGCGAACGAGAGCAGACGAAGCAATAGGATATGTGCAACTTCAAGGTATGTATTTCTTTTATACTGAAAATATAAAAAGCTCTGAATTCGATTGAACTGAACCGTGCATCTTGCGGTTAGATGAGAAAATTGAATAAAAATGTAGTGTACGATCTATCAACTATAAAAATTATACCTTATATGTAACTAAAATCTCATCGTTTGAAAAAAAAAACTAATTTTGATAAGTAGGTATGTAAGTAAAATATGTCACAGCAAGTATAGTACGTTTTTTTTATAGACTAAGGGGGACAAACGGCACACAGTCCACCTGATGGTAAGTGGATGCTGTGGCTTATAGACATCTTCATTTATTCAAAATGCAGATGCGTTGTCACCCTGAGGACTAAAGATGGAATGTCTCGTTTCCAGTAAAAAGCGTGTCCGGTTTTCTACATTCACCATACGAAACACAGCAGCCTTAAGCTGCTATTTTACGTTAGTATTCCGTGAGAGCGTGGTCCTACTCCGGTCGAGCCGACCCATTGTCATTTTTCACTGAGGACTTACTTCTGTAAAAAAAATCGAACATTAAAGGTCATCCGTCACCAGGCTCGTGTAGATTATTATTATAATGATTGTACAAATCTTTGATTTATCCCTAATTTACAAAAAAGTATTATTTTTAAGGAATGACGGTGTCAAACAAGCACACAGTCCACCGGATTGTAAGTGTATGTTGTGGCCCATAGAAGACATCTACATCTTTCCTCGAGTAAGAATCAAAATGCAAATGCGCTGTCACTCCTGAGAAATTAAAGTTACGGCCTATAAAGTAACAACAGGTGGAAGGACTCCACTGCACATGTCTAAAAAGTTTCAAAATCATAAAATTATTGTTATATTAATTAATATAGAATGAGAATAGAATAGAATAGAATAATTTTTATTCAATATTGATTACAAGTAATTCTAATTGACAGTTGATGGCTCCGTGACGCAGTGGCTTAGCAATGAGTTGTTGCACTGGGGGTTCGAATCCCGCACGGAACAAGTATTTTTATGGTCTACAAATAATTTTTCTGGGTATGGATGTTTGTCCTCGTGAAATTTATGTCTGTAAACTGCCTTCACGACACAGGAGGTAAAATCCTAGCGTAGGGGAAACATTATTTTTAAAAAGTCATATTTTTACTTTACCACTGGTTCCAAAAAAACCCAGCGGGATTATTTTAAAATAAATTCTACTGTTTAGGCCAAATATGGGCATTTTAAATTTTCATCAAATAACGCTTGACTCAGCGCGTCATCCGATGGTATTGCGGTGACTTAAAAGCCGCCGGGGAGGGGGGGGTGCTGTGTGCCGCTTCCCGGCATTTGGCCGCGTGGGCGGCAACAGTGGGCGGTGACAGTTCTAAAGTGTGTCACTTGTTTTGGGTTCGATTAACGCTGATTTAGTTAAATTTAAAGTTAATTAATGTACAATAAAGTTGATAAACTACTATAGTGAAATAGACGCAGAAAGTCCAATTGGTGAACGCCCACTGGAGGGATCGCACATGTGGAGAAAAGCAGCGCCTGTGGATCTGCTGTCCGACTACATCGGTTAAGTCAGTTGACATTTATACACACTTTCACACACTACTTACACACACCTCACTTACCACCTGACTGGTACCCTGTGGTCAACCCTACCTCCGTAAATCGGTAAGTTTTTGTTTGCTTAGCAGCCATTAATAATAATCCATAGGCCATTGGGCCCGACCCTCTGTTGCTTGTCGAAAGGGCTACTATGGGCCCTAGCCCAGTCGACCTTTGCTGGGGCAACTGGGGGCCGTAATATTTTCTGGTAGCAGAGCGTGGTTAATTGTTTCTACAATGACGCCCGGCCGTAATACGTAATAAAAATATTTTTTGTGTTTTGTTAGCGGATCGGTGGGTAGAATTAGGAACCAAGCCCGTTAGGTTGTGCAAGCGGGAGTGTAGTTTAGGGTTAGGTACCCACGCGTCAGGTATTTCGGGTAGGTAGATAATTATCGTTATCACATAATCGTATAATAATCGTTATCTTATAATTATAGTAGATATTAATTGCCGAAGGGTCGATTGCCTGAGCGAGGCATCTTTGCTGACCGATTGTAGTGTGTACTTGCCGTGTAGTGTAATTTGTATTTAATTTAATAAATAGTAATTTGAATTTGTAGTTTAATTTGTATTGAGTTTAATTTGATTGTAATTTGTATTTAGTAGTGATGCCATCGCACATGCTACCGGCGCTTCGCCTGCATGCGGAGCTGCGCTGGGCCGCGAACGGCCATAATTTGGTAGGGCGACCCGATCGGGTTCATAGTTTAGGGAAGCGGCTCGAGCAGGTCGATGCCCGAAGGACCATAGTGGAGGAGGCTTACACAGAGCTTGTGGCCTCGGATGCAAAACAGGGAGTCCTAAACTCCTGCCTCGCGAACTACGAGCAATTCTTTTCGCTCACGGATGACATGATCGAGGCGGGGGCCAAGTATGCTAATGAAGCGCCTGAAGCTCGGCTGCGTGGCCTGCCCGAGTCCCCTCGGAAGCAGCCTACTCAGCCGGAGCTATTGGGACGACTCCCAACTCTGGACCTGCCAAGGTTCTCCGGGGTCCTCTCCGACAGGATGACCTTTGTTGGCCTTTTTGATAGCCTAGTGGACGCCCAGAGGGACTTGACACCAAGCCAGAAGATGACGTACTTCCTAGCCTCACTGGAGGGGGAGGCCCTGGGCGTCGTCGGCCATTTGAGATTGTCGGTCGATGCCTACCCGACTACCCGGGACCTCTTCGCCGGAAGATACGCCAACGTCCGGCGAATCGCGGAAGAATACGTTAGGCAGCTTCTAAACCTCCCGCTGCTTAGGGATCGGGCCAGACTACGTTCGGATTTCGTGAATCCAGTCTTGGTGGCCTATAATGCGTTGAGGCGGCTGGATTTACCGGTGGACGAGTGGTCCTCCTTGTTGCTCCACATCGTGCTGTCCCGCCTGCCTCTCGACCTTCGGATACATTTTGAGGAGAGGTACGGCGGGGACGGCGCCTCCTATATTCCGCCCTTCAGAGATCTGCTGCGGTTCTTGGAGGAGCAGTGCCGGCAAATTGAGAACGCAGCGGGCACCGTCGACGACTTACGGGTTGCAAACCGAGTCGTGCCCAGTGAGACGCGGAATCCGCCGGGCAAGTCGGCGCCAACCCCCCTAAGTCCGATCGGAGCTCCCACTAGAGGGCGCTGCCCCCTATCATCTTACAGCGGCCTAGTGGCCAGGGAGGCGCCCCCCTGCTCCTATTGTCGAGCATCCGATCACCGAGTCACGTCGTGCCCGAAGTTATTGGGTAAGCCGGTTCCGGCGAGGCGAACTATCGCCAAGGAGCGCCGCTGGTGCTACTCGTGCTTGGAAAGGCACCTTCAACGAGACTGCCTGCACCAGCGGCCCTGTCCGCACTGCCAGGGCAACCACCATGCCGTTTTGTGCCTGGGTGCCAACGGCGCTTCCTCTCGGGGCGCCCCCCACGGGCGGGGGCGCTCAGCCACGCCTTCTGTCGGGCGCCGCTCGGCGCTCGCCTGCAGGCCACCGTGCCCCTGGTTTTGAAGGGGGCCCCTCCCCCGACCCGTCGGGGGTCGTTCCCCAGGGGCGGGGGGGTCGTCGCCCTCCCTCAGCGTTTTGAGAGGAACTTCATGGCCACTCAGCAGTCAGCTAGACCCTTCGCACAACCGTTAGCTGAGTGGCCGCGGCTGGGGTACTACCGTCCCCCTTTGATCGGTACCGGTACTACGGGGTTCCTGCGACCTCGAATGTTTCGTAGTTGTAGTGGTTGTGAGTAAAAAGGTGAATTTAATATACTCTTTGAATACGTGTACATATGTTTTTGTAAATATATTCAATTATTATGTTTGCTTTATTGAAAAGAAAATTGAAATTGAGTAACACTATTTGTGCCGAAGGAAATAAAAATCAATCCTCTCTTTGTTTTCACATTTTTGATGGCGTTAGTGAAGATATTTATTTTGGAAAAAAAATATGGCTATTTCTTATGTTTGTCGTTTTGCTTAATTTATCTGTTTTGATCTATGCGCATCAAGAAATAAATTTGTTGCAGTTTGTTTTTAAGTTTTATTTATTTTTATTTTATTTATTTAGGTAATCATACAGCGTTTTCATCGTATTTACAATACATATTATCATACAGTAAGGCCAATAGAGATTACACTATTTTTGTCAACTAATAATTAAGCGTGCGTGTGTGCTTGAGGAAGTGTGCATGCGTCTGTGTGTGTGTGTGTGTGTGTGTGTGTGTGTGTGTGTGTCTCTCTCTCTTTCTCTCACTGTGTGTGTGTGTGTGTGTGTGTGTGTGTGTGTGTATGTTTGTGTGTGTGTGTGTCTGTGTGTAATTATGCCCTATTTTTGTTTACAACATCACGTTTGATGCGACTCTTGGATAGGTTGAAAATATCCAAGTCAGCGTAACACTTATTATAGTTTTGAACAATACGACATAGAGTAGAATTTTTTGCGTAATTTGTGTTTGCTCGTGGTAGGTGAAATAATGGCGTATGTCTCGTTTCGTTTGTTCGTATGTTTCGTTTACATAGTGGTTTTGAGAAACTTGGTTGAAATATAAACATAGAGCTACATGTTTAGAAAAGCTAGCTAGTTATGATATTATCAGATTGAAATCAGTAAACGGTTATATGGTAGTTGGCTTGATTATGTCTACTTGCGTGAACAAAATCATACTATCTGTGCGTTTTCGTGTGCCTCGCCACTACGGCCGTTCACTGGGAACTTGTAAGTGCCCTCAGCACTGAGGCCTTTGTGGCCACGCTGGGTCGCTTCGTATCGCGTCGCGGTTTGCCGGACCTGATCTGGTCTGATTGCCGAGCGGATTGTGGGGGCACGGATAGATATTTGAAAGAGGTCGCCGAATTTCTGTCCAGCGACAGGTCTTGTTTGGGTGCTGCGATGTCCAGGGGGGGGGGGCATCCAGTGGACGTTCGACGCTCCGGCTTGCCCGCACTGGGGCGGTATTTTTGAGGCGGTGGTTAAGGTTGCAAGATCTGATGGGGTTGCCTAGGGTGGCCGAGGTTTTAGTTGGAGATTCAGTATTGCCACGTGCCGTCACGACCTTATCCCGTTTGCCAATTTGCTCGCGGACATAAGTCCTTATGTCCGGGACGGGGGTTTGTTTAGGCCAAATATGGGCATTTTTACGACCGTTAGTAAGTTGGGCGCGGCCAGTGTCAAGTATTGTGCGCGTCCGCCGCATTGTCGATATGACGGAATTTGCTATCGAATATTTGGGTCGCGTTTAGACCGCCTCGCATTGAGTTGTCTGTTTTGAGCGTTTTAAGTGATAACGAGGCTTATCTTTGAGTTTTGAGTTATTAATTTGGCTTCGATTGCCATTAATTTGTGTCTACAAGTTGTTTGTATGGCATTTCATATCGTAATAAGAGAATTTTGCCTAGTCAGGCGGAACACAAGAACTTTGTGTCCCGAGAGAAGGTTGCGTTTGTATTCTATTATAATTTTGTGCTAAGTGAACATGGGATATTGAACTTTGACGGACAGTTCTTAAGTTGAGCAGCGTGTCACTTGTTTTGGGTTCGATTAACGCTGATTTAGTTAAATGTAAAGTTAATTAATGTACAATAAAGTTGATAAACTACTAAAGTGAAATAAAAGCAGAAAGTCCAATTGGTGAAAGCCCACTGGAGGGATCGCACATGTGGAGAAAAGCAGCGCCTGTGGATCTGCTGTCCGACTACATCGGTTAAGTCAGGTGACATTTATACACACTTTCACACACTACTTACATACACCTCACTTACCACCTGACTGGTACCCTGTGGTCAACCCTACCTCCGGAACTCGGTCAGTTTTGTTTGCTTGTCAGCCGTTTTAGAATAATTATCCATAGGCCATTGGGCCCCGCCCTCTGTTGCTCGTCGAGGGTATCACTCATGGGCCCAGTCAACCTTTGTCGGGGCAACTAAGGGCGTGAACATCTACAGTATATATGACAAACTATTTTCAAAAATTTTTTTAGAAAAAGTTTGGAAGCGACCACCTCATTCCCAGGGCTTATTATCAAGCATGTGTTCATTTATATTACAATAACCCTTAAGAACCAATTTTATACAGTTTTTGTTTAATAAAATATTTAAACTTGGTAATAGAGAGACCTCGTATATTTTCTGTGACTTTTTTGTAATGGCGTATACATTGATCCAAGAATGAATTACTAACTCTGTGGTGTCGAGAAACTGGTATCAATAGCTTGAATTTGTTCCTAGTGTTAATAGAGTGTATATCACTTTTTTTTTTACTAAACATTACTACTATACACATTTTTGTTTTTGTGAACATAAAATAAATTTTCGTAAATATACTGAGAGGTCAAAGTTAATATTTTTATTTTTTTAAATTTTCTCTAAGAAATTCTCTCGGTTAAGCTATTTACCTCTTATGGCCCTCTTCTGCAAAACAAAACTAATTTCTAAATCAGCCGCATTTCCCCAAAGCAAAACCCCATAATACATTATGCTATGGAACTTACTGAAATAAACTAATCTAGCTTTCTTGGCACTAGTGGGATCTCTAATCTTTTTACAGCATAAACTGCAGAGCGTAGTCTGCTTGCTAGTTCGGATATATGGGGGCCCCCTGAAGCTTTGCATCGAGAGTGATGCCAAGGAATACAGGATTCAATAGGCCCAGTTCTTTACCATTAAAAACACATTGTTGATTTTGAACATTGGTATAGGTTGTAATGAATTTATAACTATATTTTACGGGCGGGTAACGTAAAACATTAATGGCGATAAAATATAAATGTATTTTGTCACAAATATGTCTGGTATTACTTACAAGTTATGGAAATTTTTAGGTATATTCACAGAGGTCTTTATAACTCGGAAACCTCTAAGGTCTTCGCTTAGAGCCGATTTCATGCTGTCACTACATTTCCGAATAACTGAGTCACCACATGCGATTTGGGTCTAATTAGATATAGCATTTCTTTTTTTATATTTATGATATGACCACATAATAATATACAAACTGCTTGTGCTATAAGCCGCTCCAACGTAGCTTAAAATTATTATACTACGATTGTGATAAGAATGGTTCACGACATTCGTAAAATGGCGGATTCAATCGCACATATAATTTTCGATCCTTAACCATTAGGTTACTGTCGCTTCGCAAATCTCTAATTTACTTTAAAATATGTATTATTGCTGAAATATATTGGTGCTTCTAAGTGCACGATATTACTATTATACAGATAGATAGGTGTGCCTTGGGTCCGTAATACGTAGGCCATGGGATCTAGGCACTAGAGGATAGGCGTTCCGGTAAGTCTTGCCTAAGAAGAAAGGGAAGGAGGTGTTTTCGTATCCCAAGGAAAGGTCGCCAAGGAGCAACTGACATTTTCGGAGTCACGGATGTAATGCGAAAACGTTCTCGTGCCCTGTAGATAGCGGCGAAGGTGTAACACAGAATCCGACATAAAACATATTAAGATGTAGGCATTTTTGCAAACTTCAAAAGAGGTCATGATCATTACGGGGTCATCATCATCACCATCATTGTACGCATCAAAATCGAAGTTGTACACTATTTTTTTGTGTAAACGTAATGATTATATGCTTTAATGTGTAATATCTACGACAGAATATTTAATTTTAATTGGGAACATAAACATGGTAGACACTGTTTATAGTGCTTGTAAGACTAAATGCAAGGGATATAATATGATTTTTATTTCATTATATTATATTTATTATTATAAAATGTAAAGACATACGGGTGTATTCATAATCATTTTTAAACAGTTCATTAGTTAAAAAGTGTTTTGTCTCATTCTGACATTTGCGAGATACTTGTTACTAGAAAGTGACAAAACACTTTTTAACTAATGAACTGTTTAAAAATGATTATGAATACACCCGATATTATATATAATTATTTCAAATTAATATTAGTGAAACAAGTACGCGTGTGTATCCAAATCACAAATATAGGAAGAATTTTTTGTTTTATTAAACATGTTGAGCAAGCACCCTAGCAAGTTGATAGTTATTGGGTAATGCGCCTTCATAATGCGTTATAAAAACACATAATAAAAATAACACTAAAAACAAGTTTTTTTTTCTATAAAAGGTAGTTGAAAGCAGACTCGAAATAATTTTTGTAACTTACAATGCGGTCTCGGTACGTTCGTTAGAAAGAAGCTATATGTTCTCTTGTCAAAACGTTATCGTAACGCTTCATTTAAACACAGTACACGTTCTGAACAGCAGCACGCTTCCTGTTAATCTGACACCACAGTAAAAGGAGCACGGCGCTATTTTGTTTCAGCCTGATACAAAGCATTACATTAATGAAAGTAGGTAATTTGTAACACTAAACTGTAACAATAAGTACTTCTTGGAAATATTCGAATTTGGTTGTAGTAAAACTTGCATTAGACAATCTTCTATTACATGTTATAAACTAATAACTGTATTTCTTAACACGTATTTGACTCACGGAAACTATTTACCAAAGTATTTTTAAGAGAAAAAGCACAGAAGCATTAAGCTGCTATTTTACTCTGGTAGAGGAAGAACCACGCTCTCACAGAATACCAGCTTAATGCTGCTGTGTTCGTATGGTGAGTGTAGAGAAACGGAGACCCTTTTTACTGAAAAAGAGGCATTCCATCTTAGTCCTCAAGTCTGACAACGCATCTGCATTTTGATTCGCAAAAGAGGATAGATGTAGATGTCTATGAGCCACAGCAATCACTTACCATCAGGTGGACTGTGTGCTCGTTTGTCACCCTATTTCTATAAAAATAGAGAGCCGACTGAAACAATTTAGTGGTGACCAAGCCTGCAGTGATGTTTATAGATATTCTTGTTAATCTCGACTTGCGAAAATTATAAATTAAATGGTGCCTGCATTTATCACACGATTCGAGCGGTTCCCACTCAAGAAACTGAAATACAACTGGGGGTGAAAATCATGACACCCATCGCACGCTCCATCAAACACGTTCTGCTAAGGCCTAAGTCGCTTAGGATGAGACTAAAGTATACGTATAGCGTATTTACTTCGTTCTCACTTATAGATGTGCTGTCACCTCTAAGATGGAATGTCTCACAGCCTGTAATTGTACTGGCCCCATATACTCAGCAAACGAGAATATAGCAGTGTTCACACTGTGTGTTGGCAGAAATAGATAAGAAGGCGGTGCCGAAAATAAAGTATGCCTGAATTGTTTCTCTTAAAAAGTCTGCCTCAACAAGTACAATATAGATAATAAAAAAAATCATGGTCACCTATTGCGCTATTCGGTTCTAAAGAGTATCTTTGATATATATATAAAAAAAATTTAAAATATTGTTCTTTTAATTTATTTTTAAAATAAAAGTAGTATCGAAATAACTATTTTATTCGGTACATTGCTGCCTGCGCAATGAACTCCCCGAGTACGACGCGCGGCGACCATGGGGCCAGGAAAAACATGCACTCAGAGTAGCATTCCTCACCTTACACTAGCATTCCTGACCTCAGTGGCGAATCTAGTCTATGGCTTCTTTGCCAACCTAGTTTCGGTTGCAATGTTCGGTTTAAATGTAAAAAAAAAAATTTATTCCAATTTAAAAACGAATATATTATGCTTAACCTCTTTTATAAGCAGGAAGAAATTTATTAATAACCGCAATACGTATTGGATTTGATAGTTCCAATTCTGTATTTGCGTGAATAATGCTTAATAATTTCTTTAGCGTTAGAGCGCAGGGCGGGGGGAGAGGGGGAAGGGGGGAGAGGTGTTTTCCCGGACTGGAAAAGTTGTTTAGCAAATAGATTGAGTTGCATACAATTTTCTATAGATAGAGAGTTCTTTGAAAATATTTAATAATAAAAACTTCACCCATAGAACTCTTTATTTAAAACTTTTCTAGTAGTTTACGTATTTGTACTATGCAAATTACCTTCATGTAATGTCACATTTCTGTGATGGCTATGTATACCCTTCTCAAACTTTAAGTTGCTAAATGACCATAGCTAGAAAATGTGAAAGGGTGAGTAATTTATCAAAGTCACCCTTGTTACGACCTTTCATTTGCCAACAGTTGAATTAACTTGTTTTACAAATGTACATGCTTTTTTAAATACAAACCAAACAACTAGTTAAACAACATAGTTAGCAGAACCAATAAATGAAAAAAGTCTGAGTGTATCTGAATCTGAACCAAAAACTACACACGACAACTTGGACAAATGAATGACTAAGTCTAGCGGTGGACTCGAACTCACGATCTTTAAGTTTTGCAGTCTCTAAATCTAGAACTTAAACTTATTACAAAAGTAAAAATTTCCTTTTCATTCGAGAAACAATGAGCTAGAGTACTTGCAACACAATTAATATGCCTTTTGTCTTATTGGCTTCTAATAAGACAAGAAGCAAAAAAAAAACATACATAAACGAAAAATACGATTTTATTGACATGACTATGCTTGCAAAAATGTAAATAACAGTTTTAGTGTACCGAATTCCCATTCTGTGTAATCATTTCTTGAAGTTAATATGCTTTGAATATACTTGTACCTATAAATATAAAATGATTATACTATGTTTTTTTTTATAGGATAAGTGTAACAAACGAGCACACACTCCACCTGATGGTAAGTGGTTGCTGCGGCCTATAGACATCTACATCTATCCTCTATT
Source organism: Parnassius mnemosyne (assembly GCA_963668995.1). Classification (NCBI taxonomy): domain Eukaryota; kingdom Metazoa; phylum Arthropoda; class Insecta; order Lepidoptera; family Papilionidae; genus Parnassius; species Parnassius mnemosyne. Next base: position 25,358,288 of record CAVLGL010000093.1, on the reverse strand, counting down.
ACAAATCAAAATGCAGATGCGTTGTCACCCGTAAGAACTAAGATGGAATGCCTCATTTTCAGTAAAAAGGTTCTCCGGGGGTCTCTACACTCACCACAAGAATCACAGCAGCGTTAAGCTGCTGTTTTACGCTGGTATTCAGTGAGAGCGCGGTCCTTCCCCGGTCGAGCCGACAAACATATAACACTTCTCTATTTCCATCGGGGGTTAATAAATAAGACCGAAGAGTATTACGTGCGTGTATAAATATATTTGCAGTAGAATCAGAGTGACCGACATAGCCCAACGGATTAGTAAGCTGAAGTGGCGATGTGCCGGCCATATAGCTCGAAGAACCGAAAACCAATGGGACAAAAAGGTTCTCAAGTGGCAGCCTCGCACCGGTAGGCGAAGTGTAGGGCGACACCGCACTAGATGGAGTGAAGACTTGATAACACATGCAGGAAGTCGATGTATGCAGGTGACTCACGATCGTGCTTTGTGGCATTCCTTTGGGGAGGCCTATGTTCAGCAGTGGTCTTGTGAAGGACTGAAATGGTGATAAGGTGACTGAAAATGTGTGTGCTGCTTTAAAATTTTTATTAAAATAGTTTTGTAATTCTGTTAGGGATTGCCTCATTGCTCTAGTGGTCGTAAACGCGAATGCCAATCGTAAAGTCCCAGGTTCGAATCCCGAAATTTCTTATTGGGTATTTCTGTCACGAAATTATCAGTGCCAGCCCGGAGTCAGGAAGTTGGTGGTGTTTCACCTCCGTTTCTCGGAAAACACGTAAAACCGCTGTTCCTGCACCTGATCTCACTCTGATCGTGTCGAATGACCGTCCCATTCGATTATGAGAGTGAAGGAATAGAAAGAACATTTGTGCTTGCGCATACACTTGGGCACTATAATCCTGTCCTGCGCAAAACGCTACCATACTGAGACTAGCCGCTGTGACCGAAATTCGGTCTAGAGGACATTGCTATTAATTCTGTTAGTGCTGTGTAGTATAGTTTTAATATTATTTACTTAAATAAAAAAAAAAAACGTCCTATAAATCTAAAATAAACTTATTAATGTTCCGTTGATTAATTTCATTTCATAGCTATAGACACCTTTAGCCTTTTCAAACACAGGCATTTTTAGTAACAGGTGAGTGGTTACAATAATGCACAACTAATGAAGCTTAAAACGTAGCCAGGATGAGTGAGAACAAGCAAGCGTAATATTAATATGCTCACTCCACTGCCTTGCCCTTTTGTCACCCTTGATATAACTTTATTTATAATTGTAATTAATAAATACATATTTTAATTTGTTAAATATGTTGTTGTATCTTAGATCTGCAACAATCATAATCAATGCAATTTTGCATTTAAATATACACTTTTATATAATATTGAATGCTATAAGGCAATAAAGCAAAAGCATCGAAGTTACTTCACTTCTATAAAGTTTTTGTTAGGCATCCTAAGTAAACACCCACTGCGTTAATATCATAAGTGCCCCTGAAATTGGAACCCAGTGTTAATGTACATTAGTAATACTCGTTATATTAGATTATTAGACATAACTACTTTACGTAAGTCAATTACACCTAGCCATAAGGCATTGTACCATGGAAAAACTAGCTCGATCTCCGTGCCAAAACATCTTACATAATAATGTTTAAAAAGTAATAAATTTAACATTATGCAAAGGTGGATTAAAAAAAAAACCAACCATATTGATCTTTGTCATAAGACTGGGACTATGGAAAACACTTCTGACCTCCGAAAGACGACGATACAAATGATCTTGTACATTACATACATACATATATGTAATGTAAAGTTCCTGAAGGTTTCTCAGCAAGTGAGTGGCGCTCCTGCAGCGTGTATCTACAGTCGTAGGTATATCTCTGTATGTGTGTGTGATTTTTTAGCAACGATGGACCCGCGTATTTGGCTTACACATATTGCGACGTTGCCAGCTCACTCACTTGATGTGCTCGACTAAATTCTCATCGAAATATCATATTAATATTAAAATATTCACGGTAACATAAGCGTAGAGTGAATTCCGGCGTCTGGCGCTCAGTTTGACCATATAAGCATATTAATTAAAATTAATTTACAAATTATATTTTGTTGGAGTTATTGTTATTGGACGTGTTGCTCAATGATGAGATCCCGAAATATGCGTGCGTGTAAAATTTTTTAATATCACTTGAAGAGACTCGACAAAATGATCAATTTTGTCGAGTCTCTTCAACTAATATTAAAAATGCCGAAGTGTTCCTGTTTTATTGATATATGATAAACTGTTTTATTGCTTAGTTTGCGGTTTGCATAAAAATACTATGTTAGGTCTCAAGTTTCAATCTTTACTTTTACTTACTTACCTCTTAATAGGCTGCAATAATAAATAAAGGATAAAAGTATATATTCGGCAATTTATCGGTTGCAAAATAAAATTGACTCCCGATGTCCTATAGCAATTGTCATGGAGTGCCCAAGCCATGGAGGTCGGAGTCCGGGTAAAACAAGAAACAAATAAGATAAAAATAAGATAACCACCTGTTACTGATGCAGAAAATGGATACTAACAAATCATTGAAAGTATCATAAGTGAACCTTAATTCATAGTGTTGCGCGTTCAGAATGGAGTCCTGTGAGTCAAATGGGAAAATGGTCGGGTAGACAGCTGTCATTTGCAAATGGTTGTCGCTAAAGCTAAAGTACCCGATGTTCTACAGCTGTACCATAATGGTTGTCCAGGAGGCCATTTGGGAGTTAAACGAACTCTACTGAAGATCCGAGAATGGTTTTACTGGGTCCACTGTCGTGACGTGTCGCAAATGTACAAGTGGTTATTGTCGTGACGTGTCACAAATATACAAGTGGTGTCGTGACGTGTCGCAAATGTACAAGTGGTGCGACTGTAAAGGGACCTCAGACTCGTAGTAGAGGTGCGTTGAAATTGTACAATATTGGTGCACCATGGGAGAGGATAGCTCTTGACGTTGCGGGGCCGTTTCCGGAAAGTGAAAGTGGTAACACGTATTTCATAGTCGTGATAGATTTGTTCTTCCCAGGACAGAGGTATTTTTCGAACCAGTGGTAAATAAAAATTGACTGAATATCATCATCATCATCATTACATCCTTCCACAAGTCCACTGCTAAACATAGGCCTCCCGCAAGGAATGCCACAAAGCACTGTCCTGAGCCACCCGCATCCATCGACTTCCTGCATATCTTACCAGGTCGTCACTCCATCTAGTGAAAGGAAGCCCTACACTTCGTCCACCGGTACAACACCGCCACTCGAGAACCTTTTTTCCCCATCGATTGTCGCTTCTTCGAGCCGACATCGGCCGGCCCATTGCCACTTCAGCTTATTAATCAGTTGGGCTATTTCGGTCACTCTGATTCTACTGCAGATATCCTCATTTCTAAGTTTATCACGACTATTGATGTCATTGAGTATAGTGCTTAGGTCCTCCAGCGATTCCGCCTTAAGGACTATATCGTCGGCAAATCGAAGGTGAGTGATGTAGTGGCGGGTAAGAATACTCACTAACCCATATCTTCCCGTGGGTGTCGTAAGAGCCGGCAGAGGGAAACTGAGGCAGAGGATGGGCAGCAGCATCTTTCTGATGACAGCAAACAACAATAAAAAATTGCGGTTGCCAACCCGCTCGCCAAGCGTGGCAACTATGGCAATATACCGCCCATGATAGTAGCGAATAGACGGCCCCCAGTCCCGGACTTTCAATACGTATTATGTAATAATCAATATTGAATAAAAAATCATTCTATTCTATTCTATTCTTCACTAAGTGACCAGTAATCTTCGCCATTCCAAATCAAAAAACTTCAACAGTTGCAGATAAACTAGTTCATGAAGTCTTCTGTCGTTTTAGAGTAAGTACCTTTGGAGATTCTAAGCGATCAAGGAAGGAATTTTGAGTCTCAAATATTCCAGGAAACTTGCCGAGTTATGGGTGTTTAAAAAAAGAACAACATCTTACCATCCACAATCTGATGGAATGGTAGAACGATTTATTCAGACATTGGAGAGGTACCTAGCAAAAGTTGTAGAAAATTGGCAACGAGACTGGGCCAAGCACATACAATCGTTATTGTTGTCATAGCGAAGCGCTGTTAACGAAAGTACATCAGTGACAACAGCTTTTGCAAACTTTGGAAGAGATTGAGAAAAGAAATTTGATATCCCACGTAGTTTGTTTTGTTTCGCAACTAATTTGCATAACCCATTATGCAAATTACTTGCGAAACAAAACGAATGACATTTATGAGCACGTCAGACAATCGGGCTAGCAAATGTCTGAAAAGATAAAAACCCCGTATAACCGCAAAATGAACAACAAAGGGTTCGACGAAGGTTCACTAGTGTGGTTGCACAATTCAGTTCGCAGCAAAGGGAAATCTTCTAAGCTTAAAAAGCTAAATAAGACGGACCGTACCGGATTGTCACCTACCGGATACAAAAAGGTGCAAGAAGTACTACTAAGATCGTCCATGTGGTTCGACTGGAGCGTTATTATGGGGCCGATAATGCTCGAGACGAGCATGTCTTAGGAGGGGGCAGTGTTGCACGCCACCATTAATGCCTGGTACATGGCGACAATAGTTACCACTAGCACCTTCAGGTATTGAGTAGCAGAACTAGGAGAGTCAAGATCCTTCTAGAAATTTTCATAGAAAAACTTTCTAGAACTATCGACACCTAGTCAGTCGAGACCGGTATGTACTCGAACATTCTAGATGTTTCTACGGTAGAAGGTTCTGGAACTATCTGAGGCCTTATATAAGGCCGCTATAGACTGCGACCGGAGTCAGTGTTGAATTGGTGATACAAGCGAATACTTCGAAGCGATACAACTGCAAACTAAATTGATCAGTATTACAATTCTGTTTTGTTGTTACAGTGGTTTTAAATTATAATTAGTATTCTGTAATAAAAGTGTCAATTTTGGTAATTCACTCGGTTTTTAATTGTCTCGAACCCCAACTTCGTAACAATATAGTTATTACTTGTCCGTTAATGCTCATCCGACATTCGTTTTACATCCGTAATATATTCGTATATGCTCTTAGATATCGAACGTCTTTGCTGTCTAATGTTTGCTTAATTTACCTAAATCTTTCCGTTATATGTTTACATGGTTTTTAAAATAATAGAATAAGATATAACTACAGGGCGACGGTTTAACTGAGAGACTTCATATTAAATTCATTGTCTATTATTAAGGAAAGATGGATAAGGTCGTAAACTACGGAGCGGACTCTAAAGCCGCGTATCGATTACGCGCTCCTGACGTGGGCACGATGAATGATCGCGCCGACCAGTGCATTTTGTGAAATGCGCTCAAGATTTTCTAAGTGTATCAACTAACTGGCGCGCGCAGCGCAGCATCCGTTCTAATGTTTGACCGTTCAACGTGGATGCCGGCCGTGTACCAGCAGCTGCCACTTTCATAGTTCCATGCCTCTTCTCTGAGCGGTTTTTATGATAAAAACGACTTTTGTTATTTCACAGTAGTTCTTTTGAACTACTGTGAAATAAAAAATAATAAATACACTTTCATCAATTTACGGCATCTTTGGTTATCTATAGCTCGCAATGCAACGAACACACATAATGAAATCAACTGTCCCAACTGGCACGCGCGCCATCACTTAACTACTTTGATGTGCGGTAAAAACTGACACCAGATGGAGCGACCAGCTCCAAGTTTGAGCTTTTTAACGAACAATTTGGCGCGCGTTTCAAAGTGGTATCCATTTCGGCTGGAGCGCGCGCCAATGTTTGACCTCTTGGAGCGCATAATCGATACGCGGCTTTATTAATGACAGTTGAAGAGGAAGACCTAAAAAAAAAAACTTACAGCTAAGAGACAAACTGTTCTTATTTACTTGTTAGTGATACATAGTATCTACTCCTGCTCGAGCATACTCTCCCGTTTCCATCCATGTATCTCTGTCAGTAGCCGCCTCCATCTAATTGTTTTCACAGGCGAACAAGTCATCCCATAAGTGTTTTCTAGATCTCCCTCTTCTTCAACTGTCATTGTCAGAAGTCTACTATGTAATTGGCGGTATCTTGCCCACCTTTCTCAAATAATAGTAATACTTAACTCTATGTGACAATATCAATACACTCAATAAAAATAAAGCCATGTGTGTAGTTCACACGCGGTAGAAGTGAAACCTCCAAATGAAATGAAATATAAAACAAAAATATTTCGCAGCAAATGATTTATTTAATTTGATAATTTTCAACTATAATTCCGGCATAAAATATAAGATAAAAGTTTAATTTTATAGGAAATAAATGTTACAAACCTTACTTTTAGACATGTAGAGACTAAATTTTAGTGTATTAAATCAATATATAGAATATTATCTTTCGACTAAAATTGTTTTGTACTAGCGACGTTTACTTCATTCTATAGGTACAATAATTTTATTGAACAAAAATTGGATGGTCTAAATACAAGTAATTTAATATAAATCGGTAAGATATTATGTAATAATGCATTATTAAATATAGTTGGGATATGATCATTTTATTCAATATATTTAATTAATTTTATTTATTTGATGATATATTCGTAATTTTTTAATTCTTTACGTACACTGTTAGCTTCTTTCGGTTTACATCGGGCTATGCGTCGTTCATGCGCGTGTTGAATTATTTAAATTTTTTATTATCTCTTAAACTATACATCCAAATAACATGCTATACAGAGCAAATTTTATCTTCATAAAATTGTCTTCATGTTCATTCGTTCGTCATTAAGTTTTGTTCATTAATTTTCAATACTTTTTTGTCACAAAATACCCTATTATGGCTATTATGTAAGAAACAGGCCCGTAGTATTACATATTTTTTTTAGAATGAGTAAAAATTAAAATTTTTGTACAACATAGTATTTACGTATCGCTAACCATTACGCCAGCGCACGCGGATAAAGCAGTTCGGGAGCGCCTATTTTTCTTCTGACTTGCTTAACAAAATTTAAATAGTCTTTACTATTTCTCGTGAATCTGGCTATAACAGATAAAAGCAATTTGTCAAATCGGAAGAGTAATTCTAGAGATAAGCGTGTTTAAACAAACAAAAACCTTTTCTGCTTTATTATAGATAGTATAAGATTCTATCTCATTCTATCCTATAGATTTATATATTTGTCTCTTTTTAGTGTCGCTTTTCATTGAGTTTCAAATCACAGCGATGCTAAAGAAGTGAAAACTTATAAAAAATAATTTAAGAAAGAATTTAGGTAAATCTGGCAAATACGGACGCCTAATACTAAATACTGGCACCCAATATGTATATACGGACGCTGAATAACTACGAGTACATACCGATAATTTCGAGTATACAGACGCCGGATGACTATATATGGACATGTGATAATTATAATATTATATAGACGACAAATAATAATATTGGTATGGTGTACTTTTACGCTTTTTAGTTTTTGGCTAATCATAATAAAAATTCACACAGTTAGAAGCACTTTTACACATACCTAGTTAAAATATGTGTTACTTAGGAACCGTCTTAAGTACATGTTGAGAGCATTAAATTTTCAAGTCAACTGTGTAATTTAAGCAGAGTATGTGATAAATAATATCACACAATATGTACGGTAGTCACTAAAAACAGATACAAAACCAAATAAAAGCTTGCAAATTTATGAGCAGGAAGGCACTGGACTTCAAAGTGTCGACGCCGTAGTTAAATCGTGATCGATATATGCAGAAAAGTGAAATCCCTCACTGCATAAGAAATCATAAAACTAAGCAATATTTTCAGAGAGATGATAAAAAAATGTGAACCGAATGTGGGGATGTCGAAATAATATTTAATGGAGTGTTTAGTTCTGTTACACTGCCTTCACACAACAAAGGCTCTTACAAAAACCAAAAAGTTATTCAATACAGTAGTCACAACAAAAGTGTGCTTCTGTTCATTTAGATTTTGTCGCAAAACGAATACCTTTGTAATTTAAATATTAAACATAATTTGGTAAGTAAATATGTAGCTTTATTAGCTGACGAGCGCGAGTACAGTTATTTAGTCAAAAATGTGCTAATTTAATTACCTGTTACCCTTTGCTAAGTGGTTAAATATTTTTAATGTTTTTTTCGTAAATAACGTTGATTCCTAATGGTTTCTAAATTCCATGTCATTTACTTGTTAGTTTGGTATTTTTTGTAGTTGCATACTCATCTAACGGTTCTCGGTTGCAAATCTCAAATACAGGCATTCCAACCTAGTTTTCAAAGGAGACAACCCATCTGTAGCTTTTTCTGCCGACTTCAAAATGGAGGAGGTACTCAATTCGACTGTATGTTTTTTATGTGTGTTTCCTCATAACTTTTCTCTACGTGAAACGATTTCGATGATTCTTTTTTTATTTGAAATCTGGTGCTTTTTATGTGGTCCCATACGTATTTGATCAATATCTGAGCATTAGTTTTTAAGTTATTCTTAATAATTTATATTGAAGTCGGTTGTACAATTTTTTTAATTTTAAATTAATATTTAAATAATATTGCAGGTGTTCATGAACTGAAGTAGCCAATTACCATTAGGTGGACTTAAGAGGTGAAATTAAATTCATCTGTCTTTTTAACTTTATGAGAAAAGTTTATTAAAGTCCACTGCTACTAAATTACCACGCTTGGCATGCGGGTTGCAACCGCAGGTTTTTTTTATTTTTAGTCGTTATTAGGATCTCCCTGATGCCCATCTTCTGTATTTGTTTCCCTCTTTCGCCTCTTACTACACCCACGGGATGATATGGAGTACTGGATATTCTAACATCGCCACTACACGGTACATATAGTTAAATTATTACCACACGTTATCCATTCACCTTTATACCATCACTAATTTATCTACTACTATTGAACTTAATTACTAAAATATTTGATATTTATAATCATCTTTATCACAAGTACACTTATTTACGTTGTTGTGTTGCAACTAGATATAATTAATAAAAGGAAGTAGGTAGTACCCTTTCACTGCAAATTACTCTATTGAATAAATTTATAATTTTTCGGAGTCTGTACTTCAAAAGGAAAACCGGAAAGCAACCGTATATCATCACTTTGTTTTCCATCTGTCCACCTTTCAAGACCCTTTTTTAGGGTAAGGGACGGGTTAACTTTAAAATAAATATTAAAGTCAAATACTAAGATCTATGGTGCTTTGAAGTTGTATTACTTCAATGCACCATAGATCTTAGTACGATTGGCCCATAAAAAATTCAAAAGTCTACTCGAAAAGAAAACCATTTACATTCACATATTTTGATACTAGCAAATTCACTCACCTAAGCTTCTAATTATTTAATTAATACTTCCGTCCTTTATTCCGAACTGTCTTTTCGTTAGAGCAATGCCTGAGCCTGTAAAAATGAATTTCATTAATTTTTGTAAATTTACGTACTTATCTCGCTGGTTACTCGCTTTTTTTATCTTTATATAATAGGAAAGTCTATGTATAAAGCATGTATAAACGTATCTTGAACATGGGCTTTCGTCTGATTGTAAGATTTTATAAATTGTAATATTTTAATGAGACGCAATAGTAGAGTAACCAAATGATTAAGCCAAGTAAGAATATAATTATACCTCAGCAAATATGTCAACTGTATAAATATTATCTGGGTTATAACTGTATAACTCATATTCTGGAGGTAAAGGGCAGCATTTCCAGTGAAAGGACGTCGGCTCAGCACTTTACTCGCCTACCCAGTGTGGTGTGTGTATGCACATTACTTGGCGCATTCTTAAAGGTTTACAATCAGAAATATATCAAAAATCAAAATAAACAAGAAATTAGACTGCTTATTCAGTCTTCAACTTTGATTAGACCAATACGCCTGAATTTAATCTCTATACTTTTTCATCTCCAAATCTGCATACTTTATTTCTATAATTCGGCTAGTCTCCAATAGTTTTAAAGAAATTCTATTGTACTCGTATCAGGTGGACAAATGCACAGGCTCAATTTATTGTTTCAATATTACTACTGTTTCTTACATTATTATAATAGTTATCAGATGGTGAAGTAGATAATAACGTCATCCATATTTAGTCGCTACATTTACAGTTTGACGGCCTGGATCATTGGTGGAAATATTCTAGGACTTACGATTTCAAGGTAATATTATAAATAATAAATTTTGAATTCTGCTATTTGTTTTGTAGATTAACAACAACCAATTGCTGAAATAGGGTATTTTGCTATTTATGATACTGATTTAACTAACCATTAAAAAAAATAACCCTGCTGCATTGTTCAATTAAAGTTAAAGTAAAAGTAACAGCCTCTAATTTCTGTGAGGTTATTTTTGTTTTTATTTTGTCGTAATGGTTCAATTACGATATGCGAATTCCACAACCTCTTGAATGATTCCAAGCAACAGAATGAGGTTCATGATTGTTATTACATCTCATAAATCATAAATATTGTTCATTCACTATAATATATCATCAACGATAGCCTTTTAATATATATTTAACATTGTTGCCACGCTTGACAGGCGGGTCAGTTGCAATTTCAAGGTGGTAGTGTCATGCTGCAGCTATATTAGTAGTATAGTTGTAGCACGAATGGGTCGGCTCGACCGGGGAAGGACCACGCTCTCACAGAATACCAGCGTAAAATATCAGTTTGACACACAGTTCGTATGGTGAGTGTAGAGAACCGGAGACCCTTTTTACTGGAAAAGAGGCATTCCACCTTAGTCCTCACGTGTGACAACGCATCTGCATTTTGATTCGCAAACGAGGATAAATGTAGATGTTTATGGGCCACTGCAACCACTTACCATCAGGTGGACTGTGTGCTCGTTAGTCACCCTATCCTATAAAAAAATATTTTATGATTGTTCTTAGGCAAACGCTGCTGCTCATCTCATGTTTTGTTACCCTTTGGCGCTACTTACGAGACCCACTGATGTAGGGTAGTAGTAGGTATACCTGTTCTTACACCACAACTACACTTTAAATGTTGTTACTTAATTTTCCATAATATATTACGAGCAAAGTCGAAAGATAATTCAAAAGAATATGGTCAGGCTAATTTAAGTTTTAACGCGAATTTAAAAATTATGTGGAAAATTATTACCACTACCTTGTGGTTTAATTTTAACTTTCCGCAACTAACTTCAGTAAAGAACGACTAATGAGGCTTAAAGCCCATCCAGTGTAAGCGACGATGGCACCACCCGCAGTAAATGAGATGAGAAATTATGATCGTTCAACTGTGTTGACCCCTTTTGCACCCTTGAGTTTCCGTTGTGTTTTATGAAGTGTATATGAAGTGTGATATAAATAATTTAAAGTAACTAAGTTAACTATGGCGTCAATAGAAACTTTTTTTAAAATTATTTATAAAAATAGTTTTTATAATAGATTAAGGTTGAAATCGAGCACACACCTCACCTGATGGTAAATGTATACTGTGGCCCATAGGTATCTACATCTTCTATCCTTGAATAAGAATCAAAATGCAGATGCATTGTTAGTGACAACTTGTCACTCATGAGGACTAAGATGAATTGCCTCGTTTCAAGCAAAAAACAATATTTTCTTTTTACTAAAATTGCTTTGTAATAGCAACGTCTACTCCATTCCATAGGTAAAGTCATTTTATCGAACATAATTGTAATTTTATTCAATATTAATAATTTGTTTTATATGATAAATTTGTTATTTTTATTTTCTTAATTTAACATTTAAAAGTTATAATAACCATCTTTAGGCGCCGCACACAGAGAAGTCCGAGATAAAATTAAACACTTTATACTATACTAGCTGTACCCCGCGGTTTGACACCTCGCTTATTTTTAAAGGCGTTTACTGCCGGCTAGGAGCGACGCGCGCCGCCGAGTGTTGAATTAATATGATTGTTCATTATCCCTTAAACTATACGTTCAAATAACATGCTATAAAGAACAAAGTTTATAGTCATAGGATTGTCTTGATGATGAAGTAACTTTTTTTTCGTAAGGAATATGCCATGCCTAATAATAACGCTTATAAATCACTTTTCTATTTTCAATATTTTTTGTCACAAAATTGTCACCCTGTTATGGGTTATGTGTGAGAAATATGCCTGTGGTATTGCGGATTTTTTTTAGATGGAGTAAAGGTCTATATTTATGTAAAACACGTATAACTAACCATTACGCTAGCGCACGCGGATAAAGCAGTTCTTGAGCGCGTTTTCTTCTGACTTGTTTAATAAAAATCAATATTTTGGGCTAGCTGAATAGTGTAGCTTAATGTTAGATAGCTTTTAACATTCTTCGTGAATAGGGCTATAATAAACAAAAACAATTTATCAAATCGAAGGATATAATTCCAGAGATAGGCATGTTTAAACAAACAAAAACTTCTTCCGCTTTATTATTTATACTCGTAGTATAGATTCATCATCTTATATGTTTGTCGCTTTTCAATGTCAATTTTCCGTTTCATCGCGTTTCAAATCACAACGATACTGAAAAATTTTCACTTCAGATATCTTCGAGAAAGTCAAAGTTATGACAAGGTCAATAACTACTAGAGCAATAATATTGTGGTTAATATTTTCTGACTCCATTGCCCATTTAAAATGCTTATTCAATAACGCCGGGTTTATAGCTTGATATTTTTAGTTAAATAAAAAATATTTAAAAGGAAACTATCAACGTTTTCGTATGATTTAAAGTGACATATACTGTACTAGTTTGGCCTTTTAACTATTCCAGTAAATTCTTACTTAAATTAATGTTTGTGTGGGTTAGTTCTACCGACTTCAAAAAGGAGACAGTACTCAATTTGACTGTATGTTATTTTTTTATGTGTGTCACCTCATAATTTGATGAAGCTCTGACCAATAGTTTTTGAGTTATTCTTAATAATTTATATTGAAGTCGGTTGTTAAAAAAATAATTTTAAATTATTTTGCTTAAAAGTCTGTCAGTCAGGTAGATAGATAAATACCATCATTTTTTATGTAACAAAGTAGCATAGAACTTATTGCTGTGTTTATTTTCTACCGAGTTCAAAAAGGAGGAGGTACTCAATTAGACTGCATGTTTTTTTTTAATGTGTGTTACCTCATAACTTTTTTCTGGGTGAACCGATTTCGATGACTTTTATTATTTGAAAGATGGTGCTTTTCATGTATTTCCGTATAAATTTGATCAATATCTGTCTAATAGTTTTTGAGTTATTCTTAATAACTTATATTGAAATCGGATGTACAAATCTTTTAATTTTAAATTATGTTCTAGAAGTTAAGTCTCAGAAGCAATAACATAATTAGCAGCAAGTAATGATATTTACGCAAATACTACACATTTAAATGAAACTAAGTTAAACGGATTTTGTCGCATGAAGTAAAATATTTCAAAGTAACGATGTTTTAAGTACTTTACGGCATAAAATTAGCAACAGGTGGTTTAAATAAATTAAATAGTAGATTAAGTAAATAAAAAAAATACTTTCAATAAGTATTATGTAATAATCAATATTGAATAAAAATCATTCTATTCTATTCTATTCTTGTTTTTCTGCCTACTGCAGTCAATTAAGTACCACTGGTGAATGTCGGTACTAGGCAGACTGCCTCTTATTGTCGCCATTTTTCGATTTTTTATATTACCATAACTGCCATTAATAGCTACGCTCGGCAAAGCTTTCCTATTATGGGAGATGCTTATGTCCAGGGATGGGCTGTATTCGAGTAGATAAGGAAGAACAGTCTAGTTCTTTAAATATCATAATGCACTACGTGCAGGTGAGGATGTAAACGGGAAAAAAGTATTTACGTTCCTTTTTATCGAACCATTATCTTAACATTACTAAACCGACTTCATATTTTGTATATAAATAAAAAAAAACTTTTTTGTTTCGCGTCAAAGTTTTTACGGTCTTATTTATAATCGTTATCACTTACTTAAGTATTAATTTTACCTATACCTATCTGTTTCTATTTAAAAAGAAATAAGAGAGAGAGAGAGAGAGAGAGAGAGAAAGAATTTCTAAATTGATGTCGATTTTCATGAGTAAGGCCGATATAGATTTGATATACAGCTCCATATAAATAAAAAGCTTTGAACATGAAATCTATGTGTAGTGACGGCAAAGTGGAAACCGGCTTCTTGCTTTACCTTAGCATCATATTGTATTAAGTTTTAAAGTATGCCACCTTAAGTTTTTATATTTAACAATATTTTGTAAATACGGATTTTTTAAAATATTGTTTTATTGTTGGTTAATTTCATTAAAGAAATTAGTTTTCTTATTGAATCTTGTCTAAAGTAAAATCTCTATTTCTTTATATTGGTACAGTACGAAATAACCTTAGTGAAATTCGTATTTAGACAACCCTCCAATCAAATGAAATAACGCTGAGGGAACGTACGTTTTATCGAAATAAAATGTCAGTCTAGCGGATTCTTGCTAAAGAAAGGGAAATAGAAGAATTTTTGCTAAAGCGTACGAGTAAAAACCGCTTACTTGAGTTTAAACTAATTTTATTTGTGATTATTTATAGGTGTCATTTATATATATATTAGGGTTTTTAAATACTTTAAAGTTGTAATTATGAACCATATTATAACTATTACTTTTAATCAAGTATGGATTCTACAATAAAAAAAGTTTAAATATAAATATAGCATATGCGAGAGTGCCACACTTATTATAATATGTTTTTAAACACAACATTCATCGAGGTAGTTGTATCCAATTTAATATATCTGATTGCGCATAAAACTTAAATAATACCAAACATATGTTTGTAGGTGTTTAAAACTGTGTAAAATATGTCAATTGACATGTGTTTGTTATAACTAATTTTTATTCTCACAATTTGGGAAAAATGGATCGTTCAATAATGGGTGTTATTTAAAAGTTTAGCATAGTATTAATGTTTTTGTAAGCAGAGAAATATAATCTAACAGCAGAAATAGATAATTGGTCAGCAAACCATGGCTAGCAAAACATTATTAAATCAATCGGAAATTTTTGACATTCTGGACGGCTCTAATTTATTTAGTACAGCATATTAATTATATAATCTGCAATGAGTGATTCATGTTTATAACATTTTGATAAGCACTTAGAGGGTTGGCAATTAAAAAATAATAAAGTTTACTTTAACAGTACACCTAAGTTTAACCAAATACTGCTGGCCGCAGTAGTTATAGAAATACTTTCTTTGCTAACCAATTGTGAATCTTGCTGATCAATTAAGTATTTTGTGGATTGACTACTTATTAGGCAAAATCACATTGTTATAAGCCTATTTATGATAAAATTACTGAACATTATCAAGATTATTTGCGAAAGAAGAATTGCCCAATGCATTTTTTTATTGGAAACAGTATCTTTGAATGCTGACGAAATGTTTTAAATGCTGTTTTTTATGGCTAACCAAATTTTATTACAGCTTAATGTTTAATTAAGAGCGGGTACACATTGGGCGCTTTGAAACGCGCGATTTACTAACTCGCGTTTTGAGATCCAAAAGTCCCTATTGAAGTGTACACATGCAAGCGCGCGCTTGTGATCAAGCGCGCGTCGGACGCGCGTTCTCAGAATTTCGTTGGAACGCGCGTTGCGCGGGCGTCAGCTGCGCGCTTGTAGATACATGCACTGCCATTTTGCTGTACATTTGATCGCGCGCTTTCGTGTAGGGTGCACGTATATCATGGAGATACAGATTTATTTATCGACGAAATCCAAAAGCGTCCAGCTATATGGGACATGCAAAGTTCAGATTATAAAAATAAAATATTAAAAAAACGTAATTGGGAGGAAATAGTTGAAATTTTTAGTGACTGTGAAGACAATTTGGAAAAGAAAAACCTATGGGTTAGTATAATTATTTATTGATGTGTTCTATAATAATATCATGTTGTTTTGCCACTGTAATTTTCCCTCGTTCACAAAATAATTGGCAAATTTTTCTCTTGCTGTTCTAGCACATAAGCTGCCTCGTGGTAAATTTTCTAATGTAATCGTAGAGGTGAAACATAAAGTGTATCTTCATATCTGTAACCATCGCGCATTCGAACGTAATTTTGTAGTACTGTGCAAGCTTTTATGATACTCTCCGCGAAATCTATGTTTACATCTATCGGTCTATGAAATATTCGCCATTTATTGCTCATTATTCCGAAAGTACATTCAATATAGCGCCTTGCTCTCGATAATCTGTAATTGAAAACTTTTTTTGTGTGTGTGAGTTGTGTTCCTCCATACGGCCGCATCACATTCGACATAATTCCAAATGCTTCATCGCCGACGAACACATGAGGCAATGGAGTTCTATCGATATTTGATATAGGCTTGGGGTTAGAAATGTTTAACTTATTATTCACAATCCGTTTAAAAAATTCGGAATTTTTAAAAATAGCAGAATCACTGGTTTTGCCATAGGATCCGACATCAACGTATACAAAACAATAATTTGCATCACAAACTGCTAGTAAGACTGATGAGAAGTATGTTTTATAATTGTAAAAAAGCGATCTTGTATATTCTGGTTGTATTAGCTCAATATGTTTCCAGTCAATCGCACCAATACAATTTGGGAAGTTAGCGTATTTCTTAAAACCTTCTTCTACTTCTTTCCACTTTTCTGTTGTCATTTCAGACATAGATGTAAACTTCAATTTGCTCCATAGTACTTTACAAACTTGTTCCACTATCTTTATAATTGTCAATTTTCCAAGACGGTATCCGTAATGCAAATCACCGAAAGAGCAGCCTGTGGCCAAGTATCTGTCAAAATAAAAATGGTTATTGTTTATTTTCAGGTGGTACACTTATGAAAAAATGGAAAAGCATTCGGGAAAATTATCTTAGGGAGTCTAAGAGGCAAAAAAAGCTTCCATCTAGTCTGGATCTTCCAAACATACGCCATATGTGTATTACAGGAAATTACAATTTCTTGCGAATTCTACAGCATATAACGACACAGAGAGCAATTCTGTGTCGTTATATGCAATCTTATATCTATATACAATCTTCTGGCACAACTGGTTCAGATGTAGATAATATTATAGACAATGCAGACTTAATGCCACCTCCTAAAGATCAAATGAAAGGCCCAAGGAAAAGACAGAAAATAAATGCTGTAGATAAACAAATAGTCGACATTTTACAGAAAAGTTTAAATGCAAGGGAACAAAATGAAATGGGGCGACTAACTAAAAAAGACGATGATAAACTATTCTGTTTGTCATTGTACAGTGAATTAAAAAAATTGCCCGAAAATCGACGCTTAACTACAAAGATTGAATTACTCAATGTCATTAAAGAATCACAGAATTATCATCAATCATTACCACTAGAAACTAATCATCACCAATACACATATTCTACACCGACATATTCTGGATATACTACTGCTAGACCATCAACAACACAACAGTGGGCTAACACGCCGCCACCACCGCCGTCATCATGGTCACCGTCACGTTCAGCCTCCAGCCAAGATTCAGATAACTTAGATTTATTTGAATAAACAAATATACTTACCTTAACGTTATAACGAGTTTTTCTTCTGTGGAAATCGAATCTCTCAAAATCGTTGAATCACCAGTAATATCTACTTTAATAACATGGAGTCAAATGATTTTATGGACATTCTAAAATAATTAAAAAACTTAGGTTCATATTGCCTTAATTTTAGATACAATGTTACAAACATTCCATGCGTCCATTTTGTATCCATCTCGTAATATTGGGTGCACCCAATATTCTCTTAGCCTCTGCCGTCGTCTTTTATAGCGACGGTATAGAAGCCACACATAAGCGATCACTTCGAAGTCCTTTTCCGAACTGAACTAGTAGTATGGACACCTTGGTAACGCTCGTTAAACGCCGTGCTAAGCGCGCTGTATGTATGCTACAAGCGCGCGCCCAACGCAACGACGAGCGCCCAATGAGTACCCGCTCTAACTCTCTTCAGTAATGGCAAACAACACTCTCGTATGTCAGACCGGATAGCTTTAAAATGTAGATGTCTGGTATGTCATTGCCAATTCGTTTACCAAGCGTGACGATTGCGATGAATTTGCGGTACTATATAATTGAGGTTGGCAGGATATTGTTTATACCTAGGCTTGATGTTAGTCACACTTCGTGGATATATCTGCTCTTACCTGCTCTTACCGTTACAATCCCTTTGTACAAGCATCTTCTGCATCTAATATACCACAAGTTTTAAGTAAAACTGTACTAAATAAAGAGAATCTAGCTCATTACTATGCAGATATCTTCAAATGAGGATAATGAAGATCCAGAAACTTTATGAGTGATTTAAAAGGTCTGCTATAAACCCAAGAAATTGTAAAGAAGTTTTTAGAAAATTTAATTTAGAGACCTACCGCATATTTAAGGTTCCTAAGATACTTTCATATTTTTTAACATAAGATTTGCACGAAATTAGATTTTTTAACAGAATAAGATAAAATTTGAACAGCATTTAAGAAAACAGTGTCTATAGTTACTCAATTATTATACATTTATGCATTAAGTAGAGTTTTTAAAAATCTGTTAATAATAATTTTTGTGTATTTACTGTTTCTTTTGGCGGTTATTTTGAAGGCAAGTAATATGAGTTATTACTTAGTCAAAAATTGATTTAGTATAATTGTATCTTTATAATATCTTTGAGTAGTAATTTCTGACTTCATATCAAGATGAATTTTAAGGAAATATTTTAAGGCGCTGTCAGTTTAGAGTTAGACTGAAATTAAGGGCGTGAACGTGCACAGCACAATTTTGTACTCCATGGAGTTGTTCCTCGCTTTTCTACACTACTTACCAAATTTATTTTAGAAAGAGCTTGGAAGCGGCCACCTCATTCCCAAGAGTTATTATCAACCACGCATTCATTCAAATTTTAATAACACTTTTTATATAACCATTCATATTATAATAACCCTTTAATACAGTTTTAGGTTTATAAAATATTTAAACTTGTATGTTTTCCAAGACTTTGTTGCACTAGCGTTTACTTTGCCCTATAAACGAATTACTGACTATGTAGAGTCAATAAATTGGTATCACTAGCTTATGTATGTTCCTGGTGTTTACAGAATGTCTTTCACTAATTTATAAAAACTTATTTTGATAATTGCAAATTTTCGTAAATATATTGAGAGAAAAATATTAATATATATTTTTTATTTTTCTCTGAGAGACTTTCTCAGTTTAAGGTTGAAAATACCTAGCTCTAAAGGAAAGCTTTCTGAAAATAAGTATAAAATGACGAATTATTTATAATATTATCAATAAATACACAATGTAAATCTACGCGTACGTGTAATTTTACGCACTTTACGTAAATTGCTTTTATGCTACCAACAAAATTATATGTCAACGTAACCCATTAGGTACATACACATTTGAGTTGGGTCGACGTAGTAGGGTGGTTCTTTGAAAGTATTCATTGTGCTGCTTTTTTATTACATATTATAACACATCATTACTGTGTTACTTATACGTTGTATTTACGGGTGCGTAAAAATATATAAAATACATGTAATTACTAAATACATTTCATTATACTTATACGAAATTTAAACTTAAATAAACTTATTCGTCCATATTTTTCATGTTATTTTTGCAGTGCAGTAGACTGTCGTTCCACCTCTTTAACACGAAATCGCTTGTACTTGCACGAAGGTCTTGAGTGAGTGCAGTAATGCTGCTTGGTCCTGGATGAATCTCCGGCACGATTGTGTGAACACATCCCCGATATCACTGGTGCCTATTGCCGCAACGACGTCACATTGAAAAACACGGGCCTGCAGCATTCCCACGGCTCTTAACATCTATCTTCAGTTAAATGTCAACGTTACATTACAATAAAATGTCAAATTAGATATAAAAATAAAATAAATAGCGTTTTTTAGCAAAAAAAAACAATTACTCTGAGTACAAAATTCGCTCCCTCTATGTTTCATTTATTATAGCATTAGAAAAAAGAAGGTCGTAGAAGCAGGAGTGTAAACAACTTTTAAAACAACTTATAACACAAAGTTGTTGGTGAAACTTCTTCGTGTTCAACATATTATTTCACGATCATCATCAAATTTGGATGAAAATGTTTCACTAACTCTTTTTATGAATATTCCTCCCATATCATCAATTATGCCATCAAGTAGGCGAAACCTTTCTTCTTCTTTAGTTACAGGAGAAAAGCAAGATTGCCATATAACTCACAAATTTTATACGATTATTACCTGCAACGTCTGCAGTTTTGTTAATTATATAAGTTTTATAAGTAGGTGTACCTGCAAGCCAGGACTCCGAAACTTGCTTAAAAATATTTATGATAGACATCTGTTTTGTATGGGAGATATTATTACGTTGTCAGGGTTTGGGCTTTGGTCAGGTTCAGGAATTGAATGTTGTGAGTCACTCGCGCACGCACCGAGATTATCCATTGTTAAACTAAACGTAATGCTTTGTACCAACAACTCATAAACAACAGTAGTAATAACGGTAACAAAACAATGAAAATGAAAAAGAAAAACAGGAAAAAAATCATAAATATGTCTGTGTCTAGCCTTAGTCTGGCGGAGCATCATATCGATGGTAGCAGGGTGAAATTGAGGGTATATCAATAAAGACCCCCACTTGTTTGTGCAGTATAAAGTTCAGTGTAGGTGCCGAGCGTGGGAGATTTCGCCTAAGTCATTCTACGAGTGAAGTCATGCTACGAGTGCTAAGATATAGTCGTGGTTCTTTCCGTTGTTGTGGTTCTTCTGGTGCAGGCGAGGAAGATGGTGTTGCTGAGAGGCTGCTGTGTATCACACTAATATGTGTTGTGTTCCTGTTGGTTTGCATCCTTTGGTGCTATCATGTAATTACGCCCCTCCCGTTACACTGGTGTGTGATTGTGGCGGGGACGTGTTACGGTGTGGTCGAACTGTAATTGTTCTATAATGAATGTAGTTCGTTACGTTGTCTTATTACTGATAATTATTAATTGCGTAAGCAAGAGAGCAAGTGGAACATCCGCTCTCACATTTTTACTATTTTTGACATTTAACCTTTCCTGGTTTATTTCCGAAATCAGAAGTGGGATCTCCTTGCTGTATTTTCGACATGAGAAATGGGATCTTCTGATGTATTTCCGACTTATGTATACATTGTGTTATAAGTGCATCTTTATTTACAAGAAACCGTTTCTTTTGCTAACATTACAATTATAATTTACAAGTGAATGACAATCACAGATTATTTATGCAAAATGATAGATTACATCATAAACGGTTATAGAACGGGCATTACGATTTATTTTGATTTTAGTACAATAACAAATAAATTAAAAAAACTTGGCGTAAAAATATATAGACAAATGTATCATCAATCTTAACTGTATTAGTCTGAAAGCAGGCGATGAATTTTGGTAACATCAAGCAAGTTGAAATTGTGAAAAAACTTAATTTCGTCAATTCGCGAATCCAGCCCGCGAGTCTGGCAGAGTGTTTGCGGTTATTTTGTTACTGCGTAGCATATAACATGTGCAAAAACAATTCCAAACAATGTTTTTTTGGCAACTTGATTTCTTTTTTATCTTTTAACTTAGTTTTTATATAATTCAAAAAATATCCCAGACGTTTTTGTCGGTTATAAAGTATTACCAGACCTTTCCAAAAATATTTTATTAAAATTCCCAAAAATATACTTTTGGCAATTTCAAATTCCAAATCACCAGACAAATTTAGCGGTTTTAAACAATTCCCGGACGTGAATAACGGTTACAAATGAAAACGACAAAAAAATCTAATGCGCGATCATAAGTACGAGAAAGATAGCTTATCGAGGCATGCCGGCAGTTGATGGGGGTCCAAGCTCCTGTGCGATTGAAGCGTTGTGATTGGGTGTTGAGAAACCGCGTGTTTCCAGTATAAATCCGGCTCTTTTTTTCTTTTTTTTATAGAATATGGGTGACAAAAGAGCACATAGTTCTGATTGTAAGTCGATGCTGAAATTCTCAGAAGCAGTTCGCAGTCGGGAATTTTTCACCCCCATGCCTCGAAAAGTAGGTAAAGGCGTTGGCCTGTGCCCGATCTCTCTCCAGTCGTGTCAGGTTTTGTCCCATCGGAATGTGAGAGTGGGAAATTAGAGAGTGCACTTGTACCTGCGCAAACAGTTGTGTACCATAATTCTATTTTTTTATAGGGTAAGAGTGACAAACGAGCACACAGTCCACATGATGGTAAGTGGCTGCTGCGGCCCATAGGCACCTACATCCATCTTCGATTACGAATCAAAATGCAGATGCGTTGTCACCCGTGAGGACTAAGTTGGAATGCCTCGCTCCTATTAAATAGGGTCTCCGGTTCTCTACACTCACCATACGAAACACAACAGCGTTAAGCTGCTATTTTACGCTGGTATTTTGTGAGAGCGTGGTTCTTCCCCGGTCGAGCCGACCCATTCGTGCTACAACTATACTAATAATTTAGCTGCAGCATGGCTCTACCACGTATAAGTATACTGCGTGGACGCCTACTCTACGTCTACTAGACGGTTAATCTCCGTTGACAATGGTCGCCGTGACCGAAATTCGGATTGCAGGACCCTGTATGTAAATAGTTCCGTACCCTGTATGTAAATAGTAGTATGCCTAGATATTGGTTTTGTTCACTATCTTGTCAAATGTTTACCGATTTATTAGGTTCGTAACAAAAATAGTGTTTACAAAAGTGTTTATACTGCATATTATACATTTAAATTATCCGTGATATTTTTATTATTAAATGACACAATTTTGTAATAGAAATCCGAATATCTCCTCATAAAAATTTTCTCTATAAAAGATATCCGAAATCCAAAAAAAATTAAATCAGTAATAAGCAGGTCAGGCGTCTACTTCGGGTGCTCCTTTTATTTTGAGCAGTCCAGTGTTCAGTATTTTGCCTAGAATTATCGTAAAAAAGTAGTGTTCTTGAGGAATTGGTACGTTTTAATTGTTTGGAAGCGAGAGTGTTCATAGTTTGCAATGTTTGAGCCGTGATAGCTCAGGGGATAAGCGCTCGCTGTATATTTCACAGAATGCGTGGAACGCGGGTTCGATATCCGCCGGTACCAATGAAATTCTTAATAGCAATTATAAGTGCTGATTTACTACGTGCTTGGCGGTGATAAAAACATCGTGGAAAACCCGCATGTCTGAGAAATAAGAAAAAAATATTTTGAAGATAATATGTGAAGTTCTCCAACACGCATTGGGGCATTGCGGCGGACATTTCCTTGACCTAAAACCCTCTCAGAAGTGAGAGGAGGCTGTGGGACCGTGTGGCCAGCCTTAGGATCTGTCCGATCTGTTCCAATGAAATCGTTATTTCCCATTATCACGGCTGAGTACACCACGATCGTGCAGGTTTCTTAATTCTAGTCTCTCCTACCGTAGGGAAGTTGTAGCACTTCATTGTCGTTTTGCGTGTTCATGTCGGACAAAACAATAGAAATTATTTTTCATAATAGATACAGTGAAATTAAAAAACCAAAATATGACCTCGGCAAAACAAATTAACAATTGATTTTTCCCCTGAACTAGCACTGGTAAAACATTCATAGGAAAACATGTTTAAAGTTCTGATTTTTGACCGTGTGACGTATCGTGTTTGCACTGTTAAAAATTATGTTGAAGTGAAACATGTATAACATTTAATAGTACAATACATGTTTTACATGATGACATGAAAGTGAGTAGAAAGATTATTTGAGTAAACAATCACCATCTTTTATTTTATTTCGTCATAATTTAAGAGGGTCAATGATAGCAATTTGCAATGAATTTTTTACTAAAAAATTTGCGGGCGTGCGCAATAAAATATATCGAAATAAAATAATTAAATGAATGATATAGAAACGGACAGAAAATGAATATACAAGTAAAAGAAAACTTTGCGGTCACGCGCACAAAATCTCATAAAATGTCATCGTGATTGGTTAAATGGTATAGGAATGCATACGAATAAAAAAAAAACGATTATTTTCATGTATAAACATATCACCAGATGCCTATATACATTTGAAAATACCGGTCTATTTGTGTCGACTTTGTGTTTACCAACTTATATGGATAACACCAAAAACAAGTTTAAAAACAAATTGTAAGACAAATTAATAACAGTGCGAACGTTAAGCTTGACATATCCATGACATAACATGTACAATTTATAGCATAACATGATTTACATAGTTTTGTAGAGTGAAAATGCTACCATCAACAAAACATGTGTGAATTATTAAAACTAACATTTTGAAACATTATTAGTTGGATGTTTTTTGGTCCGAACACAAGGTAAAGCTACCAAAACCTAAAACTAATCTTAACATTGAACCATCTAACTCGAATGTAAGATATCGAATTAACCGGTATCAGAATACGATCAGCAAAGACCATTAAAATGGTTAAATTTTAAATTCTAGGATAGCTTTTCAGTATTTTAAGAATTGCAGACAGGTTTAAGCGGCAACTGACACCTGCACAGTAGTTGTCACTATATTATCGCCGATATATGTTGTTTAACGTTATTCTTATATTTAGCTTGGGATTATTTTCTAAAATATTTTTAATAATTATTAAGTTTACTGTCGTCTTCAGTTAGTATCGAGGCCCCTGTAAATCTATTTTATAAAAGTTTTAAAAGGAGCAGTCTTTTTGTATTAAAAAGCATAGTATATTGCACCAAGTAGACAAGGAATTTCATTCTGTTCGTACGCGAACGAGAGCAGACGAAGCAATAGGATATGTGCAACTTCAAGGTATGTATTTCTTTTATACTGAAAATATAAAAAGCTCTGAATTCGATTGAACTGAACCGTGCATCTTGCGGTTAGATGAGAAAATTGAATAAAAATGTAGTGTACGATCTATCAACTATAAAAATTATACCTTATATGTAACTAAAATCTCATCGTTTGAAAAAAAAACTAATTTTGATAAGTAGGTATGTAAGTAAAATATGTAACAGCAAGTATAGTATGTTTTTTTTATAGACTAAGGGGGACAAACGGCACACAGTCCACCTGATGGTAAGTGGATGCTGTGGCCCATAGACATCTTCATTTATTCAAAATGCAGATGCGTTGTCACCCTGAGGACTAAAGATGGAATGTCTCGTTTCCAGTAAAAAGGGTGTCCGGTTTTCTACACTCACCATACGAAACACACCAGCCTTAAGCTGCTATTTGACGTTAGTTTTCCGTGAGAGCGTGGTCCTACCCCGGTCGAGCCGACCCATTGTCATTTTTAACTGAGTACTTACTTCTGTAAAAAAAATCGAACATTAAAGGTCATCCGTCACCAGGCTCAAGTAGATTATTATTATAATCATTATACAAATCTTTGATTTATCACTAATTTACAAAAAAGTATTATTTTTAAGGAATAAGGGTGTGAAACAAGCACGGAGTCCACCGGATTGTAAGTGTATGTTGTGGCCCATAGAAGACATGTAAATCTTTCCTCGAGTAAGAATCAAAATGCAAATGCGCTGTCACTCCTGAGAAATTAAAGTTACGGCCTATAAAGTAACAACAGGTGGAAGGACTCCACTGCACATGTCCCAAAAGTTTCAAAATCATAAAATTATTGTTATATTAATTAATATAGAATGAGAATAGAATAGAATAGAATAATTTTTATTCAATATTGATTACAAGTAATTCTAATTGACAGTTAACGGCTCCGTGGCGCAGTGGCTTAGCAATGAGTTGTTGCACTGGGGGTTCGAATCCCGCACGGAACAAGTATTTTTATGGTCTACAAATAATTTTTCTGGGTATGGATGTTTGTCCTCGTGAAATTTATGTCTGTAAACTGCCTTCACGACACAGGAGGTATAATCCTAGCGTATGGGAAACATTATTTTTAAAAAGTCATATTTTTACTTTACCACTGGTTCCAAAAAAACCCAGCGGGATTATTTTAAAATAAATTCTACTGTTTAGGCCAAATATGGGCATTTTAAATTTGCATCAAATAACGCTTGACTCGGCGCGTCACCCGATGGTATTGCGGTGACGTAAAAGCCACCGCGGAGGGGGGGGGGGGGGCTGTGTGCCGCTTCCCGGCATTTGGCCGCGTGGGCGGCAACAGTGGGCGGTGACAGTTCTAAAGTTGAGCAGTGTGTCACCTGTTTTGGGTTCGATTAACGCTGATTTAGTTAAATTTAAAGTTAATTAATGTACAATAAAGTTGATAAACTACTATAGTGAAATAGACGCAGAAAGTCCAATTGGTGAACGCCCACTGGAGGGATCGCACATGTGGAGAAAAGCAGCGCCTGTGGATCTGCTGTCCGACTACATCGGTTAAGTCAGTTGACATTTATACACACTTTCACACACTACTTACATACACCTCACTTACCACCTGACTGGTACCGTGTGGTCAACCCTACCTCCGTAACTCGGTAAGTTTTTGTTTGCTTAGCAGCCATTAATAATAATCCATAGGCCATTGGGCCCGACCCTCTGTTGCTTCTCGAAAGGGCTACTATGGGCCCTAGCCCAGTCGACCTTTGCTGGGGCAACTGGGGGCCGTAACATTTTCTGGTAGCAGAGCGTGGTTAATTGTTTCTACAATGACGCCCGGCCGTAATACGTAATAAAAATATTTTTTGTGTTTTGTTAGCGGATCGGTGGGTAGAATTAACCACGCCCGTTAGGTTGCGCAAGCGGGAGTGTAGTTTAGGGTTAGGTACCCACGCGTCAGGTATTTCGGGTAGGTAGATAATTATCGTTATCACATAATCGTATAATAATCGTTATCTTATAATTATAGTAGATATTAATTGCCGAAGGGTCGATTGCCTGAGCGAGGCATCTTTGCTGACCGATTGTAGTGTGTACTTGCCGTGTAGTGTAATTTGTATTTAATTTAATAAATAGTAATTTGTATTTGTAGTGTAATTTGTATTGAGTTTAATTTGATTGTAATTTGTATTTAGTAGTGATGCCATCGCACATGCTACCGGCGCTTCGCCTGCAGGCGGAGCTGCGCTGGGCCGCGAACGCCCATAATTTGGTAGGGCGACCCGATCGGGTCCATAGTTTAGGGAAGCGGCTCGAGCAGGTCGATGCCCGAAGGGCCATAGTGGAGGAGGCTTACACAGAGCTTGTGGCCTCGGATGCAAAACAGGGAGTCCTAAACTCCTGCCTCGCGGACTACGAGCAATTCTTTTCGCTCACGGATGACATGATCGAGGCGGGGGCCAAGTATGCTAATGAAGCGCGTGAAGCTCGGCTGAGTGGCCTGCCCGAGTCCCCTCGGAAGCAGCCTACTCAGCCGGAGCTATTGGGACGACTCCCAACTCTGGACCTGCCAAGGTTCTCCGGGGTCCTCTCCGACTGGATGACCTTTGTTGGCCTTTTTGATAGCCTAGTGGACGCCCAGAGGGACTTGACACCAAGCCAGAAGATGGCGTACCTCCTAGCCTCACTGGAGGGGGAGGCCCTGGGCGTCGTCGGCCATTTGAGATTGTCGGTCGATGCCTACCCGACTACCCGGGACCTCCTCGCCGGAAGATACGCCAACGTCCGGCGAATCGCGGAAGAATACGTTAGGCAGCTTCTAAACCTCCCGCTGCTTAGGGATCGGGCCAGACTACGTTCGGATTTCGTGAATCCAGTCTTGGTGGCCTATAATGCGTTGAGGCGGCTGGATTTACCGGTGGACGAGTGGTCCTCTTTGTTGCTCCACATCGTGCTGTCCCGCCTGCCTCTCGACCTTCGGATACATTTTGAGGAAAGGTACGGCGGGGACGGCGCCTCCTATATTCCGCCCTTCAGAGATCTGCTGCGGTTCTTGGAGGAGCAGTGCCGGCAAATTGAGAACGCAGCGGGCACCGTCGACGACTTACGGGTTGCAAACCGAGTCGTGCCCAGTGAGACGCGGAATCCGCCGGGCAAGTCGGCGCCAACCCCCCTAAGTCCGATCGGAGCTCCCGCTAGAGGGCGCTGCCCCCTACCATCTTACAGCGGCTTAACGGCCAGGGAGGCGCCCCCCTGCTCCTATTGTCGAGCATCCGATCACCGAGTCACGTCGTGCCCGAAGTTATTGGGTAAGCCGGTTCCGGCGAGGCGAACTATCGCCAAGGAGCGCCGCTGGTGCTACTCGTGCTTGGAAAGGCACCTTCAACGAGACTGCCTGCACCAGCGGCCCTGTCCGCACTGCCAGGGCAACCACCATGCCGTTTTGTGCCTGGGTGTGAACGGCGCTTCCTCTCGGGGCGCCCCCCACGGGCGGGGGCGCTCAGCCACGCCTTCTGTCGGGCGACGCTCGGCGCTCGCCTGCAGGCCACCGTGCCCCTGGTTTTGAAGGGGGCCCCTCCCCCGACCCGTCGGGGGTCGTTCCCCAGGGGCGGGGGGGTCGTCGCCCTCCCTCAGCGTTTTGAGAGGAACTTTATGGCCACTCAGCAGTCAGCTAGACCCTTCGCACCACCGTTAGCTGAGTGGCCGCGGCTGGGGTACTACGGTCCCCCTTTGATCGGTACCGCTACTACGGGGTTCCTGCGACCTCGAATGTTTCGTAGTTGTAGTGGTTGTGAGTAAAAAGGTGAATTTAATATACTCTTTGAATACGTGTACATATGTTTTTGTAAATATATTCAATCATTATGTTTGCTTTATTGAAAAGAAAATTGAAATTGAGTAACACTATTTGTGCCGAAGGAAATAAAAATCAATCCTCTCTTTGTTTTCACATTTTTGATGGCGTTATTGAAGATATTTATTTTGGAAAAAAATATGGATATTTCTTATGTTTGTCGTTTTGCTTAATTTATCTGTTTTGATCTATGCGCATCAAGAAATAAATTTGTTGCAGTTTGTTTTCAAGTTTTACATATTGGTTTTGAGAAACTTGGTTGAAATATAAACATAGAGCTTCATGTTTAGAAAAGCTAGCTAGTTATGATATTATCAGATTGAAATCAGTAAACGGTTATATGGTAGTTGGCTTGATTATGTCTACTTGCGTGAACAAAATCATACTTAGGCCTATCTGTGCGTTTTCGTGTGCCTCGCCACTACGGCCGTTCACTGGGAACTTGTAAGTGCCCTCAGCACTGAGGCCTTTGTGACCATGCTGGGCCGCTTCGTATCGCGTCGCGGTTTGCCGGACCGGATCTGGTCTGACTGCCGAGCGGATTGTGGGGGCACGGATAGATATTTGAAAGAGGTCGCCGAATTTCTGTCCAGCGACAAGTCTTGTTTGGGTGCTGCGATGTCCAGGGGGGCATCCAGTGGAGGTTCGACGCTCCGGCTTGCCCGCACTGGGGCGGTATTTTTGAAGCGGTGGTTAAGGTTGCAGGATCTGATGGAGTTGCCTAGGGTGGCCGAGGTTTTAGTTGGAGATTCGGTATTGCCACGTGCCGTCACGACCTTATCCCGTTTGCCAATTTGCTCGCGGACATAAGTCCTTATGTCCGGGACGGGGGTTTGTTTAGGCCAAATATGGGCATTTTAGGACCGTTAGTAAGTTGGGCGCGGCCAGTGTCAAGTATTGTGCGCGTCCGCCGCATTGTCGATATGACGGAATTTGCTATCGAATATTTGGGTCGCGTTTAGACCGCCTCGAATTGAGTTGTCTGTTTTGAGCGTTTTAAGTGATAACGAGGCTTATCTTTGAGTTTTGAGTTATTAATTTGGCTTCGATTGCCATTAATTTGCGTGGTCAAGTTGTTTGTGTGGCATTTAATATCGTAATAAGAGAATTTTGCCTAATCGGGCGGAACACAAGAACTTTGTGTCCCGAGAGAAGGTTGCGTTTGTATTCTATTATAATTTTGTGCTAAGTGAACATGGGATATTGAACTTTGACCGACAGTTCTTAAGTTGAGCAGCGTGTCACTTGTTTTGGGTTCGATTAACGCTGATTTAGTTAAATTTAAAGTTAATTAATGTATAATAAAGTTGATAAACTACTATAGTGAAATAGAAGTATAATGTCCAATTGGTGAACGCCCACTGGAAAGATCGCACATTTGGAGAAAAGCAGCGCCTGTGGATCTGCTGTCCGACTACATCGGTTAAGTCAGGTGACATTTATACACACTTTCACACACTACTTATATACACCTCACTTACCACCTGACTGGTACCCTGTGGTCAACCCTACCTCCGGAACTCGGTAAGTTTTTGTTTGCTTAGCAGTCATTAATAATAATCCATAGACCATTGGGCCCGATCCTCTGTTGCTCGTCGAGGAGGCTACTATGGGCCCTAGCCCAGTCGACCTTTGCCGGGGCAACTGGGGGCCGTAACATTTTCAGGTTACATCTATACACACTTTCGCACACTACTTACATACACCTCACTTACCACCTGACTGGTACCCTGTGGTCAACCCTACCTCCGGAACTCGGTAAGTTTTGTTTGCTTGTCAGCCGTTTTAGAATAATTATCCATAGGCCATTGGGCCCCGCCCTCTGTTGCTCCTTGAGGGGATCACTCATGGGCCCTGGTCCAGTGGACCTTTGTCGGGGCAACTAAGGGCGTGAACATCTACAGTATATATGACAAACTATTTTCAAAAATTTTTTTAGAAAAAGTTTGGAAGCGACCACCTCATTCCCAGGGCTTATTATCAAGCATGTGTTGATTTATATTACAATAACCCTTAAGAACCAATTTAATACAGTTTTTGTTTAATAAAATATTTAAATTTGGTAATAGAGAGACCTCGTATATTTTCTGTGACTTTTTTGTAATGGCGTATACATTGATCCAAGAATGAATTAATAACTCTGTGGTGTCGAGAAACTGGTATCAATAGCTTGAATTTGTTCCTAGTGTTAATAGAGTGTATATCACTTTTTTTTTACTAAACATTACTACTATACACATTTTTGTTTTTGTGAACATAAAATAAATTTTCGTAAATATACTGAGAGGTCAAAATTAATATTTTTATTTCTTTAAATTTTCTCTAAGAAATTCTCTCGGTTAAGTTATTTACCTCTTATGGCCCTCTTCTGCAAAACAAAACTAATTTCTAAATCAGCCGCATTTCCCCAAAGCAAAACCCCATAATACATTATGCTATGGAACTTACTTAAATAAACTAATCTAGCTTTCTTGGCACTAGTGAGATCTCTAATCTTTTTACAGCATAAACTGCAGAGCTTAGTCTGCTTGCTAGTTCGGATATATGGGGGCCCCCTGAAGCTTTGCATCGAGAGTGATGCCAAGGAATACAGGATTCAATAGGCCCAGTTCTTTACCATTAAAAACACATTGTTGATTTTGAACATTGGTATAGGTTGTAATGAATTTATAACTATATTTTACGGCCGGGTAAAGTAAAACATTAATGGCGATAAAATATAAATGTATTTTGTCACAAATATGTCTGGTATTACTTACAAGTTATCGAAATTTCTAGGTATATTCACAGAGGTCTTTAGAACTCGGAAACCTCTAAGGTCTTTGCTTAGAGCCGATTTCATGCTGACACTACATTTCCGAATAACTGAGTCACCACATGCGATTTGGGTCTAATTAGATATAGCATTTCTTTTTTTATATTAATGATATGACCACATAATAATATACAAACTGCTTGTGCTATAAGCCGCTCCAACGTAGCTTAAAATTATTATGCTACGATTGTGATAAGAAAGGTTCACGACATTCGTAAAATGGCGGATTCAATCCCACATATAATTTTCGATCCTTAACCATTAGGTTACTGTCGCTTCGCAAATCTCTAATTCACTTTAAAATGTGTATTACTGCTGAAATATATTGGTGCTTCTAAGTGCACGATATTACTATTATACAGATAGATAGGTGCCTTGGGTCCGTAATACGTTGGCCATGGGATCTAGGCACTAGAGGATAGGCGTTTCGGTAAATCTTATCTAATAAAAAAGGGAAGGAGGTGTTTTCGTATCCCAAGGAAAGGTCGCCAAGGAGCAACTGACATTTTCGGAGTCACGGATGTAATGCGAAAACGTTCTCGTGCCCTGTAGATAGCGGCGAAGGTGTAACACAGAATTCGACATAAGACATATTAAGATGTAGGCATTTTTGCAAACTTCAAAAAAGGTCACGATCATTACGGGGTCATCATCATCGCCATCATTGTGCGCATCAAAATCGAAGTTGTACACTAATTTTATGTGTAAACGTAATGATTATATGCTTTATGTGTAATATCTACGACAGAATATTTAATTTTAATTGGGAACATAAATATGGTAGACACTGTTTATAGTGCTTGTAAGACTAAATGCAAGGGATGTAATATGATATTTATTTCATTATATTATATATATATATATATATATATATATATATATATATATATATATATGTATATATATATATATTATTATACAATGTAAAGACATATTATATATATGCTTTATTAAAAAACATAATAAAAATAACAATAAAAACAAGTTTTTTTTTCTATAAAAGGTAGTTGAAAGCAGACTCGAAATAATTTTTGTAACTTACAATGCGGTCGCGGTACGTTCGTTAGAAAGAAGCTATATGTTCTCTTGCCAAAACGTTATCGTAACGCTTCATTTAAACACAGTACACGTTCTGAACAGCAGCACGCTTCCTGTTAATCTGACACCACAGTAAAAGGAGCACGGCGCTATTTTGTTTCAGCCTGATACAAAGCATTACATTAATGAAAGTAGGTAATTTGTAACACTAAACTGTAAGAATAAGTACTTACTTCTTGGAAATATTCGAATTTGGTTGTAGTAAAACTTGCATTAGACACTCTTCTATTGCATGTTATGAACTAATAACTGTATTTCTTAACACGTATTTGACTCAGGAAACTATTTACCTAAGTATTTAAGAGAAAAAGCACAAAAGCATTAAGCTGCTATTTTACCAGCGTAAAATAGCAGCTTAATGCTGCTGTGTTTCGTATGGTAAGTGTAGAGAAACGGAGTCCCTTTTTACTGGAAAAGAGGCATTCCATCTTAGTCCTCAATGCTGACAACGGATCTGCATTTTGATTCGCAAAAGAGGATAGATGTAGATGTCTATGGGCCACAGCAATCACTTACCATCAGGTGAACTGTGTGCTCATTTGTCACCCTATTTCTATAAAAATAGAGAGCCGACTGAAATAATTTAGTGGTGACCAAGCCTGCAGTGATGTTTATAGATATTCTTGTTAATCGCGACTTGCGAAAATTATAAATTAAATGGTGCCTGCATTTATCATACGATTCGAGCGGTTCCCACTGGAAACTGAAATACAACTGGGGGTGAAAATCATGACACCCACCGCACACTCCATCAAACACGTTCTCCTAAGGCCTAAGTCGCTTAGGTTGAGACTAAAGTATACGTATAGCGTATCTACTTCGTTCTCATATACAGATGTGCTGTCACCTCTAAGATGGAATGTCTCACAGCCTGTAATTGTATGTACTGGCCCCATATACTCAACAAAGGAGAATATACGAGTAGCAGTGTTCACACTGTGTATTGGCAGAAATAGATAAGAAGGCGGTGCTGAAATTAAAGTATAGCTGAATTGTTTCTCTTAAAAAGTCTGCGACAACAAGTACAATATAGATAATAAAAAAAATCATGGTCACCTATTGCGCTATTCGGTTCTACAAGAGTATTTTTGATACAATTTAAAATAAAAATTTAAAATGTTGTCCTTTTAATTTATTTTTAAAATAAAAGTAGTATCGAAATAACTATTTTATTCGGTACATTGCTGCCTGCGCAATGAACTCCCCGAGTACGAAGCGCGGAGACCATGGGGCCAGGAAAAACATGCACTCAGAGTAGCATTCCTCACCTCACACTAGCATTTCTGACCTCAGTGGCGAATCTAGTCTATGGCTTCGTTGCCAACCTAGTTTCGGTTGCAATGTTCGGTTTAAATGTAAAAAAAAATTAATTTATTCCAATTTAAAAACGAATATATGCTTAACCTCTTTTATAAGCAGGAAGACATTTATTAATAACCGCAATACGTATTGGATTTGATAGTTCCAATTCTGTATTTGCGTAAATAATGCTTAATAATTTCTTTAGCGTTAGAGCGCGGGGCGGGGGGAGGGGGGAGGGGGGAGGGGGGAGAGGTGTTTTCCCGGAGTGGAAAAGTTGTTTAGCAAATAGATTGAGATGCATACAACTTTCTATAGATAGTGATAGAGAGTTCTTTGAAAATATTTAATAATAAAAACTTTACCCATAGAACTCTTTCTTTAAAACTTTCCTAGTGGTTTACGTATTTGTACTATGCAAATTACCTTCATGTAATGTCACATTTCTGTGATGGCTATGTATACCCTTCTCAAACTTTAAGTTGCTAAATGACCATAGCCAGAAAATATGAAAGGGTGAGTAATTTATCAAAGTCACCCTTGTTACGACCTTTCATTTGCCAACAGTTGAATTAACTTGTTTTACAAATGTACATCCTTTTTTAAATACAAAGCAAACAACTAGTTAAACAACATAGTGAGCAGAACCAATAAATAAAAAAAGTCTGAGTGTATCTGAATCTGACCCATAAACTACACACGACAACTTGGACAAATGAATGAGTAGCGGAGTCTCTAAATCTAAAACTTAAACTTAATACAAAAGTAAAAATTTCCTTTTGATTCGAGAAACAATGAGCTAGAGTACTTGCAACACAGTTAAGATGTCTTTAGTCTTATTGGCTTCTAATAAGACAAGAAGCAAAAAAAAAACATACATAAACGAAAAATACGATTTTATTGACATGACTATGCTTGCAAAAATGTAAATAACAGTTTTAGTGTACCGAATTTCCATTCTGTGTAATCATTTCTTGAAGTTAATATGCTTTGAATATACTTGTACCTATAAATATAAAATGATTATAGGTACTATGTTTTTTTATAGGATAAGGGTGACAAACGAGCACACAGTCCACCTGATTATAAAGTGGTTGCTGCGGCCCATAGACATCTACATCTATCCTCTATTACAAATCAAAATGCAGATGCGTTGTCACCCGTAAGAACTAAGATGGAATGCCTCATTTCCAGTAAAAAGGGTCTCCGGGGGTCTCTACACTCACCACAAGAAACATAGCAGCGTTAAGCTGCTGTTTTACGCTGGTATTCAGTTAGAGCGTGGTCCTTCCCCGGTCGAGCTGACCCATTCGTGCTACAACTATACTACTAATATAGTTGCAGCATGGCTCTACCACGTATATATATTTAAATGTCAGATGAAATACAATTTTGAAAAACTGGAAAAGAGGCATTCCATCTTAGTCCTCACCGGTCACATCGCATCTGCATTTTGATTTGCAAACGAGGATAGATGTAGATGTCTATGGGCCGCAGCAACCACTTACCATCAGGTGGACTGTGTGCTCGTTTATCACCCTATCCTATAAAAAAAATACAAAAGCACTTAGTAATTTGACTGACTACATATTAAACTGTTATTTATTTAATATTAATCTTTGTTCTAGTAAATTATAAGAAATATGCAGTACGTATTGATTTTCTTACGGAACACACGGTTGTCGTATTCACGAAATAGTATTACAGCAGTAGTGTTTTTTGATATTGTTATAGTAGTAATAACTAGGAATCAAGAATAATAGGCTACATAATACATATAATGTTCATACACCATTTAAAAACTTTTCATATAAATGTAAACTTAAAATTCATATTCTTAAATAAAACGCATCTACAGTTATCAATATTCTAATGCATAACAAGCAACTAATCAATCAGTCCTTGATAGTCCCTGTTCTTATTCTAAATAAATCACTTTGAATAACATTCTTATTTTGGGGTATGTATTTTCTATACATTTGTTTCAACTTATAGTCTCTATTCAGATTTTGATTTAAGCCGCACTGTGGTTGCTACCTCTGATTACATACAATATACAGTGTAATTTAACGGTACTGCAACAACATGGCGCATAAACGTGCGATGATTAATGATACTGCATTTCTATCTTTGCTGCTTTAATATGCTTATATATTAATTATATATTATATTACAAATATAATTTAATATTTATATTTTTAGTTACCCGAGTAAAGAAGTTATTTTATATTATATTAATTCAAAAAAGAACAAAGTTCTTCTTCGAAGTCATATGTGTAAATGTTTAATAAAAAAATGTAGTGTTAAGATATGACGTGATCATAGTATGGAAGAGAAGATATTATGAATGCGCTATGAGTGTGAATGAGATGTATGAGGGGAAAGGAAAACGATTTTTTTAAGAAAGACAGAGGTTATGTAAGACGAAATACTTTAAAAGTTTTTGTAGAAAAGTGATTAAAATATTTTAAAAGGATGGAAGATTTTTATTTATTTTGTATCTAATTTCACATGTATGACATATTTTCTCCAAAATTTGTATATTACAAGAAATACAAGCAAATAAGTTCCGTAAAAATTGCGTTCATTTAGTAGAAACAAAATAATATTTTTTTACTAGAAACTAAATAATGGTCCAACAAATAGAGAAATTGGGACATAAACCGAAAATTTTTGTGACATATATTTTCAAACAAAAACAATGACATGTTTGGCTAGAGTTGAATAAAATTTGGAGAAAAATTATTTTAGTATTTTTTTTATTATTACCTGTTATACTATATGTTACACACTAATAATTCACGTTTATTTTTTGTGTTACTTTCTTATTTAACAAAAAAATTAATGATGGAGATAGATAGGTCTCCAATAGTAGGGAGGATTTCCCATGAACACCAAGCTTAGCATATGTTTCCACCTTCAATACTGCTCCCCATCGCCGTTTTGGGTATTTAAAATACGCGATGGTTATTCTGTCTGTCTATCGGCCATAAAACCACTGTACAATTTAGGGCGATTGATCCTCTTACATCCCTACGATACACTTAATATATTAAATAAAACTACAAGTTTTTAAAATTAAGAAGCATATTATTACATTTACATTATTGATGATGTTTTTCCACAGCTTACAAGGAACTCAATGAATTTGTTTTTTAAATGTAATGTTTTACCTTTTACATATCACTTTATCTTGATTTACGATATTGTAAATCAACGTGCTATTCTTAAAATTTTATTATTTTATTATATTAATAAATCTATTCTAAATATGATGCATGCGCCATCACAGTAGTTGAGTAAGGTTAGAGTACTATAATGCAACAAGCTACGAACTGTATGTATGTTATTATAGTATGCAGCAATAGAACGTAAATGAGATGTATCTTTATTTTTATTTATTTTACCAGATTTTTACCAAAATCGAAATATCGTTTTAAATTTGGAAGAGTTATATTGTTTAATTAGGAATAATGATACATTTATTGAAATTGAGTGATATATAACTTTCAAATTAATTTGTCGGTACGATACGCGCGTCACCTATTTTAAGTTAGTTATAATATGCCTATAACCTTCCACCAAGTGCAAGCAATAAGGTGAATAAAGAGCAATCTGATGAACGATATGGCAGCGCATAAAATACGAACAAACAAAAATTTATTTTTATATATAAGATTATGTGACGGGATTAAAAAGGCATGACAGTAAAAAAGATATAGTTTGAAGATTGCTTAGAGCTCTTATCTATGTTAGCTATGATTATCATCAAATGAAACCGAAACATAAAGCAAGTACTTCGACATAAGTACTTTCAATTATTTTTACCTTTTTGAGTGGTCTAAAGAATATCACAAGTTTAATATAACAAATAGAATGTCGCATAAATAGGTACTTAAAACGCTTCATTCCATATTTTTCCACCGTCAAGTTTGGATTTTTTTCTTTAAAAATATAAGACCACCCCCGAGACTTAAATTAATTAATAGAATTGAACCATTTGAACTGTTTCACCAGTTTTTAAGAAATCGATGTACATACGCGTAAATAAAAAAAAAACATACGCGTCGAATAACCTTCTAGTTTCTTTTAAACTCGGTGAAAAACTACAAAAGATATGTATATAACTAAAATTAAAACTAAAAAAAACCCGAAACAAAAAAGCTGATTGATGATTTTCAAACGGCTGAACAGTATTTCTTGAAACATAGCTAAGGACACTCTCGATTAAGACAAAAAAAAATTAATCAAAATCGGTACATCCGTTCAGGATCTATCATTCCGCAGATAGACACTTAGATACACAGATACACACTACAAACATATAACACTTCTCTATTTTCATCGTGGGTTAATAAATAAGACCGAAGAGTATTACGTGCGTGTTTAAATATATCCGCAGTAGAACCATAGTAACCAACATAGCCCAATGGATTCGTAAGCTGAAGTGGCGATGTGCCGTCAATATAGCTCGAAAAACCGACAACCAATGGGGAAAAAAGGTTCTCGAGTGGCAGCCTCATTGTGGTAGGTGAAGTGTAGGGCAACACCCCACTAGATGGAGTGAAGACTTAGTAACACATGCAGAAACTCTATGGATGCAGGTGACTCGTGATCGTGCTTTGTGGAATTCCTTTGGGGAGGCCTATGTTCATCAGTGGACTTGTGAAGGTTTGAAATGATGATAACGTGGCTGAAAATGTGTGTTTGTAATGCTGCTTTAAAATTTTTATTAAAATAGTTTTGTAATTCTGTTAGTAACTGCCTCATAGGTCGTAAACGCGATTGGCAATCATAAAGTCCCAGGCTCGAATCCCGAGTCGAGTCAAAATTTGTTATTGGGTTTTTCTGTCACGAAATTCTTAGTACCAGCCCGGAATCAGGAAGTTGGTGGTGTTTCACCTCCGTGCCTCGGAAAACACGTAAAACCGCTGGTCCTGCACCTGATCTCTCTCCGATCGTGTCGAATGACCGTCCCATCCGATTATAAGAGTTAAGGAATAGAAAGAACATCTGTGCTTGCGCAAACACTTGGGCACTATAATCATGTCCTGCGCAAAAGGCTACCCTATTGAGACTAGCCGCTGTGACCGAAATTCGGTCTAGAGGACATTCGTATTAATTCTGTTAGTGCTGTGTAGTATAGTTTTAATAATATTGTTACTTGAATTAAAAAAAACGTCCTATAAATCTAAAATAAACTTATTAATGTTCCGTTGATTAATTTAATTTCATAGCTATCGACACCTTTAGCCTTTTCAAACACAGGCATTTTTAGTAACAGGTGAGTGGTTACAATAATGCACAACTAATGAAGCTTAAAACGTAGCCAGGATGAGTAGCAAGCAAGCGTAATATTAATATGCTCACTCCAGTGCCTTGCCCTTTTGTCACCCTTGATATAACTTTATTTATAATTGTAATTAATAAATACATATTTTAATTTGTTAAATATGTTCTTGTATCTTAGATCTGCAACAATCATAATCAATGCAATTTTGCATTTAAATATACACTTTTATATAATATTGAATGCTATAAGGCAATAAAGCAAAAGCATCGAAGTTACTTCACTTCTATAATGTTTTTGTTAGACATCCTAAGTAAACACTCACTGCGTTAATATCATAAGTGCCCCTGAAATTGGAACCCAGTGTTAATGTACATTAGTAATACTCGTTATATTAGATTATTAGACATAACTATTTTACGTAAGTCAATTACACCTAGCCATAAGGCATTGTACCATGGAAAAACTAGCTCGATCTCCGTACCAAAACATCTACATAATAATGTTTAAAAAGTAATAAATTTAACATTGTGCAAAGTTGGATTAAAAAAAATAACAAAGAACCAACCATATTGATATTTGTCATAAGACTGGGACTATGGAAAACGCTTGCACTCCTGACCTCCGAAAGACGACGATACAAATGATCTTGTACATTACATACATACATATATGTAATGTAAAGTTCCTGAAGGTTTCTCAGCAAGTGAGTGGCGCTCCTGCAGCGTGTATCTACAGTCGTAGATATATCTCTGTATGTGTGTGTGATTTTTTAGCACGACGGACCCACTTATTTGGCTTACACATATTGCGACGTTGCCAGCTCACTCACTTGATGTGCTCGACTAAACTCTCATCGAAATATCATATTAATATAAAAATATTCACGGTAACATAAGCGTAGAGTGAATTCCGGCGTCTGGCGCTCAGTTTGACCATATAAGCATATTAATTAAAATTAATTTACAAATTATAATTTGTTGGAGTTATTGTTATTGGACGTGTTGCTCAATGATGAGATCCCAAAATATGCGTGCGTGTAAAATTTTTTAATATTACTTGAAGAGACTCGACAAAATGATCAATTTTGTCGAGTCTCTTCAACTAATATTAAAAATGCCGAAGTGTTCCTGTTTTATTGATAATTTATATTGATATATGATAAACTGTTTTATTGCTTAGTTTGCGGTTTGTATGAAAATACTATGTTAGGTCTCAAGTTTCAATGTTTACTTTTACTTACTTACCTCTTAATAGGCTGCAATAATAAATGAAGGATAAAAGTATATATTCGGCAATTTATCGGTTGCAAAATAAAATTGACTCCCGATGTCCTATAGCAATTGGCATGGAGTGCCCAAGCCATGGAGGTCGGAGTCCGGGTAAAAAAAGAAACAAATAAGATAAAAATAAGATAACTACCTATTACTGATGCAGAAAATGGATACTAACAAATCATTGAAAGTATCATAAGTGAACCTTCATTCATAGTGTTGCGCGTTCAGAATGGAGTCCTGTGCTGTAAATGGGAAAATGGTCGGGTAGACAGCTGTCATTTGCAAATAGTTGTCGCTAAAGCGAAAGTACCCGATGTTCTACAGCTGTACCATAATGGTTGTCCAGGAGGCCATCTGGGAGTTAAACGAACTCTACTGAAGATTCGAGAATGGTATTACTGGGTCCACTGTCGTGACGATGTCGAGGACTAGTGTCGCAAATGTACAAGTAGTGTGACTGTAAAGGGACCTCAGACTCGTAGTAGGGGTGCGTTGAAATCGTACAATGTTGGTGCACCATGGAAGAGGATAGCTCTTGACGTTGCGGGGCCGTTTCCGGAAAGTGAAAGTGGTAACACGTATTTAATGGTCATGATGGATTTGTTCTTCCCAGGACAGAGGTATTTTTCGAACCAGTGGTAAATAAAAAATGACTTTCAATATCATCATCATCATCATCATTACAGCCCTCCACAAGTCCACTGGTAAACATAGGCCTCCCGCAAGGAATGCTACAAAGCACTGTCCTGAGCCACCTGCATCCATCAACTTCCTGCATATCTTACCAGGTTGTCACTCCATCTAGTGAGGGGACGCCCTACACTTCGTCCACCGGTACAAGACCGCCACTTGAGACCCTTTTTTCCCCATCGATTGTCGGTTCTTCGAGCTATATGGCCGGCCCATTGCCACTTTAGCTTACCAATCAGTTGGGCTATTTCGGTCACTCTAATTCTACAGCAGATATCCTCATTTCTAAGTTTATCACGACTATTGAGGTCATTGAATATAGAGCTTAGGTCCTCCAGCGATTCCGCTTTAAGGACTATATCATCGGCAAATCGAAGGTGAGTGATGTAGTGGCGGGTAGGAATACTCACTAACCCATATCTTCCCGTGGGTGTCGTAAGAGCCGACAGAGGGAAAATGATGCAGAGGAAGCAGCAGCATCTTTCTGATGACAGTAAACAACAATAAAAAATTGCGGGTGCCAACCCGCTCGCCAAGCGTGGCAACTATGGCAATATACCGCCCGTGATAGTAGCGAAGAGACAGCCCCCAGTCCCCGACTTTTAATAAGTATTATGTAATAATCAATATTGAATAAAAAATCACTCTTATATATTCTATTCTATACTTCATTAAGTGACCAGTAATCTTCGCCATTCCAAATCAAGAAACTTCAACAGTTGCAGATAAACTAGTTCATGAAGTCTTCTGTCGTTTTAGAGTACCTTTGGAGATTCAAAGCGATCAAGGAAGGAATTTTGAGTCTCAAATATTCCAAGAAACTTGCCGAGTTATGGGTGTTCATAAAAAAGAACAACATCTTACCATCCACAATCTGATGGAATGGTAGAACGATTTATTCAGACATTGGAGAGGTACCTAGCAAAAGTTGTAGAAAATCGGCAACGAGACTGGGCCAAGCACATACAATCGTTATTGTTGTCATAGCGAAGCGCTGTTAACGAAAGTACATCAGTGACAACAGCTTTTGCAAACTTTGGAAGAGATTTGGAAAAGAAATTTGATGTCCCACGTAGTTTGTTTTGTTTCGCAAGTAATTTGCATAACCAATTATGCAAATTACTTGCGAAACAAAACGAATGACTTTTATGAGCACGTCAGACAATTGGGCTAGCAAATGTCTGAAAAGATAAAAACCCCGTATAACCGCAAAATGAACAACAAAGGGTTCGACGAAGGTTCACTAGTGTGGTTGCACAATTCAGTTCACAGCAAAGGGAAATTTCCTAAGCTTAGAAAACTAAATGAGACGGACCGTACCGGATTGTCACCTACCGGATACAAAAAGGTGCAAGAAGTACTACTAAGATCGTCCATGTGGTTCGACTGGAGCGTTATTATGGGGCCGATAATGCTCGAGACTAGCATGTCTTAGGTAGGGGCAGTGTTGCGCGCCACCATTAATGCTTGGTATATGGCGACAATA
Source organism: Parnassius mnemosyne (assembly GCA_963668995.1). Lineage (NCBI taxonomy): Eukaryota > Metazoa > Arthropoda > Insecta > Lepidoptera > Papilionidae > Parnassius > Parnassius mnemosyne. Next base: position 25,315,674 of record CAVLGL010000093.1, on the reverse strand, counting down.
GTTACCACTAGCGCCTTCTGGTATTGAGTAGCAGAACTAGGAGAGTCAAGATCCTTCTAGAAATTTTCATAGAAAAGCTTTCTATAACTATCGACACCTAGTCAGTCGGGACCGGTATGTACTCGAACATTCTAGATATTTCTACAGTAGGAAGTTCTGGAACTATCTGAGGCCTTATATAAGACCGCTATAGACCGCGACTGGAGTCAGTGTTGAATTGGTGATACAAGCGAATACTTCGAAACGATACAACTGCAAACTAAAGTGATCAGTAGTACAATTGTGTTTTGTTATTACTGTCGTTTTAAGTTATAATTAGTATTCTGTAATTAAATTGTCAATTTTGGTAATTCACTCGGTGGTTTTTAATTGTCTCGAACCCCAACTTCGTAACAATATAGTTATTATATACTTGTCCGTTAATGCTCATCCGACATTCGTTTTACATCCGTAATATATTCGTATATACTCTTAGATATCGAAAGTCTTTGCTGTCTAATGTTTGCTTAATTTACCTAAATCTTTCCGTTATATGTTTATATGGTTTTTGAAATAATAGAATAAGATATAACTACAGGGCAACGCTTTAAATGAGAGAGTTCATACTAAATTCATTGTCTATTATTAAGGAAAGATGGATACGGTCGTAAACTACGGAGCGGACTCTAAAGCCGCGTATCGATTACGCGCTCCTGGCGTGGGCTCGATGAATGACCGCGCCGACCAGTGCATTTCGTGGAATGCGCTCCAGATGTTCTAAGTGTATCAACTAACCGCGCCTGGTGCGCGCAGCGCAGCATCCGTTCTAATGTTTGACCGTTCAACGTGTTTGCCGGTCGAGTACCAGCAGCTGCCAGTTTCATAGTTCCATGCATCTTCTCTGAGCGCTTTTTATGATAAAAACGACTTTTGTTATTTCACACTAGTTCTTTTGAACCATATAATTTCATCAATTTACGGCAACTTTGATTATCCATAGCTCGCAATGCAACGAACACACAAATAATGAAATCAACCGTCCCAACTGGCACGCGCGCCAACACTTAACTACTTTGATGCGCGGTAAACACTGATACCAGATGAAGCGACCCGCTCCACGTTTGAGCTTTTTAACGAACAATTTGGCGCGCGTTCCAAAGTGGTATCCATTTCGGCTGGAGCGCGCGCCAATGTTTGACCTCTTGGAACGCATAATCGATACGCGGCTTTATTAATAACAGTTGAAGAGGAAGACCACAAAAAAACTTACAGCTAAGAGACGAACTGTTCTTATTTACTTGTTAGTGATACGTAGTATCTACCCCTGCTCGAGCATACTCTCCCGTTTCCATCCATGTATCTCTGTCAGTAGCCGCCTCCATCTAATTGTTTTCATAGGCGAACAAGTCATCCCATAAGTGTTTTCTAGATCTCCCTCTTCTTCAACTGTCATTGTCAGGAGTCTACTATGTAATTGGCAGTATCTTGCCCACCTTTCTCAAATAATAGTAATACTTAACTCTATGTGACAATATCAATACACTCAATACAAATAAAGCCATGTGTGTAGTTCACACGCGGTAGAAGTGAAACCTCCAAATGAAATGAAATATAAAACAAAAGTATTTCGCAGCAAATGATTCATTTAATTTGATAATTTTCAACTACAAGTCCGGCATAAAATATAAGATAAAAGTTTAATTTTATTGGAAATGAATGTTACATTCCTTACTTTTAGACATGTAGAGACTAAATTTTAGTGTATTAAATCCATATATAGAATATTATCTTTCGACTAAAATTGTTTTGTATTAGCGACGTTTTCTTCTTTCTATAGGTACAATAATTTTATTGAACAAAAATTGGATGGTCTAAATATAACTAATTTAATATAAATCGGTAAGATATTATGAAATAATGCATTGTTAAAAATAGTTAGGATATGATCATTTTATTCAATATAATTAATTTTATTTATTTGATAATATATTCGTAATTTTTTAATTCTTTACGTACACTGTTAGCTTCTTTCGGTTTACATCGGGCTATGCGTCGTTCATGCGCGTGTTGTATTATTTAAATTTTTTATTATCTCTTAAACTATACGTCCAAATAACATGCTATACAGAGCAAATTTTATCTTCATAAAATTGTCTTCATGTTCATTCGTTCGTCATTAAGTTTTGTTCATTAATTTTCAATACTTTTTGTCACAAAATACCCTATTATGGCTATTATGTAAGAAACGGGCCCGTAGTATTACATATTTTTTTTAGATTGAGTAAAAATTTAAATTTTTGTACAACATAGTATTTACGTATCGCTAACCATTACGCCAGCGCACGCGGATAAAGCAGTTCAAGAGCGCCTAGTTTTCTTCTGACTTGCTTAACAAAATTTAATATTTAAGACCAGCTAAGAGCTTTAGTCTAATGTTAGATAGTCTTTACTATTTCTCGTGAATCTGGCTATAACAGATAAAAGCTATTTGTCAAATCGGAAGAGTAATTCTAGAGATAAGCGTGTTTAAAGAAACAAAAACCTTTTCCGCTTTATTATATATAGTATAAGATTCTATCTCATTCTATCCTATAGATTTATATATTTGTCTCTTTTTAGTGTCGCTTTTCATTGAGTTTCAAATCACAGCGATGCTAAAGAAGTGAAAACTTATAAAAATATTTTAAGAAAGAATTTAGGTAAATCTGGCAAATACGGACGCTTATACTAAATACTGGCACCCAATATGTATATACGGACGCTGAATAACTACATACCGATAATTTCGAGTATACAGACACCGGATGACTATATATGGACATGTGATAATTATAATATTATATAGACGACAAATAGTAATATTGGTATGGTGTACTTTTACGCTTTTTAGATTTTGGCTATTCATAATAAAAATTCACACAATTAGAAGCACATTTACACATACGTAGTTAAAATATGTGTTACTTAGGAACCGTCTTAAGTACATGTTGAGAGTATTAAATTGTCAAGTCAACTGTGTAATTTAAGCAGAATATGTGATAAATAATATCACACAATATGTACGGTAGTCACTAAAAACAGATACAAAACCAAATAAAAGCTTGCAAATTTATGAGCAGGAAGGCACTGGACTTCAAAGTGTCGACGCCGTAGTTAAATCGTGATCGATATATGCAGAAAAGTGAAATCCCTCACTGCATAAGAAATCATAAAACTAAGCAATATTCGCCGAGAGATGATAAAAAATGTAAACCGAATGTGGGGATGTCGAAATAATATTTAATGGAGTATTTAGTTCTGTTACACTGCCTTCACACAACAAAGGCTCTTACAAAAACCAAAAATTTATTCAATGCAGTAGTCACAACAAAAGTGTGCTTCTGTTCATTTAGATTTTGTCGCAAAACGAAGACCTTTGTAATTTAAATATTAAACATAATTTGGTAAGTAAATATGCAGCTTTATTAGCTGACAAGCGCGAGTAGAGTTGTTTAGTCAAAAATGTGCTAATTTAATTACCTGTTACACTTTGCTAAGTGGTTAAATATTTTTAATGTTTTTTTCGTAACTAACGTTGATTCCTAATGGTTTCTAAATTCCATGTCATTTACTTGTTAGTTTGGTATTTTTTGTAGTTGCATACTCATCTAACGGGTCTCGGTTGCAAATCTCCAATACAGGCATTCTATCTTAGTTTTCAAAGGAGACAACCCATCTGTAGCTTTTTTCTGCCGACTTCAAAAAGGAGGAGGTACTCAATTCGACTGTATGTTTTTATGTGTCTTTCCTCATAACTTTTCTCTACGTGAAACGATTTCGATGATTCTTTTTTTATTTGAAATCTGGTCTTTTTATGTGGTCCCATACGTATTTGATCAAGATCTGAGCATTCGTTTTTAAGTTATTCTTAATAATATATATTGAAGTCGCTTGTACAAATTTTTTAATTTTAAATTATTATTTAAAGATTATTGCAGGTGTTCATGAACTGAAGTAGCTTATTACCATTAGGTGGACTTAAGAGGTTAAATTAATTTCATCTGTCTTTTTAACTTTATGAGAAAAGTTTATTAAAGTCCACTGCTACTAAATTACCACGCTTGGCATGCGGATTGGCAACCGCAGGTCTTTTTTTATTTTTAGCCGTTATTAGGTTCTTCCTGATGCCCATCTCCTGTATTTGTTTCCCTCTTTCGCCTCTTACTACACCCACGGGATGATATGGAGTACTGGATATTCTAACACCGCCACTACACGATACATATAGTTAAATTATTACCACACGTTATACTACATAAAGTTAAATTATTCACGTGATGAACTTCACTAATTTATCTACTAATATTGAACTTAATTACTAAAAACTATGATAGTAAAAAAAACTAAAACTAGAAACTTAATTATCATACAGTCCTTCTCCCCGCGGTATCGTGCCAAGAACGCTGGCTGCGTTTCTCCGCTGAATGGCTATACTTAGCCTTTGATCGAGGAAAGAACCAGCCTTCTTATCACCAGCAGCAACGACCAGCCGCGGATGGAGTTCCTTTAGAAACTTCACCGCACGTGGACCCCACGGCCCGATAGTCTCTACAGCAAATGGCACAAATATGTAGTCATCTCTCAGAGACTCATATTTGCGCCACTTACTTCGATATTTATCATCATCTTTATCACAAGTACACTTACATAGGTTGTTGTGTTTCAACAAGATATAATTAATAAAAGGAAGTAGGTAGTACCCTTTCATTGCAAATTACTCTATTGAATAAATTTATAATTTTTAGGAGTCTGTACCTCAAAAGGAAAACCGGAAAGCAACCGTATATCATCACCTTGTTTTCCATCTGTCAACCCTTCAAGACCCTTTTTTAGGGTAAGGGACGGGTTAAGTTTAAAATAAATATTAAAGTCAAATACTAAGATCTATGGTGCCTTGAAGTTGTATTACATCAATGCACCATAGATCTTAGTACGATTGGCCCATTAAAAATTCAAAAGTCTACTCAAAAAGAAAACCATTTATGTCACATATTTTGATACTAGCAAATTCACTCACCTAAGCCTATAGAATACTTCCCGTAGACAGAAAATCATGAAAATTAATAAGAAGAGATGTCTTACAGTATAAAATAATGAAAAATATAATACCGTTAGTAGTATAATATTTTTTTGCGATTATAAATTAACATTAATTTGCATTTGGAGCTTTGATCGTGATACATACCGATGTGAGTATATTTATTTCATTATTATTACGTTATTTCCGCTCAAAAATTATTCTAAATTGTCCTTCATTCCGAACTGTCTTTTCGTTAGAGCAATGCCTGAGCCTATAAATATGAATTTCATTAATTTTTGTAAATTTACGTACTTATCTCACTGGTTACTCGCTTTTTTCATCTTTATATTATAGGAAAGTCTACGTATAAAGCATGTATAAACGTATTTTGAACATGGGCTTTCGTCGGATTGTAAGATTTTATACATTTATTATTTTAATGAGACGCAATAGGAGAGTAACCAAATGATAAAGCCAAGTAAAAATATAATTATATCTCAGCAAATATGTCAACTGTATAAATAATATCTAGGTTATAACTGTATAACTCATATTCTGGAGGTAAAGGGCAGCATTTCCAGTGAAAGGATGTCGGCTCAGCACTTTACTCGCCTACCCAGTGTGGTGTGTGTATGCACATTACTTGGCGCCATTCTTAAAGGTTTACAATCAGAAATATATAAAAAATCAAAATAAACAAGAAATTAGACTGCTCATTCAGTCTTCAACTTTGATTAGACCAATACGCCTGAATTTAATCCCTATACTTTTTCATCCCCACATCTGTATACTTTATGTCTATAATTCGGCTAGTCTCCAATAGTTTTATCAGGTGGACACATGCACAGACTCAATTTATTGTTTCAATATTACTACTGTTTCTTACATTATTATGATAGTTGTCAAATGGTCAAGTAGACAATAACGTCATCCATATTTAATCGCTACATTTACAATTTGACGGCCGGGATCACTGGTGGAAATATTTTAAATTAATATTTATTATTTCAAGGTAATATTATAAATAATAAATTTTGAATTCTGCTATTTGTTTTGTAGATTCACAACAACCAATTGCTGAAATAGGGTATTTTGCTATTTATGATATTGATTTAACTAACCATTTAAAAAAAATTAACCCTGCTGCATTGTTCAATTAAAGTTAAAGTTAAAGTAACAGCCTCTAATTTCTGTGAGGGTATTTTTGTTTTTATTTTGTCGTAATGGTTCAATTACGACATGCAAATTCCACAACCTCTTGAATGATTCCAAGCCACAGAATGAGGTTCATGATTGTTATTACATCTCATAAATCATAAATATTGTTCGTTCACTATAATATATCATCAACGATAGCCTTTTAATAGATATTTACCATTGTTGCCACGCTTGACAGGCGGGTCAGTTGCAATTTCAAGGTGGTAGTGTCATGTTGCAGCTATATTAGTAGTATAGTTGTAGCACAAATGGGTCGGCTCGACCGGGGAAGGGCCACGCTCTCACGGAATACCAGTGTAAAATAGAGCTTAACGCTGCTGTGTTTCGTATCGTGAGTATAGAGAACCGGAGACCCTTGTTACTGGAAAAGAGGCATTCCATCTTAGTCCTCACGTGTGACAACACATCTGTATTTTGATTCGCAAACGAGGATAAATGTGGATGTCTATGGGCCACAGCAACCACTTACCATCAGGTGGACTGTGTGCTCGTTAGTCACCATATCCTATAAAAAAAATATTTTATGATTGTTCTTAGGCAAACGCTGCTGCTCATCTCATGTTTTGTTCTCCTTTGGCGCTTCTTACGAGACCCACTGGAAGATGTAGGGTAGTAGTAGGTATACCTGTTCTTATACCGCAACTACACGTTAAATATTGTTACTTAATTTTCCATAATATATTACGAGCAAAGTCGAAAGATATTTCAAAAGAATATGGTCAGGCTAATTTAAGCTTTAACGCGAATTTAAAAATTATGTGGAAAATTATTACCACTACCTTGTGGTTTAATTTTAACTTTCCGCAACTAACTTCAGTAAAGAACGACTAATGAGGCTTAAAGCCCATCCAGTGTAAGCGACGATGGCACCACCCGCAGTAAATGAGATGAGAAATTATGATCGTTCAACTGTGTTGACCCCTTTTGCACCCTTGAGTTTCCGTTGCGTTTTATGAAGTGTATATGAAGTGTGATATAAATAATTTAAAGTAACTAAGTTAACTATGCCGTCAATAGAAACTGTTTTTTAGATTATTTATAAAAATAGTTTTTATAATAGATTAAGGTTGAAATCTAGCACACACCTCACCTGATGGTAAATGTATGCTGTGGCCCATAGGTATCTACATCTTCTATCCTTGAATAAGAATCAAAATGCAGATGCATTGTTAGTGACAACTTGTCACCCATTAGGACTAAGATGAATTGCCTCGTTTCAAGCAAAAAACAATATTTTCTTTTTACTAAAATTGCTTTGTGATAGCAACGTCTACTCCATTCCATAGGTAAAGTCATTTTATCGATCATAATTATAATTTTATTCAATATTAATAATTTGTTTTATATGATAAATTTGTTATTTTTATTTTCTTAATTTAACATTTAAAAGTTATAATAACCATCTTTAGGCCCCGCACACAGAGAAGTCCGAGATAAAATTAAACACTTTATACTATACTAGCTGTACCCCGCGGTTTGACACCTCGCTTATTTTTAAAGACGTTTACTGCTGGCTAGGCGCGACGCGCACCGCCGAGTGTTGAATTATTATAATTGTTCATTATCCCTTAAACTATACGTGTTATTTACATGCTAAAGAGCAAAGTTTATATTCATAGGATTGTCTTGGTGATGAAGTAAGTTTTTTTCGTAAGGAATATGCCATGCCTAATAATAACGCTTATAAATCACTTTTCTATTTTCAATATTTTTTGTCACAAAATTGTCACCCTGTTATGGCTTATGTGTGAGAAATATGCCTGTGGTATTGCGGATTATTTTTAGATGGAGTAAAGATCTATATTTATGTTAAACACGTATAACTAACCATTACGCTAGCGCACGCGGATAAAGCAGTTCTTTTGACTTGTTTAATAAAAAAGCGCGTTTTCTTCTGACTTTTTTAATATTTTGGTCTAGCTGAGAAGTGTAGCTTAATGTTAGGTAGCTTTTAACATTCGTCGTGAATAGGGCTAAAATATACAAAAACAATTTATCAAATCGGAGGATATAATTCCAGAGATAGGCGTGTTTAAACAAACAAAAACTTCTTCCGCTTTATTATATATAGTATAGATTCATCAATATATATTATATGTATATGGTTGTCGCTTTTTAGTGTCGGTTTTCCATTTCATCGCGTTTCAAATCACAACGATACTAAAGAATATTCTCTTCACAAAACTTAGACAAAGTCAAAGTTATGACAAATTCAATAACTGCTCTACCAATAATGTTGTGGTTAATATTTTCTGGCTCCTTTGCCCATTTTAAATGCTTATTCAATAACGCCGGGTTTATAGCTTGATATTTTTAGTTAAATACAAAATATTTAAAAGGAAACTATCAACGTTTTCGTATGATTTAAAGTGGCACATACTGTACTAGTTTGGTCTTTTAACTATTCCAGTAAATTCTTACTTAAATGAATGTTTGTGTGGGTTAGATCTACCGACTTCAAAAAGGAGACAGTACTCAATTTGACTGTATGTTCTTTTTTATGTGTGTCACCTTATAATTTGATGAAGATCTGACCCATAGTTTTTGAGTTATTCTTAATAATTTATGTTGAAGTCGGTTGTTAAAAAAATTAATTTTTAATTATTTTGCTTAAAAGTCTGTCAGTCAGGTAGATAGATAAATACCATCATTTTTTATGTGACAAAGTAGCATAGAACTTATTGCTGTTTTTATTTTCTACCGAGTTCAAAAAAAAGGAGGTACTCAATTTGACTGCATGTTTTTTTAATGTGTGTTACCTCATAACTTTTTTCTGGGTGAACCGATTTCAATGATTTTTTTTGTTTCAAAGATGGTGCTTTGCCTGTATTTCCATATAAATTTCATCAACATCTGTCTAATAGTTTTTGAGTTATTCTTAATAACTTATATTGAAATCGGATGTACAAATCTTTTAATTTTAAATTATGTTCTATAAGTTAAATCTCAGAAGCAATAACATAGTAAGCAGCAAGTAATGATGTTTAAGCAAATACTACACATTTAAATGAAACTAAGTTATACGGATTTTGTCGCATGTAGTAAATTATTTCAAATTAACGATGTTTTGAGTACTTTACGGTACAAAATTAGCAACAGGTGGTTTAGCTACAGTGGTAAATAAAAAAAATTACTTTCAATAAGTATTATGTAATAATCAATATTGAATAAAAATCATTCTATTCTATTCTATTCTTGTTTTTCTGCCTACTGCAGTCAATTAAGTACCACTGGTGAATGTAGGTACTAGGCAGGCTACCTCTTATTATCGCCATTTTTCGATTTTTTGTATTACCATAACTGCCACTAATAGCTACGCTTGGCAAAGCTTTCCTATTATGGGAGATGCTTATGTCCAGGGATGGGCTGTATTCGAGTAGATAAGGAAGAACAGTCTCGTTCTTTAAATATCATAATGCACTACGTGCAGGTGAGGATGTAAACGGGAAAAAAGTAGTTACGTTCCTTTTTATCGAACCATTATCTTAACATTACTAAACCGACTTCATATTTTGTATATAAATAAAAAAAAAACTTTTTTGTTTCGCGTCAAAGTTTTTACGGTCTTATTTATAATCGTTATCACTTACTTAAGTATTAATTTTACCTATACCTCTCTGTTTATATTTAAAAAGAAATAAGAGAGAGGGAGAGAGAGAGAGAGAGAAAGAATTTCTAAATTGATGTCGATTTTCATGAGTAAGGCCGATATAGATTTGACATACAGCTCCATATAAATATACAAGCCAATAAGCTTTGAATATGAAATCTATGTGTAGTGACGGCAAAGTGGAAACCGGCTTCTTGCTTTACCTTAGCATCATATTGTATTAAGTTTTAAAGTATGCCACCTTAAGTTTTTATATTTAACAATATTTTGTAATTACGGATTTTTTAAAATATTGATTAATTGTTGGTTAATTTCATTAAAGAAATTAGTTTTCTTATTGAGTCTTGTCTAAAGTAAAATCTCTATTTCTTTATATTGGTACAGTACGAAATAACCTTAGTGAAATGCGTATTTAGACAACCCTCCAATCAAATGAAATAACGCTGAGGGAACGTACGTTTAATCGAAATAAAATGTCAGTCTAACGGATTCTTGCTAAACAAAGGGAAATAAAAGAATTTTTGCTAAAGCGTATGAGTAAAAACCGCTTACTTGAGTTTAAACAAATTTTATTTGTGATTATTATAGGTGTCATTTATATATATTAGGGTTTTTAAAACTTTAAAGCTGTAATTATGAACCATATTATAACTATTACTTTTAATCAAGTATGGATTCTATAATAAAAAAGTTTAAATATAAATATAGCATATGCGAGAGTGCAACACTTATTATAATATGTTTTTAAACACAACATTCATCGAGGTAGTTGTATCCAATTTAATATATCTGATTGCGCATAAAACTTAAATAATACCAAATATATGTTTGTATGTGTTTAAAACTGCGAAAAATATGTCAATTGACATGTGTTTGTTATAACTAATTTATGTTCTCACAATTTGGGAAAAATGGATCGTTCAATAATGGGTGTTATTTAAAAGGTTAGCATAGTATTAATGTTTTTGTAAGCAGAGAAATATAATCTAACAGCAGAAATAGATAATTGGTCAGCAAACCATGGCTAGCAAAACATTATTAAATCAATCGGAAATTTTTGACATTCTGGACGGCTCTAATTTATTTAGTTCAGCATATTAATTATATAATCTGCAATGAGTGATTCATGCTTATAACATTTTGATAAGCACTTAGAGGGTTGGCAATTAAAAAATAATAAAGTTTACTTTTACAGTACACCTAAGTTTAACCAAATACTGCTGGCCGCAGTAGTTATAGAAATATTTTCTTTGCTAACCAATAGTGAATCTTGCTGATCAATTAAGTACTTTGCGGATTGACTGTTTACTAGGCAACATCACATTGTTATGAGCATATTTATGATAAAATTACTGAACATTATCAAGATTATTTTCGAAACAAGAATTGCCAAATGCATTTTTTTATTGGAAACAGTATCTTTGAATGCTGACCAAATGTTTTAAATGCTGTTTTTTATGGCTAACCAAATTTTATTACAGCTTAATTTTTAATTAACTCTCTTCAATAATGGCGAACAACACTCTCGTATGTCAGACAGTATAGCTTTAAAATGTAAATGTCTGGTATGACATTGCCAATTCGTTTACCAAGCGTGACGATTGCGATGAATTTGTGGTACTATATAATTGAGGCTATGATTGATTAGTTGGCAGGATATTGTTTATAGCTAGGCTTGATGTTAGTCACACTTCGTGGATATATCTGCTCTTACTTGCTCTTACCATTACAATTCCTTTGTACAAGCATCTTTTTCATCTAATATACTACCACAAGTTTTAAATAAAAATGAACTAAATAAAGGGAATCTAGCTCATTACTATGCAGATATCTTCAAATGAGGATAATAAAGATCCAGAAACTTTATGAGTGATGTAAAAGGTCTGCTATAAACCCAAGAAATTGTAAAGAAGTTTTTAGAAAATTTAATTTAGAGACCTACCGCGTATTTAAGGTTCATGAATCTTCCTAAGATACTTTCATGTTTTTTAACATAAGATTTGCGCGAAATTAGATTTTTTAACAGAGTAAGATAACATTTGAACAGCATTTAAGAAAACAGTGTCTATAGTTACTCAATTATTATACATTTATGCATTAAGTAGAGTTTTTAAAAATCTGTTGATAATAATTTTTGTGTATTTACTGTTTCTTTTGGCGGCTATTTTGAAGGCAAGTAATATGCGTTATTACTTTGTCAGAAATTTATTTAGTATAATTTTATCTTTATAGTATCTTTGAGTAGTAATTTCTGACTTCATATCAGAATGAATTTTAAGGAAATATTTTAAGGCGCTCTCAGTTTAGAGTTAGACTGAAATTAAGGGCGTGAACGTGCACAGCACAATTTTGTACTCCAGGGAGTTGTTCCTCGCTTTTCTACAGTACTTACCAAATTTATTTTAGAAAGAGCTTGGAAGCGGCCACCTCATTCCCAAGAGTTATTATCAACCACGCATTCATTCAAATTTTAATAACACTTTTTATATAACCATTCATATTATAATAACCCTTTAATACAGTTTTGTGTTTAAAAAATATTTAAACTTGTATATTTTCCAGGACTTTGTTGCACTAGCGTTTACTTTGCCCTATAAACGAATTACTGACTATGTAGAGTCAATAAATTGGTATCACTAGCTTGTGTATGTTCCTGGTGTTTACAGAATGTCTTTCACTAATTTATAAAAACTTATTTTGATAATTGCAAATTTTCGTAAATATATTGAGAGAAAAATATTAATATATATTTTTTATTTGTCTCTGAGAGACTTTCTCAGTTTAAGGTTGAAAATACCTAGCTCTAAAGGAAAGCTTTCTGAAAATAAGTATAAAATAACGAATTATTTATAATATTATCAATAAATACACAATGTAAATCTACGCGTACGTGTAATTTTACGCACTTTACGTAAATTGCTTTTATGCTACCAACAAAATTATATGTCAACATAACCCATTAGGTACATACACATTTGAGTTAGGTCGACGTAGTAGGGTGGTTCTTTGAAAGTATTCATTGTGCCGCTTTTTTATTACATATTATAACACATCATTACTGTGTTACTTATACGTTGCATTTACGGGTGCGTAAAAATATATGAAATACATGTAATTACTAAATACATTTCATTAAACTTATACGAAATTTAAACTTAAATAAACTTATTCGTTAATATTTTTCATGTTATTTTTGCAGTGCAGTAGACTGTCGTTCCACCTCTATAGCACGAAATCGCTTGTACTTGCACGAAGGTCTTGAGTGAGTACAGTAATGCTGCTTGGTCCTGGATGTATCTCCGGCACGATTGTGTGACCACATCCCCGATATCACTGGTGCCTATTGCCGCAACGACGTCACATTGAAAAACACGGGCCTGCAGCATTTCCACGGCTCTTAACATCTATTCTTCAGTTAAATGTCAACGTTACATTACAATAAAATGTCAAATTAGATATAAAAATAAAATAAATAGCGGTTTTTAGCAAAAAAAAAACAATTACTCTGAGTACAAAATTCGCTCCCTCTATGTTTCATTTATTATAGCATTAGAAAAAAGAAGGTCGTAGAAGCAGGAGTGTAAACAACTTTTAAAACAACTTATAACACAAACTGTGAAACTTCTTCGTGTTCAACATATTATTACACGATCATCATCAAATTTAGATGAAAATGTTTCACTAACTCTTTTCATGAATATTCCTTCCATATCATCAATTATGCCATCAAGTAGGCGAAACCTTTCTTCTTCTTTAGTTACAGGAGAAAAGCAAGATTGCCATATTACTCACAAATATTGTACGATTATTACCTGCAACGTCTGCAGTTTTGTTAATTATATAAGTTTTATATGGAGGTGTACCTGCAAGCCAGGACTCCGAAACTTGCTTAAAAATATTTAAGACAGACATCTGTTTTGTATGGGAGATATTATTACGTTGTCAGGGTTTGGGCTTTGGTGAGTTTCAGGAATTGAATGTTGTGAGTCACTCGCGCACGCACCGAGATTATCCATTGTTAAACTAAACGTAACGCTTTGTACCAACAACTCATAAACAACAGTAGTAATAACGGTAACAAAACAATGAAAAATCTCAATATGTATGTGTCTAGCCTTAGTCTAGCGGAGCGTCATACCGATGGTAGCTGGGTGAAATTGAGGTTATATCAATATAGACCCCACTTTTTTGTGCAGTATAAAGTTGAGTGTAGGTGCCGAGCGTGGGAGATTAGAAGATAGAGTCGTGGTTCTGTCCGTTGTGGTGGTTCTTCTGGTGCAGACGAGGAAGACGGTGTTGCTGAGAGGCTGCTCTGTATTACACTAATATGTGTTGTGTTCCTGTTGGTTTGCATCCTTTGGTGCTATCATGTAATTACGCTCCTCCCGTTACACTGGTGTGTGATTGTGGCGGGGACGTGTTACGGTGTGGTCGAACTGTAATTGCTCTATACTGAATGTACAGTGCGTTACGTTTTCTTATTACTGATAATTATTAATTGCGTAAGCAAGAGAGCAAGTTGAACATCCGCTCTCACATTTTTACTATTTTTGTCATTTAACCTTTCCTGGTGTATTTCGGAAATCAGAAGTGGGATCTCCTTGCTGTATTTTCAACATGAGAAGTGGGATCTTCTGATGTATTTCCAACTTATGTATACATTGTGTTATAAGTGCATCTTTATTTACAAGAAACTGTTTCTTTTGCTAACATTACAATTATAATTTACAAGTGAATGACATTCACAGATTATTTATGCAAAATGATAGATTACATCATAAACGATTATTGAACGGGCATTACGATTTATTTTGATTTTAGTAATATAACAAATAAATTAAAAACAATTAAATTAAAAACTCTTGGCGTAAAAATATGCAGGAAAATGTATCATCAATCTTAACTGTATTATTCTGAGAGCTGGCGATGAATTTTGGTAACATCAAGCAAGTTGAAATTGTGAAAAAATATAATTTCGTCAATTCGCGAATCCAGCCCGCGAGTCTGGCAGAGTGTTTGCGGTTATTTTGTTACTGCGTAGCATATAACATGTGCAAAAACAATTCCAAACAATGTTTTTTTGGCAACTTGATTTCCTTTTTATCTTTTAATTTAGTTTTTATATAATACATAAAATATCCCAGACGTTTTTGTCGGTTATAAAGTATTACCAGACCTTTCCAAAAATATTTTATTAAAATTCCCAAAAAATATACTTTTGGCAATTTCAAATTCCAAATCACCAGACAAATTTAGCGGTTTTAAACAATTCCCGGACGTGAATCTAATGCGCAATCACAAGTACGAGAAAGATAGCTTATCGAGGCATGCCGGCAGTTGATGGGGGTCCAAGCTCCTGTGCGATTGAAGCGCTGTGATTGGGTGTTGAGAAACCGCGTGTTTCCAGTATAGATCCGGCTCTTTTTTTCTTTTTTTTTATAGAATATGGGTGACAAAAGAGCACATAGTTCTGATTGTAAGTCGATGCTGAAATTCTCAGAAGCAGTTCGCAGTCGGGAATTTTTCACCCCCATGCCTCGAAAAGTAGGTAAAGGCGTTGGCCTGTGCCCGATCTCTCTCCAGTCGTGTCAGGTTTTGTCCCATCGGAATGTGAGAGTGGGAAATTAGAGAGTGCACTTGTACTTGCGCAAACAGTTGTGTACCATAATTCTATTTTTTTATAGGGTAAGAGTGACAAACGAGCACATAGTCCACCTGATGGTAAGTGGCTGCTGCGGCCCATAGGCACCTACATCTATCTTCGATTACGAATCAAAATGCAGATGCGTTGTCACCCGTGAGGACTAAGATGGAACGCCTCGCTCCTAGTAAATAGGGTCTCCGGTTCTCTACACTCACCATACGAAACACAGCAGCGTTAAGCTGCTATTTTACGCTGGTATTCTGTGAGAGCGTGGTTCTTCCCCGGTCGAGCCGACCCATTCGTGCTACAACTATACTAATAATTTAGCTGCAGCATGGCTCTACCACGTATAAGTATACTGCGTAGACGCCTACTCTACGTCTACTAGACGGTTAATCTCCGTTGACAATGGTCGCCGTGACCGAAATTCGGATTGCAGGACCCTGTATGTAAATAGTTCCGTACCCTGTAAGTAAATAGTAGTATGCCTAGATATTGGTTTTGTTCACTATCTTGTCAAATGTTTACCGTTTTATTAGGTTCGTAACAAAAATAGTGTTTACAAAAGTGTTTAAATTGCATATTATACATTTAAATTATCCGTGATATTTTTATTATTAAATGACACAATTTTGTAATAGAAATTCGAATATCTCCTCATAAAAATTTTCTCTATAAAAGATATCCGAAATCCAAAAAAAAATTAAATCAGTAATAAGCAGATCAGGCGTCTACTTTTTTTTTTATAATAATATTCCACAACTATCAAACAACGCCATCTAGTCCCAAGCTAAGCAGAGCTTGTGTTATGGGTACTAGACAACTGATAAACATACTTATATATTTCTAAATACATAAATATTATAGATAAATTACACCCAGACACAGAACAAATGATCGTTCTCATCACACAAACATTTGTCCTGGGTGGGAATCGAACCCACGACCTCCGGCATAGCAGTCAGGGTCACTAACCACTAGACCAACAGGCCAGTCACTTCTTCTCACACCTCACAACTTCGGGTGCTCCTTTTATTTTGAGCAGTCCAGTGTTCAGTATTTTGTCTAGAATTATTGTAAAAAAAGTAGTGTACTTGAGGAATTGGTACGTCTTAATTATTTGGAAGCGAGAAAGTTCATAGTTTGCAATGTTTGAGCCGTGATAGCTCAGGGGATAAGCGCTCGCTGTATATTTCACAGAATGCGTGGAACGCGGGTTCGATATCCGCCGGTACCAATGAAATTCTTAATAGCAATTATAAGTGCTGATTTACTACGTGCTTGGCGGTGATAAAAACATCGTGGAAAACCCGCATGTCTGAGAAATAAGAAAAAAATATTTTGAAGATAATATGTGAAGTTCTCCAACACGCATTCGGGCATTGCGGCGGACATTTCCTTAACCTAAAACCCTCTCTGAGAGGAGGCTGTGGGACCGTGTAGCCAGCTTTAGGATCTGTCCGATCTGTTCCAATTAAATCGTTATTTCCCATTATCACGGCTGAGTACACCATGAGTGCGGGTTTCTTAATTCTAGTCTCTCCTACCGTAGTGAAGTAGTAGCACTTCATTGTCGTTTCGCGTGCTCATGTCGGACAAAACAATAGAAATTATTTTTCAAGATACAGTGAAATTAAAAAACCAAAATATGACCTCGGAAAAACAAATTAACAATTGATTTTTCCCCTGAACTAGCTCTGGTAAAACATTCATAGGAAAACATGTTTAAAGTTCTGATTTTTGACCGTGTGACGTATCGCGTTTGCACTGTTAAACATTATGTTGAAGTGAAACATGTATAACATTTAATAATACAATACATGTTTTACATGATGACATGAAAGTGAGTAGAAAGATTTTTTGAGTAAACAATCACCATCTTTTATTTTATTTCGTCATAATTTAAGAGGGTCAATGATAGCAATTTGCAATGAATTTTTTACTAAAAAATTTGCGGGCATGCGCAATAAAATATATCGAAATAAAATAATTAAATGAATGATATAGAAACGGACAGAAAATGAACATACAAGTAAAAGAAAACTTTACGGTCGCGCGGTCTCATAAAATGTCATCGTGATTGGTTAAATGGTATAGGAATGCATACGAATAAAAAAATAACGATTATTTTTATGTATAAACATATCGCCAGATACCTATATACATTTGAAAATACCGGTCTATTTGTGTCGACTTTGTGTTTACCAACTTATATGGATAACACCAAAAACAAGTTTAAAAACAAATTGTAAGACAAATAAATAACAGTGCGAACGTTAAGCTTGACATATCCATGACATAACATGTACAATTTATAGCATAACATGATTTACACAGTTTTGTAGAGTGAAAATGCAACAATCAACAAAACATGTGTGACTAATTAAAACTAACATTTTGAAACATTATTAGTTGGATGTTTTTTGATCCGAACACACGGTAAAGCTACCAAAACCTAAAACTAATCTTAACATTGAACCATCGAACTCGAATGTAAGATATCGAATCAACCGGTATCAGAAAACGATCAGCAAACACCATTGAAATGGTAAAATTTTAAATAATCTTAACATTGAACCATCGAACTCGAATGTAAGATATCGAATCAACCGGTATCAGAAAACGATCAGCAAACACGATTGAAATGGTAAAATTTTAAATTCTAAGATAGCTTTTCAGTATTTTAAGAATTGCAGACAGGTTTAAGCGGCAACTGACACCTGCACAGTAGTTGTCACTATATTATCGCCGATATAATATGTTGTTTAACGTTATTCTTATATTTAGCTTGGGATTATTTTCTAAAATATTTTTAATAATTATTAAGTTTATTGTCGTCTTAAGTTAGAATCGGAGCCCCTGTAAATCTATTTTATTAAAGTTTTAAAAGGAGCAGTCTTTTTGCATTAAAAAGCATAGTATATTGCATCAAGTAGACAAGGAATTTCATTCTGTTCGTACGCGAACGAGAGCAGACGAAGCAATAGGATCTGTGCAACTTCAAGGTATGTATTTCTTTTATACTGAAAATATAAAAAGCTCTGAATTCGATTGAACTGAACCGTGCATCTTGCGGTTAGATGAGAAAATTGAATAAAAATGTAGTTTACGATCTATCAACTATAAAAATTATACCTTATATGTAACTAAAATCTCATCGTTTGAAAAAAAAAACTAATTTTGATAAGTAGGTATGTAAGTAAAATATGTCACAGCAAGTATAGTACGTTTTTTTTATAGACTAAGGGGGACAAACGGCACACAGTCCACCTGATGGTAAGTGGATGCTGTGGCTTATAGACATCTTCATTTATTCAAAATGCAGATGCGTTGTCACCCTGAGGACTAAAGATAGAATGTCTCGTTTCCAGTAAAAAGCGTGTCCGGTTTTCTACATTCACCATACGAAACACAGCAGCCTTAAGCTGCTATTTTACGTTAGTATTCCGTGAGAGCGTGGTGCTACTCCGGTCGAGCCGACCCATTGTCATTTTTCACTGAGGACTTACTTCTGTAAAAAAAATCGAACATTAAAGGTCATCCGTCACCAGGCTCGTGTAGATTATTATTATAATGATTGTACAAATCTTTGATTTATCCCTAATTTACAAAAAAGTATTATTTTTAAGGAATGACGGTGTCAAACAAGCACACAGTCCACCGGATTGTAAGTGTATGTTGTGGCCCATAGAAGACATCTACATCTTTCCTCGAGTAAGAATCAAAATGCAAATGCGCTGTCACTCCTGAGAAATTAAAGTTACGGCCTATAAAGTAACAACAGGTGGAAGGACTCCACTGCACATGTCTAAAAAGTTTCAAAATCATAAAATTATTGTTATATTAATTAATATAGAATGAGAATAGAATAGAATAGAATAATTTTTATTCAATATTGATTACAAGTAATTCTAATTGACAGTTGATGGCTCCGTGACGCAGTGGCTTAGCAATGAGTTGTTGCACTGGGGGTTCGAATCCCGCACGGAACAAGTATTTTTATGGTCTACAAATAATTTTTCTGGGTATGGATGTTTGTCCTCGTGAAATTTATGTCTGTAAACTGCCTTCACGACACAGGAGGTAAAATCCTAGCGTAGGGGAAACATTATTTTTAAAAAGTCATATTTTTACTTTACCACTGGTTCCAAAAAAACCCAGCGGGATTATTTTAAAATAAATTCTACTGTTTAGGCCAAATATGGGCATTTTAAATTTGCATCAAATAACGCTTGACTCAGCGCGTCATCCGATGGTATTGCGGTGACTTAAAAGCCGCCGGGGAGGGGGGGGGGGGTGCTGTGTGCCGCTTCCCGGCATTTGGCCGCGTGGGCGGCAACAGTGGGCGGTGACAGTTCTAAAGTGTGTCACTTGTTTTGGGTTCGATTAACGCTGATTTAGTTAAATTTAAAGTTAATTAATGTACAATAAAGTTGATAAACTACTATAGTGAAATAGACGCAGAAAGTCCAATTGGTGAACGCCCACTGGAGGGATCGCACATGTGGAGAAAAGCAGCGCCTGTGGATCTGCTGTCCGACTACATCGGTTAAGTCAGTTGACATTTATACACACTTTCACACACTACTTACACACACCTCACTTACCACCTGACTGGTACCCTGTGGTCAACCCTACCTCCGTAAATCGGTAAGTTTTTGTTTGCTTAGCAGCCATTAATAATAATCCATAGGCCATTGGGCCCGACCCTCTGTTGCTTGTCGAAAGGGCTACTATGGGCCCTAGCCCAGTCGACCTTTGCTGGGGCAACTGGGGGCCGTAATATTTTCTGGTAGCAGAGCGTGGTTAATTGTTTCTACAATGACGCCCGGCCGTAATACGTAATAAAAATATTTTTTGTGTTTTGTTAGCGGATCGGTGGGTAGAATTAGGAACCAAGCCCGTTAGGTTGCGCAAGTGGGAGTGTAGTTTAGGGTTAGGTACCCACGCGTCAGGTATTTCGGGTAGGTAGATAATTATCGTTATCACATAATCGTATAATAATCGTTATCTTATAATTATAGTAGATATTAATTGCCGAAGGGTCGATTGCCTGAGCGAGGCATCTTTGCTGACCGATTGTAGTGTGTACTTGCCGTGTAGTGTAATTTGTATTTAATTTAATAAATAGTAATTTGAATTTGTAGTGTAATTTGTATTGAGTTTAATTTGATTGTAATTTGTATTTAGTAGTGATGCCATCGCACATGCTACCGGCGCTTCGCCTGCATGCGGAGCTGCGCTGGGCCGCGAACGGCCATAATTTGGTAGGGCGACCCGATCGGGTCCATAGTTTAGGGAAGCGGCTCGAGCAGGTCGATGCCCGAAGGACCATAGTGGAGGAGGCTTACACAGAGCTTGTGGCCTCGGATGCAAAACAGGGAGTCCTAAACTCCTGCCTCGCGAACTACGAGCAATTCTTTTCGCTCACGGATGACATGATCGAGGCGGGGGCCAAGTATGCTAATGAAGCGCCTGAAGCTCGGCTGCGTGGCCTGCCCGAGTCCCCTCGGAAGTAGCCTACTCAGCCGGAGCTATTGGGACGACTCCCAACTCTGGACCTGCCAAGGTTCTCCGGGGTCCTCTCCGACTGGATGACCTATATTGGCCTTTTTGATAGCCTAGTGGACGCCCAGAGGGACTTGACACCAAGCCAGAAGATGACGTACTTCCTAGCCTCACTGGAGGGGGAGGCCCTGGGCGTCGTCGACCATTTGAGATTGTCGGTCGATGCCTACCCGACTACCCGGGACCTCTTCGCCGGAAGATACGCCAACGTCCGGCGAATCGCGGAAGAATACGTTAGGCAGCTTCTAAACCTCCCGCTGCTTAGGGATCGGGCCAGACTACGTTCGGATTTCGTGAATCCAGTCTTGGTGGCCTATAATGCGTTGAGGCGGCTGGATTTACCGGTGGACGAGTGGTCCTCCTTGTTGCTCCACATCGTGCTGTCCCGCCTGCCTCTCGACCTTCGGATACATTTTGAGGAGAGGTACGGCGGGGACGGCGCCTCCTATATTCCGCCCTTCAGAGATCTGCTGCGGTTCTTGGAGGAGCAGTGCCGGCAAATTGAGAACGCAGCGGGCACCGTCGACGACTTACGGGTTGCAAACCGAGTCGTGCCCAGTGAGACGCGGAATCCGCCGGGCAAGTCGGCGCCAACCCCCCTAAGTCCGATCGGAGCTCCCACTAGAGGGCGCTGCCCCCTATCATCTTACAGCGGCCTAGTGGCCAGGGAGGCGCCCCCCTGCTCCTATTGTCGAGCATCCGATCACCGAGTCACGTCGTGCCCGAAGTTATTGGGTAAGCCGGTTCCGGCGAGGCGAACTATCGCCAAGGAGCGCCGCTGGTGCTACTCGTGCTTGGAAAGGCACCTTCAACGAGACTGCCTGCACCAGCGGCCCTGTCCGCACTGCCAGGGCAACCACCATGCCGTTTTGTGCCTGGGTGCCAACGGCGCTTCCTCTCGGGGCGCCCCCCACGGGCGGGGGCGCTCAGCCACGCCTTCTGTCGGGCGCCGCTCGGCGCTCGCCTGCAGGCCACCGTGCCCCTGGTTTTGAAGGGGGCCCCTCCCCCGACCCGTCGGGGGTCGTTCCCCAGGGGCGGGGGGGTCGTCGCCCTCCCTCAGCGTTTTGAGAGGAACTTCATGGCCACTCAGCAGTCAGCTAGACCCTTCGCACAACCGTTAGCTGAGTGGCCGCGGCTGGGGTACTACCGTCCCCCTTTGATCGGTACCGGTACTACGGGGTTCCTGCGACCTCGAATGTTTCGTAGTTGTAGTGGTTGTGAGTAAAAAGGTGAATTTAATATACTCTTTGAATACGTGTACATATGTTTTTGTAAATATATTCAATCATTATGTTTGCTTTATTGAAAAGAAAATTGAAATTGAGTAACACTATTTGTGCCGAAGGAAATAAAAATCAATCCTCTCTTTGTTTTCACATTTTTGATGGCGTTATTGAAGATATTTATTTTGGAAAAAAAATATGGCTATTTCTTATGTTTGTCGTTTTGCTTAATTTATCTGTTTTGATCTATGCGCATCAAGAAATAAATTTGTTGCAGTTTGTTTTTAAGTTTTATTTATTTTTATTTTATTTATTTAGGTAATCATACAGCGTTTTCAACGTATTTACAATACATATTATCATACAGTAAGGCCAATAGAGATTACACTATTTTTGTCAACTAATAATTAAGCGTGCGTGTGTGCTTGAGGAAGTGTGCATGCGTCTGTGTGTGTGTGTGTGTGTGTGTGTGTGTGTGTCTCTCTCTCTTTCTCTCACTGTGTGTGTGTGTGTGTGTGTGTGTGTGTGTGTGTGTATGTTTGTGTGTGTGTGTGTCTGTGTGTAATTATGCCCTATTTTTGTTTACAACATCACGTTTGATGCGACTCTTGGATAGGTTGAAAATATCCAAGTCAGCGTAACACTTATTATAGTTTTGAACAATACGACATAGAGTAGAATTTTTTGCGTAATTTGTGTTTGCTCGTGGTAGGTGAAATAATGGCGTATGTCTCGTTTCGTTTGTTCGTATGTTTCGTTTACATAGTGGTTTTGAGAAACTTGGTTGAAATATAAACATAGAGCTACATGTTTAGAAAAGCTAGCTAGTTATGATATTATCAGATTGAAATCAGTAAACGGTTATATGGTAGTTGGCTTGATTATGTCTACTTGCGTGAACAAAATCATACTATCTGTGCGTTTTCGTGTGCCTCGCCACTACGGCCGTTCACTGGGAACTTGTAAGTGCCCTCAGCACTGAGGCCTTTGTGGCCACGCTGGGTCGCTTCGTATCGCGTCGCGGTTTGCCGGACCTGATCTGGTCTGATTGCCGAGCGGATTGTGGGGGCACGGATAGATATTTGAAAGAGGTCGCCGAATTTCTGTCCAGCGACAGGTCTTGTTTGGGTGCTGCGATGTCCAGGGGGGGGGGCATCCAGTGGACGTTCGACGCTCCGGCTTGCCCGCACTGGGGCGGTATTTTTGAGGCGGTGGTTAAGGTTGCAAGATCTGATGGGGTTGCCTAGGGTGGCCGAGGTTTTAGTTGGAGATTCAGTATTGCCACGTGCCGTCACGACCTTATCCCGTTTGCCAATTTGCTCGCGGACATAAGTCCTTATGTCCGGGACGGGGGTTTGTTTAGGCCAAATATGGGCATTTTTACGACCGTTAGTAAGTTGGGCGCGGCCAGTGTCAAGTATTGTGCGCGTCCGCCGCATTGTCGATATGACGGAATTTGCTATCGAATATTTGGGTCGCGTTTAGACCGCCTCGCATTGAGTTGTCTGTTTTGAGCGTTTTAAGTGATAACGAGGCTTATCTTTGAGTTTTGAGTTATTAATTTGGCTTCGATTGCCATTAATTTGTGTCTAAAAGTTGTTTGTATGGCATTTCATATCGTAATAAGAGAATTTTGCCTAGTCAGGCGGAACACAAGAACTTTGTGTCCCGAGAGAAGGTTGCGTTTGTATTCTATTATAATTTTGTGCTAAGTGAACATGGGATATTGAACTTTGACCGACAGTTCTTAAGTTGAGCAGCGTGTCACTTGTTTTGGGTTCGATTAACGCTGATTTAGTTAAATTTAAAGTTAATTAATGTACAATAAAGTTGATAAACTACTATAGTGAAATAGAAGCATAATGTCCAATTGGTGAACGCCCACTGGAAAGATCGCACATTTGGAGAAAAGCAGCGCCTGTGGATCTGCTGTCCGACTACATCGGTTAAGTCAGGTGACATTTATACACACTTTCACACACTACTTATATACACCTCACTTACCACCTGACTGGTACCCTGTGGTCAACCCTACCTCCGGAACTCGATAAGTTTTTGTTTGCTTAGCAGCCATTAATAATAATCCATAGACCATTGGGCCCGACCCTCTGTTGCTCGTCGAGGGGGCTACTATGGGCCCTAGCCCAGTCGACCTTTGCCGGGGCAACTGGGGGCCGTAACATTTTCAGGTTACATCTATACACATTTTCGCAAATTACTTACATACACCTCACTTACCACCTGACTGGTACCCTGTGGTCAACCCTACCTCCGGAACTCGGTAAGTTTTTGTTTGCTTAGCAGCCATTAATAATAATCCATAGGCCATTGGGCCCGACCCTCTGGTGCTCGTCGAGGGGGCTAATATGGGCCCTAGCCCAGTCGACCTTTGCCGGGGCAACTGGGGGCCGTAACATTTTCAGGTTACATCTAAACACACTTTCGCACACTACTTACATACACCTCACTTACCACCTGACTGGTACCCTGTGGTCAAGCCTACCTCCGGAATTCGGTAAGTTTTGTTTGCTTGTCAGCCGTTTTAGAATAATTATCCATAGGCCATTGGGCCCCGCCCTCTGTTGCTCGTTGAGGGGATCACTCATGGGCCCTGGTCCAGTGGACCTTTGTCGGGGCAACTAAGGGCGTGAACATCTACAGTATATATGACAAACTATTTTCAAAAATTTTTTTAGAAAAAGTTTGGAAGCGACCACCTCATTCCCAGGGCTTATTATCAAGCATGTGTTCATTTATATTACAATAACCCTTAAGAACCAATTTTATACAGTTTTTGTTTAATAAAATATTTAAACTTGGTAATAGAGAGACCTCGTATATTTTCTGTGACTTTTTTGTAATGGCGTATACATTGATCCAAGAATGAATTACTAACTCTGTGGTGTCGAGAAACTGGTATCAATAGCTTGAATTTGTTCCTAGTGTTAATAGAGTGTATATCACTTTTTTTTTACTAAACATTACTACTATACACATTTTTGTTTTTGTGAACATAAAATAAATTTTCGTAAATATACTGAGAGGTCAAAGTTAATATTTTTATTTTTTTAAATTTTCTCTAAGAAATTCTCTCGGTTAAGCTATTTACCTCTTATGGCCCTCTTCTGCAAAACAAAACTAATTTCTAAATCAGCCGCATTTCCCCAAAGCAAAACCCCATAATACATTATGCTATGGAACTTACTGAAATAAACTAATCTAGCTTTCTTGGCACTAGTGGGATCTCTAATCTTTTTACAGCATAAACTGCAGAGCGTAGTCTGCTTGCTAGTTCGGATATATGGGGGCCCCCTGAAGCTTTGCATCGAGAGTGATGCCAAGGAATACAGGATTCAATAGGCCCAGTTCTTTACCATTAAAAACACATTGTTGATTTTGAACATTGGTATAGGTTGTAATGAATTTATAACTATATTTTACGGGCGGGTAACGTAAAACATTAATGGCGATAAAATATAAATGTATTTTGTCACAAATATGTCTGGTATTACTTACAAGTTATGGAAATTTTTAGGTATATTCACAGAGGTCTTTATAACTGGGAAACCTCTAAGGTCTTCGCTTAGAGCCGATTTCATGCTGTCACTACATTTCCGAATAACTGAGTCACCACATGCGATTTGGGTCTAATTAGATATAGCATTTCTTTTTTTATATTTATGATATGACCACATAATAATATACAAACTGCTTGTGCTATAAGCCGCTCCAACGTAGCTTAAAATTATTATACTACGATTGTGATAAGAATAGTTCACGACATTCGTAAAATGGCGGATTCAATCGCACATATAATTTTCGATCCTTAACCATTAGGTTACTGTCGCTTCGCAAATCTCTAATTTACTTTAAAATATGTATTATTGCTGAAATATATTGGTGCTTCTAAGTGCACGATATTACTATTATACAGATAGATAGGTGTGCCTTGGGTCCGTAATACGTAGGCCATGGGATCTAGGCACTAGAGGATAGGCGTTCCGGTAAGTCTTGCCTAAGAAGAAAGGGAAGGAGGTGTTTTCGTATCCCAAGGAAAGGTCGCCAAGGAGCAACTGACATTTTCGGAGTCACGGATGTAATGCGAAAACGTTCTCGTGCCCTGTAGATAGCGGCGAAGGTGTAACACAGAATCCGACATAAAACATATTAAGGTGTAGGCATTTTTGCAAACTTCAAAAGAGGTCATGATCATTACGGGGTCATCATCATCACCATCATTGTACGCATCAAAATCGAAGTTGTACACTATTTTTTTGTGTAAACGTAATGATTATATGCTTTAATGTGTAATATCTACGACAGAATATTTAATTTTAATTGGGAACATAAACATGGTAGACACTGTTTATAGTGCTTGTAAGACTAAATGCAAGGGATATAATATGATTTTTATTTCATTATATTATATTTATTATTATAAAATGTAAAGACATACGGGTGTATTCATAATCATTTTTAAACAGTTCATTAGTTAAAAAGTGTTTTGTCTCATTCTGACATTTGCGAGATACTTGTTGCTAGAAAGTGACAAAACACTTTTTAACTAATGAACTGTTTAAAAATGATTATGAATACACCCGATATTATATATAATTATTTCAAATTAATATTAGTGAAACAAGTACGCGTGTGTATCCAAATCACAAATATAGGAAGAATTTTTTGTTTTATTAAACATGTTGAGCAAGCACCCTAGCAAGTTGATAGTTATTGGGTAATGCGCCTTCATAATGCGTTATAAAAACACATAATAAAAATAACACTAAAAACAAGTTTTTTTTTCTATAAAAGGTAGTTGAAAGCAGACTCGAAATAATTTTTGTAACTTACAATGCGGTCTCGGTACGTTCGTTAGAAAGAAGCTATATGTTCTCTTGTCAAAACGTTATCGTAACGCTTCATTTAAACACAGTACACGTTCTGAACAGCAGCACGCTTCCTGTTAATCTGACACCACAGTAAAAGGAGCACGGCGCTATTTTGTTTCAGCCTGATACAAAGCATTACATTAATGAAAGTAGGTAATTTGTAACACTAAACTGTAACAATAAGTACTTCTTGGAAATATTCGAATTTGGTTGTAGTAAAACTTGCATTAGACAATCTTCTATTACATGTTATAAACTAATAACTGTATTTCTTAACACGTATTTGACTCACGGAAACTATTTACCAAAGTATTTTTAAGAGAAAAAGCACAGAAGCATTAAGCTGCTATTTTACTCTGGTAGAGGAAGGACCACGCTCTCACAGAATACCAGCTTAATGCTGCTGTGTTCGTATGGTGAGTGTAGAGAAACGGAGACCCTTTTTACTGAAAAAGAGGCATTCCATCTTAGTCCTCAAGTCTGACAACGCATCTGCATTTTGATTCGCAAAAGAGGATAGATGTAGATGTCTATGAGCCACAGCAATCACTTACCATCAGGTGGACTGTGTGCTCGTTTGTCACCCTATTTCTATAAAAATAGAGAGCCGACTGAAACAATTTAGTGGTGACCAAGCCTGCAGTGATGTTTATAGATATTCTTGTTAATCTCGACTTGCGAAAATTATAAATTAAATGGTGCCTGCATTTATCACACGATTCGAGCGGTTCCCACTCAAGAAACTGAAATACAACTGGGGGTGAAAATCATGACACCCATCGCACGCTCCATCAAACACGTTCTGCTAAGGCCTAAGTCGCTTAGGATGAGACTAAAGTATACGTATAGCGTATTTACTTCGTTCTCACTTATAGATGTGCTGTCACCTCTAAGATGGAATGTCTCACAGCCTGTAATTGTACTGGCCCCATATACTCAGCAAACGAGAATATAGCAGTGTTCACACTGTGTGTTGGCAGAAATAGATAAGAAGGCGGTGCCGAAAATAAAGTATGCCTGAATTGTTTCTCTTAAAAAGTCTGCCTCAACAAGTACAATATAGATAATAAAAAAAATCATGGTCACCTATTGCGCTATTCGGTTCTAAAGAGTATCTTTGATATATATATAAAAAAAAAATTAAAATATTGTTCTTTTAATTTATTTTTAAAATAAAAGTAGTATCGAAATAACTATTTTATTCGGTACATTGCTGCCTGCGCAATGAACTCCCCGAGTACGACGCGCGGCGACCATGGGGCCAGGAAAAACATGCACTCAAAGTAGCATTCCTCACCTTACACTAGCATTCCTGACCTCAGTGGCGAATCTAGTCTATGGCTTCTTTGCCAACCTAGTTTCGGTTGCAATGTTCGGTTTAAATGTAATAAAAAAAAAATTATTCCAATTTAAAAACGAATATATTATGCTTAACCTCTTTTATAAGCAGGAAGAAATTTATTAATAACCGCAATACGTATTGGATTTGATAGTTCCAATTCTGTATTTGCGTGAATAATGCTTAATAATTTCTTTAGCGTTAGAGCGCAGGGCGGGGGGAGAGGGGGAAGGGGGGAGAGGTGTTTTCCCGGACTGGAAAAGTTGTTTAGCAAATAGATTGAGTTGCATACAATTTTCTATAGATAGAGAGTTCTTTGAAAATATTTAATAATAAAAACTTCACCCATAGAACTCTTTATTTAAAACTTTTCTAGTAGTTTACGTATTTGTACTATGCAAATTACCTTAATGTAATGTCACATTTCTGTGATGGCTATGTATACCCTTCTCAAACTTTAAGTTGCTAAATGACCATAGCTAGAAAATGTGAAAGGGTGAGTAATTTATCAAAGTCACCCTTGTTACGACCTTTCATTTGCCAACAGTTGAATTAACTTGTTTTACAAATGTACATGCTTTTTTAAATACAAACCAAACAACTAGTTAAACAACATAGTTAGCAGAACCAATAAATGAAAAAAGTCTGAGTGTATCTGAATCTGAACCAAAAACTACACACGACAACTTGGACAAATGAATGACTAAGTCTAGCGGTGGACTCGAACTCACGATCTTTAAGTTTTGCAGTCTCTAAATCTAGAACTTAAACTTATTACAAAAGTAAAAATTTCCTTTTCATTCGAGAAACAATGAGCTAGAGTACTTGCAACACAATTAATATGCCTTTTGTCTTATTGGCTTCTAATAAGACAAGAAGCAAAAAAAAAACATACATAAACGAAAAATACGATTTTATTGACATGACTATGCTTGCAAAAATGTAAATAACAGTTTTAGTGTACCGAATTCCCATTCTGTGTAATCATTTCTTGAAGTTAATATGCTTTGAATATACTTGTACCTATAAATATAAAATGATTATACTATGTTTTTTTTTATAGGATAAGTGTAACAAACGAGCACACACTCCACCTGATGGTAAGTGGTTGCTGCGGCCTATAGACATCTACATCTATCCTCTATTACAAATCAAAATGCAGATGCGTTGTCACCCGTAAGAACTAAGATGGAATGCCTCATTTTCAGTAAAAAGGTTCTCCGGGGGTCTCTACACTCACCACAAGAATCACAGCAGCGTTAAGCTGCTGTTTTACGCTGGTATTCAGTGAGAGCGTGGTCCTTCCCCGGTCGAGCTGACAAACATATAACACTTCTCTATTTCCATCGGGGGTTAATAAATAAGACCGAAGAGTATTACGTGCGTGTATAAATATATTTGCAGTAGAATCAGAGTGACCGACATAGCCCAACGGATTAGTAAGCTGAAGTGGCGATGTGCCGGCCATATAGCTCGAAGAACCGAAAACCAATGGGACAAAAAGGTTCTCAAGTGGCAGCCTCGCACCGGTAGGCGAAGTGTAGGGCGACACCGCACTAGATGGAGTGAAGACTTGATAACACATGCAGGAAGTCGATGTATGCAGGTGACTCACGATCGTGCTTTGTGGCATTCCTTTGGGGAGGCCTATGTTCAGCAGTGGTCTTGTGAAGGACTGAAATGGTGATAAGGTGACTGAAAATGTGTGTGCTGCTTTAAAATTTTTATTAAAATAGTTTTGTAATTCTGTTAGGGATTGCCTCATTGCTCTAGTGGTCGTAAACGCGAATGCCAATCGTAAAGTCCCAGGTTCGAATCCCGAAATTTCTTATTGGGTATTTCTGTCACGAAATTATCAGTGCCAGCCCGGAGTCAGGAAGTTGGTGGTGTTTCACCTCCGTTTCTCGGAAAACACGTAAAACCGCTGTTCCTGCACCTGATCTCACTCTGATCGTGTCGAATGACCGTCCCATTCGATTATGAGAGTGAAGGAATAGAAAGAACATTTGTGCTTGCGCATACACTTGGGCACTATAATCCTGTCCTGCGCAAAACGCTACCATACTGAGACTAGCCGCTGTGACCGAAATTCGGTCTAGAGGACATTGCTATTAATTCTGTTAGTGCTGTGTAGTATAGTTTTAATACTATTTACTTAAATAAAAAAAAAAAACGTCCTATAAATCTAAAATAAACTTATTAATGTTCCGTTGATTAATTTCATTTCATAGCTATAGACACCTTTAGCCTTTTCAAACACAGGCATTTTTAGTAACAGGTGAGTGGTTACAATAATGCACAACTAATGAAGCTTAAAACGTAGCCAGGATGAGTGAGAACAAGCAAGCGTAATATTAATATGCTCACTCCACTGCCTTGCCCTTTTGTCACCCTTGATATAACTTTATTTATAATTGTAATTAATAAATACATATTTTAATTTGTTAAATATGTTGTTGTATCTTAGATCTGCAACAATCATAATCAATGCAATTTTGCATTTAAATATACACTTTTATATAATATTGAATGCTATAAGGCAATAAAGCAAAAGCATCGAAGTTACTTCACTTCTATAAAGTTTTTGTTAGGCATCCTAAGTAAACACCCACTGCGTTAATATCATAAGTGCCCCTGAAATTGGAACCCAGTGTTAATGTACATTAGTAATACTCGTTATATTAGATTATTAGACATAACTATTTTACGTAAGTCAATTACACCTAGCCATAAGGCATTGTACCATGGAAAAACTAGCTCGATCTCCGTGCCAAAACATCTTACATAATAATGTTTAAAAAGTAATAAATTTAACATTATGCAAAGGTGGATTAAAAAAAAAACCAACCATATTGATCTTTGTCATAAGACTGGGACTATGGAAAACACTTCTGACCTCCGAAAGACGACGATACAAATGATCTTGTACATTACATACATACATATATGTAATGTAAAGTTCCTGAAGGTTTCTCAGCAAGTGAGTGGCGCTCCTGCAGCGTGTATCTACAGTCGTAGGTATATCTCTGT
The DNA here is from genome assembly GCA_963668995.1 of Parnassius mnemosyne. Lineage (NCBI taxonomy): Eukaryota > Metazoa > Arthropoda > Insecta > Lepidoptera > Papilionidae > Parnassius > Parnassius mnemosyne. Next base: position 25,284,115 of record CAVLGL010000093.1, on the reverse strand, counting down.
ATGTGTGTGTGATTTTTTAGCAACGATGGACCCGCGTATTTAGCTTACACATATTGCGACGTTGCCAGCTCACTCACTTGATGTGCTCGACTAAATTCTCATCGAAATATCATATTAATATTAAAATATTCACGGTAACATAAGCGTAGAGTGAATTCCGGCGTCTGGCGCTCAGTTTGACCATATAAGCATATTAATTAAAATTAATTTACAAATTATATATTTTGTTGGAGTTATTGTTATTGGACGTGTTGCTCAATGATGAGATCCCGAAATATGCGTGCGTGTAAAATTTTTTAATATCACTTGAAGAGACTCGACAAAATGATCAATTTTGTCGAGTCTCTTCAACTAATATTAAAAATGCCGAAGTGTTCCTGTTTTATTGATATATGATAAACTGTTTTATTGCTTAGTTTGCGGTTTGCATAAAAATACTATGTTAGGTCTCAAGTTTCAATCTTTACTTTTACTTACTTACCTCTTAATAGGCTGCAATAATAAATAAAGGATAAAAGTATATATTCGGCAATTTATCGGTTGCAAAATAAAATTGACTCCCGATGTCCTATAGCAATTGTCATGGAGTGCCCAAGCCATGGAGGTCGGAGTCCGGGTAAAACAAGAAACAAATAAGATAAAAATAAGATAACCACCTGTTACTGATGCAGAAAATGGATACTAACAAATCATTGAAAGTATCATAAGTGAACCTTAATTCATAGTGTTGCGCGTTCAGAATGGAGTCCTGTGAGTCAAATGGGAAAATGGTCGGGTAGACAGCTGTCATTTGCAAATGGTTGTCGCTAAAGCTAAAGTACCCGATGTTCTACAGCTGTACCATAATGGTTGTCCAGGAGGCCATTTGGGAGTTAAACGAACTCTACTGAAGATCCGAGAATGGTTTTACTGGGTCCACTGTCGTGACGTGTCGCAAATGTACAAGTGGTTATTGTCGTGACGTGTCACAAATATACAAGTGGTGTCGTGACGTGTCGCAAATGTACAAGTGGTGCGACTGTAAAGGGACCTCAGACTCGTAGTAGAGGTGCGTTGAAATTGTACAATATTGGTGCACCATGGGAGAGGATAGCTCTTGACGTTGCGGGGCCGTTTCCGGAAAGTGAAAGTGGTAACACGTATTTCATAGTCGTGATAGATTTGTTCTTCCCAGGACAGAGGTATTTTTCGAACCAGTGGTAAATAAAAATTGACTGAATATCATCATCATCATCATTACATCCTTCCACAAGTCCACTGCTAAACATAGGCCTCCCGCAAGGAATGCCACAAAGCACTGTCCTGAGCCACCCGCATCCATCGACTTCCTGCATATCTTACCAGGTCGTCACTCCATCTAGTGAAAGGAAGCCCTACACTTCGTCCACCGGTACAACACCGCCACTCGAGAACCTTTTTTCCCCATCGATTGTCGCTTCTTCGAGCCGACATCGGCCGGCCCATTGCCACTTCAGCTTACTAATCAGTTGGGCTATTTCGGTCACTCTGATTCTACTGCAGATATCCTCATTTCTAAGTTTATCACGACTATTGATGTCATTGAGTATAGTGCTTAGGTCCTCCAGCGATTCCGCCTTAAGGACTATATCGTCGGCAAATCGAAGGTGAGTGATGTAGTGGCGGGTAAGAATACTCACTAACCCATATCTTCCCGTGGGTGTCGTAAGAGCCGGCAGAGGGAAACTGAGGCAGAGGATGGGCAGCAGCATCTTTCTGATGACAGCAAACAACAATAAAAAATTGCGGTTGCCAACCCGCTCGCCAAGCGTGGCAACTATGGCAATATACCGCCCATGATAGTAGCGAATAGACGGCCCCCAGTCCCGGACTTTCAATACGTATTATGTAATAATCAATATTGAATAAAAAATCATTCTATTCTATTCTATTCTTCACTAAGTGACCAGTAATCTTCGCCATTCCAAATCAAAAAACTTCAACAGTTGCAGATAAACTAGTTCATGAAGTCTTCTGTCGTTTTAGAGTAAGTACCTTTGGAGATTCTAAGCGATCAAGGAAGGAATTTTGAGTCTCAAATATTCCAGGAAACTTGCCGAGTTATGGGTGTTTAAAAAAAGAACAACATCTTACCATCCACAATCTGATGGAATGGTAGAACGATTTATTCAGACATTGGAGAGGTACCTAGCAAAAGTTGTAGAAAATTGGCAACGAGACTGGGCCAAGCACATACAATCGTTATTGTTGTCATAGCGAAGCGCTGTTAACGAAAGTACATCAGTGACAACAGCTTTTGCAAACTTTGGAAGAGATTGAGAAAAGAAATTTGATATCCCACGTAGTTTGTTTTGTTTCGCAACTAATTTGCATAACCCATTATGCAAATTACTTGCGAAACAAAACGAATGACATTTATGAGCACGTCAGACAATCGGGCTAGCAAATGTCTGAAAAGATAAAAACCCCGTATAACCGCAAAATGAACAACAAAGGGTTCGACGAAGGTTCACTAGTGTGGTTGCACAATTCAGTTCGCAGCAAAGGGAAATCTTCTAAGCTTAAAAAGCTAAATAAGACGGACCGTACCGGATTGTCACCTACCGGATACAAAAAGGTGCAAGAAGTACTACTAAGATCGTCCATGTGGTTCGACTGGAGCGTTATTATGGGGCCGATAATGCTCGAGACGAGCATGTCTTAGGAGGGGGCAGTGTTGCACGCCACCATTAATGCCTGGTACATGGCGACAATAGTTACCACTAGCACCTTCAGGTATTGAGTAGCAGAACTAGGAGAGTCAAGATCCTTCTAGAAATTTTCATAGAAAAACTTTCTAGAACTATCGACACCTAGTCAGTCGAGACCGGTATGTACTCGAACATTCTAGATGTTTCTACGGTAGAAGGTTCTGGAACTATCTGAGGCCTTATATAAGGCCGCTATAGACTGCGACCGGAGTCAGTGTTGAATTGGTGATACAAGCGAATACTTCGAAGCGATACAACTGCAAACTAAATTGATCAGTATTACAATTCTGTTTTGTTGTTACAGTGGTTTTAAATTATAATTAGTATTCTGTAATAAAAGTGTCAATTTTGGTAATTCACTCGGTTTTTAATTGTCTCGAACCCCAACTTCGTAACAATATAGTTATTACTTGTCCGTTAATGCTCATCCGACATTCGTTTTACATCCGTAATATATTCGTATATGCTCTTAGATATCGAACGTCTTTGCTGTCTAATGTTTGCTTAATTTACCTAAATCTTTCCGTTATATGTTTACATGGTTTTTAAAATAATAGAATAAGATATAACTACAGGGCGACGGTTTAACTGAGAGACTTCATATTAAATTCATTGTCTATTATTAAGGAAAGATGGATAAGGTCGTAAACTACGGAGCGGACTCTAAAGCCGCGTATCGATTACGCGCTCCTGACGTGGGCACGATGAATGATCGCGCCGACCAGTGCATTTTGTGAAATGCGCTCAAGATTTTCTAAGTGTATCAACTAACTGGCGCGCGCAGCGCAGCATCCGTTCTAATGTTTGACCGTTCAATTTGGATGCCGGCCGTGTACCAGCAGCTGCCACTTTCGTAGTTCCATGCCTCTTCTCTGAGCGGTTTTTATGATAAAAACGACTTTTGTTATTTCACAGTAGTTCTTTTGAACTACTGTGAAATAAAAAATAATAAATACACTTTCATCAATTTACGGCATCTTTGGTTATCTATAGCTCGCAATGCAACGAACACACATAATGAAATCAACTGTCCCAACTGGCACGCGCGCCATCACTTAACTACTTTGATGTGCGGTAAAAACTGACACCAGATGGAGCGACCAGCTCCAAGTTTGAGCTTTTTAACGAACAATTTGGCGCGCGTTCCAAAGTGGTATCCATTTCGGCTGGAGCGCGCGCCAATGTTTGACCTCTTGGAGCGCATAATCGATACGCGGCTTTATTAATGACAGTTGAAGAGGAAGACCTAAAAAAAAAACTTACAGCTAAGAGACAAACTGTTCTTATTTACTTGTTAGTGATACATAGTATCTACTCCTGCTCGAGCATACTCTCCCGTTTCCATCCATGTATCTCTGTCAGTAGCCGCCTCCATCTAATTGTTTTCACAGGCGAACAAGTCATCCCATAAGTGTTTTCTAGATCTCCCTCTTCTTCAACTGTCATTGTCAGAAGTCTACTATGTAATTGGCGGTATCTTGCCCACCTTTCTCAAATAATAGTAATACTTAACTCTATGTGACAATATCAATACACTCAATAAAAATAAAGCCATGTGTGTAGTTCACACGCGGTAGAAGTGAAACCTCCAAATGAAATGAAATATAAAACAAAAATATTTCGCAGCAAATGATTTATTTAATTTGATAATTTTCAACTATAATTCCGGCATAAAATATAAGATAAAAGTTTAATTTTATAGGAAATAAATGTTACAAACCTTACTTTTAGACATGTAGAGACTAAATTTTAGTGTATTAAATCAATATATAGAATATTATCTTTCGACTAAAATTGTTTTGTACTAGCGACGTTTACTTCATTCTATAGGTACAATAATTTTATTGAACAAAAATTGGATGGTCTAAATACAAGTAATTTAATATAAATCGGTAAGATATTATGTAATAATGCATTATTAAAAATAGTTGGGATATGATCATTTTATTCAATATATTTAATTAATTTTATTTATTTGATGATATATTCGTAATTTTTTAATTCTTTACGTACACTGTTAGCTTCTTTCGGTTTACATCGGGCTATGCGTCGTTCATGCGCGTGTTGAATTATTTAAATTTTTTATTATCTCTTAAACTATACATCCAAATAACATGCTATACAGAGCAAATTTTATCTTCATAAAATTGTCTTCATGTTCATTCGTTCGTCATTAAGTTTTGTTCATTAATTTTCAATACTTTTTTGTCACAAAATACCCTATTATGGCTATTATGTAAGAAACAGGCCCGTAGTATTACATATTTTTTTTAGAATGAGTAAAAATTAAAATTTTTGTACAACATAGTATTTACGTATCGCTAACCATTACGCCAGCGCACGCGGATAAAGCAGTTCGGGAGCGCCTATTTTTCTTCTGACTTGCTTAACAAAATTTAAATAGTCTTTACTATTTCTCGTGAATCTGGCTATAACAGATAAAAGCAATTTGTCAAATCGGAAGAGTAATTCTAGAGATAAGCGTGTTTAAACAAACAAAAACCTTTTCTGCTTTATTATAGATAGTATAAGATTCTATCTCATTCTATCCTATAGATTTATATATTTGTCTCTTTTTAGTGTCGCTTTTCATTGAGTTTCAAATCACAGCGATGCTAAAGAAGTGAAAACTTATAAAAAATAATTTAAGAAAGAATTTAGGTAAATCTGGCAAATACGGACGCCTAATACTAAATACTGGCACCCAATATGTATATACGGACGCTGAATAACTACGAGTACATACCGATAATTTCGAGTATACAGACGCCGGATGACTATATATGGACATGTGATAATTATAATATTATATAGACGACAAATAATAATATTGGTATGGTGTACTTTTACGCTTTTTAGTTTTTGGCTAATCATAATAAAAATTCACACAGTTAGAAGCACTTTTACACATACCTAGTTAAAATATGTGTTACTTAGGAACCGTCTTAAGTACATGTTGAGAGCATTAAATTTTCAAGTCAACTGTGTAATTTAAGCAGAGTATGTGATAAATAATATCACACAATATGTACGGTAGTCACTAAAAACAGATACAAAACCAAATAAAAGCTTGCAAATTTATGAGCAGGAAGGCACTGGACTTCAAAGTGTCGACGCCGTAGTTAAATCGTGATCGATATATGCAGAAAAGTGAAATCCCTCACTGCATAAGAAATCATAAAACTAAGCAATATTTTCAGAGAGATGATAAAAAAATGTAAACCGAATGTGGGGATGTCGAAATAATATTTAATGGAGTGTTTAGTTCTGTTACACTGCCTTCACACAACAAAGGCTCTTACAAAAACCAAAAAGTTATTCAATACAGTAGTCACAACAAAAGTGTGCTTCTGTTCATTTAGATTTTGTCGCAAAACGAATACCTTTGTAATTTAAATATTAAACATAATTTGGTAAGTAAATATGTAGCTTTATTAGCTGACGAGCGCGAGTACAGTTATTTAGTCAAAAATGTGCTAATTTAATTACCTGTTACCCTTTGCTAAGTGGTTAAATATTTTTAATGTTTTTTTCGTAAATAACGTTGATTCCTAATGGTTTCTAAATTCCATGTCATTTACTTGTTAGTTTGGTATTTTTTGTAGTTGCATACTCATCTAACGGTTCTCGGTTGCAAATCTCAAATACAGGCATTCCAACCTAGTTTTCAAAGGAGACAACCCATCTGTAGCTTTTTTCTGCCGACTTCAAAATGGAGGAGGTACTCAATTCGACTGTATGTTTTTTATGTGTGTTTCCTCATAACTTTTCTCTACGTGAAACGATTTCGATGATTCTTTTTTTATTTGAAATCTGGTGCTTTTTATGTGGTCCCATACGTATTTGATCAATATCTGAGCATTAGTTTTTAAGTTATTCTTAATAATTTATATTGAAGTCGGTTGTACAATTTTTTTAATTTTAAATTAATATTTAAATAATATTGCAGGTGTTCATGAACTGAAGTAGCCAATTACCATTAGGTGGACTTAAGAGGTGAAATTAAATTCATCTGTCTTTTTAACTTTATGAGAAAAGTTTATTAAAGTCCACTGCTACTAAATTACCACGCTTGGCATGCGGGTTGCAACCGCAGGTTTTTTTTTTATTTTTAGTCGTTATTAGGATCTCCCTGATGCCCATCTTCTGTATTTGTTTCCCTCTTTCGCCTCTTACTACACCCACGGGATGATATGGAGTACTGGATATTCTAACATCGCCACTACACGGTACATATAGTTAAATTATTACCACACGTTATCCATTCACCTTTATACCATCACTAATTTATCTACTACTATTGAACTTAATTACTAAAATATTTGATGTTTATAATCATCTTTATCACAAGTACACTTATTTACGTTGTTGTGTTGCAACTAGATATAATTAATAAAAGGAAGTAGGTAGTACCCTTTCACTGCAAATTACTCTATTGAATAAATTTATAATTTTTCGGAGTCTGTACTTCAAAAGGAAAACCGGAAAGCAACCGTATATCATCACTTTGTTTTCCATCTGTCCACCTTTCAAGACCCTTTTTTAGGGTAAGGGACGGGTTAACTTTAAAATAAATATTAAAGTCAAATACTAAGATCTATGGTGCTTTGAAGTTGTATTACTTCAATGCACCATAGATCTTAGTACGATTGGCCCATAAAAAATTCAAAAGTCTACTCGAAAAGAAAACCATTTACATTCACATATTTTGATACTAGCAAATTCACTCACCTAAGCTTCTAATTATTTAATTAATACTTCCGTCCTTTATTCCGAACTGTCTTTTCGTTAGAGCAATGCCTGAGCCTGTAAAAATGAATTTCATTAATTTTTGTAAATTTACGTACTTATCTCGCTGGTTACTCGCTTTTTTTATCTTTATATAATAGGAAAGTCTATGTATAAAGCATGTATAAACGTATCTTGAACATGGGCTTTCGTCTGATTGTAAGATTTTATAAATTGTAATATTTTAATGAGACGCAATAGTAGAGTAACCAAATGATTAAGCCAATATAATTATACCTCAGCAAATATGTCAACTGTATAAATATTATCTGGGTTATAACTGTATAACTCATATTCTGGAGGTAAAGGGCAGCATTTCCAGTGAAAGGACGTCGGCTCAGCACTTTACTCGCCTACCCAGTGTGGTGTGTGTATGCACATTACTTGGCGCATTCTTAAAGGTTTACAATCAGAAATATATCAAAAATCAAAATAAACAAGAAATTAGACTGCTTATTCAGTCTTCAACTTTGATTAGACCAATACGCCTGAATTTAATCCCTATACTTTTTCATCTCCAAATCTGCATACTTTATTTCTATAATTCGGCTAGTCTCCAATAGTTTTAAAGAAATTCTATTGTACTCGTATCAGGTGGACAAATGCACAGGCTCAATTTATTGTTTTAATATTACTACTGTTTCTTACATTATTATAATAGTTATCAGATGGTGAAGTAGATAATAACGTCATCCATATTTAGTCGCTACATTTACAGTTTGACGGCCTGGATCATTGGTGGAAATATTCTAGGACTTACGATTTCAAGGTAATATTATAAATAATAAATTTTGAATTCTGCTATTTGTTTTGTAGATTAACAACAACCAATTGCTGAAATAGGGTATTTTGCTATTTATGATACTGATTTAACTAACCATTAAAAAAAATAACCCTGCTGCATTGTTCAATTAAAGTTAAAGTAAAAGTAACAGCCTCTAATTTCCGTGAGGTTATTTTTGTTTTTATTTTGTCGTAATGGTTCAATTACGATATGCGAATTCCACAACCTCTTGAATGATTCCAAGCAACAGAATGAGGTTCATGATTGTTATTACATCTCATAAATCATAAATATTGTTCATTCACTATAATATATCATCAACGATAGCCTTTTAATATATATTTAACATTGTTGCCACGCTTGACAGGCGGGTCAGTTGCAATTTCAAGGTGGTAGTGTCATGCTGCAGCTATATTAGTAGTATAGTTGTAGCACGAATGGGTCGGCTCGACCGGGGAAGGACCACGCTCTCACAGAATACCAGCGTAAAATATCAGTTTGACACACAGTTCGTATGGTGAGTGTAGAGAACCGGAGACCCTTTTTACTGGAAAAGAGGCATTCCACCTTAGTCCTCACGTGTGACAACGCATCTGCATTTTGATTCGCAAACGAGGATAAATGTAGATGTTTATGGGCCACTGCAACCACTTACCATCAGGTGGACTGTGTGCTCGTTAGTCACCCTATCCTATAAAAAATATTTTATGATTGTTCTTAGGCAAACGCTGCTGCTCATCTCATGTTTTGTTACCCTTTGGCGCTACTTACGAGACCCACTGATGTAGGGTAGTAGTAGGTATACCTGTTCTTACACCGCAACTACACGTTAAATGTTGTTACTTAATTTTCCAAAATATATTACGAGCAAAGTCGAAAGATATTTCAAAAGATTATGGTCAGGCTAATTTAAGTTTTAACGCGAATTTAAAAATTATGTGGAAAATTATTACCACTACCTTGTGGTTTAATTTTAACTTTCCGCAACTAACTTCAGTAAAGAACGACTAATGAGGTTTAAAGCCCATCCAGTGTAAGCGACGATGGCACCACCCGCAGTAAATGAGATGAGAAATTATGATCGTTCAACTGTGTTGACCCCTTTTGCACCCTTGAGTTTCCGTTGCGTTTTATGAAGTGTATATGTAGTGTGATATAAATAATTTAAAGTAACTAAGTTAACTGTGCCGTCAACAGAAACTGTTTTTTAAATTATTTATAAAAATAGTTTTTATAATAGATTAAGGTTGAAATCGAGCACACACCTTACCTGATGGTAAATGTATACTGTGGTCCATACATCTTCTATCCTTGAATAAGAATCAAAATGCAGATGCATTGTTAGTGACAACTTGTCACCCATGAGGACTAAGATGAATTGCCTCGTTTCAAGCAAAAAACAATATTTTCTTTTTACTAAAATTGCTTTGTAATAGCAACGTCTACTCCATTCCATAGGTAAAGTCATTTTATCGAACATAATTATAATTTTATTCAATATTAATAATTTGTTTTATATGATAAATTTGTTATTTTTATTTTCTTAATTTAACATTTAAAAGTTATAATAACCATCTTTGGGCCCCGCACACAGAGAAGTCCGAGATAAAATTAAACACTTTATACTATACTAGCTGTACCCCGCGGTTTGACACCTCGCTTATTTTTAAAGGCGTTTACTGCTGGCTAGGAGCGACGCGCGCCGCCGAGTGTTGAATTATTATAATTGTTCATTATCCCTTAAACTATACGTGTTATTTACATGCTATAAAGAGCAAAGTTTATATTCATAGGATTGTCTTGATGATGAAGTAAGTTTTTTTCGTAAGGAATATGCTATGCCTAATAATAACGCTTATAAATCACTTTTCTATTTTCAATATTTTTTGTCACAAAATTGTCACCTTGTTATGGATTATGTGTGAAAAATATGCCTGTGGTATTGCGGATTATTTTTAGATGGAGTAAAGGTCTATATTTATGTAAAACACGTATAACTAACCATTACGCTAGCGCACGCGGATAAAGCAGTTCTTGAGCGCGTTTTCTTCTGACTTGTTTAATAAAAATCAATATTTTGGTCTAGCTGCGAAGTGTAGCTTAATGTTAGATAGCTTTTAACATTCGTCGTGAATAGGGCTAAAATATACAAAAACAATTTATCAAACCGGAGGATATAATTCCAGAGATAGGCGTATTTAAACAAACAAAAACTTCTTCCGCTTTATTATATAAAGTATAGATTCATCATCATATATTATCTGTTTATGTTTGTCGCTTTTTAGTGTCGGTTTTCCATTTCATCGCGTTTCAAATCACAACGATACTAAAGAATATTCTCTTCACAAAACTTAGACAAAGTCAAAGTTATGACAAATTCAATAACTACTCTAGCAATAATGTTGTGGTTAATATTTTCTGGCTCCTTTGCCCATTTAAAATGCTTATTCAATAACGCCGGGTTTATAGCTTGATATTTTTAGTTAAAAACAAAATATTTAAAAGGAAACTATATACGTTTTCGTATGATTTAAAGTGGCACATACTGTACTAGTTTGGTCTTTTAACTATTCCAGTAAATTCTTAATTAAATGAATGTTTGTGTGGGTTAGTTCTACCGACTTCAAAAAGGAGACAGTACTCAATTTGACTGTATGTTCTTTTTTATGTGTGTCACCTTATAATTTGATGAAGATCTGACCAATAGATTTTGAGTTATTCTTAATAACTTATGTTGAAGTCGGTTGTTAAAAAAATTAATTTTAAATTATTTTGCTTAAAAGTCTGTCAGTCAGGTAGATAGATAAATACCATCATTTTTTATGTGACAAAGTAGCATAGAACTTATTGCTGTTTTTATTTTCTACCGAGTTCAAAAATAAGGAGGTACTCAATTCGACTGCATGTTTTTTTAATGTGTGTTACCTCATAACTTTTTTCTGGGTGAACCGAGTTCGATGATTTTTTTTTTGTTTCAAAGATGGTGCTTTTCGTGAATTTCCATATAAATTTCATCAATATCTGTCTAATAGTTTTTGAGTTATTCTTAATAACTTATATTGAAATCGGATGTACAAATCTTTTAATGTTAAATTATGTTCTAGAAGTTAAGTCTCAGAAGCAATAACATAATAAGCAGCAAGTAATGATGTTTACGCAAATACTACACATTTAAATGAAACTAAGTTATACGGATTTTGTAGCATGTAGTAAATTATTTCAAATTAACGATGTTTTGAGTACTTTACGGTACAAAATTAGCAACAGGTGGTTTAGCTTCAGTGGTAAATAAAAAAAATTACTTTCAATAAGTATTATTAGCCGTGTAGTGGCGGTCAAGAATATCCACTACCCCATATCCTCCCGTGGATGTCGTAAAAGGCGACAAAGGGAAACAGGCAGGAGATGGGCAGCAGCATCTTCCTGATAATAGCCAAAATTACAATAAAAAAACTGCAGTTGCCAACCCGCTCGCCAAGCGTGGCAACTATACCCCCCAATGACCAAAGCAACAAAGAGACGGCCCCCAGTCCCCGGCGGCCCCGCTATTCCTGACTACGGTGACGACCATGGTAACGGCGGGGCAGGGGGTGCTAAGAATCTCCGGTGGAGGTTCGGTTGCCACCTTAGACGACTTGACCTGGCTACGTACAACGCACGCACCCTGAGGACTGACGAGAAGATCGTGGAGCTGGAAGAAGAGATAGACAAGTTGCGCTGGTATATAATAGGATTATCCGAAGTCCGAAGAGAAGGGGAGGACACGGTAATCCTCGAATCCGGCAATTTGCTCTATCACCGGGAGGGCGACCATCTGTCCCAAGGAGGTGTCGGATTTATCGTCCACAAGTCTCTCGTTAAAAGATCGGGAGTGTGTCGACGAGGGTTGCGTACCTTATACTCAGAATCACCAAACGGTATTCGCTGAAGGTCATACAGGTTTACGCACCAACCTCGGCACACCCCGATGAGGAGGTGGAGGAAATGTATGAGCATATCTCTAGAGCCATGCATTCCTCCGAAACCCAATATACGGTGTTAATGGGAGACTTCAATGCAAAACTAGGCACAAGAGAGAACGGTGAGCTGAAAGTAGGGAAATTTGGAATAGGGCAACGGAACCCAAGGGGCCAGCAGCTGGCCGACTTCATGGAGAAAGAGGGACTCTTTATGATGAACTCTTTCTTCCAGAAGCGGCCCCACAGGAAGTGGACCTGGTCGAGCCCCGACGGTTCGACAAAAAATGAGATTGACTTCATTATGACGACCAGACGACAACTGTTCAGTGATGTCTCCGTGATCGCGAGGGTGAAAACTGGTAGCGATCACCGAATGGTTAGAGGCACACTGAACCTAAACGTTAAGTTAGTAGTAAGTAAGAGAGGTCTCGTCTAATGAAGTCAACGCTCCGTCCCCCTCATGCTCTGTTCCAAAGTCCCGAAACCTTTCAGCTCGAGTTACAAAACCGTTTTCAGTGCCTAGAAGACTGTAATGAAGTGGACGATATGAATGACAAGCTTGTGGAAACTGTCCATGCGGTCGGAGCTAAGTTCTGCAAGACCCGCCGCAGAAGAACACAAAAACTCTCCGATCACACTCTTAATCTCATGGCTGTTAAACGAGAGATGAAGCTACATTCTTCAACAGACTTGACAGCATACAGGCATCTGAACAGACAGATCTCCAAATGCATGCGGCGGGACTTACGCAACTTCAATACAGCTCGTATTGAAGAAGCGATCGAGCGGAACCAAGGCTCCAAAGTCTTTGCCAGAGATCTGTCTGCCAGAAAGAGTCAACTGTCAAAGCTGAAGACCGAATGTGGCAGCATCGTTTCCGGGACACCTGAGATTTTGAGTGAGATTGAGAGGTTCTATGGGCAGCTGTACACGTCATCGTTGGAGCCACACGCAAGTGTGAGTAACGATCCAAGAGCGAGTCTCATCCGACACTATTCCGAAGATATCCTGGACGTCAGTCTGAGCGAGATTAGAATGGCTCTCCAGCACATTAAAAACGGTAAGGCCCCAGGCGAGGATGGAATTACAGCGGAGCATCTGAAAGCGGGTGGAAGACCGGTACTTGAAGTCCTTCAGAAGCTCTTTAATTCCGTCCTCCATGGTGGCATTACACCGGAGGCGTGGAGCAGAAGTGCGGTGGTCTTGTTCTTCAAGAAAGGTGACAACGCTCTCTTGAAGAACTACAGACCGATTTCCCTTCTGAGCCGCGTCTACGTGCTGTTTTCGAGAGTCATTACAAATCGTCTCGCGCGCAGACTTGACGACTTCCAGCCTCCCGAACAAGCCGGTTTCCGAAAGGGCTTTAGCACCATAGACCACATACGTACCCTTCGGCAAGTTGTACAGAAGTCCGAAGAGTACAATTTGCCACTATGTCTGGCGTATGTGGACTATGAGAAAGCCTTTGATTCCGTCGAAATTTGGGCGGTGCTGCAGTCCCTTCAGCGGTGCCAAGTTGACTGTCGGTATATCGAAGTGTTGAAGTGCTTGTACAGTAGGGCTACAATGGCTATCCGAGTACAGAACCAGAGTACGAAACCTATCCAATTGCAGAGAGGTGTATGACAGGGTGACGTCATATCCCCGAAACTCTTCACCGCTGCATTGGAAGACGTTTTCAAGCTTCTGGACTGGAAATGATACGGTACCAACATCAATGGCGAGTACATCACTCACCTTTGATTTGCCGACGATATAGTCCTTATGGCAGAATCGCTGGAGGGCCTAAGCACTATGCTCAATGACCTCAATAGTGTTTCCCAACGGATAGGTCTTAAGATGAACATGGATAAAACAAAGATCATGTTTAATGTCCATGTCACACCTATGCCGGTAGTTGTTGGGAGCACTAAGCTCGAAGTTGTTGACGAGTATGTTTACCTGGGACAAATAGTCAGACTAGGTAAGTCCAACTTCGACCGAGAGGTCAATCGACGGATTCAACTCTGCTGGGCAGCGTTCGGGAAGCTACGACACATCTTCTCGTCAGACATACCTCAAAACCTTAAAACGAAATTGTACAACCAGTGCGTGTTGCCAGTGATGACTTACGGAACTGAGACGTGGTCCTTCACTGCTGGCCGTATGAGGAAGCGCAAGGTCGTTCAGCGAGCTATGGAGAGGGCTATGCTCGGAGTTTCTCTGCGTGATAAACGTAGGAATGAGGATATCCGCAGTAGAACCAGAGTGACCGACGTAGCCCAACGGATTAGAAAGCTGAAGTGGCAATAGGCCGGCCATATAGCTCGAAGAACCGACAGCCGATGGGGAAAAAAGTTTCTCGAGTGGCGGCCTCGTACCGGCGGACGAAGTGTAGGGCGTCCCCCGACTAGATGGAGTGACGACCTGGTAAGACATGCAGGAAGTCGATGGATGCTGGTGGCTCAGGACCGTGCTTTGTGGCATTCTTTGGGGGAGGCTTATTTTCAGCAGTGGACTTGTGAAGGGCTGTAATGATGATGATGATGATGATGAAGTATTATGTAATAATCAATATTGAATAAAAATCATTCTATTCTATTCTATTCTTGTTTTTCTGCCTACTGCAGTCAATTAAGTACCACTGGTGAATGTAGGTACTAGGCAGGCTACCTCTTATTATCGCCATTTTTCGATTTTTTATATTACCATAACTGCCACTAATAGCTACGCTTGGCAACGCTTTCCTATTATGGGAGATGCTTATGTCCAGGGATGGGCTGTATTCGAGTACAGAAGGAAGAACAGTCTCGTTCTTTAAATATCATAATGCACTACGTGCAGGTGAGGATGTAAACGGGAAAAAAGTAGTTACGTTCCTTTTTATCGAACCATTATCTTAACATTATTAAACCGTCTTCACATGTTGTATATAAATTAAAAAAAAAACTTTTTTGTTTAGAGTCAAACTTTTTACGGTCTTATTTATAATCGGTATCACTTACCTAAGTATTAATTTTACCTATACCTATCTGTTTCTATTTAAAAAGAAATAAGAGAGAGAGAGAGAGAGAGAGAGAGAGAGAGAGAGAGAAAGAATTTCTAAATTGATGTCGATTTTCATGAGTAAGGCCGATATAGATTTGACATACAGCTCCATATAAATATACAAGCCATACTTGCTTTGAGCAAGCTTTGAACATGAAATCTATGTGTAGTGACGGCAAAGTGGTTTTAAAGTATGCCACCTTAAGTTTTTATATTTAACAATATTTTGTAAATACGGATTTTTTAAAACATTGTTTTATTGTTGGTTAATCTCATTAAAGAAACTAGTTTTCTTATTGAATCTTGTCTAAAGTAAAATCTCTATTTCTTTATATTGGTACAGTACGAAATAACCTTAGTGAAATGCGTATTTAGACAACCCTCCAATCAAATGAAATAACGCTGAGGGAACGTACGTTTTATCGAAATAAAATGTCAGTCTAGCGGATTCTTGCTAAACAAAGGGAAATAGAAGAATTTTTGCTAAAGCGTACGAGTAAAAACCGCTTACTTGAGTTTAAACTAATTTTATTTGTGATTATTTATAGGTGTCATTTATATATATTAGGGTTTTAAAACTTTAAAGTTGTAATTATGAACCATATTATAACTATTACTTTTAATCAAGTATGGATTCTATAATAAAAAAGTTTAAATATAAATATTGTATATGCGAGAGTGCCACACTTATTATAATATGTTTTTAAACACAACATTCATCGAGGTAGTTGTATCCAATTTAATATATCTGATTGCGCATAAAACTTAAATAATACCAAATGTATGTTTGTAGGTGTTTAAAACTGTGTAAAATATGTCAATTGACATGTGTTTGTTATAACTAATTTTTGTTCTCACAATTTGGGAAAAATGGATCGTTCAATAATGGGTGTTATTTAAAAGGTTAGCATAGTATTAATGTTGTTGTCAGCAGATAAATATAATCTAACAGCAGAAATAGATAATTGGTCAGCAAACCATGGCTAGCAAAACAATATTAAATCAATCGGAAATTTTTGACATTCTGGACGGCTCGAATTTATTTAGTACAGCATAATACTCGTAATTATATAATCTGCAATGAGTGGTTCATGTTTATAACATTTTGATAAGCACTTAGAGGGTTGGCAATTAAAAAATAATAAAGTTTACTTTAACAGTACACAAGTACAGTACAGCAAGATTAACCAAATACTGCTGGCCGCAGTAGTTATAGAAATATTTTCTTTGCTAACCAATAGTGAATCGTGCTTGATCGGCATTAAGTATTTTGCGGATTGACTGCTTATTAGGCAAAATCACATTGTTATAAGCCTATTTATGATAAAATTACTGAACATTATCAAGATTATTTGCGAAACAAGAATTGCCCAATGCATTTTTTTATTGGAAACAGTATCTTTGAATGCTGACCAAATGTTTTAAATGCTGTTTTTTATGGCTAGCCAAATTTTATTACAGCTTAATTTTTAATTATCTCTCTTCAATAATGGCAAACAATACTCTCGTATGTCAGACAGGATAGCTTTAAAATGTAAATGTCTGGTATGTCATTGCCAATTCGTTTACCAAGCGTGACGATTGCGATGAATTTGTGGTACTATATAATTGAGGCTATGATTGATTAGTTGGCAGGATATTGTTTATAGCTAGGCTTGATGTTAGTCACACTTCGTGGATATATCTGCTCTTACTTGCTCTTACCATTACAATTCCTTTGTACAAGCATCTTCTGCATCTAATATACCACAAGTTTTAAAATAAAACTGAATTAAATAAAGGGAATCTAGCTCATTACTATGCAGATATCTTCAAATGAGGATAATGAAGATCCAGAAACTTTATGAGTGACGTAAAAGGTCTGCTATAAACCCAAGAAATTGTAAAGAAGTTTTTAGAAAATTTAATTTAGAGACCTACCGCGTATTTAAGGTTCATGAATCTTCCTAAGATACTTTCATGTTTTTTAACATAAGATTTGCACGAAATTAGATTTTTTAACAGAATAAGATAACATTTGAACAGCATTTAAGAAAACAGTGTCTATAGTTACTCAATTATTATACATTTATGCATTAAGTAGAGTTTTTAAAAATCTGTTAATAATAATTTTTGTGTATTTACTGTTTCTTTTGGCGGCTATTTTGAAGGCACGTAATATGAGTTATTACTTAGTCAGAAATTGATTTAGTATAATTCTATCTTTATAATATCTTTGAGTAGTAATTTCTGACTTCATATCAAGATGAATTTTAAGGAAATATTTTAAGGCGCTGTCAGTCTAGAGTTAGACTGAAATTAAGGGCGTGAAAGGGCACAGCACAATTTTGTACTCCACGGAGTTGTTCCTCGCTTTTCTACACTACTTACGAAATGTATTTTAGAAAGAGCTTGGAAGCGGCCACCTCATTCCCAAGAGTTATTATCAACCACGCATTCATTCAAATTTTAAGTTTTATGTTTAAAAAATATTTAAACTTGTATATTTTCCAGGACTTTGTTGCACTAGCGTTTACTTTGCCCTATAAACGAATTACTGACTATGTAGAGTCAATAAATTGGTATCACTAGCTTTTGTATGTTCCTGAAGTTTATAGAATGTCTTTCACTATTTTATAAAAACTTATTTTGATAATTGCGAATTTTCGTAAATATATTGAGAGAAAAAAATTAATATATTTTTTTTTCTCTGAGAGACTTTCTCGGTTTAAGGTTGAAAATACCTAGCTCTTAAGGTAAGCTTTCTGAAAATAAGTCTAAAATAACGAATTATTTATAATATTATCAATAAATACACAATGTAAATCTACGAGTACGTGTAATTTTACGCACTTTACGTAAATCGCTTTTATGCTACCAACAAAATTATATGTCAACATAACCCATTAGAGTTGGGTCGACGTAGTAGGGTGGTTCTTTGAAAGTATTCATTGTGCTGCTTTTTTATTACATATTATAACACATCATTACTGTGTTACTTATACGTTGCATTTAGGGGTGCGTAAAAATATATAAAATACATGTAATTACTAAATATATTTCGTTATACTTATACGAAATTTAAACTTAAATAAACTTATTCGTTCATATTTTTTATGTTATTTTTGCAGTGCAGTAGACTGTCGTTCCACCTCTATAGCACGAAATCGCTTGTACTTGCACGAAGGTCTTGTGTGGGTGCAGTAATGTTGCTTGGTCCTGGATGTCTCTCCGACACGATAGTGCGACCACATCCCCGATATCACTGGTGCCTATTGCCGCAACGACGTCACATTGAAAAACACGGGCCTGCAGCATTCCCACGGCTCTTAACATCTATTCTTCAGTTAAATGTCAACATTACATTACAATAAAATGTCAAATTAGATATAAAAATAAAATAAATAGCGGTTTTTAGCATAAAAAAAAAACATTTACTCTGAGTACGAAATTGGTTCCCTCTATGTTTCATTTATTATAGCATTAGAAAAAAGAAGGTCGTAGAAGCAGGAGTGTAAACAACATTTAAAACAACTTATAACACAAAGTTGTTGGTGAAACTTCTTCGTGTTCAACATATTATTACACGATCATCATCAAATTTAGATGAAAATGTTTCACTAACTCTTTTTATGAATATTCCTTCCATATCATCAATTATGCCATCAAGTAGGCGAAACCTTTCTTCTTCTTTAGTTACAGGAGAAAAGCAAGATTGCCATATTACTCACAAATATTGTACGATTATTACCTGCAACGTCTGCAGTTTTGTTAATTATATAAGTTTTATAAGGAGGTGTACCTGCAAGCCAGGACTCCGAAACTTGCTTAAAAATATTTAAGACAGACATCTGTTTTGTATGGGAAATATTATTACGTTGTCAGGGTTTGGGCTTTGATCAGTTTCAGGAATTGAATGTTGTGAGTCACTCGCGCACGCACCGAAATTATCCATTGTTAAACTAAAGTTAACGCTTTGTACCAACAACTAATAAACAACAGTAGTAATAACGGTAACAAAACAATGAAAATGAAAAGGGAAATTAGAGAGTGCACTTGTACCTGCGCAAACAGTTGTGTACCATTATTCTATTTTTTATAGGGTAAGAGTGACAAATGAGCACACAGTCCACCTGATGGTAAGTGGCTGCTGCGGCCCATAGACACACCTACATCTATCTTCGATTACGAATCAAAATGCAGATGCGTTGTCATCCGTGAGGACTAAGATGGAATGCCTCGCTCCTAGTAAATAGGGTCTCCGGTTCTCTACACTCACCATACGAAACACAGCAGCGTTAAGCTGCTATTTTACGCTGGTATTCTTTGAGAGCGTGGTTTTTCCCTGGTCGAGCCGACCCATTCGTGCTACAACTATACTAATAATTTAGCTGCAGCATGGCTCTACCACGTATAAGTATACTGCGTAGACGCCTACTCTACGTCTACTAGACGGTTAATCTCCGTTGACAATGGTCGCCATGACCGAAATTCGGATTGCAGGACCCTGTATGTAAATAGTTCCGTACCCTGTATGTAAATAGTAGTATGCCTAGATATTGGTTTTGTTCACTATCATGTCAAATGTTTACCGTTTTATTAGGTTCGTAACAAAAATAGTGTTTACAAAAGTGTTTAAATTGCATATTATACATTTAAATTATCCGTGATATTTTTATTATTAAATGACACAATTTTGTAATAGAAATTCGAATATATCCTCATAAAAATTTTCTCTATAAAAGATATCCGAAATCCAAAAAAAAAAATTAAATCAGTAATAAGCAGATCAGGCGTCTACTTCGGGTGCTCCTTTTATTTTGAGCAGTCCAGTGTTCAGTATTTTGCCTAGAATTATTGTAAAAAAGTGGTGTTCTTAAGGAATTGGTACGTCTTAATTGTTTGGAAGCGAGAAAGTTCATAGTTTGCAATGTTTGAGCCATGATAGCTCAGGGGATAAGCGCTCGCTGTATATTTCACAGAATGCGTGGAACGCGGGTGCGATATCCGCCGGTACCAATAATATTCTTAATAGCAATTATAAGTGCTGATTTACTACGTGCTTGGCGGTGATAAAAACATCGTGGAAAACCCGCATGTCTGAGAAATAAGAAAAAAATATTTTGAGGATAATATGTGAAGTTCTCCAACACGCATTCGGGCATTGCGGCGGACATTTCCTTGACCTAAAACCCTCTCCGAAGTGAGAGGAGGCTGTGGGACCGTGTAGCCAGCTTTAGGATCTGTCCGATCTGTTCCAATTAAATCGTTATTTCCCATTATCACGGCTGAGTACACCATGATCGTGCGGGTTTCTTAATTCTAGTCTCTCCTACCGTAGTGAAGTAGTAGCACTTCATTGTTGTTTCGCGTGCTCATGTCGGACAGAACAATAGAAATTATTTTTCATAATAGATACAGTGAAATTAAAAAACCAAAATATGACCTCGGCAAAACAAATTAACAATTGATTTTTCCCCTGAACTAGCTCTGGTTCTGCTTAAGCTTAAGCTTCTGGTCATTCATAGGAGAACATGTTTAAAGTTCTGATTTTTGACCGTGTGACGTATCGCGTTTGCACTGTTAAACATTATGTTGAAGTGAAACATGTATAACATTTAATAGTACAATACATGTTTTACATGATGACATGAAAGTGAGTAGAAAGATTTTTTGAGTAAACAATCACCATCTTTTATTTTATTTCGTCATAATTTAAGAGGGTCAATGATAGCAATTTGCAATGAATTTTTTACTAAAAAATTTGCGGGTATGCGCAATAAAATATATCGAAATAAAATAATTAAATGAATGATATAGAAACGGACAGAAAATGAACATACAAGTAAAAGAAAACTTTACGGTCGCGCGTACAAAATCTCATAAAATGTCATCGTGATTGGTTAAATGGTATAGGAATGCATACGAATAAAAAAATAACGATTATTTTTATGTATAAACATATCGCCAGATACCTATATACATTTGAAAATACCGGTCTATTTGTGTCGACTTTGTGTTTACCAACTTATATGGATAACACCAAAAACAAGTTTAAAAACAAATTGTAAGACAAATAAATAACAGTGCGAACGTTAAGCTTGACATATCCATGACATAACATGTACAATTTATAGCATAACATGATTTACACAGTTTTGTAGAGTGAAAATGCAACCATCAACAAAACATGTGTGACTAATTAAAACTAACATTTTGAAACATTATTAGTTGGATGTTTTTTGATCCGAACACACGGTAAAGCTACCAAAACCTAAAACTCATCTTAACATTGAACCATCTAACTCGAATGTAAGATATCGAATCAACCGGTATCAGAAAACGATCAGCAAACACCATTGAAATGGTAAAATTTTAAATTCTAAGATAGCTTTTCAGTATTTTAAGAATTGCAGACAGGTTTAAGCGGCAACTGACACCTGCACAGTAGTTGTCACTATATTATCGCCGATATATGTTGTTTAACGTTATTCTTATATTTAGCTTGGGATTATTTTCTAAAATATTTTTAATAATTATTAAGTTTATTGTCGTCTTAAGTTAGAATCGGAGCCCCTGTAAATCTATTTTATTAAAGTTTTAAAAGGAGCAGTCTTTTTGCATTAAAAAGCATAGTATATTGCATCAAGTAGACAAGGAATTTCATTCTGTTCGTACGCGAACGAGAGCAGACGAAGCAATAGGATCTGTGCAACTTCAAGGTATGTATTTCTTTTATACTGAAAATATAAAAAGCTCTGAATTCGATTGAACTGAACCGTGCATCTTGCGGTTAGATGAGAAAATTGAATAAAAATGTAGTGTACGATCTATCAACTATAAAAATTATACCTTATATGTAACTAAAATCTCATCGTTTGAAAAAAAAACTAATTTTGATAAGTAGGTATGTAAGTAAAATATGTCACAGCAAGTATAGTACGTTTTTTTTATAGACTAAGGGGGACAAACGGCACACAGTCCACCTGATGGTAAGTGGATGCTGTGGCTTATAGACATCTTCATTTATTCAAAATGCAGATGCGTTGTCACCCTGAGGACTAAAGATGGAATGTCTAGTTTCCAGTAAAAAGGGTGTCCGCTTTTCTACACTCACCATACGAAACACAGCAGCCTTAAGCTGCTATTTTACGTTAGTATTCCGTGAGAGCGTGGTCCTACCCCGGTCGAGCCGACCCATTGTCATTTTTAAGTGAGGAATTACTTCTGTAAAAAAAATCGAACATTAAAGGTCATCCGTCACCAGGCTCAAGTAGATTATTATTATAATGATTATACAAATCTTTGATTTATCCCTAATTTACAAAAAAGTATTATTTTTAAGGAATGACGGTGTCAAACAAGCACACAGTCCACCGGATTGTAAGTGTATGTTGTGGCCCATAGAAGACATCTACATCTTTCCTCGAGTAAGAATCAAAATGCAAATGCGCTGTCACTCCTGAGAAATTAAAGTTACGGCCTATAAAGTAACAACAAGTGGAAGGACTCCACTGCACATGTCTAAAAAGTTTCAAAATCATAAAATTATTGTTATATTAATTAATATAGAATGAGAATAGAATAGAATAGAATAATTTTTATTCAATATTGATAACAAGTAATTCTAATTGACAGTTAACGGTTCCGTGACGCAGTGGCTTAGCAATGAGTTGTTGCACTGGGGGTTCGAATCCCGCACGGAACAAGTATTTTTATGGTCTACAAATAATTTTTCTGGGTATGGATGTTTGTCCTCGTGAAATTTATGTCTGTAAACTGCCTTCACGACACAGGAGGTAAAATCCTAGCGTAGGGGAAACATTATTTTTAAAAAGTCATATTTTTACTTTACCACTGGTTCCAAAAAAACCCAGCGGGATTATTTTAAAATAAATTCTACTGTTTAGGCCAAATATGGGCATTTTAAATTTGCATCAAATAACGCTTGACTCGGCGCGTCATCCGATGGTATTGCGGTGACTTAAAAGCCGCCGGGGAGGGGGGGGTGCTGTGTGCCGCTTCCCGGCATTTGGCCGCGTGGGCGGCAACAGTGGGCGGTGACAGTTCTAAAGTGTGTCACTTGTTTTGGGTTCGATTAACGCTGATTTAGTTCAATTTAAAGTTTATTAATGTACAATAAAGTTGATAAACTCCTATAGTGAAATAGACGCAGAAAGTCCAATTGGTGAACGCCCACTGGAGGGATCGCACATGTGGAGAAAAGCAGCGCCTGTGGATCTGCTGTCCGACTACATCGGTTAAGTCAGTTGACATTTATACACACTTTCACACACTACTTACATACACCTCACTTACCACCTGACTGGTACCCTGTGGTCAACCCTACCTCCGTAACTCGGTAAGTTTTTGTTTGCTTAGCAGCCATTAATAATAATCCATAGGCCATTGGGCCCGACCCTCTGTTGCTTGTCGAAAGGGCTACTATGGGCCCTAGCCCAGTCGACCTTTGCTGGGGCAACTGGGGGCCGTAATATTTTCTGGTAGCAGAGCGTGGTTAATTGTTTCTACAATGACGCCCGGCCGTAATACGTAATAAAAATATTTTTTGTGTTTTGTTAGCGGATCGGTGGGTAGAATTAGGAACCAAGCCCGTTAGGTTGCGCAAGCGGGAGTGTAGTTTAGGGTTAGGTACCCACGCGTCAGGTATTTCGGGTAGGTAGATAATTATCGTTGTCACATAATCGTATAATAATCGTTATCTTATAATTATAGTAGATATTAATTGCCGAAGGGTCGATTGCCTGAGCGAGGCATCTTTGCTGACCGATTGTAGTGTGTACTTGCCGTGTAGTGTAATTTGTATTTAATTTAATAAATAGTAATTTGAATTTGTAGTGTAATTTGTATTGAGTTTAATTTGATTGTAATTTGTATTTAGTAGTGATGCCATCGCACATGCTACCGGCGCTTCGCCTGCATGCGGAGCTGCGCTGGGCCGCGAACGGCCATAATTTGGTAGGGCGACCCGATTGGGTCCATAGTTTAGGGAAGCGGCTCGAGCAGGTCGATGCCCGAAGGACCATAGTGGAGGAGGCTTACACAGAGCTTGTGGCCTCGGATGCAAAACAGGGAGTCCTAAACTCCTGCCTCGCGAACTACGAGCAATTCTTTTCGCTCACGGATAACATGATCGAGGCGGGGGCCAAGTATGCTAATGAAGCGCCTGAAGCTCGGCTGCGTGGCCTGCCCGAGTCCCCTCGGAAGTAGCCTACTCAGCCGGAGCTATTGGGACGACTCCCAACTCTGGACCTGCCAAGGTTCTCCGGGGTCCTCTCCGACTGGATGACCTTTATTGGCCTTTTTGATAGCCTAGTGGACGCCCAGAGGGACTTGACACCAAGCCAGAAGATGACGTACTTCCTAGCCTCACTGGAGGGGGAGGCCCTGGGCGTCGTCGGCCATTTGAGATTGTCGGTCGATGCCTACCCGACTACCCGGGACCTCTTCGCCGGAAGATACGCCAACGTCCGGCGAATCGCGGAAGAATACGTTAGGCAGCTTCTAAAGCAGCTGCTTAGGGATCGGGCCAGACTACGTTCGGATTTCGTGAATCCAGTCTTGGTGGCCTATAATGCGTTGAGGCGGCTGGATTTACCGGTGGACGAGTGGTCCTCCTTGTTGCTCCACATCGTGCTGTCCCGCCTGCCTCTCGACCTTCGGATACATTTTGAGGAGAGGTACGGCGGGGACGGCTTACTTACTTACGTATCTTCACGCACAATCCCTGACGGGGTAGCCAGAGAGAACAGATCGCCAAGTGTCACGATCCTTACATATCTCTTTCGCTTCTTTCAGATTCATTATCTTCTTCATACATGCACGTCTAGGTATCCGAGTACTTTTGACCCTACCCTCTTCGAGCAATTTGCTCACATGGTCTTCGAAAGTTAGTCTCGGTCTACCTCGACACCTTTTAATATTAACTTTCGCGCTATATATTTTCTTCACCATTCGGTCTTCACTCATTCGCTCAACGTGCCCAAACCACCGAAGCACGCCCTTATCAATTTTTGTGATAAGGTCATCTTTCAAACCTGCCATATTGCGAATCTCTTCGTTTCGCTTTCGGTCGGCCATAGTAACGCCGCACATTTTACGAAGAGATCGCATCTCCACTGCATTCAACTTACTTTTATGCTTCTTCTGGCATACCCAGGTTTCGCTGCCATATAACAAAGTCGGTACCAACACTGCGTTATGTATTGCAAGGCGTGCACTCTTCGCTACGCCTTGCCTTTTGACTAACGCAGTCAGGGCACCATTGACTTTGTTCCCGGCAGCGACACGCCTGTCCACATCTAAATCACATCTTCCATCCCGGCTAAAAGCACTCCCCAAGTATACAATTTCATTTACCTGTTCTAGACATTCCTGATTTACCCATATTTCACACTTCGTTCTCTCTTCGTCCCTTTCAAATATCAGAACCTTAGTTTTATTAGCATTCAAACGGAGACCTTTAATTCCACATTCCTCTTTCATACACGTGACTAATGCCTGCAGTTCTGCCTCTGATGGTGCAATAAGCACTGCATCATCAGCATACAGCAGACAATTTACTTTAATGTCACCCAATTTCACACCCAAACAGCTATCTTTCAGCTTTTGTAAACAGCTGTCGAGATACAGTATGAACAGCCAGGAAGACATGACACAACCCTGTTTTACGCCCGTTTGGACGCTAAACATGGGTGACAGGTCATGCCCTACCCGCACACAGGCTTTACAGTCACAGTAAAGAGACTGCACAGCCCTTAGCAATCGGCCATCCACACCATACCCCGGCAACAGTTCCCACATTTTCTTCCTTACAACCTTATCAAATGCTTTCTCAAGATCCACAAAAGCACAGAAAATCTTCTGGTTAACAGCCAGAAGCTTTTCCGTGATCATACGGAGAGAAAACATTTGATCCGTGCATCCTCTTCCAGGTCTAAATCCGCATTGTGCCTCCCATAGAAATCTTTCCGATTTCTCTTGCATCCTACGTGTCAAAACCTTCGAGTAAACTTTACTTGCTAAACTGGTCAAGCTGATCGCCCGATAGCACCCGCAGTCAAAATGTGAACCTTTACCTTTATATAAAGGCACAATGACTGTGGATCGCCAATCATCCGGGACATCCCCCGTCCGCCAGCACAAATTGCACAGCAGATGAAAGCTGTCCCAGACGCGAGGCCCACCATACTTGACCATTTCAGCAGTAACTCTGTCTAGTCCCGCAGCCTTACCACATTTCAAACTTCGAATCGCACGTTCAATCTCTTTCATACTAATGACCTCAGTGTCATCGAGGTCCGGGTCTGGCGTGCCAGTCACGGCGTCATCCCCGGATCCCTCACTAAGATCATCACACGCATACATTTCTCTATAAAATTCGCTCCATCGCTGCATGACGTCCGATTTTTCTGAGAGGACGTCATTAGTTCTCGAAAGCACTTTGTTCATTCTTAAGGCCGTCGCACCACTTCGGGTCCTTCCAACCTCTTTCCAGAAGAGTTTGGAGTTCTCCTTAAAGTTGTGCGACAACCTTTCATCCGCTTCCATTCTACACCTTTCACGCACTTCCTCAATCAATGCTTTCGTGTGAACTTTCTGCAGCTTATATCTTTCTTTCATCTTCTCTCTCATATCCTTATCATTACTAGAGGCCAAGTAGTCTAACCATGCTTTCTTCTTCTTCTTTACAGCTTCTTTCACTTCATCATTCCACCATGCATCTCTTCTTTTACTACTGCCTCTTTTTATTGTTCCACACACTTCTTCCGCTGCACTTACCATTCCATCCCTAAGGTTCTGCCATGTTCTTTCTACACATTCGTTTCTGCCATCGATGGTGTCAAGCTTTTCGGCTACCCTCGCATGATATTTGTCCCTAGTATCCGCTTCCTGAAGCTTCCAGCTTCGGATGCGACAGACCGACTGTGGTTCTGTCACTGTCGTCCGGTAGCGCCAACCCGCGAACAGACCCCTAAATCTAGTAATCACTAGATAGTGATCCGTTCCCAGGTCAGCACCCCTGAACACTCGCGTATCCATAACCTGTTTTCGCAGTCGGTCATCCACCAGGAACAAATCGATCATACTTCTCTCATTCTTTCTTTCTCTAGTATACATATGGATTTTCTTGTGATTAAACATAGTGTTTGTCACAAGAAGACCCTTTTCCTTGCATACCGCCAGTATAAGCTTGCCAGCATCATTAACCCTTTTATCGCCAAACTTTCCAAGTACCGACTCGTACCCTGGTCGAGCGGTACCAACCCATCCATTCAAATCACCACATACAACAATCCTTTCGTTTCCCCTAGCCAAATCTAGAACTTCTCTTACATTCTCCCAAAACTCCTCCAGCTCAGCCCTGGACGACGAAGCCACCGGCGCATAAACAGCCAAAAGGAATAACTTCGTCAGTCCCAATTTAAAGCGAACCCAGAGAAGTCTTGAGTTCACAAACTTATATTCAGTCATAACATCGACCAACCGAGAAGACAGCAGCACCCCCACTCCCTGGCAGGCGTTCTCGCTCTCCGGGACTCCGGACCATAGAGCAAACGCCCCGCCAGGGAGCTCTTCAGTACCACTGCCCTTCCGTTTGGTCTCCGACATACACACGACATCTAATTCTCTTTCTTTCATTATTTCGATCAACTCATTCGTCTTATCTCTCATGCCTCCTCTAACATTCCACGTGCCAACTCTGCACTCCGTCCTCCACCTTCCGCCGTGTCGGGCTGTGCGTGACGGGTGGCGGTCCCCATCGCCGCTTTGCGCGCTGCATTCCACACCAACGGGGACGAGCTGGTGTGCGTCGCCTTGGGGGGACGCCCTAACCCTCGTTGACATGGGTGCGCAGCTAAGTAGAATTGCAGCCCTGAAAAGGGCTGGCAGGGGTCGCGACGAGCACGCTTCTACAATGACCCCCGGCGGGGACGGCGCCTCCTATATTCCGCCCTTCAGAGATCTGCTGCGGTTCTTGGAGGAGCAGTGCCGGCAAATTGAGAACGCAGCGGGCACCGTCGACGACTTACGGGTTGCAAACCGAGTCGTGCCCAGTGAGACGCGGAATCCGCCGGGCAAGTCGGCGCCAACCCCCCTAAGTCCGATCGGAGCTCCCACTAGAGGGCGCTGCCCCCTATCATCTTACAGCGGCCTAGTGGCCAGGGAGGCGCCCCCCTGCTCCTATTGTCGAGCATCCGATCACCGAGTCACGTCGTGCCCGAAGTTATTGGGTAAGCCGGTTCCGGCGAGGCGAACTATCGCCAAGGAGCGCCGCTGGTGCTACTCGTGCTTGGAAAGGCACCTTCAACGAGACTGCCTGCACCAGCGGCCCTGTCCGCACTGCCAGGGCAACCACCATGCCGTTTTGTGCCTGGGTGCCAACGGCGCTTCCTCTCGGGGCGCCCCCCACGGGCGGGGGCGCTCAGCCACGCCTTCTGTCGGGCGCCGCTCGGCGCTCGCCTGCAGGCCACCGTGCCCCTGGTTTTGAAGGGGGCCCCTCCCCCGACCCGTCGGGGGTCGTTCCCCAGGGGCGGGGGGGTCGTCGCCCTCCCTCAGCGTTTTGAGAGGAACTTCATGGCCACTCAGCAGTCAGCTAGACCCTTCGCACAACCGTTAGCTGAGTGGCCGCGGCTGGGGTACTACCGTCCCCCTTTGATCGGTACCGGTACTACGGGGTTCCTGCGACCTCGAATGTTTCGTAGTTGTAGTGGTTGTGAGTAAAAAGGTGAATTTAATATACTCTTTGAATACGTGTACATATGTTTTTGTAAATATATTCAATCATTATGTTTGCTTTATTGAAAAGAAAATTGAAATTGAGTAACACTATTTGTGCCGAAGGAAATAAAAATCAATCCTCTCTTTGTTTTCACATTTTTGATGGCGTTATTGAAGATATTTATTTTGGAAAAAAAATATGGCTATTTCTTATGTTTGTCGTTTTGCTTAATTTATCTGTTTTGATCTATGCGCATCAAGAAATAAATTTGTTGCAGTTTGTTTTTAAGTTTTATTTATTTTTATTTTATTTATTTAGGTAATCATACAGCGTTTTCATCGTATTTACAATACATATTATCATACAGTAAGGCCAATAGAGATTACACTATTTTTGTCAACTAATAATTAAGCGTGCGTGTGTGCTTGAGGAAGTGTGCATGCGTCTGTGTGTGTGTGTGTGTGTGTGTGTGTGTGTGTCTCTCTTTCTCTCACTGTGTGTGTGTGTGTGTGTGTGTGTGTGTGTATGTTTGTGTGTGTGTGTGTCTGTGTGTAATTATGCCCTATTTTTGTTTACAACATCACGTTTGATGCGACTCTTGGATAGGTTGAAAATATCCAAGTCAGCGTAACACTTATTATAGTTTTGAACAATACGACATAGAGTAGAATTTTTTGCGTAATTTGTGTTTGCTCGTGGTAGGTGAAATAATGGCGTATGTCTCGTTTCGTTTGTTCGTATGTTTCGTTTACATAGTGGTTTTGAGAAACTTGGTTGAAATATAAACATAGAGCTACATGTTTAGAAAAGCTAGCTAGTTATGATATTATCAGATTGAAATCAGTAAACGGTTATATGGTAGTTGGCTTGATTATGTCTACTTGCGTGAACAAAATCATACTATCTGTGCGTTTTCGTGTGCCTCGCCACTACGGCCGTTCACTGGGAACTTGTAAGTGCCCTCAGCACTGAGGCCTTTGTGGCCACGCTGGGTCGCTTCGTATCGCGTCGCGGTTTGCCGGACCTGATCTGGTCTGATTGCCGAGCGGATTGTGGGGGCACGGATAGATATTTGAAAGAGGTCGCCGAATTTCTGTCCAGCGACAGGTCTTGTTTGGGTGCTGCGATGTCCAGGGGGGGGCATCCAGTAGAGGTTCGACGCTCCGGCTTGCCCGCACTGGGGCGGTATTTTTGAGGCGGTGGTTAAGGTTGCAAGATCTGATGGGGTTGCCTAGGGTGGCCGAGGTTTTAGTTGGAGATTCAGTATTGCCACGTGCCGTCACGACCTTATCCCGTTTGCCAATTTGCTCGCGGACATAAGTCCTTATGTCCGGGACGGGGGTTTGTTTAGGCCAAATATGGGCATTTTTACGACCGTTAGTAAGTTGGGCGCGGCCAGTGTCAAGTATTGTGCGCGTCCGCCGCATTGTCGATATGACGGAATTTGCTATCGAATATTTGGGTCGCGTTTAGACCGCCTCGAATTGAGTTGTCTGTTTTGAGCGTTTTAAGTGATAACGAGGCTTATCTTTGAGTTTTGAGTTATTAATTTGGCTTCGATTGCCATTAATTTGTGTCTACAAGTTGTTTGTATGGCATTTCATATCGTAATAAGAGAATTTTGCCTAGTCAGGCGGAACACAAGAACTTTGTGTCCCGAGAGAAGGTTGCGTTTGTATTCTATTATAATTTTGTGCTAAGTGAACATGGGATATTGAACTTTGACCGACAGTTCTTAAGTTGAGCAGCGTGTCACTTGTTTTGGGTTCGATTAACGCTGATTTAGTTAAATTTAAAGTTAATTAATGTACAATAAAGTTGATAAACTACTATAGTGAAATAGAAGCATAATGTCCAATTGGTGAACGCCCACTGGAAAGATCGCACATTTGGAGAAAAGCAGCGCCTGTGGATCTGCTGTCCGACTACATCGGTTAAGTCAGGTGACATTTATACACACTTTCACACACTACTTATATACACCTCACTTACCACCTGACTGGTACCCTGTGGTCAACCCTACCTCCGGAACTCGATAAGTTTTTGTTTGCTTAGCAGCCATTAATAATAATCCATAGACCATTGGGCCCGACCCTCTGTTGCTCGTCGAGGGGGCTACTATGGGCCCTAGCCCAGTCGACCTTTGCCGGGGCAACTGGGGGCCGTAACATTTTCAGGTTACATCTATACACATTTTCGCAAATTACTTACATACACCTCACTTACCACCTGACTGGTACCCTGTGGTCAACCCTACCTCCGGAACTCGGTAAGTTTTTGTTTGCTTAGCAGCCATTAATAATAATCCATAGGCCATTGGGCCCGACCCTCTGGTGCTCGTCGAGGGGGCTAATATGGGCCCTAGCCCAGTCGACCTTTGCCGGGGCAACTGGGGGCCGTAACATTTTCAGGTTACATCTAAACACACTTTCGCACACTACTTACATACACCTCACTTACCACCTGACTGGTACCCTGTGGTCAAGCCTACCTCCGGAATTCGGTAAGTTTTGTTTGCTTGTCAGCCGTTTTAGAATAATTATCCATAGGCCATTGGGCCCCGCCCTCTGTTGCTCGTTGAGGGGATCACTCATGGGCCCTGGTCCAGTGGACCTTTGTCGGGGCAACTAAGGGCGTGAACATCTACAGTATATATGACAAACTATTTTCAAAAATTTTTTTAGAAAAAGTTTGGAAGCGACCACCTCATTCCCAGGGCTTATTATCAAGCATGTGTTCATTTATATTACAATAACCCTTAAGAACCAATTTTATACAGTTTTTGTTTAATAAAATATTTAAACTTGGTAATAGAGAGACCTCGTATATTTTCTGTGACTTTTTTGTAATGGCGTATACATTGATCCAAGAATGAATTACTAACTCTGTGGTGTCGAGAAACTGGTATCAATAGCTTGAATTTGTTCCTAGTGTTAATAGAGTGTATATCACTTTTTTTTTTACTAAACATTACTACTATACACATTTTTGTTTTTGTGAACATAAAATAAATTTTCGTAAATATACTGAGAGGTCAAAGTTAATATTTTTATTTTTTTAAATTTTCTCTAAGAAATTCTCTCGGTTAAGCTATTTACCTCTTATGGCCCTCTTCTGGAAAACAAAACTAATTTCTAAATCAGCCGCATTTCCCCAAAGCAAAACCCCATAATACATTATGCTATGGAA
Organism: Parnassius mnemosyne; assembly: GCA_963668995.1. NCBI lineage: Eukaryota > Metazoa > Arthropoda > Insecta > Lepidoptera > Papilionidae > Parnassius > Parnassius mnemosyne. The sequence continues at coordinate 25,251,916 of CAVLGL010000093.1, read as the reverse complement.
CTTACTGAAATAAACTAATCTAGCTTTCTTGGCACTAGTGGGATCTCTAATCTTTTTACAGCATAAACTGCAGAGCGTAGTCTGCTTGCTAGTTCGGATATATGGGGGCCCCCTGAAGCTTTGCATCGAGAGTGATGCCAAGGAATACAGGATTCAATAGGCCCAGTTCTTTACCATTAAAAACACATTGTTGATTTTGAACATTGGTATAGGTTGTAATGAATTTATAACTATATTTTACGGGCGGGTAACGTAAAACATTAATGGCGATAAAATATAAATGTATTTTGTCACAAATATGTCTGGTATTACTTACAAGTTATGGAAATTTTTAGGTATATTCACAGAGGTCTTTATAACTGGGAAACCTCTAAGGTCTTCGCTTAGAGCCGATTTCATGCTGTCACTACATTTCCGAATAACTGAGTCACCACATGCGATTTGGGTCTAATTAGATATAGCATTTCTTTTTTTATATTTATGATATGACCACATAATAATATACAAACTGCTTGTGCTATAAGCCGCTCCAACGTAGCTTAAAATTATTATACTACGATTGTGATAAGAATGGTTCACGACATTCGTAAAATGGCGGATTCAATCGCACATATAATTTTCGATCCTTAACCATTAGGTTACTGTCGCTTCGCAAATCTCTAATTTACTTTAAAATATGTATTATTGCTGAAATATATTGGTGCTTCTAAGTGCACGATATTACTATTATACAGATAGATAGGTGTGCCTTGGGTCCGTAATACGTAGGCCATGGGATCTAGGCACTAGAGGATAGGCGTTCCGGTAAGTCTTGCCTAAGAAGAAAGGGAAGGAGGTGTTTTCGTATCCCAAGGAAAGGTCGCCAAGGAGCAACTGACATTTTCGGAGTCACGGATGTAATGCGAAAACGTTCTCGTGCCCTGTAGATAGCGGCGAAGGTGTAACACAGAATCCGACATAAAACATATTAAGGTGTAGGCATTTTTGCAAACTTCAAAAGAGGTCATGATCATTACGGGGTCATCATCATCACCATCATTGTACGCATCAAAATCGAAGTTGTACACTATTTTTTTGTGTAAACGTAATGATTATATGCTTTAATGTGTAATATCTACGACAGAATATTTAATTTTAATTGGGAACATAAACATGGTAGACACTGTTTATAGTGCTTGTAAGACTAAATGCAAGGGATATAATATGATTTTTATTTCATTATATTATATTTATTATTATAAAATGTAAAGACATACGGGTGTATTCATAATCATTTTTAAACAGTTCATTAGTTAAAAAGTGTTTTGTCTCATTCTGACATTTGCGAGATACTTGTTGCTAGAAAGTGACAAAACACTTTTTAACTAATGAACTGTTTAAAAATGATTATGAATACACCCGATATTATATATAATTATTTCAAATTAATATTAGTGAAACAAGTACGCGTGTGTATCCAAATCACAAATATAGGAAGAATTTTTTGTTTTATTAAACATGTTGAGCAAGCACCCTAGCAAGTTGATAGTTATTGGGTAATGCGCCTTCATAATGCGTTATAAAAACACATAATAAAAATAACACTAAAAACAAGTTTTTTTTTCTATAAAAGGTAGTTAAAAGCAGACTCGAAATAATTTTTGTAACTTACAATGCGGTCTCGGTACGTTCGTTAGAAAGAAGCTATATGTTCTCTTGTCAAAACGTTATCGTAACGCTTCATTTAAACACAGTACACGTTCTGAACAGCAGCACGCTTCCTGTTAATCTGACACCACAGTAAAAGGAGCACGGCGCTATTTTGTTTCAGCCTGATACAAAGCATTACATTAATGAAAGTAGGTAATTTGTAACACTAAACTGTAACAATAAGTACTTCTTGGAAATATTCGAATTTGGTTGTAGTAAAACTTGCATTAGACAATCTTCTATTACATGTTATAAACTAATAACTGTATTTCTTAACACGTATTTGACTCACGGAAACTATTTACCAAAGTATTTTTAAGAGAAAAAGCACAGAAGCATTAAGCTGCTATTTTACTCTGGTAGAGGAAGGACCACGCTCTCACAGAATACCAGCTTAATGCTGCTGTGTTCGTATGGTGAGTGTAGAGAAACGGAGACCCTTTTTACTGAAAAAGAGGCATTCCATCTTAGTCCTCAAGTCTGACAACGCATCTGCATTTTGATTCGCAAAAGAGGATAGATGTAGATGTCTATGAGCCACAGCAATCACTTACCATCAGGTGGACTGTGTGCTCGTTTGTCACCCTATTTCTATAAAAATAGAGAGCCGACTGAAACAATTTAGTGGTGACCAAGCCTGCAGTGATGTTTATAGATATTCTTGTTAATCTCGACTTGCGAAAATTATAAATTAAATGGTGCCTGCATTTATCACACGATTCGAGCGGTTCCCACTCAAGAAACTGAAATACAACTGGGGGTGAAAATCATGACACCCATCGCACGCTCCATCAAACACGTTCTGCTAAGGCCTAAGTCGCTTAGGATGAGACTAAAGTATACGTATAGCGTATTTACTTCGTTCTCACTTATAGATGTGCTGTCACCTCTAAGATGGAATGTCTCACAGCCTGTAATTGTACTGGCCCCATATACTCAGCAAACGAGAATATAGCAGTGTTCACACTGTGTGTTGGCAGAAATAGATAAGAAGGCGGTGCCGAAAATAAAGTATGCCTGAATTGTTTCTCTTAAAAAGTCTGCCTCAACAAGTACAATATAGATAATAAAAAAAATCATGGTCACCTATTGCGCTATTCGGTTCTAAAGAGTATCTTTGATATATATATAAAAAAAAATTTAAAATATTGTTCTTTTAATTTATTTTTAAAATAAAAGTAGTATCGAAATAACTATTTTATTCGGTACATTGCTGCCTGCGCAATGAACTCCCCGAGTACGACGCGCGGCGACCATGGGGCCAGGAAAAACATGCACTCAGAGTAGCATTCCTCACCTTACACTAGCATTCCTGACCTCAGTGGCGAATCTAGTCTATGGCTTCTTTGCCAACCTAGTTTCGGTTGCAATGTTCGGTTTAAATGTAAAAAAAAAAATTTATTCCAATTTAAAAACGAATATATTATGCTTAACCTCTTTTATAAGCAGGAAGAAATTTATTAATAACCGCAATACGTATTGGATTTGATAGTTCCAATTCTGTATTTGCGTGAATAATGCTTAATAATTTCTTTAGCGTTAGAGCGCAGGGCGGGGGGAGAGGGGGAAGGGGGGAGAGGTGTTTTCCCGGACTGGAAAAGTTGTTTAGCAAATAGATTGAGTTGCATACAATTTTCTATAGATAGAGAGTTCTTTGAAAATATTTAATAATAAAAACTTCACCCATAGAACTCTTTATTTAAAACTTTTCTAGTAGTTTACGTATTTGTACTATGCAAATTACCTTCATGTAATGTCACATTTCTGTGATGGCTATGTATACCCTTCTCAAACTTTAAGTTGCTAAATGACCATAGCTAGAAAATGTGAAAGGGTGAGTAATTTATCAAAGTCACCCTTGTTACGACCTTTCATTTGCCAACAGTTGAATTAACTTGTTTTACAAATGTACATGCTTTTTTAAATACAAACCAAACAACTAGTTAAACAACATAGTTAGCAGAACCAATAAATGAAAAAAGTCTGAGTGTATCTGAATCTGAACCAAAAACTACACACGACAACTTGGACAAATGAATGACTAAGTCTAGCGGTGGACTCGAACTCACGATCTTTAAGTTTTGCAGTCTCTAAATCTAGAACTTAAACTTATTACAAAAGTAAAAATTTCCTTTTCATTCGAGAAACAATGAGCTAGAGTACTTGCAACACAATTAATATGCCTTTTGTCTTATTGGCTTCTAATAAGACAAGAAGCAAAAAAAAAAACATACATAAACGAAAAATACGATTTTATTGACATGACTATGCTTGCAAAAATGTAAATAACAGTTTTAGTGTACCGAATTCCCATTCTGTGTAATCATTTCTTGAAGTTAATATGCTTTGAATATACTTGTACCTATAAATATAAAATGATTATACTATGTTTTTTTTTATAGGATAAGTGTAACAAACGAGCACACACTCCACCTGATGGTAAGTGGTTGCTGCGGCCTATAGACATCTACATCTATCCTCTATTACAAATCAAAATGCAGATGCGTTGTCACCCGTAAGAACTAAGATGGAATGCCTCATTTTCAGTAAAAAGGTTCTCCGGGGGTCTCTACACTCACCACAAGAATCACAGCAGCGTTAAGCTGCTGTTTTACGCTGGTATTCAGTGAGAGCGTGGTCCTTCCCCGGTCGAGCCGACAAACATATAACACTTCTCTATTTCCATCGGGGGTTAATAAATAAGACCGAAGAGTATTACGTGCGTGTATAAATATATTTGCAGTAGAATCAGAGTGACCGACATAGCCCAACGGATTAGTAAGCTGAAGTGGCGATGTGCCGGCCATATAGCTCGAAGAACCGAAAACCAATGGGACAAAAAGGTTCTCAAGTGGCAGCCTCGCACCGGTAGGCGAAGTGTAGGGCGACACCGCACTAGATGGAGTGAAGACTTGATAACACATGCAGGAAGTCGATGTATGCAGGTGACTCACGATCGTGCTTTGTGGCATTCCTTTGGGGAGGCCTATGTTCAGCAGTGGTCTTGTGAAGGACTGAAATGGTGATAAGGTGACTGAAAATGTGTGTGCTGCTTTAAAATTTTTATTAAAATAGTTTTGTAATTCTGTTAGGGATTGCCTCATTGCTCTAGTGGTCGTAAACGCGAATGCCAATCGTAAAGTCCCAGGTTCGAATCCCGAAATTTCTTATTGGGTATTTCTGTCACGAAATTATCAGTGCCAGCCCGGAGTCAGGAAGTTGGTGGTGTTTCACCTCCGTTTCTCGGAAGACACGTAAAACCGCTGTTCCTGCACCTGATCTCACTCTGATCGTGTCGAATGACCGTCCCATTCGATTATGAGAGTGAAGGAATAGAAAGAACATTTGTGCTTGCGCATACACTTGGGCACTATAATCCTGTCCTGCGCAAAACGCTACCATACTGAGACTAGCCGCTGTGACCGAAATTCGGTCTAGAGGACATTGCTATTAATTCTGTTAGTGCTGTGTAGTATAGTTTTAATACTATTTACTTAAATAAAAAAAAAAACGTCCTATAAATCTAAAATAAACTTATTAATGTTCCGTTGATTAATTTCATTTCATAGCTATAGACACCTTTAGCCTTTTCAAACACAGGCATTTTTAGTAACAGGTGAGTGGTTACAATAATGCACAACTAATGAAGCTTAAAACGTAGCCAGGATGAGTGAGAACAAGCAAGCGTAATATTAATATGCTCACTCCACTGCCTTGCCCTTTTGTCACCCTTGATATAACTTTATTTATAATTGTAATTAATAAATACATATTTTAATTTGTTAAATATGTTGTTGTATCTTAGATCTGCAACAATCATAATCAATGCAATTTTGCATTTAAATATACACTTTTATATAATATTGAATGCTATAAGGCAATAAAGCAAAAGCATCGAAGTTACTTCACTTCTATAAAGTTTTTGTTAGGCATCCTAAGTAAACACCCACTGCGTTAATATCATAAGTGCCCCTGAAATTGGAACCCAGTGTTAATGTACATTAGTAATACTCGTTATATTAGATTATTAGACATAACTATTTTACGTAAGTCAATTACACCTAGCCATAAGGCATTGTACCATGGAAAAACTAGCTCGATCTCCGTGCCAAAACATCTTACATAATAATGTTTAAAAAGTAATAAATTTAACATTATGCAAAGGTGGATTAAAAAAAAAACCAACCATATTGATCTTTGTCATAAGACTGGGACTATGGAAAACACTTCTGACCTCCGAAAGACGACGATACAAATGATCTTGTACATTACATACATACATATATGTAATGTAAAGTTCCTGAAGGTTTCTCAGCAAGTGAGTGGCGCTCCTGCAGCGTGTATCTACAGTCGTAGGTATATCTCTGTATGTGTGTGTGATTTTTTAGCAACGATGGACCCGAGTATTTGGCTTACACATATTGCGACGTTGCCAGCTCACTCACTTGATGTGCTCGACTAAATTCTCATCGAAATATCATATTAATATTAAAATATTCACGGTAACATAAGCGTAGAGTGAATTCCGGCGTCTGGCGCTCAGTTTGACCATATAAGCATATTAATTAAAATTAATTTACAAATTATATATTTTGTTGGAGTTATTGTTATTGGACGTGTTGCTCAATGATGAGATCCCGAAATATGCGTGCGTGTAAAATTTTTTAATATCACTTGAAGAGACTCGACAAAATGATCAATTTTGTCGAGTCTCTTCAACTAATATTAAAAATGCCGAAGTGTTCCTGTTTTATTGATATATGATAAACTGTTTTATTGCTTAGTTTGCGGTTTGCATAAAAATACTATGTTAGGTCTCAAGTTTCAATCTTTACTTTTACTTACTTACCTCTTAATAGGCTGCAATAATAAATAAAGGATAAAAGTATATATTCGGCAATTTATCGGTTGCAAAATAAAATTGACTCCCGATGTCCTATAGCAATTGTCATGGAGTGCCCAAGCCATGGAGGTCGGAGTCCGGGTAAAACAAGAAACAAATAAGATAAAAATAAGATAACCACCTGTTACTGATGCAGAAAATGGATACTAACAAATCATTGAAAGTATCATAAGTGAACCTTAATTCATAGTGTTGCGCGTTCAGAATGGAGTCCTGTGAGTCAAATGGGAAAATGGTCGGGTAGACAGCTGTCATTTGCAAATGGTTGTCGCTAAAGCTAAAGTACCCGATGTTCTACAGCTGTACCATAATGGTTGTCCAGGAGGCCATTTGGGAGTTAAACGAACTCTACTGAAGATCCGAGAATGGTTTTACTGGGTCCACTGTCGTGACGTGTCGCAAATGTACAAGTGGTTATTGTCGTGACGTGTCACAAATATACAAGTGGTGTCGTGACGTGTCGCAAATGTACAAGTGGTGCGACTGTAAAGGGACCTCAGACTCGTAGTAGAGGTGCGTTGAAATTGTACAATATTGGTGCACCATGGGAGAGGATAGCTCTTGACGTTGCGGGGCCGTTTCCGGAAAGTGAAAGTGGTAACACGTATTTCATAGTCGTGATAGATTTGTTCTTCCCAGGACAGAGGTATTTTTCGAACCAGTGGTAAATAAAAATTGACTGAATATCATCATCATCATCATTACATCCTTCCACAAGTCCACTGCTAAACATAGGCCTCCCGCAAGGAATGCCACAAAGCACTGTCCTGAGCCACCCGCATCCATCGACTTCCTGCATATCTTACCAGGTCGTCACTCCATCTAGTGAAAGGAAGCCCTACACTTCGTCCACCGGTACAACACCGCCACTCGAGAACCTTTTTTCCCCATCGATTGTCGCTTCTTCGAGCCGACATCGGCCGGCCCATTGCCACTTCAGCTTACTAATCAGTTGGGCTATTTCGGTCACTCTGATTCTACTGCAGATATCCTCATTTCTAAGTTTATCACGACTATTGATGTCATTGAGTATAGTGCTTAGGTCCTCCAGCGATTCCGCCTTAAGGACTATATCGTCGGCAAATCGAAGGTGAGTGATGTAGTGGCGGGTAAGAATACTCACTAACCCATATCTTCCCGTGGGTGTCGTAAGAGCCGGCAGAGGGAAACTGAGGCAGAGGATGGGCAGCAGCATCTTTCTGATGACAGCAAACAACAATAAAAAATTGCGGTTGCCAACCCGCTCGCCAAGCGTGGCAACTATGGCAATATACCGCCCATGATAGTAGCGAATAGACGGCCCCCAGTCCCGGACTTTCAATACGTATTATGTAATAATCAATATTGAATAAAAAATCATTCTATTCTATTCTATTCTTCACTAAGTGACCAGTAATCTTCGCCATTCCAAATCAAAAAACTTCAACAGTTGCAGATAAACTAGTTCATGAAGTCTTCTGTCGTTTTAGAGTAAGTACCTTTGGAGATTCTAAGCGATCAAGGAAGGAATTTTGAGTCTCAAATATTCCAGGAAACTTGCCGAGTTATGGGTGTTTAAAAAAAGAACAACATCTTACCATCCACAATCTGATGGAATGGTAGAACGATTTATTCAGACATTGGAGAGGTACCTAGCAAAAGTTGTAGAAAATTGGCAACGAGACTGGGCCAAGCACATACAATCGTTATTGTTGTCATAGCGAAGCGCTGTTAACGAAAGTACATCAGTGACAACAGCTTTTGCAAACTTTGGAAGAGATTGAGAAAAGAAATTTGATATCCCACGTAGTTTGTTTTGTTTCGCAACTAATTTGCATAACCCATTATGCAAATTACTTGCGAAACAAAACGAATGACATTTATGAGCACGTCAGACAATCGGGCTAGCAAATGTCTGAAAAGATAAAAACCCCGTATAACCGCAAAATGAACAACAAAGGGTTCGACGAAGGTTCACTAGTGTGGTTGCACAATTCAGTTCGCAGCAAAGGGAAATCTTCTAAGCTTAAAAAGCTAAATAAGACGGACCGTACCGGATTGTCACCTACCGGATACAAAAAGGTGCAAGAAGTACTACTAAGATCGTCCATGTGGTTCGACTGGAGCGTTATTATGGGGCCGATAATGCTCGAGACGAGCATGTCTTAGGAGGGGGCAGTGTTGCACGCCACCATTAATGCCTGGTACATGGCGACAATAGTTACCACTAGCACCTTCAGGTATTGAGTAGCAGAACTAGGAGAGTCAAGATCCTTCTAGAAATTTTCATAGAAAAACTTTCTAGAACTATCGACACCTAGTCAGTCGAGACCGGTATGTACTCGAACATTCTAGATGTTTCTACGGTAGAAGGTTCTGGAACTATCTGAGGCCTTATATAAGGCCGCTATAGACTGCGACCGGAGTCAGTGTTGAATTGGTGATACAAGCGAATACTTCGAAGCGATACAACTGCAAACTAAATTGATCAGTATTACAATTCTGTTTTGTTGTTACAGTGGTTTTAAATTATAATTAGTATTCTGTAATAAAAGTGTCAATTTTGGTAATTCACTCGGTTTTTAATTGTCTCGAACCCCAACTTCGTAACAATATAGTTATTACTTGTCCGTTAATGCTCATCCGACATTCGTTTTACATCCGTAATATATTCGTATATGCTCTTAGATATCGAACGTCTTTGCTGTCTAATGTTTGCTTAATTTACCTAAATCTTTCCGTTATATGTTTACATGGTTTTTAAAATAATAGAATAAGATATAACTACAGGGCGACGGTTTAACTGAGAGACTTCATATTAAATTCATTGTCTATTATTAAGGAAAGATGGATAAGGTCGTAAACTACGGAGCGGACTCTAAAGCCGCGTATCGATTACGCGCTCCTGACGTGGGCACGATGAATGATCGCGCCGACCAGTGCATTTTGTGAAATGCGCTCAAGATTTTCTAAGTGTATCAACTAACTGGCGCGCGCAGCGCAGCATCCGTTCTAATGTTTGACCGTTCAATTTGGATGCCGGCCGTGTACCAGCAGCTGCCACTTTCATAGTTCCATGCCTCTTCTCTGAGCGGTTTTTATGATAAAAACGACTTTTGTTATTTCACAGTAGTTCTTTTGAACTACTGTGAAATAAAAAATAATAAATACACTTTCATCAATTTACGGCATCTTTGGTTATCTATAGCTCGCAATGCAACGAACACACATAATGAAATCAACTGTCCCAACTGGCACGCGCGCCATCACTTAACTACTTTGATGTGCGGTAAAAACTGACACCAGATGGAGCGACCAGCTCCAAGTTTGAGCTTTTTAACGAACAATTTGGCGCGCGTTCCAAAGTGGTATCCATTTCGGCTGGAGCGCGCGCCAATGTTTGACCTCTTGGAGCGCATAATCGATACGCGGCTTTATTAATGACAGTTGAAGAGGAAGACCTAAAAAAAAAACTTACAGCTAAGAGACAAACTGTTCTTATTTACTTGTTAGTGATACATAGTATCTACTCCTGCTCGAGCATACTCTCCCGTTTCCATCCATGTATCTCTGTCAGTAGCCGCCTCCATCTAATTGTTTTCACAGGCGAACAAGTCATCCCATAAGTGTTTTCTAGATCTCCCTCTTCTTCAACTGTCATTGTCAGAAGTCTACTATGTAATTGGCGGTATCTTGCCCACCTTTCTCAAATAATAGTAATACTTAACTCTATGTGACAATATCAATACACTCAATAAAAATAAAGCCATGTGTGTAGTTCACACGCGGTAGAAGTGAAACCTCCAAATGAAATGAAATATAAAACAAAAATATTTCGCAGCAAATGATTTATTTAATTTGATAATTTTCAACTATAATTCCGGCATAAAATATAAGATAAAAGTTTAATTTTATAGGAAATAAATGTTACAAACCTTACTTTTAGACATGTAGAGACTAAATTTTAGTGTATTAAATCAATATATAGAATATTATCTTTCGACTAAAATTGTTTTGTACTAGCGACGTTTACTTCATTCTATAGGTACAATAATTTTATTGAACAAAAATTGGATGGTCTAAATACAAGTAATTTAATATAAATCGGTAAGATATTATGTAATAATGCATTATTAAAAATAGTTGGGATATGATCATTTTATTCAATATATTTAATTAATTTTATTTATTTGATGATATATTCGTAATTTTTTAATTCTTTACGTACACTGTTAGCTTCTTTCGGTTTACATCGGGCTATGCGTCGTTCATGCGCGTGTTGAATTATTTAAATTTTTTATTATCTCTTAAACTATACATCCAAATAACATGCTATACAGAGCAAATTTTATCTTCATAAAATTGTCTTCATGTTCATTCGTTCGTCATTAAGTTTTGTTCATTAATTTTCAATACTTTTTTGTCACAAAATACCCTATTATGGCTATTATGTAAGAAACAGGCCCGTAGTATTACATATTTTTTTTAGAATGAGTAAAAATTAAAATTTTTGTACAACATAGTATTTACGTATCGCTAACCATTACGCCAACGCACGCGGATAAAGCAGTTCGGGAGCGCCTATTTTTCTTCTGACTTGCTTAACAAAATTTAAATAGTCTTTACTATTTCTCGTGAATCTGGCTATAACAGATAAAAGCAATTTGTCAAATCGGAAGAGTAATTCTAGAGATAAGCGTGTTTAAACAAACAAAAACCTTTTCTGCTTTATTATAGATAGTATAAGATTCTATCTCATTCTATCCTATAGATTTATATATTTGTCTCTTTTTAGTGTCGCTTTTCATTGAGTTTCAAATCACAGCGATGCTAAAGAAGTGAAAACTTATAAAAAATAATTTAAGAAAGAATTTAGGTAAATCTGGCAAATACGGACGCCTAATACTAAATACTGGCACCCAATATGTATATACGGACGCTGAATAACTACGAGTACATACCGATAATTTCGAGTATACAGACGCCGGATGACTATATATGGACATGTGATAATTATAATATTATATAGACGACAAATAATAATATTGGTATGGTGTACTTTTACGCTTTTTAGTTTTTGGCTAATCATAATAAAAATTCACACAGTTAGAAGCACTTTTACACATACCTAGTTAAAATATGTGTTACTTAGGAACCGTCTTAAGTACATGTTGAGAGCATTAAATTTTCAAGTCAACTGTGTAATTTAAGCAGAGTATGTGATAAATAATATCACACAATATGTACGGTAGTCACTAAAAACAGATACAAAACCAAATAAAAGCTTGCAAATTTATGAGCAGGAAGGCACTGGACTTCAAAGTGTCGACGCCGTAGTTAAATCGTGATCGATATATGCAGAAAAGTGAAATCCCTCACTGCATAAGAAATCATAAAACTAAGCAATATTTTCAGAGAGATGATAAAAAAATGTAAACCGAATGTGGGGATGTCGAAATAATATTTAATGGAGTGTTTAGTTCTGTTACACTGCCTTCACACAACAAAGGCTCTTACAAAAACCAAAAAGTTATTCAATACAGTAGTCACAACAAAAGTGTGCTTCTGTTCATTTAGATTTTGTCGCAAAACGAATACCTTTGTAATTTAAATATTAAACATAATTTGGTAAGTAAATATGTAGCTTTATTAGCTGACGAGCGCGAGTACAGTTATTTAGTCAAAAATGTGCTAATTTAATTACCTGTTACCCTTTGCTAAGTGGTTAAATATTTTTAATGTTTTTTTCGTAAATAACGTTGATTCCTAATGGTTTCTAAATTCCATGTCATTTACTTGTTAGTTTGGTATTTTTTGTAGTTGCATACTCATCTAACGGTTCTCGGTTGCAAATCTCAAATACAGGCATTCCAACCTAGTTTTCAAAGGAGACAACCCATCTGTAGCTTTTTTCTGCCGACTTCAAAATGGAGGAGGTACTCAATTCGACTGTATGTTTTTTATGTGTGTTTCCTCATAACTTTTCTCTACGTGAAACGATTTCGATGATTCTTTTTTTATTTGAAATCTGGTGCTTTTTATGTGGTCCCATACGTATTTGATCAATATCTGAGCATTAGTTTTTAAGTTATTCTTAATAATTTATATTGAAGTCGGTTGTACAATTTTTTTAATTTTAAATTAATATTTAAATAATATTGCAGGTGTTCATGAACTGAAGTAGCCAATTACCATTAGGTGGACTTAAGAGGTGAAATTAAATTCATCTGTCTTTTTAACTTTATGAGAAAAGTTTATTAAAGTCCACTGCTACTAAATTACCACGCTTGGCATGCGGGTTGCAACCGCAGGTTTTTTTTTTATTTTTAGTCGTTATTAGGATCTCCCTGATGCCCATCTTCTGTATTTGTTTCCCTCTTTCGCCTCTTACTACACCCACGGGATGATATGGAGTACTGGATATTCTAACATCGCCACTACACGGTACATATAGTTAAATTATTACCACACGTTATCCATTCACCTTTATACCATCACTAATTTATCTACTACTATTGAACTTAATTACTAAAATATTTGATATTTATAATCATCTTTATCACAAGTACACTTACTTACGTTGTTGTGTTGCAACTAGATATAATTAATAAAAGGAAGTAGGTAGTACCCTTTCACTGCAAATTACTCTATTGAATAAATTTATAATTTTTCGGAGTCTGTACTTCAAAAGGAAAACCGGAAAGCAACCGTATATCATCACTTTGTTTTCCATCTGTCCACCTTTCAAGACCCTTTTTTAGGGTAAGGGACGGGTTAACTTTAAAATAAATATTAAAGTCAAATACTAAGATCTATGGTGCTTTGAAGTTGTATTACTTCAATGCACCATAGATCTTAGTACGATTGGCCCATAAAAAATTCAAAAGTCTACTCGAAAAGAAAACCATTTACATTCACATATTTTGATACTAGCAAATTCACTCACCTAAGATTCTAATTATTTAATTAATACTTCCGTCCTTTATTCCGAACTGTCTTTTCGTTAGAGCAATGCCTGAGCCTGTAAAAATGAATTTCATTAATTTTTGTAAATTTACGTACTTATCTCGCTGGTTACTCGCTTTTTTTATCTTTATATAATAGGAAAGTCTATGTATAAAGCATGTATAAACGTATCTTGAACATGGGCTTTCGTCTGATTGTAAGATTTTATAAATTGTAATATTTTAATGAGACGCAATAGTAGAGTAACCAAATGATTAAGCCAAGTAAGAATATAATTATACCTCAGCAAATATGTCAACTGTATAAATATTATTTGGGTTATAACTGTATAACTCATATTCTGGAGGTAAAGGGCAGCATTTCCAGTGAAAGGACGTCGGCTCAGCACTTTACTCGCCTACCCAGTGTGGTGTGTGTATGCACATTACTTGGCGCATTCTTAAAGGTTTACAATCAGAAATATATCAAAAATCAAAATAAACAAGAAATTAGACTGCTTATTCAGTCTTCAACTTTGATTAGACCAATACGCCTGAATTTAATCCCTATACTTTTTCATCTCCAAATCTGCATACTTTATTTCTATAATTCGGCTAGTCTCCAATAGTTTTAAAGAAATTCTATTGTACTCGTATCAGGTGGACAAATGCACAGGCTCAATTTATTGTTTCAATATTACTACTGTTTCTTACATTATTATAATAGTTATCAGATGGTGAAGTAGATAATAACGTCATCCATATTTAGTCGCTACATTTACAGTTTGACGGCCTGGATCATTGGTGGAAATATTCTAGGACTTACGATTTCAAGGTAATATTATAAATAATAAATTTTGAATTCTGCTATTTGTTTTGTAGATTAACAACAACCAATTGCTGAAATAGGGTATTTTGCTATTTATGATACTGATTTAACTAACCATTAAAAAAAAATAACCCTGCTGCATTGTTCAATTAAAGTTAAAGTAAAAGTAACAGCCTCTAATTTCTGTGAGGTTATTTTTGTTTTTATTTTGTCGTAATGGTTCAATTACGATATGCGAATTCCACAACCTCTTGAATGATTCCAAGCAACAGAATGAGGTTCATGATTGTTATTACATCTCATAAATCATAAATATTGTTCATTCACTATAATATATCATCAACGATAGCCTTTTAATATATATTTAACATTGTTGCCACGCTTGACAGGCGGGTCAGTTGCAATTTCAAGGTGGTAGTGTCATGCTGCAGCTATATTAGTAGTATAGTTGTAGCACGAATGGGTCGGCTCGACCGGGGAAGGACCACGCTCTCACAGAATACCAGCGTAAAATAGCAGTTTGACACACAGTTCGTATGGTGAGTGTAGAGAACCGGAGACCCTTTTTACTGGAAAAGAGGCATTCCATCTTAGTCCTCACGTGTGACAACGCATCTGCATTTTGATTCGCAAACGAGGATAAATGTAGATGTTTATGGGCCACTGCAACCACTTACCATCAGGTGGACTGTGTGCTCGTTAGTCACCCTATCCTATAAAAAAATATTTTATGATTGTTCTAAGGCAAACGCTGCTGCTCATCTCATGTTTTGTTACCCTTTGGCGCTACTTACGAGACCCACTGGAAGATGTAGGGTAGTAGTAGGTATACCTGTTCTTACACCGCAACTACACGTTAAATGTTGTTACTTAATTTTCCAAAATATATTACGAGCAAAGTCGAAAGATATTTCAAAAGATTATGGTCAGGCTAATTTAAGTTTTAACGCGAATTTAAAAATTATGTGGAAAATTATTACCACTACCTTGTGGTTTAATTTTAACTTTCCGCAACTAACTTCAGTAAAGAACGACTAATGAGGTTTAAAGCCCATCCAGTGTAAGCGACGATGGCACCACCCGCAGTAAATGAGATGAGAAATTATGATCGTTCAACTGTGTTGACCCCTTTTGCACCCTTGAGTTTCCGTTGCGTTTTATGAAGTGTATATGTAGTGTGATATAAATAATTTAAAGTAACTAAGTTAACTGTGCCGTCAACAGAAACTGTTTTTTAAATTATTTATAAAAATAGTTTTTATAATAGATTAAGGTTGAAATCGAGCACACACCTCACCTGATGGTAAATGGTCCATACATCTTCTATCCTTGAATAAGAATCAAAATGCAGATGCATTGTTAGTGACAACTTGTCACCCATGAGGACTAAGATGAATTGCCTCGTTTCAAGCAAAAAACAATATTTTCTTTTTACTTAAATTGCTTTGTAATAGCAACGTCTACTCCATTCCATAGGTAAAGTCATTTTATCGAACATAATTATAATTTTATTCAATATTAATAATTTGTTTTATATGATAAATTTGTTATTTTTATTTTCTTAATTTAACATTTAAAAGTTATAATAACCATCTTTGGGCCCCGCACACAGAGAAGTCCGAGATAAAATTAAACACTTTATACTATACTAGCTGTACCCCGCGGTTTGACACCTCGCTTATTTTTAAAGGCGTTTACTGCTGGCTAGGAGCGACGCGCGCCGCCGAGTGTTGAATTATTATAATTGTTCATTATCCCTTAAACTATACGTGTTATTTACATGCTATAAAGAGCAAAGTTTATATTCATAGGATTGTCTTGATGATGAAGTAAGTTTTTTTCGTAAGGAATATGCTATGCCTAATAATAACGCTTATAAATCACTTTTCTATTTTCAATATTTTTTGTCACAAAATTGTCACCTTGTTATGGATTATGTGTGAAAAATATGCCTGTGGTATTGCGGATTATTTTTAGATGGAGTAAAGGTCTATATTTATGTAAAACACGTATAACTAACCATTACGCTAGCGCACGCGGATAAAGCAGTTCTTGAGCGCGTTTTCTTCTGACTTGTTTAATAAAAATCAATATTTTGGTCTAGCTGCGAAGTGTAGCTTAATGTTAGATAGCTTTTAACATTCGTCGTGAATAGGGCTAAAATATACAAAAACAATTTATCAAACCGGAGGATATAATTCCAGAGATAGGCGTATTTAAACAAACAAAAACTTCTTCCGCTTTATTATATAAAGTATAGATTCATCATCATATATTATCTGTTTATGTTTGTCGCTTTTTAGTGTCGGTTTTCCATTTCATCGCGTTTCAAATCACAACGATACTAAAAAATATTCTCTTCACAAAACTTAGACAAAGTCAAAGTTATGACAAATTCAATAACTACTCTAGCAATAATGTTGTGGTTAATATTTTCTGGCTCCTTTGCCCATTTAAAATGCTTATTCAATAACGCCGGGTTTATAGCTTGATATTTTTAGTTAAATACAAAATATTTAAAAGGAAACTATATACGTTTTCGTATGATTTAAAGTGGCACATACTGTACTAGTTTGGTCTTTTAACTATTCCAGTAAATTCTTAATTAAATGAATGTTTGTGTGGGTTAGTTCTACCGACTTCAAAGAGGAGACAGTACTCAATTTGACTGTATGTTCTTTTTTATGTGTGTCACCTTATAATTTGATGAAGATCTGACCAATAGATTTTGAGTTATTCTTAATAACTTATGTTGAAGTCGGTTGTTAAAAAAATTAATTTTAAATTATTTTGCTTAAAAGTCTGTCAGTCAGGTAGATAGATAAATACCATCATTTTTTATGTGACAAAGTAGCATAGAACTTATTGCTGTTTTTATTTTCTACCGAGTTCAAAAATAAGGAGGTACTCAATTCGACTCCATGTTTTTTTAATGTGTGTTACCTCATAACTTTTTTCTGGGTGAACTGAGTTCGATGATTTTTTTTTGTTTCAAAGATGGTGCTTTTCGTGAATTTCCATATAAATTTCATCAATATCTGTCTAATAGTTTTTGAGTTATTCTTAATAACTTATATTGAAATCGGATGTACAAATCTTTTAATGTTAAATTATGTTCTAGAAGTTAAGTCTCAGAAGCAATAACATAATAAGCAGCAAGTAATGATGTTTACGCAAATACTACACATTTAAATGAAACTAAGTTATACGGATTTTGTAGCATGTAGTAAATTATTTCAAATTAACGATGTTTTGAGTACTTTACGGTACAAAATTAGCAACAGGTGGTTTAGCTTCAGTGGTAAATAAAAAAAATTATTTTCAATAAGTATTATTAGCCGTGTAGTGGCGGTCAAGAATATCCACTACCCCATATCCTCCCGTGGGTGTCGTAAAAGGCGACAAAGGGAAACAGGCAGGAGATGGGCAGCAGCATCTTCCTGATAATAGCCAAAATTACAATAAAAAAACTGCGGTTGCCAACCCGCTCGCCAAGCGTGGCAACTATACCCCCCAATGACCAAAGCAACAAACAGACGGCCCCCAGTCCCCGGCGGCCCCGCTATTCCTGACTACGGTGACGACCATGGTAACGGCGGGGCAGGGGGTGCTAAGAATCTCCGGTGGAGGTCCGGTTGCCACCTTAGACGACTTGACCTGGCTACGTACAACGCACGCACCCTGAGGACTGACGAGAAGATCGTGGAGCTGGAAGAAGAGATAGACAAGTTGCGCTGGCATATAATAGGATTATCCGAAGTCCGAAGAGAGGGGGAGGACACGGTAATCCTCGAATCCGGCAACTTGCTCTATCACCGGGAGGGCGACCATCTGTCCCAAGGAGGTGTCGGATTTATCGTCCACAAGTCTCTCGTTAACAACGTTGTAAAGATCGGGAGTGTGTCGACGAGGGTTGCGTACCTTATACTCAGAATCACCAAACGGTATTCGCTGAAGGTCATACAGGTTTACGCACCAACTTCGGCACACCCCGATGAGGAGGTGAAGGAAATGTATGAGCATATCTCTAGAGCCATGCATTCCTCCGAAACCCAATATACGGTGTTAATGGGAGACTTCAATGCAAAACTAGGCACAAGAGAGAACGGTGAGCTGAAAGTAGGGAAATTTGGAATAGGGCAACGGAACCCAAGGGGCCAGCAGCTGGCCGACTTCATGGAGAAAGAGGGACTCTTTATGATGAACTCTTTCTTCCAGAAGCGGCCCCACAGGAAGTGGACCTGGTCGAGCCCCGACGGTTCGACAAAAAATGAGATTGACTTCATTATGACGACCAGACGACAACTGCTCAGTGATGTCTCCGTGATCGAGAGGGTGAAAACTGGTAGCGATCACCGAATGGTTAGAGGCACACTGAACCTAAACGTTAAGTTTGAGAGGTCTCGTCTAATGAAGTCAACGCTCCGTCCCCCTCGTGCTCTGTTCCAAAGTCCCGAAACCTTTCAGCTCGAGTTACAAAACCGTTTTCAGTGCCTAGAAGACTGTAATGAAGTGGACGATATGAATGACAAGCTTGTGGAAACTGCCCATGCGGTCGGAGCTAAGTTCTGCAAGACCCGCCGCAGAAGAACACAAAAACTCTCCGATCACACTCTTAATCTCATGGCTGTTAAACGAGAGATGAAGCTACATTCTTCAACAGACTTGACAGCATACAGGCATCTGAACAGACAGATCTCCAAATGCATGCGGCGGGACTTACGCAACTTCAATACAGCTCGTATTGAAGAAGCGATCGAGCGGAACCAAGGCTCCAAAGTCTTTGCCAGAAATCTGTCTGCCAGAAAGAGTCAACTTTCAAAGCTGAAGACCGAATGTGGCAGCATCGTTTCCGGGACACCTGAGATTTTGAGTGAGATTGAGAGGTTCTATGGGCAGCTGTACACGTCATCGTTGGAGCCACACGCAAGTGTGAGTAACGATCCAAGAGCGAGTCTCATCCGACACTATTCCGAAGATATCCTGGACGTCAGTCTGAGCGAGATTAGAATGGCTCTCCAGCACATTAAAAACGGTAAGGCCCCAGGCGAGGATGGAATTACAGCGGAGCATCTGAAAGCGGGTGGAAGACCGGTACTTGAAGTCCTTCAGAAGCTCTTTAATTCCGTCCTCCATGGTGGCATTACACCGGAGGCGTGGAGCAGAAGTGCGGTGGTTTTGTTCTTCAAGAAAGGTGACAACGCTCTCTTGAAGAACTACAGACCGATTTCCCTTCTGAGCCGCGTCTACGTGCTGTTTTCGAGAGTCATTACGAATCGTCTCGCGCGCAGACTTGACGACTTCCAGCCTCCCGAACAAGCCGGTTTCCGAAAGGGCTTTAGCACCATAGACCACATACATACCCTTCGGCAAGTTGTACAGAAGTCCGAAGAGTACAATTTGCCACTATGTCTGGCGTATGTGGACTATGAGAAAGCCTTTGATTCCGTCGAAATTTGGGCGGTGCTGCAGTCCCTTCAGCGGTGCCAAGTTGACTGTCGGTATATCGAAGTGTTGAAGTGCTTGTACAGTAGGGCTACGATGGCTATCCGAGTACAGAACCAGAGTACGAAACCTATCCAATTGCAGAGAGGTGTATGACAGGGTGACGTCATATCCCCGAAACTCTTCACCGCTGCATTGGAAGACGTTTTCAAGCTTCTGGACTGGAAATGATACGGTACCAACATCAATGGCGAGTACATCACTCACCTTTGATTTGCCGACGATATAGTCCTTATGGCAGAATCGCTGGAGGGCCTAAGCACTATGCTCAATGACCTCAATAGTGTTTCCCAACGGATAGGTCTTAAGATGAACATGGATAAAACAAAGATCATGTTTAATGTCCATGTCACACCTATGCCGGTAGTTGTTGGGAGCACTAAGCTCGAAGTTGTTGACGAGTATGTTTACCTGGGACAAATAGTCAGACTAGGTAAGTCCAACTTCGACCGAGAGGTCAATCGACGGATTCAACTCTGCTGGGCAGCGTTCGGGAAGCTACGACACATCTTCTCGTCAGACATACCTCAAAACCTTAAAACGAAATTGTACAACCAGTGCGTGTTGCCAGTGATGACTTACGGAACTGAGACGTGGTCCTTCACTGCTGGCCGTATGAGGAAGCGCAAGGTCGTTCAGCGAGCTATGGAGAGGGCTATGCTCGGAGTTTCTCTGCGTGATAAACGTAGGAATGAGGATATCCGCAGTAGAACCAGAGTGACCGACGTAGCCCAACGGATTAGAAAGCTGAAGTGGCAATAGGCCGGCCATATAGCTCGAAGAACCGACAGCCGATGGGGAAAAAAGTTTCTCGAGTGGCGGCCTCGTACCGGCGGACGAAGTGTAGGGCGTCCCCCGACTAGATGGAGTGACGACCTGGTAAGACATGCAGGAAGTCGATGGATGCTGGTGGCTCAGGACCGTGCTTTGTGGCATTCTTTGGGGGAGGCTTATTTTCAGCAGTGGACTTGTGAAGGGCTGTAATGATGATGATGATGATGATGAAGTATTATGTAATAATCAATATTGAATAAAAATCATTCTATTCTATTCTATTCTTGTTTTTCTGCCTACTGCAGTCAATTAAGTACCACTGGTGAATGTAGGTACTAGGCAGGCTACCTCTTATTATCGCCATTTTTCGATTTTTTATATTACCATAACTGCCACTAATAGCTACGCTTGGCAACGCTTTCCTATTATGGGAGATGCTTATGTCCAGGGATGGGCTGTATTCGAGTACAGAAGGAAGAACAGTCTCGTTCTTTAAATATCATAATGCACTACGTGCAGGTGAGGATGTAAACGGGAAAAAAGTAGTTACGTTCCTTTTTATCGAACCATTATCTTAACATTATTAAACCGTCTTCACATGTTGTATATAAATTAAAAAAAAAACTTTTTTGTTTAGAGTCAAACTTTTTACGGTCTTATTTATAATCGGTATCACTTACCTAAGTATTAATTTTACCTATACCTATCTGTTTCTATTTAAAAAGAAATAAGAGAGAGAGAGAGAGAGAGAGAGAGAGAGAGAGAGAGAGAGAGAGAAGAATTTCTAAATTGATGTCGATTTTCATGAGTAAGGCCGATATAGATTTGACATACAGCTCCATATAAATATACAAGCCATACTTGCTTTGAGCAAGCTTTGAACATGAAATCTATGTGTAGTGACGGCAAAGTGGTTTTAAAGTATGCCACCTTAAGTTTTTATATTTAACAATATTTTGTAAATACGGATTTTTTAAAACATTGTTTTATTGTTGGTTAATCTCATTAAAGAAACTAGTTTTCTTATTGAATCTTGTCTAAAGTAAAATCTCTATTTCTTTATATTGGTACAGTACGAAATAACCTTAGTGAAATGCGTATTTAGACAACCCTCCAATCAAATGAAATAACGCTGAGGGAACGTACGTTTTATCGAAATAAAATGTCAGTCTAGCGGATTCTTGCTAAACAAAGGGAAATAGAAGAATTTTTGCTAAAGCGTACGAGTAAAAACCGCTTACTTGAGTTTAAACTAATTTTATTTGTGATTATTTATAGGTGTCATTTATATATATTAGGGTTTTAAAACTTTAAAGTTGTAATTATGAACCATATTATAACTATTACTTTTAATCAAGTATGGATTCTATAATAAAAAAAGTTTAAATATAAATATTGTATATGCGAGAGTGCCACACTTATTATAATATGTTTTTAAACACAACATTCATCGAGGTAGTTGTATCCAATTTAATATATCTGATTGCGCATAAAACTTAAATAATACCAAATGTATGTTTGTAGGTGTTTAAAACTGTGTAAAATATGTCAATTGACATGTGTTTGTTATAACTAATTTTTGTTCTCACAATTTGGGAAAAATGGATCGTTCAATAATGGGTGTTATTTAAAAGGTTAGCATAGTATTAATGTTGTTGTCAGCAGATAAATATAATCTAACAGCAGAAATAGATAATTGGTCAGCAAACCATGGCTAGCAAAACAATATTAAATCAATCGGAAATTTTTGACATTCTGGACGGCTCGAATTTATTTAGTACAGCATAATACTCGTAATTATATAATCTGCAATGAGTGGTTCATGTTTATAACATTTTGATAAGCACTTAGAGGGTTGGCAATTAAAAAATAATAAAGTTTACTTTAACAGTACACTAGTACAGTACAGCAAGATTAACCAAATACTGCTGGCTGCAGTAGTTATAGAAATATTTTCTTTGCTAACCAATAGTGAATCGTGCTTGATCGGCATTAAGTATTTTGCGGATTGACTGCTTATTAGGCAAAATCACATTGTTATAAGCCTATTTATGATAAAATTACTGAACATTATCAAGATTATTTGCGAAACAAGAATTGCCCAATGCATTTTTTTATTGGAAACAGTATCTTTGAATGCTGACCAAATGTTTTAAATGCTGTATTTTATGGCTAGCCAAATTTTATTACAGCTTAATTTTTAATTATCTCTCTTCAATAATGGCAAACAATACTCTCGTATGTCAGACAGGATAGCTTTAAAATGTAAATGTCTGGTATGACATTGCCAATTCGTTTACCAAGCGTGACGATTGCGATGAATTTGTGGTACTATATAATTGAGGCTATGATTGATTAGTTGGCAGGATATTGTTTATAGCTAGGCTTGATGTTAGTCACACTTCGTGGATATATCTGCTCTTACTTGCTCTTACCATTACAATTCCTTTGTACAAGCATCTTCTGCATCTAATATACCACAAGTTTTAAAATAAAACTGAATTAAATAAAGGGAATCTAGCTCATTACTATGCAGATATCTTCAAATGAGGATAATGAAGATCCAGAAACTTTATGAGTGACGTAAAAGGTCTGCTATAAACCCAAGAAATTGTAAAGAAGTTTTTAGAAAATTTAATTTAGAGACCTACCGCGTATTTAAGGTTCATGAATCTTCCTAAGATACTTTCATGTTTTTTAACATAAGATTTGCACGAAATTAGATTTTTTAACAGAATAAGATAACATTTGAACAGCATTTAAGAAAACAGTGTCTATAGTTACTCAATTATTATACATTTATGCATTAAGTAGAGTTTTTAAAAATCTGTTAATAATAATTTTTGTGTATTTACTGTTTCTTTTGGCGGCTATTTTGAAGGCACGTAATATGAGTTATTACTTAGTCAGAAATTGATTTAGTATAATTCTATCTTTATAATATCTTTGAGTAGTAATTTCTGACTTCATATCAAGATGAATTTTAAGGAAATATTTTAAGGCGCTGTCAGTCTAGAGTTAGACTGAAATTAAGGGCGTGAAAGGGCACAGCACAATTTTGTACTCCACGGAGTTGTTCCTCGCTTTTCTACACTACTTACGAAATGTATTTTAGAAAGAGCTTGGAAGCGGCCACCTCATTCCCAAGAGTTATTATCAACCACGCATTCATTCAAATTTTAAGTTTTATGTTTAAAAAATATTTAAACTTGTATATTTTCCAGGACTTTGTTGCACTAGCGTTTACTTTGCCCTATAAACGAATTACTGACTATGTAGAGTCAATAAATTGGTATCACTAGCTTTTGTATGTTCCTGAAGTTTATAGAATGTCTTTCACTATTTTATAAAAACTTATTTTGATAATTGCGAATTTTCGTAAATATATTGAGAGAAAAAAATTAATATATTTTTTTTTCTCTGAGAGACTTTCACGGTTTAAGGTTGAAAATACCTAGCTCTTAAGGTAAGCTTTCTGAAAATAAGTCTAAAATAACGAATTATTTATAATATTATCAACAAATACACAATGTAAATCTACGAGTACGTGTAATTTTACGCACTTTACGTAAATCGCTTTTATGCTACCAACAAAATTATATGTCAACATAACCCATTAGAGTTGGGTCGACGTAGTAGGGTGGTTCTTTGAAAGTATTCATTGTGCTGCTTTTTTATTACATATTATAACACATCATTACTGTGTTACTTATACGTTGCATTTAGGGGTGCGTAAAAATATATAAAATACATGTAATTACTAAATATATTTCGTTATACTTATACGAAATTTAAACTTAAATAAACTTATTCGTTCATATTTTTTATGTTATTTTTGCAGTGCAGTAGACTGTCGTTCCACCTCTATAGCACGAAATCGCTTGTACTTGCACGAAGGTCTTGTGTGGGTGCAGTAATGTTGCTTGGTCCTGGATGTCTCTCCGACACGATAGTGCGACCACATCCCCGATATCACTGGTGCCTATTGCCGCAACGACGTCACATTGAAAAACACGGGCCTGCAGCATTCCCACGGCCCTTAACATCTATTCTTCAGTTAAATGTCAACATTACATTACAATAAAATATCAAATTAGATATAAAAATAAAATAAATAGCGGTTTTAGCATAAAAAAAAACATTTACTCTGAGTACGAAATTGGTTCCCTCTATGTTTCATTTATTATAGCATTAGAAAAAAGAAGGTCGTAGAAGCAGGAGTGTAAACAACATTTAAAACAACTTATAACACAAAGTTGTTGGTGAAACTTCTTCGTGTTCAACATATTATGACACGATCATCATCAAATTTAGATGAAAATGTTTCACTAACTCTTTTCATGAATATTCCTTCCATATCATCAATTATGCCATCAAGTAGGCGAAACCTTTCTTTTTCTTTAGTTACAGGAGAAAAGCAAGATTGCCATATTACTCACAAATATTGTACGATTATTACCTGCAACGTCTGCAGTTTTGTTAATTATATAAGTTTTATAAGGAGGTGTACCTGCAAGCCAGGACTCCGAAACTTGCTTAAAAATATTTAAGACAGACATCTGTTTTGTATGGGAAATATTATTACGTTGTCAGGGTTTGGGCTTTGATCAGTTTCAGGAATTGAATGTTATGAGTCACTCGCGCACGCACCGAAATTATCCATTGTTAAACTAAAGTTAACGCTTTGTACCAACAACTAATAAACAACAGTAGTAATAACGGTAACAAAACAATGAAAATGAAAAGGGAAATTAGAGAGTGCACTTGTACCTGCGCAAACAGTTGTGTACCATTATTCTATTTTTTATAGGGTAAGAGTGACAAATGAGCACACAGTCCACCTGATGGTAAGTGGCTGCTGCGGCCCATAGACACACCTACATCTATCTTCGATTACGAATCAAAATGCAGATGCGTTGTCATCCGTGAGGACTAAGATGGAATGCCTCGCTCCTAGTAAATAGGGTCTCCGGTTCTCTACACTCACCATACGAAACACAGCAGCGTTAAGCTGCTATTTTACGCTGGTATTCTTTGAGAGCGTGGTGTTTCCCTGGTCGAGCCGACCCATTCGTGCTACAACTATACTAATAATTTAGCTGCAGCATGGCTCTACCACGTATAAGTATACTGCGTAGACGCCTACTCTACGTCTACTAGACGGTTAATCTCCGTTGACAATGGTCGCCATGACCGAAATTCGGATTGCAGGACCCTGTATGTAAATAGTTCCGTACCCTGTATGTAAATAGTAGTATGCCTAGATATTGGTTTTGTTCACTATCATGTCAAATGTTTACCGTTTTATTAGGTTCGTAACAAAAATAGTGTTTACAAAAGTGTTTAAATTGCATATTATACATTTAAATTATCCGTGATATTTTTATTATTAAATGACACAATTTTGTAATAGAAATTCGAATATATCCTCATAAAAATTTTCTCTATAAAAGATATCCGAAATCCAAAAAAAAAAATTAAATCAGTAATAAGCAGATCAGGCGTCTACTTCGGGTGCTCCTTTTATTTTGAGCAGTCCAGTGTTCAGTATTTTGCCTAGAATTATTGTAAAAAAGTGGTGTTCTTAAGAAATTGGTACGTCTTAATTGTTTGGAAGCGAGAAAGTTCATAGTTTGCAATGTTTGAGCCATGATAGCTCAGGGGATAAGCGCTCGCTGTATATTTCACAGAATGCGTGGAACGCGGGTGCGATATCCGCCGGTACCAATAATATTCTTAATAGCAATTATAAGTGCTGATTTACTACGTGCTTGGCGGTGATAAAAACATCGTGGAAAACCCGCATGTCTGAGAAATAAGAAAAAAATATTTTGAGGATAATATGTGAAGTTCTCCAACACGCATTCGGGCATTGCGGCGGACATTTCCTTGACCTAAAACCCTCTCCGAAGTGAGAGGAGGCTGTGGGACCGTGTAGCCAGCTTTAGGATCTGTCCGATCTGTTCCAATTAAATCGTTATTTCCCATTATCACGGCTGAGTACACCATGATCGTGCGGGTTTCTTAATTCTAGTCTCTCCTACCGTAGTGAAGTAGTAGCACTTCATTGTTGTTTCGCGTGCTCATGTCGGACAGAACAATAGAAATTATTTTTCATAATAGATACAGTGAAATTAAAAAACCAAAATATGACCTCGGCAAAACAAATTAACAATTGATTTTTCCCCTGAACTAGCTCTGGTTCTGCTTAAGCTTAAGCTTCTGGTCATTCATAGGAGAACATGTTTAAAGTTCTGATTTTTGACCGTGTGACGTATCGCGTTTGCACTGTTAAACATTATGTTGAAGTGAAACATGTATAACATTTAATAGTACAATACATGTTTTACATGATGACATGAAAGTGAGTAGAAAGATTTTTTGAGTAAACAATCACCATCTTTTATTTTATTTCGTCATAATTTAAGAGGGTCAATGATAGCAATTTGCAATGAATTTTTTACTAAAAAATTTGCGGGTATGCGCAATAAAATATATCGAAATAAAATAATTAAATGAATGATATAGAAACGGACAGAAAATGAACATACAAGTAAAAGAAAACTTTACGGTCGCGCGTACAAAATCTCATAAAATGTCATCGTGATTGGTTAAATGGTATAGGAATGCATACGAATAAAAAAATAACGATTATTTTTATGTATAAACATATCGCCAGATACCTATATACATTTGAAAATACCGGTCTATTTGTGTCGACTTGTTTACCAACTTATATGGATAACACCAAAAACAAGTTTAAAAACAAATTGTAAGACAAATAAATAACAGTGCCAACGTTAAGCTTGACATATCCATGACATAACATGTACAATTTATAGCATAACATGATTTACACAGTTTTGTAGAGTGAAAATGCAACCATCAACAAAACATGTGTGACTAATTAAAACTAACATTTTGAAACATTATTAGTTGGATGTGTTTTGATCCGAACACACGGTAAAGCTACCAAAACCTAAAACTCATCTTAACATTGAACCATCTAACTCGAATGTAAGATATCGAATCAACCGGTATCAGAAAACGATCAGCAAACACCATTGAAATGGTAAAATTTTAAATTCTAAGATAGCTTTTCAGTATTTTAAGAATTGCAGACAGGTTTAAGCGGCAACTGACACCTGCACAGTAGTTGTCACTATATTATCGCCGATATATGTTGTTTAACGTTATTCTTATATTTAGCTTGGGATTATTTTCTAAAATATTTTTAATAATTATTAAGTTTATTGTCGTCTTAAGTTAGAATCGGAGCCCCTGTAAATCTATTTTATTAAAGTTTTAAAAGGAGCAGTCTTTTTGCATTAAAAAGCATAGTATATTGCATCAAGTAGACAAGGAATTTCATTCTGTTCGTACGCGAACGAGAGCAGACGAAGCAATAGGATCTGTGCAACTTCAAGGTATGTATTTCTTTTATACTGAAAATATAAAAAGCTCTGAATTCGATTGAACTGAACCGTGCATCTTGCGGTTAGATGAGAAAATTGAATAAAAATGTAGTTTACGATCTATCAACTATAAAAATTATACCTTATATGTAACTAAAATCTCATCGTTTGAAAAAAAAAACTAATTTTGATAAGTAGGTATGTAAGTAAAATATGTCACAGCAAGTATAGTACGTTTTTTTTATAGACTAAGGGGGACAAACGGCACACAGTCCACCTGATGGTAAGTGGATGCTGTGGCTTATAGACATCTTCATTTATTCAAAATGCAGATGCGTTGTCACCCTGAGGACTAAAGATGGAATGTCTAGTTTCCAGTAAAAAGGGTGTCCGCTTTTCTACACTCACCATACGAAACACAGCAGCCTTAAGCTGCTATTTTACGTTAGTATTCCGTGAGAGCGTGGTCCTACCCCGGTCGAGCCGACCCATTGTCATTTTTAAGTGAGGAATTACTTCTGTAAAAAAAATCGAACATTAAAGGTCATCCGTCACCAGGCTCAAGTAGATTATTATTATAATGATTATACAAATCTTTGATTTATCCCTAATTTACAAAAAAGTATTATTTTTAAGGAATGACGGTGTCAAACAAGCACACAGTCCACCGGATTGTAAGTGTATGTTGTGGCCCATAGAAGACATCTACATCTTTCCTCGAGTAAGAATCAAAATGCAAATGCGCTGTCACTCCTGAGAAATTAAAGTTACGGCCTATAAAGTAACAACAAGTGGAAGGACTCCACTGCACATGTCTAAAAAGTTTCAAAATCATAAAATTATTGTTATATTAATTAATATAGAATGAGAATAGAATAGAATAGAATAATTTTTATTCAATATTGATAACAAGTAATTCTAATTGACAGTTAACGGTTCCGTGACGCAGTGGCTTAGCAATGAGTTGTTGCACTGGGGGTTCGAATCCCGCACGGAACAAGTATTTTTATGGTCTACAAATAATTTTTCTGGGTATGGATGTTTGTCCTCGTGAAATTTATGTCTGTAAACTGCCTTCACGACACAGGAGGTAAAATCCTAGCGTAGGGGAAACATTATTTTTAAAAAGTCATATTTTTACTTTACCACTGGTTCCAAAAAAACCCAGCGGGATTATTTTAAAATAAATTCTACTGTTTAGGCCAAATATGGGCATTTTAAATTTGCATCAAATAACGCTTGACTCGGCGCGTCATCCGATGGTATTGCGGTGACTTAAAAGCCGCCGGGGAGGGGGGGGTGCTGTGTGCCGCTTCCCGGCATTTGGCCGCGTGGGCGGCAACAGTGGGCGGTGACAGTTCTAAAGTGTGTCACTTGTTTTGGGTTCGATTAACGCTGATTTAGTTCAATTTAAAGTTTATTAATGTACAATAAAGTTGATAAACTCCTATAGTGAAATAGACGCAGAAAGTCCAATTGGTGAACGCCCACTGGAGGGATCGCACATGTGGAGAAAAGCAGCGCCTGTGGATCTGCTGTCCGACTACATCGGTTAAGTCAGTTGACATTTATACACACTTTCACACACTACTTACATACACCTCACTTACCACCTGACTGGTACCCTGTGGTCAACCCTACCTCCGTAACTCGGTAAGTTTTTGTTTGCTTAGCAGCCATTAATAATAATCCATAGGCCATTGGGCCCGACCCTCTGTTGCTTGTCGAAAGGGCTACTATGGGCCCTAGCCCAGTCGACCTTTGCTGGGGCAACTGGGGGCCGTAATATTTTCTGGTAGCAGAGCGTGGTTAATTGTTTCTACAATGACGCCCGGCCGTAATACGTAATAAAAATATTTTTTGTGTTTTGTTAGCGGATCGGTGGGTAGAATTAGGAACCAAGCCCGTTAGGTTGCGCAAGCGGGAGTGTAGTTTAGGGTTAGGTACCCACGCGTCAGGTATTTCGGGTAGGTAGATAATTATCGTTATCACATAATCGTATAATAATCGTTATCTTATAATTATAGTAGATATTAATTGCCGAAGGGTCGATTGCCTGAGCGAGACATCTTTGCTGACCGATTGTAGTGTGTACTTGCCGTGTAGTGTAATTTGTATTTAATTTAATAAATAGTAATTTGAATTTGTAGTGTAATTTGTATTGAGTTAATTTGATTGTAATTTGTATTTAGTAGTGATGCCATCGCACATGCTAACGGCGCTTCGCCTGCATGCGGAGCTGCGCTGGGCCGCGAACGGCCATAATTTGGTAGGGCGACCCGATCGGGTCCATAGTTTAGGGATGCGGCTCGAGCAGGTCGATGCCCGAAGGACCATAGTGGAGGAGGCTTACACAGAGCTTGTGGCCTCGGATGCAAAACAGGGAGTCCTAAACTCCTGCCTCGCGAACTACGAGCAATTCTTTTCGCTCACGGATGACATGATCGAGGCGGGGGCCAAGTATGCTAATGAAGCGCCTGAAGCTCGGCTGCGTGGCCTGCCCGAGTCCCCTCGGAAGTAGCCTACTCAGCCGGAGCTATTGGGACGACTCCCAACTCTGGACCTGCCAAGGTTCTCCGGGGTCCTCTCCGACTGGATGACCTTTATTGGCCTTTTTGATAGCCTAGTGGACGCCCAGAGGGACTTGACACCAAGCCAGAAGATGACGTACTTCCTAGCCTCACTGGAGGGGGAGGCCCTGGGCGTCGTCGGCCATTTGAGATTGTCGGTCGATGCCTACCCGACTACCCGGGACCTCTTCGCCGGAAGATACGCCAACGTCCGGCGAATCGCGGAAGAATACGTTAGGCAGCTTCTAAAGCAGCTGCTTAGGGATCGGGCCAGACTACGTTCGGATTACGTGAATCCAGTCTTGGTGGCCTATAATGCGTTGAGGCGGCTGGATTTACCGGTGGACGAGTGGTCCTCCTTGTTGCTCCACATCGTGCTGTCCCGCCTGCCTCTCGACCTTCGGATACATTTTGAGGAGAGGTACGGCGGGGACGGCTTACTTACTTACGTATCTTCACGCACAATCCCTGACGGGGTAGCCAGAGAGAACAGATCGCCAAGTGTCACGATCCTTACATATCTCTTTCGCTTCTTTCAGATTCATTATCTTCTTCATACATGCACGTCTAGGTATCCGAGTACTTTTGACCCTACCCTCTTCGAGCAATTTGCTCACATGGTCTTCGAAAGTTAGTCTCGGTCTACCTCGACACCTTTTAATATTAACTTTCGCGCTATATATTTTCTTCACCATTCGGTCTTCACTCATTCGCTCAACGTGCCCAAACCACCGAAGCACGCCCTTATCAATTTTTGTGATAAGGTCATCTTTCAAACCTGCCATATTGCGAATCTCTTCGTTTCGCTTTCGGTCGGCCATAGTAACGCCGCACATTTTACGAAGAGATCGCATCTCCACTGCATTCAACTTACTTTTATGCTTCTTCTGGCATACCCAGGTTTCGCTGCCATATAACAAAGTCGGTACCAACACTGCGTTATGTATTGCAAGGCGTGCACTCTTCGCTACGCCTTGCCTTTTGACTAACGCAGTCAGGGCACCATTGACTTTGTTCCCGGCAGCGACACGCCTGTCCACATCTAAATCACATCTTCCATCCCGGCTAAAAGCACTCCCCAAGTATACAATTTCATTTACCTGTTCTAGACATTCCTGATTTACCCATATTTCACACTTCGTTCTCTCTTCGTCCCTTTCAAATACCAGAACCTTAGTTTTATTAGCATTCAAACGGAGACCTTTAATTCCACATTCCTCTTTCATACACGTGACTAATGCCTGCAGTTCTGCCTCTGATGGTGCAATAAGCACTGCATCATCAGCATACAGCAGACAATTTACTTTAATGTCACCCAATTTCACACCCAAACAGCTATCTTTCAGCTTTTGTAAACAGCTGTCGAGATACAGTATGAACAGCCAGGAAGACATGACACAACCCTGTTTTACGCCCGTTTGGACGCTAAACATGGGTGACAGGTCATGCCCTACCCGCACACAGGCTTTACAGTCACAGTAAAGAGACTGCACAGCCCTTAGCAATCGGCCATCCACACCATACCCCGGCAACAGTTCCCACATTTTCTTCCTTACAACCTTATCAAATGCTTTCTCAAGATCCACAAAAGCACAGAAAATCTTCTGGTTAACAGCCAGAAGCTTTTCCGTGATCATACGGAGAGAAAACATTTGATCCGTGCATCCTCTTCCAGGTCTAAATCCGCATTGTGCCTCCCATAGAAATCTTTCCGATTTCTCTTGCATCCTACGTGTCAAAACCTTCGAGTAAACTTTACTTGCTAAACTGGTCAAGCTGATCGCCCGATAGCACCCGCAGTCAAAATGTGAACCTTTACCTTTATATAAAGGCACAATGACTGTGGATCGCCAATCATCCGGGACATCCCCCGTCCGCCAGCACAAATTGCACAGCAGATGAAAGCTGTCCCAGACGCGAGGCCCACCATACTTGACCATTTCAGCAGTAACTCTGTCTAGTCCCGCAGCCTTACCACATTTCAAACTTCGAATCGCACGTTCAATCTCTTTCATACTGATGACCTCAGTGTCATCGAGGTCCGGGTCTGGCGTGCCAGTCACGGCGTCATCCCCGGATCCCTCACTAAGATCATCACACGCATACATTTCTCTATAAAATTCGCTCCATCGCTGCATGACGTCCGATTTTTCTGAGAGGACGTCATTAGTTCTCGAAAGCACTTTGTTCATTCTTAAGGCCGTCGCACCACTTCGGGTCCTTCCAACCTCTTTCCAGAAGAGTTTGGAGTTCTCCTTAAAGTTGTGCGACAACCTTTCATCCGCTTCCATTCTACACCTTTCACGCACTTCCTCAATCAATGCTTTCGTGTGAACTTTCTGCAGCCTATATCTTTCTTTCATCTTCTCTCTCATATCCTTATCATTACTAGAGGCCAAGTAGTCTAACCATGCTTTCTTCTTCTTCTTTACAGCTTCTTTCACTTCATCATTCCACCATGCATCTCTTCTTTTACTACTGCCTCTTTTTATTGTTCCACACACTTCTTCCGCTGCACTTACCATTCCATCCCTAAGGTTCTGCCATGTTCTTTCTACACATTCGTTTCTGCCATCGATGGTGTCAAGCTTTTCGGCTACCCTCGCATGATATTTGTCCCTAGTATCCGCTTCCTGAAGCTTCCAGCTTCGGATGCGACAGACCGACTGTGGTTCTGTCACTGTCGTCCGGTAGCGCCAACCCGCGAACAGACCCCTAAATCTAGTAATCACTAGATAGTGATCCGTTCCCAGGTCAGCACCCCTGAACACTCGCGTATCCATAACCTGTTTTCGCAGTCGGTCATCCACCAGGAACAAATCGATCATACTTCTCTCATTCTTTCTTTCTCTAGTATACATATGGATTTTCTTGTGATTAAACATAGTGTTTGTCACAAGAAGACCCTTTTCCTTGCATACCGCCAGTATAAGCTTGCCAGCATCATTAACCCTTTTATCGCCAAACTTTCCAAGTACCGACTCGTACCCTGGTCGAGCGGTACCAACCCATCCATTCAAATCACCACATACAACAATCCTTTCGTTTCCCCTAGCCAAATCTAGAACTTCTCTTACATTCTCCCAAAACTCCTCCAGCTCAGCCCTGGACGACGAAGCCACCGGCGCATAAACAGCCAAAAGGAATAACTTCGTCAGTCCCAATTTAAAGCGAACCCAGAGAAGTCTTGAGTTCACAAACTTATATTCAGTCATAACATCGACCAACCGAGAAGACAGCAGCACCCCCACTCCCTGGCAGGCGTTCTCGCTCTCCGGGACTCCGGACCATAGAGCAAACGCCCCGCCAGGGAGCTCTTCAGTACCACTGCCCTTCCGTTTGGTCTCCGACATACACACGACATCTAATTCTCTTTCTTTCATTATTTCGATCAACTCATTCGTCTTATCTCTCATGCCTCCTCTAACATTCCACGTGCCAACTCTGCACTCCGTCCTCCACCTTCCGCCGTGTCGGGCTGTGCGTGACGGGTGGCGGTCCCCATCGCCGCTTTGCGCGCTGCATTCCACACCAACGGGGACGAGCTGGTGTGCGTCGCCTTGGGGGGACGCCCTAACCCTCGTTGACATGGGTGCGCAGCTAAGTAGAATTGCAGCCCTGAAAAGGGCTGGCAGGGGTCGCGACGAGCACGCTTCTACAATGACCCCCGGCGGGGACGGCGCCTCCTATATTCCGCCCTTCAGAGATCTGCTGCGGTTCTTGGAGGAGCAGTGCCGGCAAATTGAGAACGCAGCGGGCACCGTCGACGACTTACGGGTTGCAAACCGAGTCGTGCCCAGTGAGACGCGGAATCCGCCGGGCAAGTCGGCGCCAACCCCCCTAAGTCCGATCGGAGCTCCCACTAGAGGGCGCTGCCCCCTATCATCTTACAGCGGCCTAGTGGCCAGGGAGGCGCCCCCCTGCTCCTATTGTCGAGCATCCGATCACCGAGTCACGTCGTGCCCGAAGTTATTGGGTAAGCCGGTTCCGGCGAGGCGAACTATCGCCAAGGAGCGCCGCTGGTGCTACTCGTGCTTGGAAAGGCACCTTCAACGAGACTGCCTGCACCAGCGGCCCTGTCCGCACTGCCAGGGCAACCACCATGCCGTTTTGTGCCTGGGTGCCAACGGCGCTTCCTCTCGGGGCGCCCCCCACGGGCGGGGGCGCTCAGCCACGCCTTCTGTCGGGCGCCGCTCGGCGCTCGCCTGCAGGCCACCGTGCCCCTGGTTTTGAAGGGGGCCCCTCCCCCGACCCGTCGGGTGTCGTTCCCCAGGGGCGGGGGGGTCGTCGCCATCCCTCAGCGTTTTGAGAGGAACTTCATGGCCACTCAGCAGTCAGCTAGACCCTTCGCACAACCGTTAGCTGAGTGGCCGCGGCTGGGGTACTACCGTCCCCCTTTGATCGGTACCGGTACTACGGGGTTCCTGCGACCTCGAATGTTTCGTAGTTGTAGTGGTTGTGAGTAAAAAGGTGAATTTAATATACTCTTTGAATACGTGTACATATGTTTTTGTAAATATATTCAATCATTATGTTTGCTTTATTGAAAAGAAAATTGAAATTGAGTAACACTATTTGTGCCGAAGGAAATAAAAATCAATCCTCTCTTTGTTTTCACATTTTTGATGGCGTTATTGAAGATATTTATTTTGGAAAAAAAATATGGCTATTTCTTATGTTTGTCGTTTTGCTTAATTTATCTGTTTTGATCTATGCGCATCAAGAAATAAATTTGTTGCAGTTTGTTTTTAAGTTTTATTTATTTTTATTTTATTTATTTAGGTAATCATACAGCGTTTTCATCGTATTTACAATACATATTATCATACAGTAAGGCCAATAGAGATTACACTATTTTTGTCAACTAATAATTAAGCGTGCGTGTGTGCTTGAGGAAGTGTGCATGCGTCTGTGTGTGTGTGTGTGTGTGTGTGTGTGTGTGTGTGTGTGTGTGTCTCTTTCTCTCACTGTGTGTGTGTGTGTGTGTGTGTGTGTGTGTATGTTTGTGTGTGTGTGTGTCTGTGTGTAATTATGCCCTATTTTTGTTTACAACATCACGTTTGATGCGACTCTTGGATAGGTTGAAAATATCCAAGTCAGCGTAACACTTATTATAGTTTTGAACAATACGACATAGAGTAGAATTTTTTGCGTAATTTGTGTTTGCTCGTGGTAGGTGAAATAATGGCGTATGTCTCGTTTCGTTTGTTCGTATGTTTCGTTTACATAGTGGT
Organism: Parnassius mnemosyne; assembly: GCA_963668995.1. Lineage (NCBI taxonomy): Eukaryota > Metazoa > Arthropoda > Insecta > Lepidoptera > Papilionidae > Parnassius > Parnassius mnemosyne. The sequence goes on along the minus strand of CAVLGL010000093.1, from coordinate 25,216,074 downwards.
TTTGAGAAACTTGGTTGAAATATAAACATAGAGCTACATGTTTAGAAAAGCTAGCTAGTTATGATATTATCAGATTGAAATCAGTAAACGGTTATATGGTAGTTGGCTTGATTATGTCTACTTGCGTGAACAAAATCATACTATCTGTGCGTTTTCGTGTGCCTCGCCACTACGGCCGTTCACTGGGAACTTGTAAGTGCCCTCAGCACTGAGGCCTTTGTGGCCACGCTGGGTCGCTTCGTATCGCGTCGCGGTTTGCCGGACCTGATCTGGTCTGATTGCCGAGCGGATTGTGGGGGCACGGATAGATATTTGAAAGAGGTCGCCGAATTTCTGTCCAGCGACAGGTCTTGTTTGGGTGCTGCGATGTCCAGGGGGGGGCATCCAGTAGAGGTTCGACGCTCCGGCTTGCCCGCACTGGGGCGGTATTTTTGAGGCGGTGGTTAAGGTTGCAAGATCTGATGGGGTTGCCTAGGGTGGCCGAGGTTTTAGTTGGAGATTCAGTATTGCCACGTGCCGTCACGACCTTATCCCGTTTGCCAATTTGCTCGCGGACATAAGTCCTTATGTCCGGGACGGGGGTTTGTTTAGGCCAAATATGGGCATTTTTACGACCGTTAGTAAGTTGGGCGCGGCCAGTGTCAAGTATTGTGCGCGTCCGCCGCATTGTCGATATGACGGAATTTGCTATCGAATATTTGGGTCGCGTTTAGACCGCCTCGAATTGAGTTGTCTGTTTTGAGCGTTTTAAGTGATAACGAGGCTTATCTTTGAGTTTTGAGTTATTAATTTGGCTTCGATTGCCATTAATTTGTGTCTACAAGTTGTTTGTATGGCATTTCATATCGTAATAAGAGAATTTTGCCTAGTCAGGCGGAACACAAGAACTTTGTGTCCCGAGAGAAGGTTGCGTTTGTATTCTATTATAATTTTGTGCTAAGTGAACATGGGATATTGAACTTTGACCGACAGTTCTTAAGTTGAGCAGCGTGTCACTTGTTTTGGGTTCGATTAACGCTGATTTAGTTAAATTTAAAGTTAATTAATGTACAATAAAGTTGATAAACTACTATAGTGAAATAGAAGCATAATGTCCAATTGGTGAACGCCCACTGGAAAGATCGCACATTTGGAGAAAAGCAGCGCCTGTGGATCTGCTGTCCGACTACATCGGTTAAGTCAGGTGACATTTATACACACTTTCACACACTACTTATATACACCTCACTTACCACCTGACTGGTACCCTGTGGTCAACCCTACCTCCGGAACTCGATAAGTTTTTGTTTGCTTAGCAGCCATTAATAATAATCCATAGACCATTGGGCCCGACCCTCTGTTGCTCGTCGAGGGGGCTACTATGGGCCCTAGCCCAGTCGACCTTTGCCGGGGCAACTGGGGGCCGTAACATTTTCAGGTTACATCTATACACATTTTCGCAAATTACTTACATACACCTCACTTACCACCTGACTGGTACCCTGTGGTCAACCCTACCTCCGGAACTCGGTAAGTTTTTGTTTGCTTAGCAGCCATTAATAATAATCCATAGGCCATTGGGCCCGACCCTCTGGTGCTCGTCGAGGGGGCTAATATGGGCCCTAGCCCAGTCGACCTTTGCCGGGGCAACTGGGGGCCGTAACATTTTCAGGTTACATCTAAACACACTTTCGCACACTACTTACATACACCTCACTTACCACCTGACTGGTACCCTGTGGTCAAGCCTACCTCCGGAATTCGGTAAGTTTTGTTTGCTTGTCAGCCGTTTTAGAATAATTATCCATAGGCCATTGGGCCCCGCCCTCTGTTGCTCGTTGAGGGGATCACTCATGGGCTCTGGTCCAGTGGACCTTTGTCGGGGCAACTAAGGGCGTGAACATCTACAGTATATATGACAAACTATTTTCAAAAATTTTTTTAGAAAAAGTTTGGAAGCGACCACCTCATTCCCAGGGCTTATTATCAAGCATGTGTTCATTTATATTACAATAACCCTTAAGAACCAATTTTATACAGTTTTTGTTTAATAAAATATTTAAACTTGGTAATAGAGAGACCTCGTATATTTTCTGTGACTTTTTTGTAATGGCGTATACATTGATCCAAGAATGAATTACTAACTCTGTGGTGTCGAGAAACTGGTATCAATAGCTTGAATTTGTTCCTAGTGTTAATAGAGTGTATATCACTTTTTTTTTTACTAAACATTACTACTATACACATTTTTGTTTTTGTGAACATAAAATAAATTTTCGTAAATATACTGAGAGGTCAAAGTTAATATTTTTATTTTTTTAAATTTTCTCTAAGAAATTCTCTCGGTTAAGCTATTTACCTCTTATGGCCCTCTTCTGGAAAACAAAACTAATTTCTAAATCAGCCGCATTTCCCCAAAGCAAAACCCCATAATACATTATGCTATGGAACTTACTGAAATAAACTAATCTAGCTTTCTTGGCACTAGTGGGATCTCTAATCTTTTTACAGCATAAACTGCAGAGCGTAGTCTGCTTGCTAGTTCGGATATATGGGGGCCCCCTGAAGCTTTGCATCGAGAGTGATGCCAAGGAATACAGGATTCAATAGGCCCAGTTCTTTACCATTAAAAACACATTGTTGATTTTGAACATTGGTATAGGTTGTAATGAATTTATAACTATATTTTACGGGCGGGTAACGTAAAACATTAATGGCGATAAAATATAAATGTATTTTGTCACAAATATGTCTGGTATTACTTACAAGTTATGGAAATTTTTAGGTATATTCACAGAGGTCTTTATAACTGGGAAACCTCTAAGGTCTTCGCTTAGAGCCGATTTCATGCTGTCACTACATTTCCGAATAACTGAGTCACCACATGCGATTTCGGTCTAATTAGATATAGCATTTCTTTTTTTATATTTATGATATGACCACATAATAATATACAAACTGCTTGTGCTATAAGCCGCTCCAACGTAGCTTAAAATTATTATACTACGATTGTGATAAGAATGGTTCACGACATTCGTAAAATGGCGGATTCAATCGCACATATAATTTTCGATCCTTAACCATTAGGTTACTGTCGCTTCGCAAATCTCTAATTTACTTTAAAATATGTATTATTGCTGAAATATATTGGTGCTTCTAAGTGCACGATATTACTATTATACAGATAGATAGGTGTGCCTTGGGTCCGTAATACGTAGGCCATGGGATCTAGGCACTAGAGGATAGGCGTTCCGGTAAGTCTTGCCTAAGAAGAAAGGGAAGGAGGTGTTTTCGTATCCCAAGGAAAGGTCGCCAAGGAGCAACTGACATTTTCGGAGTCACGGATGTAATGCGAAAACGTTCTCGTGCCCTGTAGATAGCGGCGAAGGTGTAACACAGAATCCGACATAAAACATATTAAGGTGTAGGCATTTTTGCAAACTTCAAAAGAGGTCATGATCATTACGGGGTCATCATCATCACCATCATTGTACGCATCAAAATCGAAGTTGTACACTATTTTTTTGTGTAAACGTAATGATTATATGCTTTAATGTGTAATATCTACGACAGAATATTTAATTTTAATTGGGAACATAAACATGGTAGACACTGTTTATAGTGCTTGTAAGACTAAATGCAAGGGATATAATATGATTTTTATTTCATTATATTATATTTATTATTATAAAATGTAAAGACATACGGGTGTATTCATAATCATTTTTAAACAGTTCATTAGTTAAAAAGTGTTTTGTCTCATTCTGACATTTGCGAGATACTTGTTGCTAGAAAGTGACAAAACACTTTTTAACTAATGAACTGTTTAAAAATGATTATGAATACACCCGATATTATATATAATTATTTCAAATTAATATTAGTGAAACAAGTACGCGTGTGTATCCAAATCACAAATATAGGAAGAATTTTTTGTTTTATTAAACATGTTGAGCAAGCACCCTAGCAAGTTGATAGTTATTGGGTAATGCGCCTTCATAATGCGTTATAAAAACACATAATAAAAATAACACTAAAAACAAGTTTTTTTTTCTATAAAAGGTAGTTGAAAGCAGACTCGAAATAATTTTTGTAACTTACAATGCGGTCTCGGTACGTTCGTTAGAAAGAAGCTATATGTTCTCTTGTCAAAACGTTATCGTAACGCTTCATTTAAACACAGTACACGTTCTGAACAGCAGCACGCTTCCTGTTAATCTGACACCACAGTAAAAGGAGCACGGCGCTATTTTGTTTCAGCCTGATACAAAGCATTACATTAATGAAAGTAGGTAATTTGTAACACTAAACTGTAACAATAAGTACTTCTTGGAAATATTCGAATTTGGTTGTAGTAAAACTTGCATTAGACAATCTTCTATTACATGTTATAAACTAATAACTGTATTTCTTAACACGTATTTGACTCACGGAAACTATTTACCAAAGTATTTTTAAGAGAAAAAGCACAGAAGCATTAAGCTGCTATTTTACTCTGGTAGAGGAAGGACCACGCTCTCACAGAATACCAGCTTAATGCTGCTGTGTTCGTATGGTGAGTGTAGAGAAACGGAGACCCTTTTTACTGAAAAAGAGGCATTCCATCTTAGTCCTCAAGTCTGACAACGCATCTGCATTTTGATTCGCAAAAGAGGATAGATGTAGATGTCTATGAGCCACAGCAATCACTTACCATCAGGTGGACTGTGTGCTCGTTTGTCACCCTATTTCTATAAAAATAGAGAGCCGACTGAAACAATTTAGTGGTGACCAAGCCTGCAGTGATGTTTATAGATATTCTTGTTAATCTCGACTTGCGAAAATTATAAATTAAATGGTGCCTGCATTTATCACACGATTCGAGCGGTTCCCACTCAAGAAACTGAAATACAACTGGGGGTGAAAATCATGACACCCATCGCACGCTCCATCAAACACGTTCTGCTAAGGCCTAAGTCGCTTAGGATGAGACTAAAGTATACGTATAGCGTATTTACTTCGTTCTCACTTATAGATGTGCTGTCACCTCTAAGATGGAATGTCTCACAGCCTGTAATTGTACTGGCCCCATATACTCAGCAAACGAGAATATAGCAGTGTTCACACTGTGTGTTGGCAGAAATAGATAAGAAGGCGGTGCCGAAAATAAAGTATGCCTGAATTGTTTCTCTTAAAAAGTCTGCCTCAACAAGTACAATATAGATAATAAAAAAAATCATGGTCACCTATTGCGCTATTCGGTTCTAAAGAGTATCTTTGATATATATATAAAAAAAAATTTAAAATATTGTTCTTTTAATTTATTTTTAAAATAAAAGTAGTATCGAAATAACTATTTTATTCGGTACATTGCTGCCTGCGCAATGAACTCCCCGAGTACGACGCGCGGCGACCATGGGGCCAGGAAAAACATGCACTCAGAGTAGCATTCCTCACCTTACACTAGCATTCCTGACCTCAGTGGCGAATCTAGTCTATGGCTTCTTTGCCAACCTAGTTTCGGTTGCAATGTTCGGTTTAAATGTAAAAAAAAAAAATTTATTCCAATTTAAAAACGAATATATTATGCTTAACCTCTTTTATAAGCAGGAAGAAATTTATTAATAACCGCAATACGTATTGGATTTGATAGTTCCAATTCTGTATTTGCGTGAATAATGCTTAATAATTTCTTTAGCGTTAGAGCGCAGGGCGGGGGGAGAGGGGGAAGGGGGGAGAGGTGTTTTCCCGGACTGGAAAAGTTGTTTAGCAAATAGATTGAGTTGCATACAATTTTCTATAGATAGAGAGTTCTTTGAAAATATTTAATAATAAAAACTTCACCCATAGAACTCTTTATTTAAAACTTTTCTAGTAGTTTACGTATTTGTACTATGCAAATTACCTTCATGTAATGTCACATTTCTGTGATGGCTATGTATACCCTTCTCAAACTTTAAGTTGCTAAATGACCATAGCTAGAAAATGTGAAAGGGTGAGTAATTTATCAAAGTCACCCTTGTTACGACCTTTCATTTGCCAACAGTTGAATTAACTTGTTTTACAAATGTACATGCTTTTTTAAATACAAACCAAACAACTAGTTAAACAACATAGTTAGCAGAACCAATAAATGAAAAAAGTCTGAGTGTATCTGAATCTGAACCAAAAACTACACACGACAACTTGGACAAATGAATGACTAAGTCTAGCGGTGGACTCGAACTCACGATCTTTAAGTTTTGCAGTCTCTAAATCTAGAACTTAAACTTATTACAAAAGTAAAAATTTCCTTTTCATTCGAGAAACAATGAGCTAGAGTACTTGCAACACAATTAATATGCCTTTTGTCTTATTGGCTTCTAATAAGACAAGAAGCAAAAAAAAAAACATACATAAACGAAAAATACGATTTTATTGACATGACTATGCTTGCAAAAATGTAAATAACAGTTTTAGTGTACCGAATTCCCATTCTGTGTAATCATTTCTTGAAGTTAATATGCTTTGAATATACTTGTACCTATAAATATAAAATGATTATACTATGTTTTTTTTTATAGGATAAGTGTAACAAACGAGCACACACTCCACCTGATGGTAAGTGGTTGCTGCGGCCTATAGACATCTACATCTATCCTCTATTACAAATCAAAATGCAGATGCGTTGTCACCCGTAAGAACTAAGATGGAATGCCTCATTTTCAGTAAAAAGGTTCTCCGGGGGTCTCTACACTCACCACAAGAATCACAGCAGCGTTAAGCTGCTGTTTTACGCTGGTATTCAGTGAGAGCGTGGTCCTTCCCCGGTCGAGCCGACAAACATATAACACTTCTCTATTTCCATCGGGGGTTAATAAATAAGACCGAAGAGTATTACGTGCGTGTATAAATATATTTGCAGTAGAATCAGAGTGACCGACATAGCCCAACGGATTAGTAAGCTGAAGTGGCGATGTGCCGGCCATATAGCTCGAAGAACCGAAAACCAATGGGACAAAAAGGTTCTCAAGTGGCAGCCTCGCACCGGTAGGCGAAGTGTAGGGCGACACCGCACTAGATGGAGTGAAGACTTGATAACACATGCAGGAAGTCGATGTATGCAGGTGACTCACGATCGTGCTTTGTGGCATTCCTTTGGGGAGGCCTATGTTCAGCAGTGGTCTTGTGAAGGACTGAAATGGTGATAAGGTGACTGAAAATGTGTGTGCTGCTTTAAAATTTTTATTAAAATAGTTTTGTAATTCTGTTAGGGATTGCCTCATTGCTCTAGTGGTCGTAAACGCGAATGCCAATCGTAAAGTCCCAGGTTCGAATCCCGAAATTTCTTATTGGGTATTTCTGTCACGAAATTATCAGTGCCAGCCCGGAGTCAGGAAGTTGGTGGTGTTTCACCTCCGTTTCTCGGAAGACACGTAAAACCGCTGTTCCTGCACCTGATCTCACTCTGATCGTGTCGAATGACCGTCCCATTCGATTATGAGAGTGAAGGAATAGAAAGAACATTTGTGCTTGCGCATACACTTGGGCACTATAATCCTGTCCTGCGCAAAACGCTACCATACTGAGACTAGCCGCTGTGACCGAAATTCGGTCTAGAGGACATTGCTATTAATTCTGTTAGTGCTGTGTAGTATAGTTTTAATACTATTTACTTAAATAAAAAAAAAAAAACGTCCTATAAATCTAAAATAAACTTATTAATGTTCCGTTGATTAATTTCATTTCATAGCTATAGACACCTTTAGCCTTTTCAAACACAGGCATTTTTAGTAACAGGTGAGTGGTTACAATAATGCACAACTAATGAAGCTTAAAACGTAGCCAGGATGAGTGAGAACAAGCAAGCGTAATATTAATATGCTCACTCCACTGCCTTGCCCTTTTGTCACCCTTGATATAACTTTATTTATAATTGTAATTAATAAATACATATTTTAATTTGTTAAATATGTTGTTGTATCTTAGATCTGCAACAATCATAATCAATGCAATTTTGCATTTAAATATACACTTTTATATAATATTGAATGCTATAAGGCAATAAAGCAAAAGCATCGAAGTTACTTCACTTCTATAAAGTTTTTGTTAGGCATCCTAAGTAAACACCCACTGCGTTAATATCATAAGTGCCCCTGAAATTGGAACCCAGTGTTAATGTACATTAGTAATACTCGTTATATTAGATTATTAGACATAACTATTTTACGTAAGTCAATTACACCTAGCCATAAGGCATTGTACCATGGAAAAACTAGCTCGATCTCCGTGCCAAAACATCTTACATAATAATGTTTAAAAAGTAATAAATTTAACATTATGCAAAGGTGGATTAAAAAAAAAACCAACCATATTGATCTTTGTCATAAGACTGGGACTATGGAAAACACTTCTGACCTCCGAAAGACGACGATACAAATGATCTTGTACATTACATACATACATATATGTAATGTAAAGTTCCTGAAGGTTTCTCAGCAAGTGAGTGGCGCTCCTGCAGCGTGTATCTACAGTCGTAGGTATATCTCTGTATGTGTGTGTGATTTTTTAGCAACGATGGACCCGCGTATTTGGCTTACACATATTGCGACGTTGCCAGCTCACTCACTTGATGTGCTCGACTAAATTCTCATCGAAATATCATATTAATATTAAAATATTCACGGTAACATAAGCGTAGAGTGAATTCCGGCGTCTGGCGCTCAGTTTGACCATATAAGCATATTAATTAAAATTAATTTACAAATTATATATTTTGTTGGAGTTATTGTTATTGGACGTGTTGCTCAATGATGAGATCCCGAAATATGCGTGCGTGTAAAATTTTTTAATATCACTTGAAGAGACTCGACAAAATGATCAATTTTGTCGAGTCTCTTCAACTAATATTAAAAATGCCGAAGTGTTCCTGTTTTATTGATATATGATAAACTGTTTTATTGCTTAGTTTGCGGTTTGCATAAAAATACTATGTTAGGTCTCAAGTTTCAATCTTTACTTTTACTTACTTACCTCTTAATAGGCTGCAATAATAAATAAAGGATAAAAGTATATATTCGGCAATTTATCGGTTGCAAAATAAAATTGACTCCCGATGTCCTATAGCAATTGTCATGGAGTGCCCAAGCCATGGAGGTCGGAGTCCGGGTAAAACAAGAAACAAATAAGATAAAAATAAGATAACCACCTGTTACTGATGCAGAAAATGGATACTAACAAATCATTGAAAGTATCATAAGTGAACCTTAATTCATAGTGTTGCGCGTTCAGAATGGAGTCCTGTGAGTCAAATGGGAAAATGGTCGGGTAGACAGCTGTCATTTGCAAATGGTTGTCGCTAAAGCTAAAGTACCCGATGTTCTACAGCTGTACCATAATGGTTGTCCAGGAGGCCATTTGGGAGTTAAACGAACTCTACTGAAGATCCGAGAATGGTTTTACTGGGTCCACTGTCGTGACGTGTCGCAAATGTACAAGTGGTTATTGTCGTGACGTGTCACAAATATACAAGTGGTGTCGTGACGTGTCGCAAATGTACAAGTGGTGCGACTGTAAAGGGACCTCAGACTCGTAGTAGAGGTGCGTTGAAATTGTACAATATTGGTGCACCATGGGAGAGGATAGCTCTTGACGTTGCGGGGCCGTTTCCGGAAAGTGAAAGTGGTAACACGTATTTCATAGTCGTGATAGATTTGTTCTTCCCAGGACAGAGGTATTTTTCGAACCAGTGGTAAATAAAAATTGACTGAATATCATCATCATCATCATTACATCCTTCCACAAGTCCACTGCTAAACATAGGCCTCCCGCAAGGAATGCCACAAAGCACTGTCCTGAGCCACCCGCATCCATCGACTTCCTGCATATCTTACCAGGTCGTCACTCCATCTAGTGAAAGGAAGCCCTACACTTCGTCCACCGGTACAACACCGCCACTCGAGAACCTTTTTTCCCCATCGATTGTCGCTTCTTCGAGCCGACATCGGCCGGCCCATTGCCACTTCAGCTTACTAATCAGTTGGGCTATTTCGGTCACTCTGATTCTACTGCAGATATCCTCATTTCTAAGTTTATCACGACTATTGATGTCATTGAGTATAGTGCTTAGGTCCTCCAGCGATTCCGCCTTAAGGACTATATCGTCGGCAAATCGAAGGTGAGTGATGTAGTGGCGGGTAAGAATACTCACTAACCCATATCTTCCCGTGGGTGTCGTAAGAGCCGGCAGAGGGAAACTGAGGCAGAGGATGGGCAGCAGCATCTTTCTGATGACAGCAAACAACAAAAAAAATTGCGGTTGCCAACCCGCTCGCCAAGCGTGGCAACTATGGCAATATACCGCCCATGATAGTAGCGAATAGACGGCCCCCAGTCCCGGACTTTCAATACGTATTATGTAATAATCAATATTGAATAAAAAATCATTCTATTCTATTCTATTCTTCACTAAGTGACCAGTAATCTTCGCCATTCCAAATCAAAAAACTTCAACAGTTGCAGATAAACTAGTTCATGAAGTCTTCTGTCGTTTTAGAGTAAGTACCTTTGGAGATTCTAAGCGATCAAGGAAGGAATTTTGAGTCTCAAATATTCCAGGAAACTTGCCGAGTTATGGGTGTTTAAAAAAAGAACAACATCTTACCATCCACAATCTGATGGAATGGTAGAACGATTTATTCAGACATTGGAGAGGTACCTAGCAAAAGTTGTAGAAAATTGGCAACGAGACTGGGCCAAGCACATACAATCGTTATTGTTGTCATAGCGAAGCGCTGTTAACGAAAGTACATCAGTGACAACAGCTTTTGCAAACTTTGGAAGAGATTGAGAAAAGAAATTTGATATCCCACGTAGTTTGTTTTGTTTCGCAACTAATTTGCATAACCCATTATGCAAATTACTTGCGAAACAAAACGAATGACATTTATGAGCACGTCAGACAATCGGGCTAGCAAATGTCTGAAAAGATAAAAACCCCGTATAACCGCAAAATGAACAACAAAGGGTTCGACGAAGGTTCACTAGTGTGGTTGCACAATTCAGTTCGCAGCAAAGGGAAATCTTCTAAGCTTAAAAAGCTAAATAAGACGGACCGTACCGGATTGTCACCTACCGGATACAAAAAGGTGCAAGAAGTACTACTAAGATCGTCCATGTGGATCGACTGGAGCGTTATTATGGGGCCGATAATGCTCGAGACGAGCATGTCTTAGGAGGGGGCAGTGTTGCACGCCACCATTAATGCCTGGTACATGGCGACAATAGTTACCACTAGCACCTTCAGGTATTGAGTAGCAGAACTAGGAGAGTCAAGATCCTTCTAGAAATTTTCATAGAAAAACTTTCTAGAACTATCGACACCTAGTCAGTCGAGACCGGTATGTACTCGAACATTCTAGATGTTTCTACGGTAGAAGGTTCTGGAACTATCTGAGGCCTTATATAAGGCCGCTATAGACTGCGACCGGAGTCAGTGTTGAATTGGTGATACAAGCGAATACTTCGAAGCGATACAACTGCAAACTAAATTGATCAGTATTACAATTCTGTTTTGTTGTTACAGTGGTTTTAAATTATAATTAGTATTCTGTAATAAAAGTGTCAATTTTGGTAATTCACTCGGTTTTTAATTGTCTCGAACCCCAACTTCGTAACAATATAGTTATTACTTGTCCGTTAATGCTCATCCGACATTCGTTTTACATCCGTAATATATTCGTATATGCTCTTAGATATCGAACGTCTTTGCTGTCTAATGTTTGCTTAATTTACCTAAATCTTTCCGTTATATGTTTACATGGTTTTTAAAATAATAGAATAAGATATAACTACAGGGCGACGGTTTAACTGAGAGACTTCATATTAAATTCATTGTCTATTATTAAGGAAAGATGGATAAGGTCGTAAACTACGGAGCGGACTCTAAAGCCGCGTATCGATTACGCGCTCCTGACGTGGGCACGATGAATGATCGCGCCGACCAGTGCATTTTGTGAAATGCGCTCAAGATTTTCTAAGTGTATCAACTAACTGGCGCGCGCAGCGCAGCATCCGTTCTAATGTTTGACCGTTCAATTTGGATGCCGGCCGTGTACCAGCAGCTGCCACTTTCATAGTTCCATGCCTCTTCTCTGAGCGGTTTTTATGATAAAAACGACTTTTGTTATTTCACAGTAGTTCTTTTGAACTACTGTGAAATAAAAAATAATAAATACACTTTCATCAATTTACGGCATCTTTGGTTATCTATAGCTCGCAATGCAACGAACACACATAATGAAATCAACTGTCCCAACTGGCACGCGCGCCATCACTTAACTACTTTGATGTGCGGTAAAAACTGACACCAGATGGAGCGACCAGCTCCAAGTTTGAGCTTTTTAACGAACAATTTGGCGCGCGTTCCAAAGTGGTATCCATTTCGGCTGGAGCGCGCGCCAATGTTTGACCTCTTGGAGCGCATAATCGATACGCGGCTTTATTAATGACAGTTGAAGAGGAAGACCTAAAAAAAAAACTTACAGCTAAGAGACAAACTGTTCTTATTTACTTGTTAGTGATACATAGTATCTACTCCTGCTCGAGCATACTCTCCCGTTTCCATCCATGTATCTCTGTCAGTAGCCGCCTCCATCTAATTGTTTTCACAGGCGAACAAGTCATCCCATAAGTGTTTTCTAGATCTCCCTCTTCTTCAACTGTCATTGTCAGAAGTCTACTATGTAATTGGCGGTATCTTGCCCACCTTTCTCAAATAATAGTAATACTTAACTCTATGTGACAATATCAATACACTCAATAAAAATAAAGCCATGTGTGTAGTTCACACGCGGTAGAAGTGAAACCTCCAAATGAAATGAAATATAAAACAAAAATATTTCGCAGCAAATGATTTATTTAATTTGATAATTTTCAACTATAATTCCGGCATAAAATATAAGATAAAAGTTTAATTTTATAGGAAATAAATGTTACAAACCTTACTTTTAGACATGTAGAGACTAAATTTTAGTGTATTAAATCAATATATAGAATATTATCTTTCGACTAAAATTGTTTTGTACTAGCGACGTTTACTTCATTCTATAGGTACAATAATTTTATTGAACAAAAATTGGATGGTCTAAATACAAGTAATTTAATATAAATCGGTAAGATATTATGTAATAATGCATTATTAAAAATAGTTGGGATATGATCATTTTATTCAATATATTTAATTAATTTTATTTATTTGATGATATATTCGTAATTTTTTAATTCTTTACGTACACTGTTAGCTTCTTTCGGTTTACATCGGGCTATGCGTCGTTCATGCGCGTGTTGAATTATTTAAATTTTTTATTATCTCTTAAACTATACATCCAAATAACATGCTATACAGAGCAAATTTTATCTTCATAAAATTGTCTTCATGTTCATTCGTTCGTCATTAAGTTTTGTTCATTAATTTTCAATACTTTTTTGTCACAAAATACCCTATTATGGCTATTATGTAAGAAACAGGCCCGTAGTATTACATATTTTTTTTAGAATGAGTAAAAATTAAAATTTTTGTACAACATAGTATTTACGTATCGCTAACCATTACGCCAGCGCACGCGGATAAAGCAGTTCGGGAGCGCCTATTTTTCTTCTGACTTGCTTAACAAAATTTAAATAGTCTTTACTATTTCTCGTGAATCTGGCTATAACAGATAAAAGCAATTTGTCAAATCGGAAGAGTAATTCTAGAGATAAGCGTGTTTAAACAAACAAAAACCTTTTCTGCTTTATTATAGATAGTATAAGATTCTATCTCATTCTATCCTATAGATTTATATATTTGTCTCTTTTTAGTGTCGCTTTTCATTGAGTTTCAAATCACAGCGATGCTAAAGAAGTGAAAACTTATAAAAAATAATTTAAGAAAGAATTTAGGTAAATCTGGCAAATACGGACGCCTAATACTAAATACTGGCACCCAATATGTATATACGGACGCTGAATAACTACGAGTACATACCGATAATTTCGAGTATACAGACGCCGGATGACTATATATGGACATGTGATAATTATAATATTATATAGACGACAAATAATAATATTGGTATGGTGTACTTTTACGCTTTTTAGTTTTTGGCTAATCATAATAAAAATTCACACAGTTAGAAGCACTTTTACACATACCTAGTTAAAATATGTGTTACTTAGGAACCGTCTTAAGTACATGTTGAGAGCATTAAATTTTCAAGTCAACTGTGTAATTTAAGCAGAGTATGTGATAAATAATATCACACAATATGTACGGTAGTCACTAAAAACAGATACAAAACCAAATAAAAGCTTGCAAATTTATGAGCACGAAGGCACTGGACTTCAAAGTGTCGACGCCGTAGTTAAATCGTGATCGATATATGCAGAAAAGTGAAATCCCTCACTGCATAAGAAATCATAAAACTAAGCAATATTCGCAGAGAGATGATAAAAAAATGTAAACCGAATGAGGGGATGTCGAAATAATATTTAATGGAGTGTTTAGTTCTGTTACACTGCCTTCACACAACAAAGCCTCTTACAAAAACCAAAAATTTATTCAATACAGTAGTCACAACAAAAGTGTGCTTCTGTTTATTTAGATTTTGTCGCAAAACGAAGACCTTTGTAATTTAAATATTAGACATAATGTGGTAAGTAAATATGCAGCTTTATTAGCTGACAAGCGCGAGTAGAGTTGTTTAGTCAAAAATGTGCTAATTTAATTACCTGTTACCCTTTGCTAAGTGGTTAAATATTTTTAATGTTTTTTTCGTAAATAACGTTGATTCCTAATGGTTTCTAAATTCCATGTCATTTACTTGTTAGTTTGGTATTTTTTGTAGTTGCATACTCATCTAACGGTTCTCGGTTGCAAATCTCAAATACAGGCATTCCAACCTAGTTTTCAAAGGAGACAACCCATCTGTAGCTTTTTTCTGCCGACTTCAAAATGGAGGAGGTACTCAATTCGACTGTATGTTTTTTATGTGTGTTTCCTCATAACTTTTCTCTACGTGAAACGATTTCGATGATTCTTTTTTTAGTTGAAATCTGGTGCTTTTTATGTGGTCCCATACGTATTTGATCAAGATCTGAGCATTAGTTTTTAAGTTATTCTTAATAATTTATATTGAAGTCGGTTGTACAATTTTTTTAATTTTAAATTAATATTTAAATAATATTGCAGGTGTTCATGAACTGAAGTAGCCAATTACCATTAGGTGGACTTAAGAGGTGAAATTAAATTCATCTGTCTTTTTAACTTTATGAGAAAAGTTTATTAAAGTCCACTGCTACTAAATTACCACGCTTGGCATGCGGGTTGCAACTGCAGGTTTTTTTTATTTTTAGTCGTTATTAGGATCTCCTTGATGCCCATCTTCTGTATTTGTTTCCCTCTTTCGCCTCTTACTACACCCACGGGATGATATGGAGTACTGGATATTCTAACATCGCCACTACATGGTACATATAGTTAAATTATTACCACACGTTATCCATTCACCTTTATACCATCACTAATTTATCTACTACTATTGAACTTAATTACTAAAATATTTGATATTTATAATCATCTTTATCACAAGTACACTTACTTACGTTGTTGTGTTGCAACTAGATATAATTAATAAAAGGAAGTAGGTAGTACCCTTTCACTGCAAATTACTCTATTGAATAAATTTATAATTTTTAGGAGTCTGTACCTCAAAAGGAAAACCGGAAAGCAACCGTATATCATCACTTTGTTTTCCATCTGTCCACCTTTCAAGACCCTTTTTTAGGGTAAGGGACGGGTTAACTTTAAAATAAATATTAGAGTCAAATACTAAGATCTATGGTGCCTTGAAGTTGTATTACTTCAATGCACCATAGATCTTAGTACGATTGGCCCATAAAAAATTCAAAAGTCTACTCGAAAAGAAAACCATTTATGTCACATATTTTGATACTAGCAAATTCACTCACCTAAGCTTCTAATTATTTAATTAATACTTCCGTCCTTTATTCCGAACTGTCTTTTCGTTAGAGCAATGCCTGAGCCTATAAAAATGAATTTCATTAATTTTTGTAAATTTACGTACTTATCTCGCTGGTTACTCGCTTTTTTTATCTTTATATAATAGGAAAGTCTATGTATAAAGCATGTATAAACGTATTTTGAACATGGGCTTTCGTCTGATTGTAAGATTTTATACATTGTAATATTTTAATGAGACGCAATAGTAGAGTAACCAAATGATTAAGCCAAGTAAAAATATCATTATACCTCAGCAAATATGTCAACTGTATAAATATTATCTAGGTTATAACTGTATAACTCATATTCTGGAGGTAAAGGGCAGCATTTCCAGTGAAAGGACGTCGGCTCAGCACTTTACTCGCCTACCCAGTGTGGTGTGTGTATGCACATTACTTGGCGCATTCTTAAAGGTTTACAATCAGAAATATATCAAAAATCAAAATAAACAAGAAATTAGACTGCTTATTCAGTCTTCAACTTTGATTAGACCAATACGCCTGAATTTAATCCCTATACTTTTTCATCCCCAAATCTGCATACTTTATTTCTATAATTCGGCTAGTCTCCAATAGTTTTAAAGAAATTCTATTGTACTCGTATCAGGTGGACAAATGCACAGGCTCAATTTATTGTTTCAATATTACTACTGTTTATTACATTATTATAATAGTTATCAGATGGTGAAGTAGATAATAACGTCATCCATATTTAGTCGCTACATTTACAGTTTGACGGTCTGGATCATTGGTGGAAATATTCTAGGACTTACGATTTCAAGGTAATATTATAAATAATAAATTTTGAATTCTGCTATTTGTTTTGTAGATTAACAACAAACAATTGCTGAAATAAGGTATTTTGCTATTTATGATACTGATTTAACTAACCATTAAAAACAAATAACCCTGCTGCATTGTTCAATTAAAGTTAAAGTTAAAGTAACATCCTCTAATTTCTGTGAGGTTATTTTTGTTTTTATTTTGTCGTAATGGTTCAATTACGATATGCGAATTCCACAACCTCTTGAATGATTCCAAGCCACAGAATGAGGTTCATGATTGTTATTACATCTCATAAATCATAAATATTGTTCATTCACTATAATATATCATCAACGATAGCCTTTTAATAGATATTTACCATTGTTGCCACGCTTGACAGGCGGGTCAGTTGCAATTTCAAGGTGGTAGTGTCATGCTGCAGCTATATTAGTAGTATAGTTGTAGCACGAATGGGTCGGCTCGACCGGGGAAGGACCACGCTCTCACAGAATACCAGCGTAAAATAGCAGTTTGACACACAGTTCGTATGCTGAGTGTAGAGAACCGGAGACCCTTTTTACTGGAAAAGAGGCATTCCATCTTAGTCCTCACGTGTGACAACGCATCTGCGTTTTGATTCGCAAACGAGGATAAATGTAGATGTTTATGGGCCACTGCAACCACTTACCGTCAGGTGGACTGTGTGCTCGTTAGTCAACCTATCCTATAAAAAAATATATTTTATGATTGTTCTAAGGCAAACGCTGCTGCTCATATCATGTTTTGTTACCCTTTGGAGCTTCTTACGAGACCCACTGGAAGATGTAGGGTAGTAGTAGGTATACCTGTTCTTACACCGCAACTACATGTTAAATGTTGTTACTTAATTTTCCATAATATATTACGAGCAAAGTCGAAACATATTTCAAAAGAATATGGTCAGGCTAATTTAAGTTTTAACGCGAATTTAAAAATTATGAGGAAAATTATTACCACTACCTTGTGGTTTAATTTTAACTTTCCGCAACTAACTTCAGTAAAGAACGACTAATGAGGCTTAAAGCCCATCCAGTGTAAGCGACGATGGCACCACCCGCAGTAAATGAGATGAGAAATTATGATCGTTCAACTGTGTTGACCCCTTTTGCACCCTTGAGTTTCCGTTGCGTTTTATGAAGTGTATATGAAGTGTGATATAAATAATTTAAAGTAACTAAGTTAACTATGCCGTCAATAGAAACTGTTTTTTAGATTATTTATAAAAATAGTTTTTATAATAGATTAAGGTTGAAATCTAGCACACACCTCACCTGATGGTAAATGTATGCTGTGGCCCATAGGTATCTACATCTTCTATCCTTGAATAAGAATCAAAATGCAGATGCATTGTTAGTGACAACTTGTCACCCATTAGGACTAAGATGAATTGCCTCGTTTCAAGCAAAAAACAATATTTTCTTTTTACTAAAATTGCTTTGTGATAGCAACGTCTACTCCATTCCATAGGTAAAGTCATTTTATCGATCATAATTATAATTTTATTCAATATTAATAATTTGTTTTATATGATAAATTTGTTATTTTTATTTTCTTAATTTAACATTTAAAAGTTATAATAACCATCTTTAGGCCCCGCACACAGAGAAGTCCGAGATAAAATTAAACACTTTATACTATACTAGCTGTACCCCGCGGTTTGACACCTCGCTTATTTTTAAAGACGTTTACTGCTGGCTAGGCGCGACGCGCACCGCCGAGTGTTGAATTATTATAATTGTTCATTATCCCTTAAACTATACGTGTTATTTACATGCTAAAGAGCAAAGTTTATATTCATAGGATTGTCTTGGTGATGAAGTAAGTTTTTTTCGTAAGGAATATGCCATGCCTAATAATAACGCTTATAAATCACTTTTCTATTTTCAATATTTTTTGTCACAAAATTGTCACCCTGTTATGGCTTATGTGTGAGAAATATGCCTGTGGTATTGCGGATTATTTTTAGATGGAGTAAAGATCTATATTTATGTTAAACACGTATAACTAACCATTACGCTAGCGCACGCGGATAAAGCAGTTCTTTTGACTTGTTTAATAAAAAAGCGCGTTTTCTTCTGACTTTTTTAATATTTTGGTCTAGCTGAGAAGTGTAGCTTAATGTTAGGTAGCTTTTAACATTCGTCGTGAATAGGGCTAAAATATACAAAAACAATTTATCAAATCGGAGGATATAATTCCAGAGATAGGCGTGTTTAAACAAACAAAAACTTCTTCCGCTTTATTATATATAGTATAGATTCATCAATATATATTATATGTATATGGTTGTCGCTTTTTAGTGTCGGTTTTCCATTTCATCGCGTTTCAAATCACAACGATACTAAAGAATATTCTCTTCACAAAACTTAGACAAAGTCAAAGTTATGACAAATTCAATAACTGCTCTACCAATAATGTTGTGGTTAATATTTTCTGGCTCCTTTGCCCATTTTAAATGCTTATTCAATAACGCCGGGTTTATAGCTTGATATTTTTAGTTAAATACAAAATATTTAAAAGGAAACTATCAACGTTTTCGTATGATTTAAAGTGGCACATACTGTACTAGTTTGGTCTTTTAACTATTCCAGTAAATTCTTACTTAAATGAATGTTTGTGTGGGTTAGATCTACCGACTTCAAAAAGGAGACAGTACTCAATTTGACTGTATGTTCTTTTTTATGTGTGTCACCTTATAATTTGATGAAGATCTGACCCATAGTTTTTGAGTTATTCTGAATAATTTATGTTGAAGTCGGTTGTTAAAAAAATTAATTTTTAATTATTTTGCTTAAAAGTCTGTCAGTCAGGTAGATAGATAAATACCATCATTTTTTATGTGACAAAGTAGCATAGAACTTATTGCTGTTTTTATTTTCTACCGAGTTCAAAAAAAAGGAGGTACTCAATTTGACTGCATGTTTTTTTAATGTGTGTTACCTCATAACTTTTTTCTGGGTGAACCGATTTCAATGATTTTTTTTGTTTCAAAGATGGTGCTTTGCCTGTATTTCCATATAAATTTCATCAACATCTGTCTAATAGTTTTTGAGTTATTCTTAATAACTTATATTGAAATCGGATGTACAAATCTTTTAATTTTAAATTATGTTCTATAAGTTAAATCTCAGAAGCAATAACATAGTAAGCAGCAAGTAATGATGTTTAAGCAAATACTACACATTTAAATGAAACTAAGTTATACGGATTTTGTCGCATGTAGTAAATTATTTCAAATTAACGATGTTTTGAGTACTTTACGGTACAAAATTAGCAACAGGTGGTTTAGCTACAGTGGTAAATAAAAAAAATTACTTTCAATAAGTATTATGTAATAATCAATATTGAATAAAAATCATTCTATTCTATTCTATTCTTGTTTTTCTGCCTACTGCAGTCAATTAAGTACCACTGGTGAATGTAGGTACTAGGCAGGCTACCTCTTATTATCGCCATTTTTCGATTTTTTGTATTACCATAACTGCCACTAATAGCTACGCTTGGCAAAGCTTTCCTATTATGGGAGATGCTTATGTCCAGGGATGGGCTGTATTCGAGTAGATAAGGAAGAACAGTCTCGTTCTTTAAATATCATAATGCACTACGTGCAGGTGAGGATGTAAACGGGAAAAAAGTAGTTACGTTCCTTTTTATCGAACCATTATCTTAACATTACTAAACCGACTTCATATTTTGTATATAAATAAAAAAAAAACTTTTTTGTTTCGCGTCAAAGTTTTTACGGTCTTATTTATAATCGTTATCACTTACTTAAGTATTAATTTTACCTATACCTCTCTGTTTATATTTAAAAAGAAATAAGAGAGAGGGAGAGAGAGAGAGAGAGAAAGAATTTCTAAATTGATGTCGATTTTCATGAGTAAGGCCGATATAGATTTGACATACAGCTCCATATAAATATACAAGCCAATAAGCTTTGAATATGAAATCTATGTGTAGTGACGGCAAAGTGGAAACCGGCTTCTTGCTTTACCTTAGCATCATATTGTATTAAGTTTTAAAGTATGCCACCTTAAGTTTTTATATTTAACAATATTTTGTAATTACGGATTTTTTAAAATATTGATTAATTGTTGGTTAATTTCATTAAAGAAATTAGTTTTCTTATTGAGTCTTGTCTAAAGTAAAATCTCTATTTCTTTATATTGGTACAGTACGAAATAACCTTAGTGAAATGCGTATTTAGACAACCCTCCAATCAAATGAAATAACGCTGAGGGAACGTACGTTTAATCGAAATAAAATGTCAGTCTAACGGATTCTTGCTAAACAAAGGGAAATAAAAGAATTTTTGCTAAAGCGTATGAGTAAAAACCGCTTACTTGAGTTTAAACAAATTTTATTTGTGATTATTATAGGTGTCATTTATATATATTAGGGTTTTTAAAACTTTAAAGCTGTAATTATGAACCATATTATAACTATTACTTTTAATCAAGTATGGATTCTATAATAAAAAAGTTTAAATATAAATATAGCATATGCGAGAGTGCAACACTTATTATAATATGTTTTTAAACACAACATTCATCGAGGTAGTTGTATCCAATTTAATATATCTGATTGCGCATAAAACTTAAATAATACCAAATATATGTTTGTATGTGTTTAAAACTGCGAAAAATATGTCAATTGACATGTGTTTGTTATAACTAATTTATGTTCTCACAATTTGGGAAAAATGGATCGTTCAATAATGGGTGTTATTTAAAAGGTTAGCATAGTATTAATGTTTTTGTAAGCAGAGAAATATAATCTAACAGCAGAAATAGATAATTGGTCAGCAAACCATGGCTAGCAAAACATTATTAAATCAATCGGAAATTTTTGACATTCTGGACGGCTCTAATTTATTTAGTTCAGCATATTAATTATATAATCTGCAATGAGTGATTCATGCTTATAACATTTTGATAAGCACTTAGAGGGTTGGCAATTAAAAAATAATAAAGTTTACTTTTACAGTACACCTAAGTTTAACCAAATACTGCTGGCCGCAGTAGTTATAGAAATATTTTCTTTGCTAACCAATAGTGAATCTTGCTGATCAATTAAGTACTTTGCGGATTGACTGTTTACTAGGCAACATCACATTGTTATGAGCATATTTATGATAAAATTACTGAACATTATCAAGATTATTTTCGAAACAAGAATTGCCAAATGCATTTTTTTATTGGAAACAGTATCTTTGAATGCTGAGCAAATGTTTTAAATGCTGTTTTTTATGGCTAACCAAATTTTATTACAGCTTAATTTTTAATTAACTCTCTTCAATAATGGCGAACAACACTCTCGTATGTCAGACAGTATAGCTTTAAAATGTAAATGTCTGGTATGACATTGCCAATTCGTTTACCAAGCGTGACGATTGCGATGAATTTGTGGTACTATATAATTGAGGCTATGATTGATTAGTTGGCAGGATATTGTTTATAGCTAGGCTTGATGTTAGTCACACTTCGTGGATATATCTGCTCTTACTTGCTCTTACCATTACAATTCCTTTGTACAAGCATCTTTTTCATCTAATATACTACCACAAGTTTTAAATAAAAATGAACTAAATAAAGGGAATCTAGCTCATTACTATGCAGATATCTTCAAATGAGGATAATAAAGATCCAGAAACTTTATGAGTGATGTAAAAGGTCTGCTATAAACCCAAGAAATTGTAAAGAAGTTTTTAGAAAATTTAATTTAGAGACCTACCGCGTATTTAAGGTTCATGAATCTTCCTAAGATACTTTCATGTTTTTTAACATAAGATTTGCGCGAAATTAGATTTTTTAACAGAGTAAGATAACATTTGAACAGCATTTAAGAAAACAGTGTCTATAGTTACTCAATTATTATACATTTATGCATTAAGTAGAGTTTTTAAAAATCTGTTGATAATAATTTTTGTGTATTTACTGTTTCTTTTGGCGGCTATTTTGAAGGCAAGTAATATGCGTTATTACTTTGTCAGAAATTTATTTAGTATAATTTTATCTTTATAGTATCTTTGAGTAGTAATTTCTGACTTCATATCAGAATGAATTTTAAGGAAATATTTTAAGGCGCTGTCAGTTTAGAGTTAGACTGAAATTAAGGGCGTGAACGTGCACAGCACAATTTTGTACTCCAGGGAGTTGTTCCTCGCTTTTCTACACTACTTACCAAATTTATTTTAGAAAGAGCTTGGAAGCGGCCACCTCATTCCCAAGAGTTATTATCAACCACGCATTCATTCAAATTTTAATAACACTTTTTATATAACCATTCATATTATAATAACCCTTTAATACAGTTTTGTGTTTAAAAAATATTTAAACTTGTATATTTTCCAGGACTTTGTTGCACTAGCGTTTACTTTGCCCTATAAACGAATTACTGACTATGTAGAGTCAATAAATTGGTATCACTAGCTTGTGTATGTTCCTGGTGTTTACAGAATGTCTTTCACTAATTTATAAAAACTTATTTTGATAATTGCAAATTTTCGTAAATATATTGAGAGAAAAATATTAATATATATTTTTTATTTGTCTCTGAGAGACTTTCTCAGTTTAAGGTTGAAAATACCTAGCTCTAAAGGAAAGCTTTCTGAAAATAAGTATAAAATAACGAATTATTTATAATATTATCAATAAATACACAATGTAAATCTACGCGTACGTGTAATTTTACGCACTTTACGTAAATTGCTTTTATGCTACCAACAAAATTATATGTCAACATAACCCATTAGGTACATACACATTTGAGTTAGGTCGACGTAGTAGGGTGGTTCTTTGAAAGTATTCATTGTGCCGCTTTTTTATTACATATTATAACACATCATTACTGTGTTACTTATACGTTGCATTTACGGGTGCGTAAAAATATATGAAATACATGTAATTACTAAATACATTTCATTAAACTTATACGAAATTTAAACTTAAATAAACTTATTCGTTAATATTTTTCATGTTATTTTTGCAGTGCAGTAGACTGTCGTTCCACCTCTATAGCACGAAATCGCTTGTACTTGCACGAAGGTCTTGAGTGAGTACAGTAATGCTGCTTGGTCCTGGATGTATCTCCGGCACGATTGTGTGACCACATCCCCGATATCACTGGTGCCTATTGCCGCAACGACGTCACATTGAAAAACACGGGCCTGCAGCATTTCCACGGCTCTTAACATCTATTCTTCAGTTAAATGTCAACGTTACATTACAATAAAATGTCAAATTAGATATAAAAATAAAATAAATAGCGGTTTTTAGCAAAAAAAAAACAATTACTCTGAGTACAAAATTCGCTCCCTCTATGTTTCATTTATTATAGCATTAGAAAAAAGAAGGTCGTAGAAGCAGGAGTGTAAACAACTTTTAAAACAACTTATAACACAAACTGTGAAACTTCTTCGTGTTCAACATATTATTACACGATCATCATCAAATTTAGATGAAAATGTTTCACTAACTCTTTTCATGAATATTCCTTCCATATCATCAATTATGCCATCAAGTAGGCGAAACCTTTCTTCTTCTTTAGTTACAGGAGAAAAGCAAGATTGCCATATTACTCACAAATATTGTACGATTATTACCTGCAACGTCTGCAGTTTTGTTAATTATATAAGTTTTATATGGAGGTGTACCTGCAAGCCAGGACTCCGAAACTTGCTTAAAAATATTTAAGACAGACATCTGTTTTGTATGGGAGATATTATTACGTTGTCAGGGTTTGGGCTTTGGTGAGTTTCAGGAATTGAATGTTGTGAGTCACTCGCGCACGCACCGAGATTATCCATTGTTAAACTAAACGTAACGCTTTGTACCAACAACTCATAAACAACAGTAGTAATAACGGTAACAAAACAATGAAAAATCTCAATATGTATGTGTCTAGCCTTAGTCTAGCGGAGCGTCATACCGATGGTAGCTGGGTGAAATTGAGGTTATATCAATATAGACCCCACTTTTTTGTGCAGTATAAAGTTGAGTGTAGGTGCCGAGCGTGGGAGATTAGAAGATAGAGTCGTGGTTCTGTCCGTTGTGGTGGTTCTTCTGGTGCAGACGAGGAAGACGGTGTTGCTGAGAGGCTGCTCTGTATTACACTAATATGTGTTGTGTTCCTGTTGGTTTGCATCCTTTGGTGCTATCATGTAATTACGCTCCTCCCGTTACACTGGTGTGTGATTGTGGCGGGGACGTGTTACGGTGTGGTCGAACTGTAATTGCTCTATACTGAATGTACAGTGCGTTACGTTTTCTTATTACTGATAATTATTAATTGCGTAAGCAAGAGAGCAAGTTGAACATCCGCTCTCACATTTTTACTATTTTTGTCATTTAACCTTTCCTGGTGTATTTCGGAAATCAGAAGTGGGATCTCCTTGCTGTATTTTCAACATGAGAAGTGGGATCTTCTGATGTATTTCCAACTTATGTATACATTGTGTTATAAGTGCATCTTTATTTACAAGAAACTGTTTCTTTTGCTAACATTACAATTATAATTTACAAGTGAATGACATTCACAGATTATTTATGCAAAATGATAGATTACATCATAAACGATTATTGAACGGGCATTACGATTTATTTTGATTTTAGTAATATAACAAATAAATTAAAAACAATTAAATTAAAAACTCTTGGCGTAAAAATATGCAGGAAAATGTATCATCAATCTTAACTGTATTATTCTGAGAGCTGGCGATGAATTTTGGTAACATCAAGCAAGTTGAAATTGTGAAAAAATATAATTTCGTCAATTCGCGAATCCAGCCCGCGAGTCTGGCAGAGTGTTTGCGGTTATTTTGTTACTGCGTAGCATATAACATGTGCAAAAACAATTCCAAACAATGTTTTTTTGGCAACTTGATTTCCTTTTTATCTTTTAATTTAGTTTTTATATAATACATAAAATATCCCAGACGTTTTTGTCGGTTATAAAGTATTACCAGACCTTTCCAAAAATATTTTATTAAAATTCCCAAAAAATATACTTTTGGCAATTTCAAATTCCAAATCACCAGACAAATTTAGCGGTTTTAAACAATTCCCGGACGTGAATCTAATGCGCAATCACAAGTACGAGAAAGATAGCTTATCGAGGCATGCCGGCAGTTGATGGGGGTCCAAGCTCCTGTGCGATTGAAGCGCTGTGATTGGGTGTTGAGAAACCGCGTGTTTCCAGTATAGATCCGGCTCTTTTTTTCTTTTTTTTTATAGAATATGGGTGACAAAAGAGCACATAGTTCTGATTGTAAGTCGATGCTGAAATTCTCAGAAGCAGTTCGCAGTCGGGAATTTTTCACCCCCATGCCTCGAAAAGTAGGTAAAGGCGTTGGCCTGTGCCCGATCTCTCTCCAGTCGTGTCAGGTTTTGTCCCATCGGAATGTGAGAGTGGGAAATTAGAGAGTGCACTTGTACTTGCGCAAACAGTTGTGTACCATAATTCTATTTTTTTATAGGGTAAGAGTGACAAACGAGCACATAGTCCACCTGATGGTAAGTGGCTGCTGCGGCCCATAGGCACCTACATCTATCTTCGATTACGAATCAAAATGCAGATGCGTTGTCACCCGTGAGGACTAAGATGGAACGCCTCGCTCCTAGTAAATAGGGTCTCCGGTTCTCTACACTCACCATACGAAACACAGCAGCGTTAAGCTGCTATTTTACGCTGGTATTCTGTGAGAGCGTGGTTCTTCCCCGGTCGAGCCGACCCATTCGTGCTACAACTATACTAATAATTTAGCTGCAGCATGGCTCTACCACGTATAAGTATACTGCGTAGACGCCTACTCTACGTCTACTAGACGGTTAATCTCCGTTGACAATGGTCGCCGTGACCGAAATTCGGATTGCAGGACCCTGTATGTAAATAGTTCCGTACCCTGTAAGTAAATAGTAGTATGCCTAGATATTGGTTTTGTTCACTATCTTGTCAAATGTTTACCGTTTTATTAGGTTCGTAACAAAAATAGTGTTTACAAAAGTGTTTAAATTGCATATTATACATTTAAATTATCCGTGATATTTTTATTATTAAATGACACAATTTTGTAATAGAAATTCGAATATCTCCTCATAAAAATTTTCTCTATAAAAGATATCCGAAATCCAAAAAAAAATTAAATCAGTAATAAGCAGATCAGGCGTCTACTTTTTTTTTTATAATAATATTCCACAACTATCAAACAACGCCATCTAGTCCCAAGCTAAGCAGAGCTTGTGTTATGGGTACTAGACAACTGATAAACATACTTATATATTTCTAAATACATAAATATTATAGATAAATTACACCCAGACACAGAACAAATGATCGTTCTCATCACACAAACATTTGTCCTGGGTGGGAATCGAACCCACGACCTCCGGCATAGCAGTCAGGGTCACTAACCACTAGACCAACAGGCCAGTCACTTCTTCTCACACCTCACAACTTCGGGTGCTCCTTTTATTTTGAGCAGTCCAGTGTTCAGTATTTTGTCTAGAATTATTGTAAAAAAAGTAGTGTACTTGAGGAATTGGTACGTCTTAATTATTTGGAAGCGAGAAAGTTCATAGTTTGCAATGTTTGAGCCGTGATAGCTCAGGGGATAAGCGCTCGCTGTATATTTCACAGAATGCGTGGAACGCGGGTTCGATATCCGCCGGTACCAATGAAATTCTTAATAGCAATTATAAGTGCTGATTTACTACGTGCTTGGCGGTGATAAAAACATCGTGGAAAACCCGCATGTCTGAGAAATAAGAAAAAAATATTTTGAAGATAATATGTGAAGTTCTCCAACACGCATTCGGGCATTGCGGCGGACATTTCCTTAACCTAAAACCCTCTCTGAGAGGAGGCTGTGGGACCGTGTAGCCAGCTTTAGGATCTGTCCGATCTGTTCCAATTAAATCGTTATTTCCCATTATCACGGCTGAGTACACCATGAGTGCGGGTTTCTTAATTCTAGTCTCTCCTACCGTAGTGAAGTAGTAGCACTTCATTGTCGTTTCGCGTGCTCATGTCGGACAAAACAATAGAAATTATTTTTCAAGATACAGTGAAATTAAAAAACCAAAATATGACCTCGGAAAAACAAATTAACAATTGATTTTTCCCCTGAACTAGCTCTGGTAAAACATTCATAGGAAAACATGTTTAAAGTTCTGATTTTTGACCGTGTGACGTATCGCGTTTGCACTGTTAAACATTATGTTGAAGTGAAACATGTATAACATTTAATAATACAATACATGTTTTACATGATGACATGAAAGTGAGTAGAAAGATTTTTTGAGTAAACAATCACCATCTTTTATTTTATTTCGTCATAATTTAAGAGGGTCAATGATAGCAATTTGCAATGAATTTTTTACTAAAAAATTTGCGGGCATGCGCAATAAAATATATCGAAATAAAATAATTAAATGAA
Organism: Parnassius mnemosyne; assembly: GCA_963668995.1. NCBI lineage: Eukaryota > Metazoa > Arthropoda > Insecta > Lepidoptera > Papilionidae > Parnassius > Parnassius mnemosyne. The sequence continues at coordinate 25,187,840 of CAVLGL010000093.1, read as the reverse complement.
TGATATAGAAACGGACAGAAAATGAACATACAAGTAAAAGAAAACTTTACGGTCGCGCGGTCTCATAAAATGTCATCGTGATTGGTTAAATGGTATAGGAATGCATACGAATAAAAAAATAACGATTATTTTTATGTATAAACATATCGCCAGATACCTATATACATTTGAAAATACCGGTCTATTTGTGTCGACTTTGTGTTTACCAACTTATATGGATAACACCAAAAACAAGTTTAAAAACAAATTGTAAGACAAATAAATAACAGTGCGAACGTTAAGCTTGACATATCCATGACATAACATGTACAATTTATAGCATAACATGATTTACACAGTTTTGTAGAGTGAAAATGCAACAATCAACAAAACATGTGTGACTAATTAAAACTAACATTTTGAAACATTATTAGTTGGATGTTTTTTGATCCGAACACACGGTAAAGCTACCAAAACCTAAAACTAATCTTAACATTGAACCATCGAACTCGAATGTAAGATATCGAATCAACCGGTATCAGAAAACGATCAGCAAACACCATTGAAATGGTAAAATTTTAAATAATCTTAACATTGAACCATCGAACTCGAATGTAAGATATCGAATCAACCGGTATCAGAAAACGATCAGCAAACACGATTGAAATGGTAAAATTTTAAATTCTAAGATAGCTTTTCAGTATTTTAAGAATTGCAGACAGGTTTAAGCGGCAACTGACACCTGCACAGTAGTTGTCACTATATTATCGCCGATATATGTTGTTTAACGTTATTCTTATATTTAGCTTGGGATTATTTTCTAAAATATTTTTAATAATTATTAAGTTTATTGTCGTCTTAAGTTAGAATCGGAGCCCCTGTAAATCTATTTTATTAAAGTTTTAAAAGGAGCAGTCTTTTTGCATTAAAAAGCATAGTATATTGCATCAAGTAGACAAGGAATTTCATTCTGTTCGTACGCGAACGAGAGCAGACGAAGCAATAGGATCTGTGCAACTTCAAGGTATGTATTTCTTTTATACTGAAAATATAAAAAGCTCTGAATTCGATTGAACTGAACCGTGCATCTTGCGGTTAGATGAGAAAATTGAATAAAAATGTAGTGTACGATCTATCAACTATAAAAATTATACCTTATATGTAACTAAAATCTCATCGTTTGAAAAAAAAAACTAATTTTGATAAGTAGGTATGTAAGTAAAATATGTCACAGCAAGTATAGTACGTTTTTTTTATAGACTAAGGGGGACAAACGGCACACAGTCCACCTGATGGTAAGTGGATGCTGTGGCTTATAGACATCTTCATTTATTCAAAATGCAGATGCGTTGTCACCCTGAGGACTAAAGATGGAATGTCTCGTTTCCAGTAAAAAGCGTGTCCGGTTTTCTACATTCACCATACGAAACACAGCAGCCTTAAGCTGCTATTTTACGTTAGTATTCCGTGAGAGCGTGGTGCTACTCCGGTCGAGCCGACCCATTGTCATTTTTCACTGAGGACTTACTTCTGTAAAAAAAATCGAACATTAAAGGTCATCCGTCACCAGGCTCGTGTAGATTATTATTATAATGATTGTACAAATCTTTGATTTATCCCTAATTTACAAAAAAGTATTATTTTTAAGGAATGACGGTGTCAAACAAGCACACAGTCCACCGGATTGTAAGTGTATGTTGTGGCCCATAGAAGACATCTACATCTTTCCTCGAGTAAGAATCAAAATGCAAATGCGCTGTCACTCCTGAGAAATTAAAGTTACGGCCTATAAAGTAACAACAGGTGGAAGGACTCCACTGCACATGTCTAAAAAGTTTCAAAATCATAAAATTATTGTTATATTAATTAATATAGAATGAGAATAGAATAGAATAGAATAATTTTTATTCAATATTGATTACAAGTAATTCTAATTGACAGTTGATGGCTCCGTGACGCAGTGGCTTAGCAATGAGTTGTTGCACTGGGGGTTCGAATCCCGCACGGAACAAGTATTTTTATGGTCTACAAATAATTTTTCTGGGTATGGATGTTTGTCCTCGTGAAATTTATGTCTGTAAACTGCCTTCACGACACAGGAGGTAAAATCCTAGCGTAGGGGAAACATTATTTTTAAAAAGTCATATTTTTACTTTACCACTGGTTCCAAAAAAACCCAGCGGGATTATTTTAAAATAAATTCTACTGTTTAGGCCAAATATGGGCATTTTAAATTTGCATCAAATAACGCTTGACTCAGCGCGTCATCCGATGGTATTGCGGTGACTTAAAAGCCGCCGGGGAGGGGGGGGGGTGCTGTGTGCCGCTTCCCGGCATTTGGCCGCGTGGGCGGCAACAGTGGGCGGTGACAGTTCTAAAGTGTGTCACTTGTTTTGGGTTCGATTAACGCTGATTTAGTTAAATTTAAAGTTAATTAATGTACAATAAAGTTGATAAACTACTATAGTGAAATAGACGCAGAAAGTCCAATTGGTGAACGCCCACTGGAGGGATCGCACATGTGGAGAAAAGCAGCGCCTGTGGATCTGCTGTCCGACTACATCGGTTAAGTCAGTTGACATTTATACACACTTTCACACACTACTTACACACACCTCACTTACCACCTGACTGGTACCCTGTGGTCAACCCTACCTCCGTAAATCGGTAAGTTTTTGTTTGCTTAGCAGCCATTAATAATAATCCATAGGCCATTGGGCCCGACCCTCTGTTGCTTGTCGAAAGGGCTACTATGGGCCCTAGCCCAGTCGACCTTTGCTGGGGCAACTGGGGGCCGTAATATTTTCTGGTAGCAGAGCGTGGTTAATTGTTTCTACAATGACGCCCGGCCGTAATACGTAATAAAAATATTTTTTGTGTTTTGTTAGCGGATCGGTGGGTAGAATTAGGAACCAAGCCCGTTAGGTTGCGCAAGTGGGAGTGTAGTTTAGGGTTAGGTACCCACGCGTCAGGTATTTCGGGTAGGTAGATAATTATCGTTATCACATAATCGTATAATAATCGTTATCTTATAATTATAGTAGATATTAATTGCCGAAGGGTCGATTGCCTGAGCGAGGCATCTTTGCTGACCGATTGTAGTGTGTACTTGCCGTGTAGTGTAATTTGTATTTAATTTAATAAATAGTAATTTGAATTTGTAGTGTAATTTGTATTGAGTTTAATTTGATTGTAATTTGTATTTAGTAGTGATGCCATCGCACATGCTACCGGCGCTTCGCCTGCATGCGGAGCTGCGCTGGGCCGCGAACGGCCATAATTTGGTAGGGCGACCCGATCGGGTCCATAGTTTAGGGAAGCGGCTCGAGCAGGTCGATGCCCGAAGGACCATAGTGGAGGAGGCTTACACAGAGCTTGTGGCCTCGGATGCAAAACAGGGAGCCTCGCGAACTACGAGCAATTCTTTTCGCTCACGGATGACATGATCGAGGCGGGGGCCAAGTATGCTAATGAAGCGCCTGAAGCTCGGCTGCGTGGCCTGCCCGAGTCCCCTCGGAAGTAGCCTACTCAGCCGGAGCTATTGGGACGACTCCCAACTCTGGACCTGCCAAGGTTCTCCGGGGTCCTCTCCGACTGGATGACCTATATTGGCCTTTTTGATAGCCTAGTGGACGCCCAGAGGGACTTGACACCAAGCCAGAAGATGACGTACTTCCTAGCCTCACTGGAGGGGGAGGCCCTGGGCGTCGTCGACCATTTGAGATTGTCGGTCGATGCCTACCCGACTACCCGGGACCTCTTCGCCGGAAGATACGCCAACGTCCGGCGAATCGCGGAAGAATACGTTAGGCAGCTTCTAAACCTCCCGCTGCTTAGGGATCGGGCCAGACTACGTTCGGATTTCGTGAATCCAGTCTTGGTGGCCTATAATGCGTTGAGGCGGCTGGATTTACCGGTGGACGAGTGGTCCTCCTTGTTGCTCCACATCGTGCTGTCCCGCCTGCCTCTCGACCTTCGGATACATTTTGAGGAGAGGTACGGCGGGGACGGCGCCTCCTATATTCCGCCCTTCAGAGATCTGCTGCGGTTCTTGGAGGAGCAGTGCCGGCAAATTGAGAACGCAGCGGGCACCGTCGACGACTTACGGGTTGCAAACCGAGTCGTGCCCAGTGAGACGCGGAATCCGCCGGGCAAGTCGGCGCCAACCCCCCTAAGTCCGATCGGAGCTCCCACTAGAGGGCGCTGCCCCCTATCATCTTACAGCGGCCTAGTGGCCAGGGAGGCGCCCCCCTGCTCCTATTGTCGAGCATCCGATCACCGAGTCACGTCGTGCCCGAAGTTATTGGGTAAGCCGGTTCCGGCGAGGCGAACTATCGCCAAGGAGCGCCGCTGGTGCTACTCGTGCTTGGAAAGGCACCTTCAACGAGACTGCCTGCACCAGCGGCCCTGTCCGCACTGCCAGGGCAACCACCATGCCGTTTTGTGCCTGGGTGCCAACGGCGCTTCCTCTCGGGGCGCCCCCCACGGGCGGGGGCGCTCAGCCACGCCTTCTGTCGGGCGCCGCTCGGCGCTCGCCTGCAGGCCACCGTGCCCCTGGTTTTGAAGGGGGCCCCTCCCCCGACCCGTCGGGGGTCGTTCCCCAGGGGCGGGGGGGTCGTCGCCCTCCCTCAGCGTTTTGAGAGGAACTTCATGGCCACTCAGCAGTCAGCTAGACCCTTCGCACAACCGTTAGCTGAGTGGCCGCGGCTGGGGTACTACCGTCCCCCTTTGATCGGTACCGGTACTACGGGGTTCCTGCGACCTCGAATGTTTCGTAGTTGTAGTGGTTGTGAGTAAAAAGGTGAATTTAATATACTCTTTGAATACGTGTACATATGTTTTTGTAAATATATTCAATCATTATGTTTGCTTTATTGAAAAGAAAATTGAAATTGAGTAACACTATTTGTGCCGAAGGAAATAAAAATCAATCCTCTCTTTGTTTTCACATTTTTGATGGCGTTATTGAAGATATTTATTTTGGAAAAAAAATATGGCTATTTCTTATGTTTGTCGTTTTGCTTAATTTATCTGTTTTGATCTATGCGCATCAAGAAATAAATTTGTTGCAGTTTGTTTTTAAGTTTTATTTATTTTTATTTTATTTATTTAGGTAATCATACAGCGTTTTCAACGTATTTACAATACATATTATCATACAGTAAGGCCAATAGAGATTACACTATTTTTGTCAACTAATAATTAAGCGTGCGTGTGTGCTTGAGGAAGTGTGCATGCGTCTGTGTGTGTGTGTGTGTGTGTGTGTGTGTGTGTGTCTCTCTCTCTTTCTCTCACTGTGTGTGTGTGTGTGTGTGTGTGTGTGTGTGTGTGTGTGTGTATGTTTGTGTGTGTGTGTGTCTGTGTGTAATTATGCCCTATTTTTGTTTACAACATCACGTTTGATGCGACTCTTGGATAGGTTGAAAATATCCAAGTCAGCGTAACACTTATTATAGTTTTGAACAATACGACATAGAGTAGAATTTTTTGCGTAATTTGTGTTTGCTCGTGGTAGGTGAAATAATGGCGTATGTCTCGTTTCGTTTGTTCGTATGTTTCGTTTACATAGTGGTTTTGAGAAACTTGGTTGAAATATAAACATAGAGCTACATGTTTAGAAAAGCTAGCTAGTTATGATATTATCAGATTGAAATCAGTAAACGGTTATATGGTAGTTGGCTTGATTATGTCTACTTGCGTGAACAAAATCATACTATCTGTGCGTTTTCGTGTGCCTCGCCACTACGGCCGTTCACTGGGAACTTGTAAGTGCCCTCAGCACTGAGGCCTTTGTGGCCACGCTGGGTCGCTTCGTATCGCGTCGCGGTTTGCCGGACCTGATCTGGTCTGATTGCCGAGCGGATTGTGGGGGCACGGATAGATATTTGAAAGAGGTCGCCGAATTTCTGTCCAGCGACAGGTCTTGTTTGGGTGCTGCGATGTCCAGGGGGGGGCATCCAGTAGAGGTTCGACGCTCCGGCTTGCCCGCACTGGGGCGGTATTTTTGAGGCGGTGGTTAAGGTTGCAAGATCTGATGGGGTTGCCTAGGGTGGCCGAGGTTTTAGTTGGAGATTCAGTATTGCCACGTGCCGTCACGACCTTATCCCGTTTGCCAATTTGCTCGCGGACATAAGTCCTTATGTCCGGGACGGGGGTTTGTTTAGGCCAAATATGGGCATTTTTACGACCGTTAGTAAGTTGGGCGCGGCCAGTGTCAAGTATTGTGCGCGTCCGCCGCATTGTCGATATGACGGAATTTGCTATCGAATATTTGGGTCGCGTTTAGACCGCCTCGCATTGAGTTGTCTGTTTTGAGCGTTTTAAGTGATAACGAGGCTTATCTTTGAGTTTTGAGTTATTAATTTGGCTTCGATTGCCATTAATTTGTGTCTAAAAGTTGTTTGTATGGCATTTCATATCGTAATAAGAGAATTTTGCCTAGTCAGGCGGAACACAAGAACTTTGTGTCCCGAGAGAAGGTTGCGTTTGTATTCTATTATAATTTTGTGCTAAGTGAACATGGGATATTGAACTTTGACCGACAGTTCTTAAGTTGAGCAGCGTGTCACTTGTTTTGGGTTCGATTAACGCTGATTTAGTTAAATTTAAAGTTAATTAATGTACAATAAAGTTGATAAACTACTATAGTGAAATAGAAGCATAATGTCCAATTGGTGAACGCCCACTGGAAAGATCGCACATTTGGAGAAAAGCAGCGCCTGTGGATCTGCTGTCCGACTACATCGGTTAAGTCAGGTGACATTTATACACACTTTCACACACTACTTATATACACCTCACTTACCACCTGACTGGTACCCTGTGGTCAACCCTACCTCCGGAACTCGATAAGTTTTTGTTTGCTTAGCAGCCATTAATAATAATCCATAGACCATTGGGCCCGACCCTCTGTTGCTCGTCGAGGGGGCTACTATGGGCCCTAGCCCAGTCGACCTTTGCCGGGGCAACTGGGGGCCGTAACATTTTCAGGTTACATCTATACACATTTTCGCAAATTACTTACATACACCTCACTTACCACCTGACTGGTACCCTGTGGTCAACCCTACCTCCGGAACTCGGTAAGTTTTTGTTTGCTTAGCAGCCATTAATAATAATCCATAGGCCATTGGGCCCGACCCTCTGGTGCTCGTCGAGGGGGCTAATATGGGCCCTAGCCCAGTCGACCTTTGCCGGGGCAACTGGGGGCCGTAACATTTTCAGGTTACATCTAAACACACTTTCGCACACTACTTACATACACCTCACTTACCACCTGACTGGTACCCTGTGGTCAAGCCTACCTCCGGAATTCGGTAAGTTTTGTTTGCTTGTCAGCCGTTTTAGAATAATTATCCATAGGCCATTGGGCCCCGCCCTCTGTTGCTCGTTGAGGGGATCACTCATGGGCCCTGGTCCAGTGGACCTTTGTCGGGGCAACTAAGGGCGTGAACATCTACAGTATATATGACAAACTATTTTCAAAAATTTTTTTAGAAAAAGTTTGGAAGCGACCACCTCATTCCCAGGGCTTATTATCAAGCATGTGTTCATTTATATTACAATAACCCTTAAGAACCAATTTTATACAGTTTTTGTTTAATAAAATATTTAAACTTGGTAATAGAGAGACCTCGTATATTTTCTGTGACTTTTTTGTAATGGCGTATACATTGATCCAAGAATGAATTACTAACTCTGTGGTGTCGAGAAACTGGTATCAATAGCTTGAATTTGTTCCTAGTGTTAATAGAGTGTATATCACTTTTTTTTTACTAAACATTACTACTATACACATTTTTGTTTTTGTGAACATAAAATAAATTTTCGTAAATATATACTGAGAGGTCAAAGTTAATATTTTTATTTTTTTAAATTTTCTCTAAGAAATTCTCTCGGTTAAGCTATTTACCTCTTATGGCCCTCTTCTGCAAAACAAAACTAATTTCTAAATCAGCCGCATTTCCCCAAAGCAAAACCCCATAATACATTATGCTATGGAACTTACTGAAATAAACTAATCTAGCTTTCTTGGCACTAGTGGGATCTCTAATCTTTTTACAGCATAAACTGCAGAGCGTAGTCTGCTTGCTAGTTCGGATATATGGGGGCCCCCTGAAGCTTTGCATCGAGAGTGATGCCAAGGAATACAGGATTCAATAGGCCCAGTTCTTTACCATTAAAAACACATTGTTGATTTTGAACATTGGTATAGGTTGTAATGAATTTATAACTATATTTTACGGGCGGGTAACGTAAAACATTAATGGCGATAAAATATAAATGTATTTTGTCACAAATATGTCTGGTATTACTTACAAGTTATGGAAATTTTTAGGTATATTCACAGAGGTCTTTATAACTGGGAAACCTCTAAGGTCTTCGCTTAGAGCCGATTTCATGCTGTCACTACATTTCCGAATAACTGAGTCACCACATGCGATTTGGGTCTAATTAGATATAGCATTTCTTTTTTTATATTTATGATATGACCACATAATAATATACAAACTGCTTGTGCTATAAGCCGCTCCAACGTAGCTTAAAATTATTATACTACGATTGTGATAAGAATGGTTCACGACATTCGTAAAATGGCGGATTCAATCGCACATATAATTTTCGATCCTTAACCATTAGGTTACTGTCGCTTCGCAAATCTCTAATTTACTTTAAAATATGTATTATTGCTGAAATATATTGGTGCTTCTAAGTGCACGATATTACTATTATACAGATAGATAGGTGTGCCTTGGGTCCGTAATACGTAGGCCATGGGATCTAGGCACTAGAGGATAGGCGTTCCGGTAAGTCTTGCCTAAGAAGAAAGGGAAGGAGGTGTTTTCGTATCCCAAGGAAAGGTCGCCAAGGAGCAACTGACATTTTCGGAGTCACGGATGTAATGCGAAAACGTTCTCGTGCCCTGTAGATAGCGGCGAAGGTGTAACACAGAATCCGACATAAAACATATTAAGGTGTAGGCATTTTTGCAAACTTCAAAAGAGGTCATGATCATTACGGGGTCATCATCATCACCATCATTGTACGCATCAAAATCGAAGTTGTACACTATTTTTTTGTGTAAACGTAATGATTATATGCTTTAATGTGTAATATCTACGACAGAATATTTAATTTTAATTGGGAACATAAACATGGTAGACACTGTTTATAGTGCTTGTAAGACTAAATGCAAGGGATATAATATGATTTTTATTTCATTATATTATATTTATTATTATAAAATGTAAAGACATACGGGTGTATTCATAATCATTTTTAAACAGTTCATTAGTTAAAAAGTGTTTTGTCTCATTCTGACATTTGCGAGATACTTGTTGCTAGAAAGTGACAAAACACTTTTTAACTAATGAACTGTTTAAAAATGATTATGAATACACCCGATATTATATATAATTATTTCAAATTAATATTAGTGAAACAAGTACGCGTGTGTATCCAAATCACAAATATAGGAAGAATTTTTTGTTTTATTAAACATGTTGAGCAAGCACCCTAGCAAGTTGATAGTTATTGGGTAATGCGCCTTCATAATGCGTTATAAAAACACATAATAAAAATAACACTAAAAACAAGTTTTTTTTTCTATAAAAGGTAGTTGAAAGCAGACTCGAAATAATTTTTGTAACTTACAATGCGGTCTCGGTACGTTCGTTAGAAAGAAGCTATATGTTCTCTTGTCAAAACGTTATCGTAACGCTTCATTTAAACACAGTACACGTTCTGAACAGCAGCACGCTTCCTGTTAATCTGACACCACAGTAAAAGGAGCACGGCGCTATTTTGTTTCAGCCTGATACAAAGCATTACATTAATGAAAGTAGGTAATTTGTAACACTAAACTGTAACAATAAGTACTTCTTGGAAATATTCGAATTTGGTTGTAGTAAAACTTGCATTAGACAATCTTCTATTACATGTTATAAACTAATAACTGTATTTCTTAACACGTATTTGACTCACGGAAACTATTTACCAAAGTATTTTTAAGAGAAAAAGCACAGAAGCATTAAGCTGCTATTTTACTCTGGTAGAGGAAGGACCACGCTCTCACAGAATACCAGCTTAATGCTGCTGTGTTCGTATGGTGAGTGTAGAGAAACGGAGACCCTTTTTACTGAAAAAGAGGCATTCCATCTTAGTCCTCAAGTCTGACAACGCATCTGCATTTTGATTCGCAAAAGAGGATAGATGTAGATGTCTATGAGCCACAGCAATCACTTACCATCAGGTGGACTGTGTGCTCGTTTGTCACCCTATTTCTATAAAAATAGAGAGCCGACTGAAACAATTTAGTGGTGACCAAGCCTGCAGTGATGTTTATAGATATTCTTGTTAATCTCGACTTGCGAAAATTATAAATTAAATGGTGCCTGCATTTATCACACGATTCGAGCGGTTCCCACTCAAGAAACTGAAATACAACTGGGGGTGAAAATCATGACACCCATCGCACGCTCCATCAAACACGTTCTGCTAAGGCCTAAGTCGCTTAGGATGAGACTAAAGTATACGTATAGCGTATTTACTTCGTTCTCACTTATAGATGTGCTGTCACCTCTAAGATGGAATGTCTCACAGCCTGTAATTGTACTGGCCCCATATACTCAGCAAACGAGAATATAGCAGTGTTCACACTGTGTGTTGGCAGAAATAGATAAGAAGGCGGTGCCGAAAATAAAGTATGCCTGAATTGTTTCTCTTAAAAAGTCTGCCTCAACAAGTACAATATAGATAATAAAAAAAATCATGGTCACCTATTGCGCTATTCGGTTCTAAAGAGTATCTTTGATATATATATAAAAAAAAAATTAAAATATTGTTCTTTTAATTTATTTTTAAAATAAAAGTAGTATCGAAATAACTATTTTATTCGGTACATTGCTGCCTGCGCAATGAACTCCCCGAGTACGACGCGCGGCGACCATGGGGCCAGGAAAAACATGCACTCAAAGTAGCATTCCTCACCTTACACTAGCATTCCTGACCTCAGTGGCGAATCTAGTCTATGGCTTCTTTGCCAACCTAGTTTCGGTTGCAATGTTCGGTTTAAATGTAAAAAAAAAAAAATTATTCCAATTTAAAAACGAATATATTATGCTTAACCTCTTTTATAAGCAGGAAGAAATTTATTAATAACCGCAATACGTATTGGATTTGATAGTTCCAATTCTGTATTTGCGTGAATAATGCTTAATAATTTCTTTAGCGTTAGAGCGCAGGGCGGGGGGAGAGGGGGAAGGGGGGAGAGGTGTTTTCCCGGACTGGAAAAGTTGTTTAGCAAATAGATTGAGTTGCATACAATTTTCTATAGATAGAGAGTTCTTTGAAAATATTTAATAATAAAAACTTCACCCATAGAACTCTTTATTTAAAACTTTTCTAGTAGTTTACGTATTTGTACTATGCAAATTACCTTCATGTAATGTCACATTTCTGTGATGGCTATGTATACCCTTCTCAAACTTTAAGTTGCTAAATGACCATAGCTAGAAAATGTGAAAGGGTGAGTAATTTATCAAAGTCACCCTTGTTACGACCTTTCATTTGCCAACAGTTGAATTAACTTGTTTTACAAATGTACATGCTTTTTTAAATACAAACCAAACAACTAGTTAAACAACATAGTTAGCAGAACCAATAAATGAAAAAAGTCTGAGTGTATCTGAATCTGAACCAAAAACTACACACGACAACTTGGACAAATGAATGACTAAGTCTAGCGGTGGACTCGAACTCACGATCTTTAAGTTTTGCAGTCTCTAAATCTAGAACTTAAACTTATTGCAAAAGTAAAAATTTCCTTTTCATTCGAGAAACAATGAGCTAGAGTACTTGCAACACAATTAATATGCCTTTTGTCTTATTGGCTTCTAATAAGACAAGAAGCAAAAAAAAAACATACATAAACGAAAAATACGATTTTATTGACATGACTATGCTTGCAAAAATGTAAATAACAGTTTTAGTGTACCGAATTCCCATTCTGTGTAATCATTTCTTGAAGTTAATATGCTTTGAATATACTTGTACCTATAAATATAAAATGATTATACTATGTTTTTTTTTATAGGATAAGTGTAACAAACGAGCACACACTCCACCTGATGGTAAGTGGTTGCTGCGGCCTATAGACATCTACATCTATCCTCTATTACAAATCAAAATGCAGATGCGTTGTCACCCGTAAGAACTAAGATGGAATGCCTCATTTTCAGTAAAAAGGTTCTCCGGGGGTCTCTACACTCACCACAAGAATCACAGCAGCGTTAAGCTGCTGTTTTACGCTGGTATTCAGTGAGAGCGTGGTCCTTCCCCGGTCGAGCTGACAAACATATAACACTTCTCTATTTCCATCGGGGGTTAATAAATAAGACCGAAGAGTATTACGTGCGTGTATAAATATATTTGCAGTAGAATCAGAGTGACCGACATAGCCCAACGGATTAGTAAGCTGAAGTGGCGATGTGCCGGCCATATAGCTCGAAGAACCGAAAACCAATGGGACAAAAAGGTTCTCAAGTGGCAGCCTCGCACCGGTAGGCGAAGTGTAGGGCGACACCGCACTAGATGGAGTGAAGACTTGATAACACATGCAGGAAGTCGATGTATGCAGGTGACTCACGATCGTGCTTTGTGGCATTCCTTTGGGGAGGCCTATGTTCAGCAGTGGTCTTGTGAAGGACTGAAATGGTGATAAGGTGACTGAAAATGTGTGTGCTGCTTTAAAATTTTTATTAAAATAGTTTTGTAATTCTGTTAGGGATTGCCTCATTGCTCTAGTGGTCGTAAACGCGAATGCCAATCGTAAAGTCCCAGGTTCGAATCCCGAAATTTCTTATTGGGTATTTCTGTCACGAAATTATCAGTGCCAGCCCGGAGTCAGGAAGTTGGTGGTGTTTCACCTCCGTTTCTCGGAAAACACGTAAAACCGCTGTTCCTGCACCTGATCTCACTCTGATCGTGTCGAATGACCGTCCCATTCGATTATGAGAGTGAAGGAATAGAAAGAACATTTGTGCTTGCGCATACACTTGGGCACTATAATCCTGTCCTGCGCAAAACGCTACCATACTGAGACTAGCCGCTGTGACCGAAATTCGGTCTAGAGGACATTGCTATTAATTCTGTTAGTGCTGTGTAGTATAGTTTTAATACTATTTACTTAAATAAAAAAAAAAAAAACGTCCTATAAATCTAAAATAAACTTATTAATGTTCCGTTGATTAATTTCATTTCATAGCTATAGACACCTTTAGCCTTTTCAAACACAGGCATTTTTAGTAACAGGTGAGTGGTTACAATAATGCACAACTAATGAAGCTTAAAACGTAGCCAGGATGAGTGAGAACAAGCAAGCGTAATATTAATATGCTCACTCCACTGCCTTGCCCTTTTGTCACCCTTGATATAACTTTATTTATAATTGTAATTAATAAATACATATTTTAATTTGTTAAATATGTTGTTGTATCTTAGATCTGCAACAATCATAATCAATGCAATTTTGCATTTAAATATACACTTTTATATAATATTGAATGCTATAAGGCAATAAAGCAAAAGCATCGAAGTTACTTCACTTCTATAAAGTTTTTGTTAGGCATCCTAAGTAAACACCCACTGCGTTAATATCATAAGTGCCCCTGAAATTGGAACCCAGTGTTAATGTACATTAGTAATACTCGTTATATTAGATTATTAGACATAACTATTTTACGTAAGTCAATTACACCTAGCCATAAGGCATTGTACCATGGAAAAACTAGCTCGATCTCCGTGCCAAAACATCTTACATAATAATGTTTAAAAAGTAATAAATTTAACATTATGCAAAGGTGGATTAAAAAAAAAACCAACCATATTGATCTTTGTCATAAGACTGGGACTATGGAAAACACTTCTGACCTCCGAAAGACGACGATACAAATGATCTTGTACATTACATACATACATATATGTAATGTAAAGTTCCTGAAGGTTTCTCAGCAAGTGAGTGGCGCTCCTGCAGCGTGTATCTACAGTCGTAGGTATATCTCTGTATGTGTGTGTGATTTTTTAGCAACGATGGACCCGCGTATTTGGCTTACACATATTGCGACGTTGCCAGCTCACTCACTTGATGTGCTCGACTAAATTCTCATCGAAATATCATATTAATATTAAAATATTCACGGTAACATAAGCGTAGAGTGAATTCCGGCGTCTGGCGCTCAGTTTGACCATATAAGCATATTAATTAAAATTAATTTACAAATTATATATTTTGTTGGAGTTATTGTTATTGGACGTGTTGCTCAATGATGAGATCCCGAAATATGCGTGCGTGTAAAATTTTTTAATATCACTTGAAGAGACTCGACAAAATGATCAATTTTGTCGAGTCTCTTCAACTAATATTAAAAATGCCGAAGTGTTCCTGTTTTATTGATATATGATAAACTGTTTTATTGCTTAGTTTGCGGTTTGCATAAAAATACTATGTTAGGTCTCAAGTTTCAATCTTTACTTTTACTTACTTACCTCTTAATAGGCTGCAATAATAAATAAAGGATAAAAGTATATATTCGGCAATTTATCGGTTGCAAAATAAAATTGACTCCCGATGTCCTATAGCAATTGTCATGGAGTGCCCAAGCCATGGAGGTCGGAGTCCGGGTAAAACAAGAAACAAATAAGATAAAAATAAGATAACCACCTGTTACTGATGCAGAAAATGGATACTAACAAATCATTGAAAGTATCATAAGTGAACCTTAATTCATAGTGTTGCGCGTTCAGAATGGAGTCCTGTGAGTCAAATGGGAAAATGGTCGGGTAGACAGCTGTCATTTGCAAATGGTTGTCGCTAAAGCTAAAGTACCCGATGTTCTACAGCTGTACCATAATGGTTGTCCAGGAGGCCATTTGGGAGTTAAACGAACTCTACTGAAGATCCGAGAATGGTTTTACTGGGTCCACTGTCGTGACGTGTCGCAAATGTACAAGTGGTTATTGTCGTGACGTGTCACAAATATACAAGTGGTGTCGTGACGTGTCGCAAATGTACAAGTGGTGCGACTGTAAAGGGACCTCAGACTCGTAGTAGAGGTGCGTTGAAATTGTACAATATTGGTGCACCATGGGAGAGGATAGCTCTTGACGTTGCGGGGCCGTTTCCGGAAAGTGAAAGTGGTAACACGTATTTCATAGTCGTGATAGATTTGTTCTTCCCAGGACAGAGGTATTTTTCGAACCAGTGGTAAATAAAAATTGACTGAATATCATCATCATCATCATTACATCCTTCCACAAGTCCACTGCTAAACATAGGCCTCCCGCAAGGAATGCCACAAAGCACTGTCCTGAGCCACCCGCATCCATCGACTTCCTGCATATCTTACCAGGTCGTCACTCCATCTAGTGAAAGGAAGCCCTACACTTCGTCCACCGGTACAACACCGCCACTCGAGAACCTTTTTTCCCCATCGATTGTCGCTTCTTCGAGCCGACATCGGCCGGCCCATTGCCACTTCAGCTTACTAATCAGTTGGGCTATTTCGGTCACTCTGATTCTACTGCAGATATCCTCATTTCTAAGTTTATCACGACTATTGATGTCATTGAGTATAGTGCTTAGGTCCTCCAGCGATTCCGCCTTAAGGACTATATCGTCGGCAAATCGAAGGTGAGTGATGTAGTGGCGGGTAAGAATACTCACTAACCCATATCTTCCCGTGGGTGTCGTAAGAGCCGGCAGAGGGAAACTGAGGCAGAGGATGGGCAGCAGCATCTTTCTGATGACAGCAAACAACAATAAAAAATTGCGGTTGCCAACCCGCTCGCCAAGCGTGGCAACTATGGCAATATACCGCCCATGATAGTAGCGAATAGACGGCCCCCAGTCCCGGACTTTCAATACGTATTATGTAATAATCAATATTGAATAAAAAATCATTCTATTCTATTCTATTCTTCACTAAGTGACCAGTAATCTTCGCCATTCCAAATCAAAAAACTTCAACAGTTGCAGATAAACTAGTTCATGAAGTCTTCTGTCGTTTTAGAGTAAGTACCTTTGGAGATTCTAAGCGATCAAGGAAGGAATTTTGAGTCTCAAATATTCCAGGAAACTTGCCGAGTTATGGGTGTTTAAAAAAAGAACAACATCTTACCATCCACAATCTGATGGAATGGTAGAACGATTTATTCAGACATTGGAGAGGTACCTAGCAAAAGTTGTAGAAAATTGGCAACGAGACTGGGCCAAGCACATACAATCGTTATTGTTGTCATAGCGAAGCGCTGTTAACGAAAGTACATCAGTGACAACAGCTTTTGCAAACTTTGGAAGAGATTGAGAAAAGAAATTTGATATCCCACGTAGTTTGTTTTGTTTCGCAACTAATTTGCATAACCCATTATGCAAATTACTTGCGAAACAAAACGAATGACATTTATGAGCACGTCAGACAATCGGGCTAGCAAATGTCTGAAAAGATAAAAACCCCGTATAACCGCAAAATGAACAACAAAGGGTTCGACGAAGGTTCACTAGTGTGGTTGCACAATTCAGTTCGCAGCAAAGGGAAATCTTCTAAGCTTAAAAAGCTAAATAAGACGGACCGTACCGGATTGTCACCTACCGGATACAAAAAGGTGCAAGAAGTACTACTAAGATCGTCCATGTGGTTCGACTGGAGCGTTATTATGGGGCCGATAATGCTCGAGACGAGCATGTCTTAGGAGGGGGCAGTGTTGCACGCCACCATTAATGCCTGGTACATGGCGACAATAGTTACCACTAGCACCTTCAGGTATTGAGTAGCAGAACTAGGAGAGTCAAGATCCTTCTAGAAATTTTCATAGAAAAACTTTCTAGAACTATCGACACCTAGTCAGTCGAGACCGGTATGTACTCGAACATTCTAGATGTTTCTACGGTAGAAGGTTCTGGAACTATCTGAGGCCTTATATAAGGCCGCTATAGACTGCGACCGGAGTCAGTGTTGAATTGGTGATACAAGCGAATACTTCGAAGCGATACAACTGCAAACTAAATTGATCAGTATTACAATTCTGTTTTGTTGTTACAGTGGTTTTAAATTATAATTAGTATTCTGTAATAAAAGTGTCAATTTTGGTAATTCACTCGGTTTTTAATTGTCTCGAACCCCAACTTCGTAACAATATAGTTATTACTTGTCCGTTAATGCTCATCCGACATTCGTTTTACATCCGTAATATATTCGTATATGCTCTTAGATATCGAACGTCTTTGCTGTCTAATGTTTGCTTAATTTACCTAAATCTTTCCGTTATATGTTTACATGGTTTTTAAAATAATAGAATAAGATATAACTACAGGGCGACGGTTTAACTGAGAGACTTCATATTAAATTCATTGTCTATTATTAAGGAAAGATGGATAAGGTCGTAAACTACGGAGCGGACTCTAAAGCCGCGTATCGATTACGCGCTCCTGACGTGGGCACGATGAATGATCGCGCCGACCAGTGCATTTTGTGAAATGCGCTCAAGATTTTCTAAGTGTATCAACTAACTGGCGCGCGCAGCGCAGCATCCGTTCTAATGTTTGACCGTTCAATTTGGATGCCGGCCGTGTACCAGCAGCTGCCACTTTCGTAGTTCCATGCCTCTTCTCTGAGCGGTTTTTATGATAAAAACGACTTTTGTTATTTCACAGTAGTTCTTTTGAACTACTGTGAAATAAAAAATAATAAATACACTTTCATCAATTTACGGCATCTTTGGTTATTTATAGCTCGCAATGCAACGAACACACATAATGAAATCAACTGTCCCAACTGGCACGCGCGCCATCACTTAACTACTTTGATGTGCGGTAAAAACTGACACCAGATGGAGCGACCAGCTCCAAGTTTGAGCTTTTTAACGAACAATTTGGCGCGCGTTCCAAAGTGGTATCCATTTCGGCTGGAGCGCGCGCCAATGTTTGACCTCTTGGAGCGCATAATCGATACGCGGCTTTATTAATGACAGTTGAAGAGGAAGACCTAAAAAAAAAACTTACAGCTAAGAGACAAACTGTTCTTATTTACTTGTTAGTGATACATAGTATCTACTCCTGCTCGAGCATACTCTCCCGTTTCCATCCATGTATCTCTGTCAGTAGCCGCCTCCATCTAATTGTTTTCACAGGCGAACAAGTCATCCCATAAGTGTTTTCTAGATCTCCCTCTTCTTCAACTGTCATTGTCAGAAGTCTACTATGTAATTGGCGGTATCTTGCCCACCTTTCTCAAATAATAGTAATACTTAACTCTATGTGACAATATCAATACACTCAATAAAAATAAAGCCATGTGTGTAGTTCACACGCGGTAGAAGTGAAACCTCCAAATGAAATGAAATATAAAACAAAAATATTTCGCAGCAAATGATTTATTTAATTTGATAATTTTCAACTATAATTCCGGCATAAAATATAAGATAAAAGTTTAATTTTATAGGAAATAAATGTTACAAACCTTACTTTTAGACATGTAGAGACTAAATTTTAGTGTATTAAATCAATATATAGAATATTATCTTTCGACTAAAATTGTTTTGTACTAGCGACGTTTACTTCATTCTATAGGTACAATAATTTTATTGAACAAAAATTGGATGGTCTAAATACAAGTAATTTAATATAAATCGGTAAGATATTATGTAATAATGCATTATTAAAAATAGTTGGGATATGATCATTTTATTCAATATATTTAATTAATTTTATTTATTTGATGATATATTCGTAATTTTTTAATTCTTTACGTACACTGTTAGCTTCTTTCGGTTTACATCGGGCTATGCGTCGTTCATGCGCGTGTTGAATTATTTAAATTTTTTATTATCTCTTAAACTATACATCCAAATAACATGCTATACAGAGCAAATTTTATCTTCATAAAATTGTCTTCATGTTCATTCGTTCGTCATTAAGTTTTGTTCATTAATTTTCAATACTTTTTTGTCACAAAATACCCTATTATGGCTATTATGTAAGAAACAGGCCCGTAGTATTACATATTTTTTTTAGAATGAGTAAAAATTAAAATTTTTGTACAACATAGTATTTACGTATCGCTAACCATTACGCCAGCGCACGCGGATAAAGCAGTTCGGGAGCGCCTATTTTTCTTCTGACTTGCTTAACAAAATTTAAATAGTCTTTACTATTTCTCGTGAATCTGGCTATAACAGATAAAAGCAATTTGTCAAATCGGAAGAGTAATTCTAGAGATAAGCGTGTTTAAACAAACAAAAACCTTTTCTGCTTTATTATAGATAGTATAAGATTCTATCTCATTCTATCCTATAGATTTATATATTTGTCTCTTTTTAGTGTCGCTTTTCATTGAGTTTCAAATCACAGCGATGCTAAAGAAGTGAAAACTTATAAAAAATAATTTAAGAAAGAATTTAGGTAAATCTGGCAAATACGGACGCCTAATACTAAATACTGGCACCCAATATGTATATACGGACGCTGAATAACTACGAGTACATACCGATAATTTCGAGTATACAGACGCCGGATGACTATATATGGACATGTGATAATTATAATATTATATAGACGACAAATAATAATATTGGTATGGTGTACTTTTACGCTTTTTAGTTTTTGGCTAATCATAATAAAAATTCACACAGTTAGAAGCACTTTTACACATACCTAGTTAAAATATGTGTTACTTAGGAACCGTCTTAAGTACATGTTGAGAGCATTAAATTTTCAAGTCAACTGTGTAATTTAAGCAGAGTATGTGATAAATAATATCACACAATATGTACGGTAGTCACTAAAAACAGATACAAAACCAAATAAAAGCTTGCAAATTTATGAGCAGGAAGGCACTGGACTTCAAAGTGTCGACGCCGTAGTTAAATCGTGATCGATATATGCAGAAAAGTGAAATCCCTCACTGCATAAGAAATCATAAAACTAAGCAATATTTTCAGAGAGATGATAAAAAAATGTAAACCGAATGTGGGGATGTCGAAATAATATTTAATGGAGTGTTTAGTTCTGTTACACTGCCTTCACACAACAAAGGCTCTTACAAAAACCAAAAAGTTATTCAATACAGTAGTCACAACAAAAGTGTGCTTCTGTTCATTTAGATTTTGTCGCAAAACGAATACCTTTGTAATTTAAATATTAAACATAATTTGGTAAGTAAATATGTAGCTTTATTAGCTGACGAGCGCGAGTACAGTTATTTAGTCAAAAATGTGCTAATTTAATTACCTGTTACCCTTTGCTAAGTGGTTAAATATTTTTAATGTTTTTTTCGTAAATAACGTTGATTCCTAATGGTTTCTAAATTCCATGTCATTTACTTGTTAGTTTGGTATTTTTTGTAGTTGCATACTCATCTAACGGTTCTCGGTTGCAAATCTCAAATACAGGCATTCCAACCTAGTTTTCAAAGGAGACAACCCATCTGTAGCTTTTTTCTGCCGACTTCAAAATGGAGGAGGTACTCAATTCGACTGTATGTTTTTTATGTGTGTTTCCTCATAACTTTTCTCTACGTGAAACGATTTCGATGATTCTTTTTTTATTTGAAATCTGGTGCTTTTTATGTGGTCCCATACGTATTTGATCAATATCTGAGCATTAGTTTTTAAGTTATTCTTAATAATTTATATTGAAGTCGGTTGTACAATTTTTTTAATTTTAAATTAATATTTAAATAATATTGCAGGTGTTCATGAACTGAAGTAGCCAATTACCATTAGGTGGACTTAAGAGGTGAAATTAAATTCATCTGTCTTTTTAACTTTATGAGAAAAGTTTATTAAAGTCCACTGCTACTAAATTACCACGCTTGGCATGCGGGTTGCAACCGCAAGTTTTTTTTTTATTTTTAGTCGTTATTAGGATCTCCCTGATGCCCATCTTCTGTATTTGTTTCCCTCTTTCGCCTCTTACTACACCCACGGGATGATATGGAGTACTGGATATTCTAACATCGCCACTACACGGTACATATAGTTAAATTATTACCACACGTTATCCATTCACCTTTATACCATCACTAATTTATCTACTACTATTGAACTTAATTACTAAAATATTTGATATTTATAATCATCTTTATCACAAGTACACTTATTTACGTTGTTGTGTTGCAACTAGATATAATTAATAAAAGGAAGTAGGTAGTACCCTTTCACTGCAAATTACTCTATTGAATAAATTTATAATTTTTCGGAGTCTGTACTTCAAAAGGAAAACCGGAAAGCAACCGTATATCATCACTTTGTTTTCCATCTGTCCACCTTTCAAGACCCTTTTTTAGGGTAAGGGACGGGTTAACTTTAAAATAAATATTAAAGTCAAATACTAAGATCTATGGTGCTTTGAAGTTGTATTACTTCAATGCACCATAGATCTTAGTACGATTGGCCCATAAAAAATTCAAAAGTCTACTCGAAAAGAAAACCATTTACATTCACATATTTTGATACTAGCAAATTCACTCACCTAAGCTTCTAATTATTTAATTAATACTTCCGTCCTTTATTCCGAACTGTCTTTTCGTTAGAGCAATGCCTGAGCCTGTAAAAATGAATTTCATTAATTTTTGTAAATTTACGTACTTATCTCGCTGGTTACTCGCTTTTTTTATCTTTATATAATAGGAAAGTCTATGTATAAAGCATGTATAAACGTATCTTGAACATGGGCTTTCGTCTGATTGTAAGATTTTATAAATTGTAATATTTTAATGAGACGCAATAGTAGAGTAACCAAATGATTAAGCCAAGTAAGAATATAATTATACCTCAGCAAATATGTCAACTGTATAAATATTATCTGGGTTATAACTGTATAACTCATATTCTGGAGGTAAAGGGCAGCATTTCCAGTGAAAGGACGTCGGCTCAGCACTTTACTCGCCTACCCAGTGTGGTGTGTGTATGCACATTACTTGGCGCATTCTTAAAGGTTTACAATCAGAAATATATCAAAAATCAAAATAAACAAGAAATTAGACTGCTTATTCAGTCTTCAACTTTGATTAGACCAATACGCCTGAATTTAATCCCTATACTTTTTCATCTCCAAATCTGCATACTTTATTTCTATAATTCGGCTAGTCTCCAATAGTTTTAAAGAAATTCTATTGTACTCGTATCAGGTGGACAAATGCACAGGCTCAATTTATTGTTTTAATATTACTACTGTTTCTTACATTATTATAATAGTTATCAGATGGTGAAGTAGATAATAACGTCATCCATATTTAGTCGCTACATTTACAGTTTGACGGCCTGGATCATTGGTGGAAATATTCTAGGACTTACGATTTCAAGGTAATATTATAAATAATAAATTTTGAATTCTGCTATTTGTTTTGTAGATTAACAACAACCAATTGCTGAAATAGGGTATTTTGCTATTTATGATACTGATTTAACTAACCATTAAAAAAAATAACCCTGCTGCATTGTTCAATTAAAGTTAAAGTAAAAGTAACAGCCTCTAATTTCCGTGAGGTTATTTTTGTTTTTATTTTGTCGTAATGGTTCAATTACGATATGCGAATTCCACAACCTCTTGAATGATTCCAAGCAACAGAATGAGGTTCATGATTGTTATTACATCTCATAAATCATAAATATTGTTCATTCACTATAATATATCATCAACGATAGCCTTTTAATATATATTTAACATTGTTGCCACGCTTGACAGGCGGGTCAGTTGCAATTTCAAGGTGGTAGTGTCATGCTGCAGCTATATTAGTAGTATAGTTGTAGCACGAATGGGTCGGCTCGACCGGGGAAGGACCACGCTCTCACAGAATACCAGCGTAAAATATCAGTTTGACACACAGTTCGTATGGTGAGTGTAGAGAACCGGAGACCCTTTTTACTGGAAAAGAGGCATTCCACCTTAGTCCTCACGTGTGACAACGCATCTGCATTTTGATTCGCAAACGAGGATAAATGTAGATGTTTATGGGCCACTGCAACCACTTACCATCAGGTGGACTGTGTGCTCGTTAGTCACCCTATCCTATAAAAAAATATTTTATGATTGTTCTTAGGCAAACGCTGCTGCTCATCTCATGTTTTGTTACCCTTTGGCGCTACTTACGAGACCCACTGATGTAGGGTAGTAGTAGGTATACCTGTTCTTACACCGCAACTACACGTTAAATGTTGTTACTTAATTTTCCAAAATATATTACGAGCAAAGTCGAAAGATATTTCAAAAGATTATGGTCAGGCTAATTTAAGTTTTAACGCGAATTTAAAAATTATGTGGAAAATTATTACCACTACCTTGTGGTTTAATTTTAACTTTCCGCAACTAACTTCAGTAAAGAACGACTAATGAGGTTTAAAGCCCATCCAGTGTAAGCGACGATGGCACCACCCGCAGTAAATGAGATGAGAAATTATGATCGTTCAACTGTGTTGACCCCTTTTGCACCCTTGAGTTTCCGTTGCGTTTTATGAAGTGTATATGTAGTGTGATATAAATAATTTAAAGTAACTAAGTTAACTGTGCCGTCAACAGAAACTGTTTTTTAAATTATTTATAAAAATAGTTTTTATAATAGATTAAGGTTGAAATCGAGCACACACCTTACCTGATGGTAAATGTATACTGTGGTCCATACATCTTCTATCCTTGAATAAGAATCAAAATGCAGATGCATTGTTAGTGACAACTTGTCACCCATGAGGACTAAGATGAATTGCCTCGTTTCAAGCAAAAAACAATATTTTCTTTTTACTAAAATTGCTTTGTAATAGCAACGTCTACTCCATTCCATAGGTAAAGTCATTTTATCGAACATAATTATAATTTTATTCAATATTAATAATTTGTTTTATATGATAAATTTGTTATTTTTATTTTCTTAATTTAACATTTAAAAGTTATAATAACCATCTTTGGGCCCCGCACACAGAGAAGTCCGAGATAAAATTAAACACTTTATACTATACTAGCTGTACCCCGCGGTTTGACACCTCGCTTATTTTTAAAGGCGTTTACTGCTGGCTAGGAGCGACGCGCGCCGCCGAGTGTTGAATTATTATAATTGTTCATTATCCCTTAAACTATACGTGTTATTTACATGCTATAAAGAGCAAAGTTTATATTCATAGGATTGTCTTGATGATGAAGTAAGTTTTTTTCGTAAGGAATATGCTATGCCTAATAATAACGCTTATAAATCACTTTTCTATTTTCAATATTTTTTGTCACAAAATTGTCACCTTGTTATGGATTATGTGTGAAAAATATGCCTGTGGTATTGCGGATTATTTTTAGATGGAGTAAAGGTCTATATTTATGTAAAACACGTATAACTAACCATTACGCTAGCGCACGCGGATAAAGCAGTTCTTGAGCGCGTTTTCTTCTGACTTGTTTAATAAAAATCAATATTTTGGTCTAGCTGCGAAGTGTAGCTTAATGTTAGATAGCTTTTAACATTCGTCGTGAATAGGGCTAAAATATACAAAAACAATTTATCAAACCGGAGGATATAATTCCAGAGATAGGCGTATTTAAACAAACAAAAACTTCTTCCGCTTTATTATATAAAGTATAGATTCATCATCATATATTATCTGTTTATGTTTGTCGCTTTTTAGTGTCGGTTTTCCATTTCATCGCGTTTCAAATCACAACGATACTAAAGAATATTCTCTTCACAAAACTTAGACAAAGTCAAAGTTATGACAAATTCAATAACTACTCTAGCAATAATGTTGTGGTTAATATTTTCTGGCTCCTTTGCCCATTTAAAATGCTTATTCAATAACGCCGGGTTTATAGCTTGATATTTTTAGTTAAAAACAAAATATTTAAAAGGAAACTATATACGTTTTCGTATGATTTAAAGTGGCACATACTGTACTAGTTTGGTCTTTTAACTATTCCAGTAAATTCTTAATTAAATGAATGTTTGTGTGGGTTAGTTCTACCGACTTCAAAAAGGAGACAGTACTCAATTTGACTGTATGTTCTTTTTTATGTGTGTCACCTTATAATTTGATGAAGATCTGACCAATAGATTTTGAGTTATTCTTAATAACTTATGTTGAAGTCGGTTGTTAAAAAAATTAATTTTAAATTATTTTGCTTAAAAGTCTGTCAGTCAGGTAGATAGATAAATACCATCATTTTTTATGTGACAAAGTAGCATAGAACTTATTGCTGTTTTTATTTTCTACCGAGTTCAAAAATAAGGAGGTACTCAATTCGACTGCATGTTTTTTTAATGTGTGTTACCTCATAACTTTTTTCTGGGTGAACCGAGTTCGATGATTTTTTTTTTGTTTCAAAGATGGTGCTTTTCGTGAATTTCCATATAAATTTCATCAATATCTGTCTAATAGTTTTTGAGTTATTCTTAATAACTTATATTGAAATCGGATGTACAAATCTTTTAATGTTAAATTATGTTCTAGAAGTTAAGTCTCAGAAGCAATAACATAATAAGCAGCAAGTAATGATGTTTACGCAAATACTACACATTTAAATGAAACTAAGTTATACGGATTTTGTAGCATGTAGTAAATTATTTCAAATTAACGATGTTTTGAGTACTTTACGGTACAAAATTAGCAACAGGTGGTTTAGCTTCAGTGGTAAATAAAAAAAATTACTTTCAATAAGTATTATTAGCCGTGTAGTGGCGGTCAAGAATATCCACTACCCCATATCCTCCCGTGGATGTCGTAAAAGGCGACAAAGGGAAACAGGCAGGAGATGGGCAGCAGCATCTTCCTGATAATAGCCAAAATTACAATAAAAAAACTGCAGTTGCCAACCCGCTCGCCAAGCGTGGCAACTATACCCCCCAATGACCAAAGCAACAAAGAGACGGCCCCCAGTCCCCGGCGGCCCCGCTATTCCTGACTACGGTGACGACCATGGTAACGGCGGGGCAGGGGGTGCTAAGAATCTCCGGTGGAGGTTCGGTTGCCACCTTAGACGACTTGACCTGGCTACGTACAACGCACGCACCCTGAGGACTGACGAGAAGATCGTGGAGCTGGAAGAAGAGATAGACAAGTTGCGCTGGTATATAATAGGATTATCCGAAGTCCGAAGAGAGGGGGAGGACACGGTAATCCTCGAATCCGGCAATTTGCTCTATCACCGGGAGGGCGACCATCTGTCCCAAGGAGGTGTCGGATTTATCGTCCACAAGTCTCTCGTTAAAAGATCGGGAGTGTGTCGACGAGGGTTGCGTACCTTATACTCAGAATCACCAAACGGTATTCGCTGAAGGTCATACAGGTTTACGCACCAACCTCGGCACACCCCGATGAGGAGGTGGAGGAAATGTATGAGCATATCTCTAGAGCCATGCATTCCTCCGAAACCCAATATACGGTGTTAATGGGAGACTTCAATGCAAAACTAGGCACAAGAGAGAACGGTGAGCTGAAAGTAGGGAAATTTGGAATAGGGCAACGGAACCCAAGGGGCCAGCAGCTGGCCGACTTCATGGAGAAAGAGGGACTCTTTATGATGAACTCTTTCTTCCAGAAGCGGCCCCACAGGAAGTGGACCTGGTCGAGCCCCGACGGTTCGACAAAAAATGAGATTGACTTCATTATGACGACCAGACGACAACTGTTCAGTGATGTCTCCGTGATCGCGAGGGTGAAAACTGGTAGCGATCACCGAATGGTTAGAGGCACACTGAACCTAAACGTTAAGTTAGTAGTAAGTAAGAGAGGTCTCGTCTAATGAAGTCAACGCTCCGTCCCCCTCATGCTCTGTTCCAAAGTCCCGAAACCTTTCAGCTCGAGTTACAAAACCGTTTTCAGTGCCTAGAAGACTGTAATGAAGTGGACGATATGAATGACAAGCTTGTGGAAACTGTCCATGCGGTCGGAGCTAAGTTCTGCAAGACCCGCCGCAGAAGAACACAAAAACTCTCCGATCACACTCTTAATCTCATGGCTGTTAAACGAGAGATGAAGCTACATTCTTCAACAGACTTGACAGCATACAGGCATCTGAACAGACAGATCTCCAAATGCATGCGGCGGGACTTACGCAACTTCAATACAGCTCGTATTGAAGAAGCGATCGAGCGGAACCAAGGCTCCAAAGTCTTTGCCAGAGATCTGTCTGCCAGAAAGAGTCAACTGTCAAAGCTGAAGACCGAATGTGGTAGCATCGTTTCCGGGACACCTGAGATTTTGAGTGAGATTGAGAGGTTCTATGGGCAGCTGTACACGTCATCGTTGGAGCCACACGCAAGTGTGAGTAACGATCCAAGAGCGAGTCTCATCCGACACTATTCCGAAGATATCCTGGACGTCAGTCTGAGCGAGATTAGAATGGCTCTCCAGCACATTAAAAACGGTAAGGCCCCAGGCGAGGATGGAATTACAGCGGAGCATCTGAAAGCGGGTGGAAGACCGGTACTTGAAGTCCTTCAGAAGCTCTTTAATTCCGTCCTCCATGGTGGCATTACACCGGAGGCGTGGAGCAGAAGTGCGGTGGTCTTGTTCTTCAAGAAAGGTGACAACGCTCTCTTGAAGAACTACAGACCGATTTCCCTTCTGAGCCGCGTCTACGTGCTGTTTTCGAGAGTCATTACAAATCGTCTCGCGCGCAGACTTGACGACTTCCAGCCTCCCGAACAAGCCGGTTTCCGAAAGGGCTTTAGCACCATAGACCACATACGTACCCTTCGGCAAGTTGTACAGAAGTCCGAAGAGTACAATTTGCCACTATGTCTGGCGTATGTGGACTATGAGAAAGCCTTTGATTCCGTCGAAATTTGGGCGGTGCTGCAGTCCCTTCAGCGGTGCCAAGTTGACTGTCGGTATATCGAAGTGTTGAAGTGCTTGTACAGTAGGGCTACAATGGCTATCCGAGTACAGAACCAGAGTACGAAACCTATCCAATTGCAGAGAGGTGTATGACAGGGTGACGTCATATCCCCGAAACTCTTCACCGCTGCATTGGAAGACGTTTTCAAGCTTCTGGACTGGAAATGATACGGTACCAACATCAATGGCGAGTACATCACTCACCTTTGATTTGCCGACGATATAGTCCTTATGGCAGAATCGCTGGAGGGCCTAAGCACTATGCTCAATGACCTCAATAGTGTTTCCCAACGGATAGGTCTTAAGATGAACATGGATAAAACAAAGATCATGTTTAATGTCCATGTCACACCTATGCCGGTAGTTGTTGGGAGCACTAAGCTCGAAGTTGTTGACGAGTATGTTTACCTGGGACAAATAGTCAGACTAGGTAAGTCCAACTTCGACCGAGAGGTCAATCGACGGATTCAACTCTGCTGGGCAGCGTTCGGGAAGCTACGACACATCTTCTCGTCAGACATACCTCAAAACCTTAAAACGAAATTGTACAACCAGTGCGTGTTGCCAGTGATGACTTACGGAACTGAGACGTGGTCCTTCACTGCTGGCCGTATGAGGAAGCGCAAGGTCGTTCAGCGAGCTATGGAGAGGGCTATGCTCGGAGTTTCTCTGCGTGATAAACGTAGGAATGAGGATATCCGCAGTAGAACCAGAGTGACCGACGTAGCCCAACGGATTAGAAAGCTGAAGTGGCAATAGGCCGGCCATATAGCTCGAAGAACCGACAGCCGATGGGGAAAAAAGTTTCTCGAGTGGCGGCCTCGTACCGGCGGACGAAGTGTAGGGCGTCCCCCGACTAGATGGAGTGACGACCTGGTAAGACATGCAGGAAGTCGATGGATGCTGGTGGCTCAGGACCGTGCTTTGTGGCATTCTTTGGGGGAGGCTTATTTTCAGCAGTGGACTTGTGAAGGGCTGTAATGATGATGATGATGATGATGAAGTATTATGTAATAATCAATATTGAATAAAAATCATTCTATTCTATTCTATTCTTGTTTTTCTGCCTACTGCAGTCAATTAAGTACCACTGGTGAATGTAGGTACTAGGCAGGCTACCTCTTATTATCGCCATTTTTCGATTTTTTATATTACCATAACTGCCACTAATAGCTACGCTTGGCAACGCTTTCCTATTATGGGAGATGCTTATGTCCAGGGATGGGCTGTATTCGAGTACAGAAGGAAGAACAGTCTCGTTCTTTAAATATCATAATGCACTACGTGCAGGTGAGGATGTAAACGGGAAAAAAGTAGTTACGTTCCTTTTTATCGAACCATTATCTTAACATTATTAAACCGTCTTCACATGTTGTATATAAATTAAAAAAAAAACTTTTTTGTTTAGAGTCAAACTTTTTACGGTCTTATTTATAATCGGTATCACTTACCTAAGTATTAATTTTACCTATACCTATCTGTTTCTATTTAAAAAGAAATAAGAGAGAGAGAGAGAGAGAGAGAGAGAGAGAGAGAGAAAGAATTTCTAAATTGATGTCGATTTTCATGAGTAAGGCCGATATAGATTTGACATACAGCTCCATATAAATATACAAGCCATACTTGCTTTGAGCAAGCTTTGAACATGAAATCTATGTGTAGTGACGGCAAAGTGGTTTTAAAGTATGCCACCTTAAGTTTTTATATTTAACAATATTTTGTAAATACGGATTTTTTAAAACATTGTTTTATTGTTGGTTAATCTCATTAAAGAAACTAGTTTTCTTATTGAATCTTGTCTAAAGTAAAATCTCTATTTCTTTATATTGGTACAGTACGAAATAACCTTAGTGAAATGCGTATTTAGACAACCCTCCAATCAAATGAAATAACGCTGAGGGAACGTACGTTTTATCGAAATAAAATGTCAGTCTAGCGGATTCTTGCTAAACAAAGGGAAATAGAAGAATTTTTGCTAAAGCGTACGAGTAAAAACCGCTTACTTGAGTTTAAACTAATTTTATTTGTGATTATTTATAGGTGTCATTTATATATATTAGGGTTTTAAAACTTTAAAGTTGTAATTATGAACCATATTATAACTATTACTTTTAATCAAGTATGGATTCTATAATAAAAAAGTTTAAATATAAATATTGTATATGCGAGAGTGCCACACTTATTATAATATGTTTTTAAACACAACATTCATCGAGGTAGTTGTATCCAATTTAATATATCTGATTGCGCATAAAACTTAAATAATACCAAATGTATGTTTGTAGGTGTTTAAAACTGTGTAAAATATGTCAATTGACATGTGTTTGTTATAACTAATTTTTGTTCTCACAATTTGGGAAAAATGGATCGTTCAATAATGGGTGTTATTTAAAAGGTTAGCATAGTATTAATGTTGTTGTCAGCAGATAAATATAATCTAACAGCAGAAATAGATAATTGGTCAGCAAACCATGGCTAGCAAAACAATATTAAATCAATCGGAAATTTTTGACATTCTGGACGGCTCGAATTTATTTAGTACAGCATAATACTCGTAATTATATAATCTGCAATGAGTGGTTCATGTTTATAACATTTTGATAAGCACTTAGAGGGTTGGCAATTAAAAAATAATAAAGTTTACTTTAACAGTACACAAGTACAGTACAGCAAGATTAACCAAATACTGCTGGCCGCAGTAGTTATAGAAATATTTTCTTTGCTAACCAATAGTGAATCGTGCTTGATCGGCATTAAGTATTTTGCGGATTGACTGCTTATTAGGCAAAATCACATTGTTATAAGCCTATTTATGATAAAATTACTGAACATTATCAAGATTATTTGCGAAACAAGAATTGCCCAATGCATTTTTTTATTGGAAACAGTATCTTTGAATGCTGACCAAATGTTTTAAATGCTGTTTTTTATGGCTAGCCAAATTTTATTACAGCTTAATTTTTAATTATCTCTCTTCAATAATGGCAAACAATACTCTCGTATGTCAGACAGGATAGCTTTAAAATGTAAATGTCTGGTATGTCATTGCCAATTCGTTTACCAAGCGTGACGATTGCGATGAATTTGTGGTACTATATAATTGAGGCTATGATTGATTAGTTGGCAGGATATTGTTTATAGCTAGGCTTGATGTTAGTCACACTTCGTGGATATATCTGCTCTTACTTGCTCTTACCATTACAATTCCTTTGTAC
Source organism: Parnassius mnemosyne (assembly GCA_963668995.1). NCBI lineage: Eukaryota > Metazoa > Arthropoda > Insecta > Lepidoptera > Papilionidae > Parnassius > Parnassius mnemosyne. The sequence goes on along the minus strand of CAVLGL010000093.1, from coordinate 25,156,782 downwards.
AAGCATCTTCTGCATCTAATATACCACAAGTTTTAAAATAAAACTGAATTAAATAAAGGGAATCTAGCTCATTACTATGCAGATATCTTCAAATGAGGATAATGAAGATCCAGAAACTTTATGAGTGACGTAAAAGGTCTGCTATAAACCCAAGAAATTGTAAAGAAGTTTTTAGAAAATTTAATTTAGAGACCTACCGCGTATTTAAGGTTCATGAATCTTCCTAAGATACTTTCATGTTTTTTAACATAAGATTTGCACGAAATTAGATTTTTTAACAGAATAAGATAACATTTGAACAGCATTTAAGAAAACAGTGTCTATAGTTACTCAATTATTATACATTTATGCATTAAGTAGAGTTTTTAAAAATCTGTTAATAATAATTTTTGTGTATTTACTGTTTCTTTTGGCGGCTATTTTGAAGGCACGTAATATGAGTTATTACTTAGTCAGAAATTGATTTAGTATAATTCTATCTTTATAATATCTTTGAGTAGTAATTTCTGACTTCATATCAAGATGAATTTTAAGGAAATATTTTAAGGCGCTGTCAGTCTAGAGTTAGACTGAAATTAAGGGCGTGAAAGGGCACAGCACAATTTTGTACTCCACGGAGTTGTTCCTCGCTTTTCTACACTACTTACGAAATGTATTTTAGAAAGAGCTTGGAAGCGGCCACCTCATTCCCAAGAGTTATTATCAACCACGCATTCATTCAAATTTTAAGTTTTATGTTTAAAAAATATTTAAACTTGTATATTTTCCAGGACTTTGTTGCACTAGCGTTTACTTTGCCCTATAAACGAATTACTGACTATGTAGAGTCAATAAATTGGTATCACTAGCTTTTGTATGTTCCTGAAGTTTATAGAATGTCTTTCACTATTTTATAAAAACTTATTTTGATAATTGCGAATTTTCGTAAATATATTGAGAGAAAAAAATTAATATATTTTTTTTTCTCTGAGAGACTTTCTCGGTTTAAGGTTGAAAATACCTAGCTCTTAAGGTAAGCTTTCTGAAAATAAGTCTAAAATAACGAATTATTTATAATATTATCAATAAATACACAATGTAAATCTACGAGTACGTGTAATTTTACGCACTTTACGTAAATCGCTTTTATGCTACCAACAAAATTATATGTCAACATAACCCATTAGAGTTGGGTCGACGTAGTAGGGTGGTTCTTTGAAAGTATTCATTGTGCTGCTTTTTTATTACATATTATAACACATCATTACTGTGTTACTTATACGTTGCATTTAGGGGTGCGTAAAAATATATAAAATACATGTAATTACTAAATATATTTCGTTATACTTATACGAAATTTAAACTTAAATAAACTTATTCGTTCATATTTTTTATGTTATTTTTGCAGTGCAGTAGACTGTCGTTCCACCTCTATAGCACGAAATCGCTTGTACTTGCACGAAGGTCTTGTGTGGGTGCAGTAATGTTGCTTGGTCCTGGATGTCTCTCCGACACGATAGTGCGACCACATCCCCGATATCACTGGTGCCTATTGCCGCAACGACGTCACATTGAAAAACACGGGCCTGCAGCATTCCCACGGCTCTTAACATCTATTCTTCAGTTAAATGTCAACATTACATTACAATAAAATGTCAAATTAGATATAAAAATAAAATAAATAGCGGTTTTTAGCATAAAAAAAAAACATTTACTCTGAGTACGAAATTGGTTCCCTCTATGTTTCATTTATTATAGCATTAGAAAAAAGAAGGTCGTAGAAGCAGGAGTGTAAACAACATTTAAAACAACTTATAACACAAAGTTGTTGGTGAAACTTCTTCGTGTTCAACATATTATTACACGATCATCATCAAATTTAGATGAAAATGTTTCACTAACTCTTTTTATGAATATTCCTTCCATATCATCAATTATGCCATCAAGTAGGCGAAACCTTTCTTCTTCTTTAGTTACAGGAGAAAAGCAAGATTGCCATATTACTCACAAATATTGTACGATTATTACCTGCAACGTCTGCAGTTTTGTTAATTATATAAGTTTTATAAGGAGGTGTACCTGCAAGCCAGGACTCCGAAACTTGCTTAAAAATATTTAAGACAGACATCTGTTTTGTATGGGAAATATTATTACGTTGTCAGGGTTTGGGCTTTGATCAGTTTCAGGAATTGAATGTTGTGAGTCACTCGCGCACGCACCGAAATTATCCATTGTTAAACTAAAGTTAACGCTTTGTACCAACAACTAATAAACAACAGTAGTAATAACGGTAACAAAACAATGAAAATGAAAAGGGAAATTAGAGAGTGCACTTGTACCTGCGCAAACAGTTGTGTACCATTATTCTATTTTTTATAGGGTAAGAGTGACAAATGAGCACACAGTCCACCTGATGGTAAGTGGCTGCTGCGGCCCATAGACACACCTACATCTATCTTCGATTACGAATCAAAATGCAGATGCGTTGTCATCCGTGAGGACTAAGATGGAATGCCTCGCTCCTAGTAAATAGGGTCTCCGGTTCTCTACACTCACCATACGAAACACAGCAGCGTTAAGCTGCTATTTTACGCTGGTATTCTTTGAGAGCGTGGTTTTTCCCTGGTCGAGCCGACCCATTCGTGCTACAACTATACTAATAATTTAGCTGCAGCATGGCTCTACCACGTATAAGTATACTGCGTAGACGCCTACTCTACGTCTACTAGACGGTTAATCTCCGTTGACAATGGTCGCCATGACCGAAATTCGGATTGCAGGACCCTGTATGTAAATAGTTCCGTACCCTGTATGTAAATAGTAGTATGCCTAGATATTGGTTTTGTTCACTATCATGTCAAATGTTTACCGTTTTATTAGGTTCGTAACAAAAATAGTGTTTACAAAAGTGTTTAAATTGCATATTATACATTTAAATTATCCGTGATATTTTTATTATTAAATGACACAATTTTGTAATAGAAATTCGAATATATCCTCATAAAAATTTTCTCTATAAAAGATATCCGAAATCCAAAAAAAAAAATTAAATCAGTAATAAGCAGATCAGGCGTCTACTTCGGGTGCTCCTTTTATTTTGAGCAGTCCAGTGTTCAGTATTTTGCCTAGAATTATTGTAAAAAAGTGGTGTTCTTAAGGAATTGGTACGTCTTAATTGTTTGGAAGCGAGAAAGTTCATAGTTTGCAATGTTTGAGCCATGATAGCTCAGGGGATAAGCGCTCGCTGTATATTTCACAGAATGCGTGGAACGCGGGTGCGATATCCGCCGGTACCAATAATATTCTTAATAGCAATTATAAGTGCTGATTTACTACGTGCTTGGCGGTGATAAAAACATCGTGGAAAACCCGCATGTCTGAGAAATAAGAAAAAAATATTTTGAGGATAATATGTGAAGTTCTCCAACACGCATTCGGGCATTGCGGCGGACATTTCCTTGACCTAAAACCCTCTCCGAAGTGAGAGGAGGCTGTGGGACCGTGTAGCCAGCTTTAGGATCTGTCCGATCTGTTCCAATTAAATCGTTATTTCCCATTATCACGGCTGAGTACACCATGATCGTGCGGGTTTCTTAATTCTAGTCTCTCCTACCGTAGTGAAGTAGTAGCACTTCATTGTTGTTTCGCGTGCTCATGTCGGACAGAACAATAGAAATTATTTTTCATAATAGATACAGTGAAATTAAAAAACCAAAATATGACCTCGGCAAAACAAATTAACAATTGATTTTTCCCCTGAACTAGCTCTGGTTCTGCTTAAGCTTAAGCTTCTGGTCATTCATAGGAGAACATGTTTAAAGTTCTGATTTTTGACCGTGTGACGTATCGCGTTTGCACTGTTAAACATTATGTTGAAGTGAAACATGTATAACATTTAATAGTACAATACATGTTTTACATGATGACATGAAAGTGAGTAGAAAGATTTTTTGAGTAAACAATCACCATCTTTTATTTTATTTCGTCATAATTTAAGAGGGTCAATGATAGCAATTTGCAATGAATTTTTTACTAAAAAATTTGCGGGTATGCGCAATAAAATATATCGAAATAAAATAATTAAATGAATGATATAGAAACGGACAGAAAATGAACATACAAGTAAAAGAAAACTTTACGGTCGCGCGTACAAAATCTCATAAAATGTCATCGTGATTGGTTAAATGGTATAGGAATGCATACGAATAAAAAAATAACGATTATTTTTATGTATAAACATATCGCCAGATACCTATATACATTTGAAAATACCGGTCTATTTGTGTCGACTTGTTTACCAACTTATATGGATAACACCAAAAACAAGTTTAAAAACAAATTGTAAGACAAATAAATAACAGTGCGAACGTTAAGCTTGACATATCCATGACATAACATGTACAATTTATAGCATAACATGATTTACACAGTTTTGTAGAGTGAAAATGCAACCATCAACAAAACATGTGTGACTAATTAAAACTAACATTTTGAAACATTATTAGTTGGATGTTTTTTGATCCGAACACACGGTAAAGCTACCAAAACCTAAAACTCATCTTAACATTGAACCATCTAACTCGAATGTAAGATATCGAATCAACCGGTATCAGAAAACGATCAGCAAACACCATTGAAATGGTAAAATTTTAAATTCTAAGATAGCTTTTCAGTATTTTAAGAATTGCAGACAGGTTTAAGCGGCAACTGACACCTGCACAGTAGTTGTCACTATATTATCGCCGATATATGTTGTTTAACGTTATTCTTATATTTAGCTTGGGATTATTTTCTAAAATATTTTTAATAATTATTAAGTTTATTGTCGTCTTAAGTTAGAATCGGAGCCCCTGTAAATCTATTTTATTAAAGTTTTAAAAGGAGCAGTCTTTTTGCATTAAAAAGCATAGTATATTGCATCAAGTAGACAAGGAATTTCATTCTGTTCGTACGCGAACGAGAGCAGACGAAGCAATAGGATCTGTGCAACTTCAAGGTATGTATTTCTTTTATACTGAAAATATAAAAAGCTCTGAATTCGATTGAACTGAACCGTGCATCTTGCGGTTAGATGAGAAAATTGAATAAAAATGTAGTGTACGATCTATCAACTATAAAAATTATACCTTATATGTAACTAAAATCTCATTGTTTGAAAAAAAAACTAATTTTGATAAGTAGGTATGTAAGTAAAATATGTCACAGCAAGTATAGTACGTTTTTTTTATAGACTAAGGGGGACAAACGGCACACAGTCCACCTGATGGTAAGTGGATGCTGTGGCTTATAGACATCTTCATTTATTCAAAATGCAGATGCGTTGTCACCCTGAGGACTAAAGATGGAATGTCTAGTTTCCAGTAAAAAGGGTGTCCGCTTTTCTACACTCACCATACGAAACACAGCAGCCTTAAGCTGCTATTTTACGTTAGTATTCCGTGAGAGCGTGGTCCTACCCCGGTCGAGCCGACCCATTGTCATTTTTAAGTGAGGAATTACTTCTGTAAAAAAAATCGAACATTAAAGGTCATCCGTCACCAGGCTCAAGTAGATTATTATTATAATGATTATACAAATCTTTGATTTATCCCTAATTTACAAAAAAGTATTATTTTTAAGGAATGACGGTGTCAAACAAGCACACAGTCCACCGGATTGTAAGTGTATGTTGTGGCCCATAGAAGACATCTACATCTTTCCTCGAGTAAGAATCAAAATGCAAATGCGCTGTCACTCCTGAGAAATTAAAGTTACGGCCTATAAAGTAACAACAAGTGGAAGGACTCCACTGCACATGTCTAAAAAGTTTCAAAATCATAAAATTATTGTTATATTAATTAATATAGAATGAGAATAGAATAGAATAGAATAATTTTTATTCAATATTGATAACAAGTAATTCTAATTGACAGTTAACGGTTCCGTGACGCAGTGGCTTAGAAATGAGTTGTTGCACTGGGGGTTCGAATCCCGCACGGAACAAGTATTTTTATGGTCTACAAATAATTTTTCTGGGTATGGATGTTTGTCCTCGTGAAATTTATGTCTGTAAACTGCCTTCACGACACAGGAGGTAAAATCCTAGCGTAGGGGAAACATTATTTTTAAAAAGTCATATTTTTACTTTACCACTGGTTCCAAAAAAACCCAGCGGGATTATTTTAAAATAAATTCTACTGTTTAGGCCAAATATGGGCATTTTAAATTTGCATCAAATAACGCTTGACTCGGCGCGTCATCCGATGGTATTGCGGTGACTTAAAAGCCGCCGGGGAGGGGGGGGGTGCTGTGTGCCGCTTCCCGGCATTTGGCCGCGTGGGCGGCAACAGTGGGCGGTGACAGTTCTAAAGTGTGTCACTTGTTTTGGGTTCGATTAACGCTGATTTAGTTCAATTTAAAGTTTATTAATGTACAATAAAGTTGATAAACTCCTATAGTGAAATAGACGCAGAAAGTCCAATTGGTGAACGCCCACTGGAGGGATCGCACATGTGGAGAAAAGCAGCGCCTGTGGATCTGCTGTCCGACTACATCGGTTAAGTCAGTTGACATTTATACACACTTTCACACACTACTTACATACACCTCACTTACCACCTGACTGGTACCCTGTGGTCAACCCTACCTCCGTAACTCGGTAAGTTTTTGTTTGCTTAGCAGCCATTAATAATAATCCATAGGCCATTGGGCCCGACCCTCTGTTGCTTGTCGAAAGGGCTACTATGGGCCCTAGCCCAGTCGACCTTTGCTGGGGCAACTGGGGGCCGTAATATTTTCTGGTAGCAGAGCGTGGTTAATTGTTTCTACAATGACGCCCGGCCGTAATACGTAATAAAAATATTTTTTGTGTTTTGTTAGCGGATCGGTGGGTAGAATTAGGAACCAAGCCCGTTAGGTTGCGCAAGCGGGAGTGTAGTTTAGGGTTAGGTACCCACGCGTCAGGTATTTCGGGTAGGTAGATAATTATCGTTGTCACATAATCGTATAATAATCGTTATCTTATAATTATAGTAGATATTAATTGCCGAAGGGTCGATTGCCTGAGCGAGGCATCTTTGCTGACCGATTGTAGTGTGTACTTGCCGTGTAGTGTAATTTGTATTTAATTTAATAAATAGTAATTTGAATTTGTAGTGTAATTTGTATTGAGTTTAATTTGATTGTAATTTGTATTTAGTAGTGATGCCATCGCACATGCTACCGGCGCTTCGCCTGCATGCGGAGCTGCGCTGGGCCGCGAACGGCCATAATTTGGTAGGGCGACCCGATTGGGTCCATAGTTTAGGGAAGCGGCTCGAGCAGGTCGATGCCCGAAGGACCATAGTGGAGGAGGCTTACACAGAGCTTGTGGCCTCGGATGCAAAACAGGGAGTCCTAAACTCCTGCCTCGCGAACTACGAGCAATTCTTTTCGCTCACGGATAACATGATCGAGGCGGGGGCCAAGTATGCTAATGAAGCGCCTGAAGCTCGGCTGCGTGGCCTGCCCGAGTCCCCTCGGAAGTAGCCTACTCAGCCGGAGCTATTGGGACGACTCCCAACTCTGGACCTGCCAAGGTTCTCCGGGGTCCTCTCCGACTGGATGACCTTTATTGGCCTTTTTGATAGCCTAGTGGACGCCCAGAGGGACTTGACACCAAGCCAGAAGATGACGTACTTCCTAGCCTCACTGGAGGGGGAGGCCCTGGGCGTCGTCGGCCATTTGAGATTGTCGGTCGATGCCTACCCGACTACCCGGGACCTCTTCGCCGGAAGATACGCCAACGTCCGGCGAATCGCGGAAGAATACGTTAGGCAGCTTCTAAAGCAGCTGCTTAGGGATCGGGCCAGACTACGTTCGGATTACGTGAATCCAGTCTTGGTGGCCTATAATGCGTTGAGGCGGCTGGATTTACCGGTGGACGAGTGGTCCTCCTTGTTGCTCCACATCGTGCTGTCCCGCCTGCCTCTCGACCTTCGGATACATTTTGAGGAGAGGTACGGCGGGGACGGCTTACTTACTTACGTATCTTCACGCACAATCCCTGACGGGGTAGCCAGAGAGAACAGATCGCCAAGTGTCACGATCCTTACATATCTCTTTCGCTTCTTTCAGATTCATTATCTTCTTCATACATGCACGTCTAGGTATCCGAGTACTTTTGACCCTACCCTCTTCGAGCAATTTGCTCACATGGTCTTCGAAAGTTAGTCTCGGTCTACCTCGACACCTTTTAATATTAACTTTCGCGCTATATATTTTCTTCACCATTCGGTCTTCACTCATTCGCTCAACGTGCCCAAACCACCGAAGCACGCCCTTATCAATTTTTGTGATAAGGTCATCTTTCAAACCTGCCATATTGCGAATCTCTTCGTTTCGCTTTCGGTCGGCCATAGTAACGCCGCACATTTTACGAAGAGATCGCATCTCCACTGCATTCAACTTACTTTTATGCTTCTTCTGGCATACCCAGGTTTCGCTGCCATATAACAAAGTCGGTACCAACACTGCGTTATGTATTGCAAGGCGTGCACTCTTCGCTACGCCTTGCCTTTTGACTAACGCAGTCAGGGCACCATTGACTTTGTTCCCGGCAGCGACACGCCTGTCCACATCTAAATCACATCTTCCATCCCGGCTAAAAGCACTCCCCAAGTATACAATTTCATTTACCTGTTCTAGACATTCCTGATTTACCCATATTTCACACTTCGTTCTCTCTTCGTCCCTTTCAAATATCAGAACCTTAGTTTTATTAGCATTCAAACGGAGACCTTTAATTCCACATTCCTCTTTCATACACGTGACTAATGCCTGCAGTTCTGCCTCTGATGGTGCAATAAGCACTGCATCATCAGCATACAGCAGACAATTTACTTTAATGTCACCCAATTTCACACCCAAACAGCTATCTTTCAGCTTTTGTAAACAGCTGTCGAGATACAGTATGAACAGCCAGGAAGACATGACACAACCCTGTTTTACGCCCGTTTGGACGCTAAACATGGGTGACAGGTCATGCCCTACCCGCACACAGGCTTTACAGTCACAGTAAAGAGACTGCACAGCCCTTAGCAATCGGCCATCCACACCATACCCCGGCAACAGTTCCCACATTTTCTTCCTTACAACCTTATCAAATGCTTTCTCAAGATCCACAAAAGCACAGAAAATCTTCTGGTTAACAGCCAGAAGCTTTTCCGTGATCATACGGAGAGAAAACATTTGATCCGTGCATCCTCTTCCAGGTCTAAATCCGCATTGTGCCTCCCATAGAAATCTTTCCGATTTCTCTTGCATCCTACGTGTCAAAACCTTCGAGTAAACTTTACTTGCTAAACTGGTCAAGCTGATCGCCCGATAGCACCCGCAGTCAAAATGTGAACCTTTACCTTTATATAAAGGCACAATGACTGTGGATCGCCAATCATCCGGGACATCCCCCGTCCGCCAGCACAAATTGCACAGCAGATGAAAGCTGTCCCAGACGCGAGGCCCACCATACTTGACCATTTCAGCAGTAACTCTGTCTAGTCCCGCAGCCTTACCACATTTCAAACTTCGAATCGCACGTTCAATCTCTTTCATACTGATGACCTCAGTGTCATCGAGGTCCGGGTCTGGCGTGCCAGTCACGGCGTCATCCCCGGATCCCTCACTAAGATCATCACACGCATACATTTCTCTATAAAATTCGCTCCATCGCTGCATGACGTCCGATTTTTCTGAGAGGACGTCATTAGTTCTCGAAAGCACTTTGTTCATTCTTAAGGCCGTCGCACCACTTCGGGTCCTTCCAACCTCTTTCCAGAAGAGTTTGGAGTTCTCCTTAAAGTTGTGCGACAACCTTTCATCCGCTTCCATTCTACACCTTTCACGCACTTCCTCAATCAATGCTTTCGTGTGAACTTTCTGCAGCTTATATCTTTCTTTCATCTTCTCTCTCATATCCTTATCATTACTAGAGGCCAAGTAGTCTAACCATGCTTTCTTCTTCTTCTTTACAGCTTCTTTCACTTCATCATTCCACCATGCATCTCTTCTTTTACTACTGCCTCTTTTTATTGTTCCACACACTTCTTCCGCTGCACTTACCATTCCATCCCTAAGGTTCTGCCATGTTCTTTCTACACATTCGTTTCTGCCATCGATGGTGTCAAGCTTTTCGGCTACCCTCGCATGATATTTGTCCCTAGTATCCGCTTCCTGAAGCTTCCAGCTTCGGATGCGACAGACCGACTGTGGTTCTGTCACTGTCGTCCGGTAGCGCCAACCCGCGAACAGACCCCTAAATCTAGTAATCACTAGATAGTGATCCGTTCCCAGGTCAGCACCCCTGAACACTCGCGTATCCATAACCTGTTTTCGCAGTCGGTCATCCACCAGGAACAAATCGATCATACTTCTCTCATTCTTTCTTTCTCTAGTATACATATGGATTTTCTTGTGATTAAACATAGTGTTTGTCACAAGAAGACCCTTTTCCTTGCATACCGCCAGTATAAGCTTGCCAGCATCATTAACCCTTTTATCGCCAAACTTTCCAAGTACCGACTCGTACCCTGGTCGAGCGGTACCAACCCATCCATTCAAATCACCACATACAACAATCCTTTCGTTTCCCCTAGCCAAATCTAGAACTTCTCTTACATTCTCCCAAAACTCCTCCAGCTCAGCCCTGGACGACGAAGCCACCGGCGCATAAACAGCCAAAAGGAATAACTTCGTCAGTCCCAATTTAAAGCGAACCCAGAGAAGTCTTGAGTTCACAAACTTATATTCAGTCATAACATCGACCAACCGAGAAGACAGCAGCACCCCCACTCCCTGGCAGGCGTTCTCGCTCTCCGGGACTCCGGACCATAGAGCAAACGCCCCGCCAGGGAGCTCTTCAGTACCACTGCCCTTCCGTTTGGTCTCCGACATACACACGACATCTAATTCTCTTTCTTTCATTATTTCGATCAACTCATTCGTCTTATCTCTCATGCCTCCTCTAACATTCCACGTGCCAACTCTGCACTCCGTCCTCCACCTTCCGCCGTGTCGGGCTGTGCGTGACGGGTGGCGGTCCCCATCGCCGCTTTGCGCGCTGCATTCCACACCAACGGGGACGAGCTGGTGTGCGTCGCCTTGGGGGGACGCCCTAACCCTCGTTGACATGGGTGCGCAGCTAAGTAGAATTGCAGCCCTGAAAAGGGCTGGCAGGGGTCGCGACGAGCACGCTTCTACAATGACCCCCGGCGGGGACGGCGCCTCCTATATTCCGCCCTTCAGAGATCTGCTGCGGTTCTTGGAGGAGCAGTGCCGGCAAATTGAGAACGCAGCGGGCACCGTCGACGACTTACGGGTTGCAAACCGAGTCGTGCCCAGTGAGACGCGGAATCCGCCGGGCAAGTCGGCGCCAACCCCCCTAAGTCCGATCGGAGCTCCCACTAGAGGGCGCTGCCCCCTATCATCTTACAGCGGCCTAGTGGCCAGGGAGGCGCCCCCCTGCTCCTATTGTCGAGCATCCGATCACCGAGTCACGTCGTGCCCGAAGTTATTGGGTAAGCCGGTTCCGGCGAGGCGAACTATCGCCAAGGAGCGCCGCTGGTGCTACTCGTGCTTGGAAAGGCACCTTCAACGAGACTGCCTGCACCAGCGGCCCTGTCCGCACTGCCAGGGCAACCACCATGCCGTTTTGTGCCTGGGTGCCAACGGCGCTTCCTCTCGGGGCGCCCCCCACGGGCGGGGGCGCTCAGCCACGCCTTCTGTCGGGCGCCGCTCGGCGCTCGCCTGCAGGCCACCGTGCCCCTGGTTTTGAAGGGGGCCCCTCCCCCGACCCGTCGGGGGTCGTTCCCCAGGGGCGGGGGGGTCGTCGCCCTCCCTCAGCGTTTTGAGAGGAACTTCATGGCCACTCAGCAGTCAGCTAGACCCTTCGCACAACCGTTAGCTGAGTGGCCGCGGCTGGGGTACTACCGTCCCCCTTTGATCGGTACCGGTACTACGGGGTTCCTGCGACCTCGAATGTTTCGTAGTTGTAGTGGTTGTGAGTAAAAAGGTGAATTTAATATACTCTTTGAATACGTGTACATATGTTTTTGTAAATATATTCAATCATTATGTTTGCTTTATTGAAAAGAAAATTGAAATTGAGTAACACTATTTGTGCCGAAGGAAATAAAAATCAATCCTCTCTTTGTTTTCACATTTTTGATGGCGTTATTGAAGATATTTATTTTGGAAAAAAAATATGGCTATTTCTTATGTTTGTCGTTTTGCTTAATTTATCTGTTTTGATCTATGCGCATCAAGAAATAAATTTGTTGCAGTTTGTTTTTAAGTTTTATTTATTTTTATTTTATTTATTTAGGTAATCATACAGCGTTTTCATCGTATTTACAATACATATTATCATACAGTAAGGCCAATAGAGATTACACTATTTTTGTCAACTAATAATTAAGCGTGCGTGTGTGCTTGAGGAAGTGTGCATGCGTCTGTGTGTGTGTGTGTGTGTGTGTGTGTGTGTGTGTGTGTGTGTCTCTTTCTCTCACTGTGTGTGTGTGTGTGTGTGTGTGTGTATGTTTGTGTGTGTGTGTGTCTGTGTGTAATTATGCCCTATTTTTGTTTACAACATCACGTTTGATGCGACTCTTGGATAGGTTGAAAATATCCAAGTCAGCGTAACACTTATTATAGTTTTGAACAATACGACATAGAGTAGAATTTTTTGCGTAATTTGTGTTTGCTCGTGGTAGGTGAAATAATGGCGTATGTCTCGTTTCGTTTGTTCGTATGTTTCGTTTACATAGTGGTTTTGAGAAACTTGGTTGAAATATAAACATAGAGCTACATGTTTAGAAAAGCTAGCTAGTTATGATATTATCAGATTGAAATCAGTAAACGGTTATATGGTAGTTGGCTTGATTATGTCTACTTGCGTGAACAAAATCATACTATCTGTGCGTTTTCGTGTGCCTCGCCACTACGGCCGTTCACTGGGAACTTGTAAGTGCCCTCAGCACTGAGGCCTTTGTGGCCACGCTGGGTCGCTTCGTATCGCGTCGCGGTTTGCCGGACCTGATCTGGTCTGATTGCCGAGCGGATTGTGGGGGCACGGATAGATATTTGAAAGAGGTCGCCGAATTTCTGTCCAGCGACAGGTCTTGTTTGGGTGCTGCGATGTCCAGGGGGGGGCATCCAGTAGAGGTTCGACGCTCCGGCTTGCCCGCACTGGGGCGGTATTTTTGAGGCGGTGGTTAAGGTTGCAAGATCTGATGGGGTTGCCTAGGGTGGCCGAGGTTTTAGTTGGAGATTCAGTATTGCCACGTGCCGTCACGACCTTATCCCGTTTGCCAATTTGCTCGCGGACATAAGTCCTTATGTCCGGGACGGGGGTTTGTTTAGGCCAAATATGGGCATTTTTACGACCGTTAGTAAGTTGGGCGCGGCCAGTGTCAAGTATTGTGCGCGTCCGCCGCATTGTCGATATGACGGAATTTGCTATCGAATATTTGGGTCGCGTTTAGACCGCCTCGAATTGAGTTGTCTGTTTTGAGCGTTTTAAGTGATAACGAGGCTTATCTTTGAGTTTTGAGTTATTAATTTGGCTTCGATTGCCATTAATTTGTGTCTACAAGTTGTTTGTATGGCATTTCATATCGTAATAAGAGAATTTTGCCTAGTCAGGCGGAACACAAGAACTTTGTGTCCCGAGAGAAGGTTGCGTTTGTATTCTATTATAATTTTGTGCTAAGTGAACATGGGATATTGAACTTTGACCGACAGTTCTTAAGTTGAGCAGCGTGTCACTTGTTTTGGGTTCGATTAACGCTGATTTAGTTAAATTTAAAGTTAATTAATGTACAATAAAGTTGATAAACTACTATAGTGAAATAGAAGCATAATGTCCAATTGGTGAACGCCCACTGGAAAGATCGCACATTTGGAGAAAAGCAGCGCCTGTGGATCTGCTGTCCGACTACATCGGTTAAGTCAGGTGACATTTATACACACTTTCACACACTACTTATATACACCTCACTTACCACCTGACTGGTACCCTGTGGTCAACCCTACCTCCGGAACTCGATAAGTTTTTGTTTGCTTAGCAGCCATTAATAATAATCCATAGACCATTGGGCCCGACCCTCTGTTGCTCGTCGAGGGGGCTACTATGGGCCCTAGCCCAGTCGACCTTTGCCGGGGCAACTGGGGGCCGTAACATTTTCAGGTTACATCTATACACATTTTCGCAAATTACTTACATACACCTCACTTACCACCTGACTGGTACCCTGTGGTCAACCCTACCTCCGGAACTCGGTAAGTTTTTGTTTGCTTAGCAGCCATTAATAATAATCCATAGGCCATTGGGCCCGACCCTCTGGTGCTCGTCGAGGGGGCTAATATGGGCCCTAGCCCAGTCGACCTTTGCCGGGGCAACTGGGGGCCGTAACATTTTCAGGTTACATCTAAACACACTTTCGCACACTACTTACATACACCTCACTTACCACCTGACTGGTACCCTGTGGTCAAGCCTACCTCCGGAATTCGGTAAGTTTTGTTTGCTTGTCAGCCGTTTTAGAATAATTATCCATAGGCCATTGGGCCCCGCCCTCTGTTGCTCGTTGAGGGGATCACTCATGGGCCCTGGTCCAGTGGACCTTTGTCGGGGCAACTAAGGGCGTGAACATCTACAGTATATATGACAAACTATTTTCAAAAATTTTTTTAGAAAAAGTTTGGAAGCGACCACCTCATTCCCAGGGCTTATTATCAAGCATGTGTTCATTTATATTACAATAACCCTTAAGAACCAATTTTATACAGTTTTTGTTTAATAAAATATTTAAACTTGGTAATAGAGAGACCTCGTATATTTTCTGTGACTTTTTTGTAATGGCGTATACATTGATCCAAGAATGAATTACTAACTCTGTGGTGTCGAGAAACTGGTATCAATAGCTTGAATTTGTTCCTAGTGTTAATAGAGTGTATATCACTTTTTTTTTTACTAAACATTACTACTATACACATTTTTGTTTTTGTGAACATAAAATAAATTTTCGTAAATATACTGAGAGGTCAAAGTTAATATTTTTATTTTTTTAAATTTTCTCTAAGAAATTCTCTCGGTTAACCTCTTATGGCCCTCTTCTGGAAAACAAAACTAATTTCTAAATCAGCCGCATTTCCCCAAAGCAAAACCCCATAATACATTATGCTATGGAACTTACTGAAATAAACTAATCTAGCTTTCTTGGCACTAGTGGGATCTCTAATCTTTTTACAGCATAAACTGCAGAGCGTAGTCTGCTTGCTAGTTCGGATATATGGGGGCCCCCTGAAGCTTTGCATCGAGAGTGATGCCAAGGAATACAGGATTCAATAGGCCCAGTTCTTTACCATTAAAAACACATTGTTGATTTTGAACATTGGTATAGGTTGTAATGAATTTATAACTATATTTTACGGGCGGGTAACGTAAAACATTAATGGCGATAAAATATAAATGTATTTTGTCACAAATATGTCTGGTATTACTTACAAGTTATGGAAATTTTTAGGTATATTCACAGAGGTCTTTATAACTGGGAAACCTCTAAGGTCTTCGCTTAGAGCCGATTTCATGCTGTCACTACATTTCCGAATAACTGAGTCACCACATGCGATTTCGGTCTAATTAGATATAGCATTTCTTTTTTTATATTTATGATATGACCACATAATAATATACAAACTGCTTGTGCTATAAGCCGCTCCAACGTAGCTTAAAATTATTATACTACGATTGTGATAAGAATGGTTCACGACATTCGTAAAATGGCGGATTCAATCGCACATATAATTTTCGATCCTTAACCATTAGGTTACTGTCGCTTCGCAAATCTCTAATTTACTTTAAAATATGTATTATTGCTGAAATATATTGGTGCTTCTAAGTGCACGATATTACTATTATACAGATAGATAGGTGTGCCTTGGGTCCGTAATACGTAGGCCATGGGATCTAGGCACTAGAGGATAGGCGTTCCGGTAAGTCTTGCCTAAGAAGAAAGGGAAGGAGGTGTTTTCGTATCCCAAGGAAAGGTCGCCAAGGAGCAACTGACATTTTCGGAGTCACGGATGTAATGCGAAAACGTTCTCGTGCCCTGTAGATAGCGGCGAAGGTGTAACACAGAATCCGACATAAAACATATTAAGGTGTAGGCATTTTTGCAAACTTCAAAAGAGGTCATGATCATTACGGGGTCATCATCATCACCATCATTGTACGCATCAAAATCGAAGTTGTACACTATTTTTTTGTGTAAACGTAATGATTATATGCTTTAATGTGTAATATCTACGACAGAATATTTAATTTTAATTGGGAACATAAACATGGTAGACACTGTTTATAGTGCTTGTAAGACTAAATGCAAGGGATATAATATGATTTTTATTTCATTATATTATATTTATTATTATAAAATGTAAAGACATACGGGTGTATTCATAATCATTTTTAAACAGTTCATTAGTTAAAAAGTGTTTTGTCTCATTCTGACATTTGCGAGATACTTGTTGCTAGAAAGTGACAAAACACTTTTTAACTAATGAACTGTTTAAAAATGATTATGAATACACCCGATATTATATATAATTATTTCAAATTAATATTAGTGAAACAAGTACGCGTGTGTATCCAAATCACAAATATAGGAAGAATTTTTTGTTTTATTAAACATGTTGAGCAAGCACCCTAGCAAGTTGATAGTTATTGGGTAATGCGCCTTCATAATGCGTTATAAAAACACATAATAAAAATAACACTAAAAACAAGTTTTTTTTTCTATAAAAGGTAGTTAAAAGCAGACTCGAAATAATTTTTGTAACTTACAATGCGGTCTCGGTACGTTCGTTAGAAAGAAGCTATATGTTCTCTTGTCAAAACGTTATCGTAACGCTTCATTTAAACACAGTACACGTTCTGAACAGCAGCACGCTTCCTGTTAATCTGACACCACAGTAAAAGGAGCACGGCGCTATTTTGTTTCAGCCTGATACAAAGCATTACATTAATGAAAGTAGGTAATTTGTAACACTAAACTGTAACAATAAGTACTTCTTGGAAATATTCGAATTTGGTTGTAGTAAAACTTGCATTAGACAATCTTCTATTACATGTTATAAACTAATAACTGTATTTCTTAACACGTATTTGACTCACGGAAACTATTTACCAAAGTATTTTTAAGAGAAAAAGCACAGAAGCATTAAGCTGCTATTTTACTCTGGTAGAGGAAGGACCACGCTCTCACAGAATACCAGCTTAATGCTGCTGTGTTCGTATGGTGAGTGTAGAGAAACGGAGACCCTTTTTACTGAAAAAGAGGCATTCCATCTTAGTCCTCAAGTCTGACAACGCATCTGCATTTTGATTCGCAAAAGAGGATAGATGTAGATGTCTATGAGCCACAGCAATCACTTACCATCAGGTGGACTGTGTGCTCGTTTGTCACCCTATTTCTATAAAAATAGAGAGCCGACTGAAACAATTTAGTGGTGACCAAGCCTGCAGTGATGTTTATAGATATTCTTGTTAATCTCGACTTGCGAAAATTATAAATTAAATGGTGCCTGCATTTATCACACGATTCGAGCGGTTCCCACTCAAGAAACTGAAATACAACTGGGGGTGAAAATCATGACACCCATCGCACGCTCCATCAAACACGTTCTGCTAAGGCCTAAGTCGCTTAGGATGAGACTAAAGTATACGTATAGCGTATTTACTTCGTTCTCACTTATAGATGTGCTGTCACCTCTAAGATGGAATGTCTCACAGCCTGTAATTGTACTGGCCCCATATACTCAGCAAACGAGAATATAGCAGTGTTCACACTGTGTGTTGGCAGAAATAGATAAGAAGGCGGTGCCGAAAATAAAGTATGCCTGAATTGTTTCTCTTAAAAAGTCTGCCTCAACAAGTACAATATAGATAATAAAAAAAATCATGGTCACCTATTGCGCTATTCGGTTCTAAAGAGTATCTTTGATATATATATAAAAAAAAATTTAAAATATTGTTCTTTTAATTTATTTTTAAAATAAAAGTAGTATCGAAATAACTATTTTATTCGGTACATTGCTGCCTGCGCAATGAACTCCCCGAGTACGACGCGCGGCGACCATGGGGCCAGGAAAAACATGCACTCAGAGTAGCATTCCTCACCTTACACTAGCATTCCTGACCTCAGTGGCGAATCTAGTCTATGGCTTCTTTGCCAACCTAGTTTCGGTTGCAATGTTCGGTTTAAATGTAAAAAAAAAAATTTATTCCAATTTAAAAACGAATATATTATGCTTAACCTCTTTTATAAGCAGGAAGAAATTTATTAATAACCGCAATACGTATTGGATTTGATAGTTCCAATTCTGTATTTGCGTGAATAATGCTTAATAATTTCTTTAGCGTTAGAGCGCAGGGCGGGGGGAGAGGGGGAAGGGGGGAGAGGTGTTTTCCCGGACTGGAAAAGTTGTTTAGCAAATAGATTGAGTTGCATACAATTTTCTATAGATAGAGAGTTCTTTGAAAATATTTAATAATAAAAACTTCACCCATAGAACTCTTTATTTAAAACTTTTCTAGTAGTTTACGTATTTGTACTATGCAAATTACCTTCATGTAATGTCACATTTCTGTGATGGCTATGTATACCCTTCTCAAACTTTAAGTTGCTAAATGACCATAGCTAGAAAATGTGAAAGGGTGAGTAATTTATCAAAGTCACCCTTGTTACGACCTTTCATTTGCCAACAGTTGAATTAACTTGTTTTACAAATGTACATGCTTTTTTAAATACAAACCAAACAACTAGTTAAACAACATAGTTAGCAGAACCAATAAATGAAAAAAGTCTGAGTGTATCTGAATCTGAACCAAAAACTACACACGACAACTTGGACAAATGAATGACTAAGTCTAGCGGTGGACTCGAACTCACGATCTTTAAGTTTTGCAGTCTCTAAATCTAGAACTTAAACTTATTACAAAAGTAAAAATTTCCTTTTCATTCGAGAAACAATGAGCTAGAGTACTTGCAACACAATTAATATGCCTTTTGTCTTATTGGCTTCTAATAAGACAAGAAGCAAAAAAAAAAACATACATAAACGAAAAATACGATTTTATTGACATGACTATGCTTGCAAAAATGTAAATAACAGTTTTAGTGTACCGAATTCCCATTCTGTGTAATCATTTCTTGAAGTTAATATGCTTTGAATATACTTGTACCTATAAATATAAAATGATTATACTATGTTTTTTTTTATAGGATAAGTGTAACAAACGAGCACACACTCCACCTGATGGTAAGTGGTTGCTGCGGCCTATAGACATCTACATCTATCCTCTATTACAAATCAAAATGCAGATGCGTTGTCACCCGTAAGAACTAAGATGGAATGCCTCATTTTCAGTAAAAAGGTTCTCCGGGGGTCTCTACACTCACCACAAGAATCACAGCAGCGTTAAGCTGCTGTTTTACGCTGGTATTCAGTGAGAGCGTGGTCCTTCCCCGGTCGAGCCGACAAACATATAACACTTCTCTATTTCCATCGGGGGTTAATAAATAAGACCGAAGAGTATTACGTGCGTGTATAAATATATTTGCAGTAGAATCAGAGTGACCGACATAGCCCAACGGATTAGTAAGCTGAAGTGGCGATGTGCCGGCCATATAGCTCGAAGAACCGAAAACCAATGGGACAAAAAGGTTCTCAAGTGGCAGCCTCGCACCGGTAGGCGAAGTGTAGGGCGACACCGCACTAGATGGAGTGAAGACTTGATAACACATGCAGGAAGTCGATGTATGCAGGTGACTCACGATCGTGCTTTGTGGCATTCCTTTGGGGAGGCCTATGTTCAGCAGTGGTCTTGTGAAGGACTGAAATGGTGATAAGGTGACTGAAAATGTGTGTGCTGCTTTAAAATTTTTATTAAAATAGTTTTGTAATTCTGTTAGGGATTGCCTCATTGCTCTAGTGGTCGTAAACGCGAATGCCAATCGTAAAGTCCCAGGTTCGAATCCCGAAATTTCTTATTGGGTATTTCTGTCACGAAATTATCAGTGCCAGCCCGGAGTCAGGAAGTTGGTGGTGTTTCACCTCCGTTTCTCGGAAGACACGTAAAACCGCTGTTCCTGCACCTGATCTCACTCTGATCGTGTCGAATGACCGTCCCATTCGATTATGAGAGTGAAGGAATAGAAAGAACATTTGTGCTTGCGCATACACTTGGGCACTATAATCCTGTCCTGCGCAAAACGCTACCATACTGAGACTAGCCGCTGTGACCGAAATTCGGTCTAGAGGACATTGCTATTAATTCTGTTAGTGCTGTGTAGTATAGTTTTAATACTATTTACTTAAATAAAAAAAAAAAACGTCCTATAAATCTAAAATAAACTTATTAATGTTCCGTTGATTAATTTCATTTCATAGCTATAGACACCTTTAGCCTTTTCAAACACAGGCATTTTTAGTAACAGGTGAGTGGTTACAATAATGCACAACTAATGAAGCTTAAAACGTAGCCAGGATGAGTGAGAACAAGCAAGCGTAATATTAATATGCTCACTCCACTGCCTTGCCCTTTTGTCACCCTTGATATAACTTTATTTATAATTGTAATTAATAAATACATATTTTAATTTGTTAAATATGTTGTTGTATCTTAGATCTGCAACAATCATAATCAATGCAATTTTGCATTTAAATATACACTTTTATATAATATTGAATGCTATAAGGCAATAAAGCAAAAGCATCGAAGTTACTTCACTTCTATAAAGTTTTTGTTAGGCATCCTAAGTAAACACCCACTGCGTTAATATCATAAGTGCCCCTGAAATTGGAACCCAGTGTTAATGTACATTAGTAATACTCGTTATATTAGATTATTAGACATAACTATTTTACGTAAGTCAATTACACCTAGCCATAAGGCATTGTACCATGGAAAAACTAGCTCGATCTCCGTGCCAAAACATCTTACATAATAATGTTTAAAAAGTAATAAATTTAACATTATGCAAAGGTGGATTAAAAAAAAAACCAACCATATTGATCTTTGTCATAAGACTGGGACTATGGAAAACACTTCTGACCTCCGAAAGACGACGATACAAATGATCTTGTACATTACATACATACATATATGTAATGTAAAGTTCCTGAAGGTTTCTCAGCAAGTGAGTGGCGCTCCTGCAGCGTGTATCTACAGTCGTAGGTATATCTCTGTATGTGTGTGTGATTTTTTAGCAACGATGGACCCGCGTATTTGGCTTACACATATTGCGACGTTGCCAGCTCACTCACTTGATGTGCTCGACTAAATTCTCATCGAAATATCATATTAATATTAAAATATTCACGGTAACATAAGCGTAGAGTGAATTCCGGCGTCTGGCGCTCAGTTTGACCATATAAGCATATTAATTAAAATTAATTTACAAATTATATATTTTGTTGGAGTTATTGTTATTGGACGTGTTGCTCAATGATGAGATCCCGAAATATGCGTGCGTGTAAAATTTTTTAATATCACTTGAAGAGACTCGACAAAATGATCAATTTTGTCGAGTCTCTTCAACTAATATTAAAAATGCCGAAGTGTTCCTGTTTTATTGATATATGATAAACTGTTTTATTGCTTAGTTTGCGGTTTGCATAAAAATACTATGTTAGGTCTCAAGTTTCAATCTTTACTTTTACTTACTTACCTCTTAATAGGCTGCAATAATAAATAAAGGATAAAAGTATATATTCGGCAATTTATCGGTTGCAAAATAAAATTGACTCCCGATGTCCTATAGCAATTGTCATGGAGTGCCCAAGCCATGGAGGTCGGAGTCCGGGTAAAACAAGAAACAAATAAGATAAAAATAAGATAACCACCTGTTACTGATGCAGAAAATGGATACTAACAAATCATTGAAAGTATCATAAGTGAACCTTAATTCATAGTGTTGCGCGTTCAGAATGGAGTCCTGTGAGTCAAATGGGAAAATGGTCGGGTAGACAGCTGTCATTTGCAAATGGTTGTCGCTAAAGCTAAAGTACCCGATGTTCTACAGCTGTACCATAATGGTTGTCCAGGAGGCCATTTGGGAGTTAAACGAACTCTACTGAAGATCCGAGAATGGTTTTACTGGGTCCACTGTCGTGACGTGTCGCAAATGTACAAGTGGTTATTGTCGTGACGTGTCACAAATATACAAGTGGTGTCGTGACGTGTCGCAAATGTACAAGTGGTGCGACTGTAAAGGGACCTCAGACTCGTAGTAGAGGTGCGTTGAAATTGTACAATATTGGTGCACCATGGGAGAGGATAGCTCTTGACGTTGCGGGGCCGTTTCCGGAAAGTGAAAGTGGTAACACGTATTTCATAGTCGTGATAGATTTGTTCTTCCCAGGACAGAGGTATTTTTCGAACCAGTGGTAAATAAAAATTGACTGAATATCATCATCATCATCATTACATCCTTCCACAAGTCCACTGCTAAACATAGGCCTCCCGCAAGGAATGCCACAAAGCACTGTCCTGAGCCACCCGCATCCATCGACTTCCTGCATATCTTACCAGGTCGTCACTCCATCTAGTGAAAGGAAGCCCTACACTTCGTCCACCGGTACAACACCGCCACTCGAGAACCTTTTTTCCCCATCGATTGTCGCTTCTTCGAGCCGACATCGGCCGGCCCATTGCCACTTCAGCTTACTAATCAGTTGGGCTATTTCGGTCACTCTGATTCTACTGCAGATATCCTCATTTCTAAGTTTATCACGACTATTGATGTCATTGAGTATAGTGCTTAGGTCCTCCAGCGATTCCGCCTTAAGGACTATATCGTCGGCAAATCGAAGGTGAGTGATGTAGTGGCGGGTAAGAATACTCACTAACCCATATCTTCCCGTGGGTGTCGTAAGAGCCGGCAGAGGGAAACTGAGGCAGAGGATGGGCAGCAGCATCTTTCTGATGACAGCAAACAACAATAAAAAATTGCGGTTGCCAACCCGCTCGCCAAGCGTGGCAACTATGGCAATATACCGCCCATGATAGTAGCGAATAGACGGCCCCCAGTCCCGGACTTTCAATACGTATTATGTAATAATCAATATTGAATAAAAAATCATTCTATTCTATTCTATTCTTCACTAAGTGACCAGTAATCTTCGCCATTCCAAATCAAAAAACTTCAACAGTTGCAGATAAACTAGTTCATGAAGTCTTCTGTCGTTTTAGAGTAAGTACCTTTGGAGATTCTAAGCGATCAAGGAAGGAATTTTGAGTCTCAAATATTCCAGGAAACTTGCCGAGTTATGGGTGTTTAAAAAAAGAACAACATCTTACCATCCACAATCTGATGGAATGGTAGAACGATTTATTCAGACATTGGAGAGGTACCTAGCAAAAGTTGTAGAAAATTGGCAACGAGACTGGGCCAAGCACATACAATCGTTATTGTTGTCATAGCGAAGCGCTGTTAACGAAAGTACATCAGTGACAACAGCTTTTGCAAACTTTGGAAGAGATTGAGAAAAGAAATTTGATATCCCACGTAGTTTGTTTTGTTTCGCAACTAATTTGCATAACCCATTATGCAAATTACTTGCGAAACAAAACGAATGACATTTATGAGCACGTCAGACAATCGGGCTAGCAAATGTCTGAAAAGATAAAAACCCCGTATAACCGCAAAATGAACAACAAAGGGTTCGACGAAGGTTCACTAGTGTGGTTGCACAATTCAGTTCGCAGCAAAGGGAAATCTTCTAAGCTTAAAAAGCTAAATAAGACGGACCGTACCGGATTGTCACCTACCGGATACAAAAAGGTGCAAGAAGTACTACTAAGATCGTCCATGTGGTTCGACTGGAGCGTTATTATGGGGCCGATAATGCTCGAGACGAGCATGTCTTAGGAGGGGGCAGTGTTGCACGCCACCATTAATGCCTGGTACATGGCGACAATAGTTACCACTAGCACCTTCAGGTATTGAGTAGCAGAACTAGGAGAGTCAAGATCCTTCTAGAAATTTTCATAGAAAAACTTTCTAGAACTATCGACACCTAGTCAGTCGAGACCGGTATGTACTCGAACATTCTAGATGTTTCTACGGTAGAAGGTTCTGGAACTATCTGAGGCCTTATATAAGGCCGCTATAGACTGCGACCGGAGTCAGTGTTGAATTGGTGATACAAGCGAATACTTCGAAGCGATACAACTGCAAACTAAATTGATCAGTATTACAATTCTGTTTTGTTGTTACAGTGGTTTTAAATTATAATTAGTATTCTGTAATAAAAGTGTCAATTTTGGTAATTCACTCGGTTTTTAATTGTCTCGAACCCCAACTTCGTAACAATATAGTTATTACTTGTCCGTTAATGCTCATCCGACATTCGTTTTACATCCGTAATATATTCGTATATGCTCTTAGATATCGAACGTCTTTGCTGTCTAATGTTTGCTTAATTTACCTAAATCTTTCCGTTATATGTTTACATGGTTTTTAAAATAATAGAATAAGATATAACTACAGGGCGACGGTTTAACTGAGAGACTTCATATTAAATTCATTGTCTATTATTAAGGAAAGATGGATAAGGTCGTAAACTACGGAGCGGACTCTAAAGCCGCGTATCGATTACGCGCTCCTGACGTGGGCACGATGAATGATCGCGCCGACCAGTGCATTTTGTGAAATGCGCTCAAGATTTTCTAAGTGTATCAACTAACTGGCGCGCGCAGCGCAGCATCCGTTCTAATGTTTGACCGTTCAATTTGGATGCCGGCCGTGTACCAGCAGCTGCCACTTTCATAGTTCCATGCCTCTTCTCTGAGCGGTTTTTATGATAAAAACGACTTTTGTTATTTCACAGTAGTTCTTTTGAACTACTGTGAAATAAAAAATAATAAATACACTTTCATCAATTTACGGCATCTTTGGTTATCTATAGCTCGCAATGCAACGAACACACATAATGAAATCAACTGTCCCAACTGGCACGCGCGCCATCACTTAACTACTTTGATGTGCGGTAAAAACTGACACCAGATGGAGCGACCAGCTCCAAGTTTGAGCTTTTTAACGAACAATTTGGCGCGCGTTCCAAAGTGGTATCCATTTCGGCTGGAGCGCGCGCCAATGTTTGACCTCTTGGAGCGCATAATCGATACGCGGCTTTATTAATGACAGTTGAAGAGGAAGACCTAAAAAAAAAACTTACAGCTAAGAGACAAACTGTTCTTATTTACTTGTTAGTGATACATAGTATCTACTCCTGCTCGAGCATACTCTCCCGTTTCCATCCATGTATCTCTGTCAGTAGCCGCCTCCATCTAATTGTTTTCACAGGCGAACAAGTCATCCCATAAGTGTTTTCTAGATCTCCCTCTTCTTCAACTGTCATTGTCAGAAGTCTACTATGTAATTGGCGGTATCTTGCCCACCTTTCTCAAATAATAGTAATACTTAACTCTATGTGACAATATCAATACACTCAATAAAAATAAAGCCATGTGTGTAGTTCACACGCGGTAGAAGTGAAACCTCCAAATGAAATGAAATATAAAACAAAAATATTTCGCAGCAAATGATTTATTTAATTTGATAATTTTCAACTATAATTCCGGCATAAAATATAAGATAAAAGTTTAATTTTATAGGAAATAAATGTTACAAACCTTACTTTTAGACATGTAGAGACTAAATTTTAGTGTATTAAATCAATATATAGAATATTATCTTTCGACTAAAATTGTTTTGTACTAGCGACGTTTACTTCATTCTATAGGTACAATAATTTTATTGAACAAAAATTGGATGGTCTAAATACAAGTAATTTAATATAAATCGGTAAGATATTATGTAATAATGCATTATTAAAAATAGTTGGGATATGATCATTTTATTCAATATATTTAATTAATTTTATTTATTTGATGATATATTCGTAATTTTTTAATTCTTTACGTACACTGTTAGCTTCTTTCGGTTTACATCGGGCTATGCGTCGTTCATGCGCGTGTTGAATTATTTAAATTTTTTATTATCTCTTAAACTATACATCCAAATAACATGCTATACAGAGCAAATTTTATCTTCATAAAATTGTCTTCATGTTCATTCGTTCGTCATTAAGTTTTGTTCATTAATTTTCAATACTTTTTTGTCACAAAATACCCTATTATGGCTATTATGTAAGAAACAGGCCCGTAGTATTACATATTTTTTTTAGAATGAGTAAAAATTAAAATTTTTGTACAACATAGTATTTACGTATCGCTAACCATTACGCCAACGCACGCGGATAAAGCAGTTCGGGAGCGCCTATTTTTCTTCTGACTTGCTTAACAAAATTTAAATAGTCTTTACACGAACACACGTTTTCACACGAACTGTGTGTCAAACTGCTATTTTACGCTGGTATTCTGTGAGAGCGTGGTCCTTCCCCGGTCGAGCCGACCCATTCGTGCTACAACTATACTACTAATATAGCTGCAGCATGACACTACCACCTTGAAATTGCAACTGACCCGCCTGTCAAGCGTGGCAACAATGTTAAATATATATTAAAAGGCTATCGTTGATGATATATTATAGTGAATGAACAATATTTATGATTTATGAGATGTAATAACAATCATGAACCTCATTCTGTTGCTTGGAATCATTCAAGAGGTTGTGGAATTCGCATATCGTAATTGAACCATTACGACAAAATAAAAACAAAAATAACCTCACAGAAATTAGAGGCTGTTACTTTTACTTTAACTTTAATTGAACAATGCAGCAGGGTTATTTTTTTTTAATGGTTAGTTAAATCAGTATCATAAATAGCAAAATACCCTATTTCAGCAATTGGTTGTTGTTAATCTACAAAACAAATAGCAGAATTCAAAATTTATTATTTATAATATTACCTTGAAATCGTAAGTCCTAGAATATTTCCACCAATGATCCAGGCCGTCAAACTGTAAATGTAGCGACTAAATATGGATGACGTTATTATCTACTTCACCATCTGATAACTATTATAATAATGTAAGAAACAGTAGTAATATTGAAACAATAAATTGAGCCTGTGCATTTGTCCACCTGATACGAGTACAATAGAATTTCTTTAAAACTATTGGAGACTAGCCGAATTATAGAAATAAAGTATGCAGATTTGGAGATGAAAAAGTATAGGGATTAAATTCAGGCGTATTGGTCTAATCAAAGTTGAAGACTGAATAAGCAGTCTAATTTCTTGTTTATTTTGATTTTTGATATATTTCTGATTGTAAACCTTTAAGAATGCGCCAAGTAATGTGCATACACACACCACACTGGGTAGGCGAGTAAAGTGCTGAGCCGACGTCCTTTCACTGGAAATGCTGCCCTTTACCTCCAGAATATGAGTTATACAGTTATAACCCAAATAATATTTATACAGTTGACATATTTGCTGAGGTATAATTATATTCTTACTTGGCTTAATCATTTGGTTACTCTACTATTGCGTCTCATTAAAATATTACAATTTATAAAATCTTACAATCAGACGAAAGCCCATGTTCAAGATACGTTTATACATGCTTTATACATAGACTTTCCTATTATATAAAGATAAAAAAAGCGAGTAACCAGCGAGATAAGTACGTAAATTTACAAAAATTAATGAAATTCATTTTTACAGGCTCAGGCATTGCTCTAACGAAAAGACAGTTCGGAATAAAGGACGGAAGTATTAATTAAATAATTAGAATCTTAGGTGAGTGAATTTGCTAGTATCAAAATATGTGAATGTAAATGGTTTTCTTTTCGAGTAGACTTTTGAATTTTTTATGGGCCAATCGTACTAAGATCTATGGTGCATTGAAGTAATACAACTTCAAAGCACCATAGATCTTAGTATTTGACTTTAATATTTATTTTAAAGTTAACCCGTCCCTTACCCTAAAAAAGGGTCTTGAAAGGTGGACAGATGGAAAACAAAGTGATGATATACGGTTGCTTTCCGGTTTTCCTTTTGAAGTACAGACTCCGAAAAATTATAAATTTATTCAATAGAGTAATTTGCAGTGAAAGGGTACTACCTACTTCCTTTTATTAATTATATCTAGTTGCAACACAACAACGTAAGTAAGTGTACTTGTGATAAAGATGATTATAAATATCAAATATTTTAGTAATTAAGTTCAATAGTAGTAGATAAATTAGTGATGGTATAAAGGTGAATGGATAACGTGTGGTAATAATTTAACTATATGTACCGTGTAGTGGCGATGTTAGAATATCCAGTACTCCATATCATCCCGTGGGTGTAGTAAGAGGCGAAAGAGGGAAACAAATACAGAAGATGGGCATCAGGGAGATCCTAATAACGACTAAAAATAAAAAAAAAACCTGCGGTTGCAACCCGCATGCCAAGCGTGGTAATTTAGTAGCAGTGGACTTTAATAAACTTTTCTCATAAAGTTAAAAAGACAGATGAATTTAATTTCACCTCTTAAGTCCACCTAATGGTAATTGGCTACTTCAGTTCATGAACACCTGCAATATTATTTAAATATTAATTTAAAATTAAAAAAATTGTACAACCGACTTCAATATAAATTATTAAGAATAACTTAAAAACTAATGCTCAGATATTGATCAAATACGTATGGGACCACATAAAAAGCACCAGATTTCAAATAAAAAAAGAATCATCGAAATCGTTTCACGTAGAGAAAAGTTATGAGGAAACACACATAAAAAACATACAGTCGAATTGAGTACCTCCTCCATTTTGAAGTCGGCAGAAAAAAGCTACAGATGGGTTGTCTCCTTTGAAAACTAGGTTGGAATGCCTGTATTTGAGATTTGCAACCGAGAACCGTTAGATGAGTATGCAACTACAAAAAATACCAAACTAACAAGTAAATGACATGGAATTTAGAAACCATTAGGAATCAACGTTATTTACGAAAAAAACATTAAAAATATTTAACCACTTAGCAAAGGGTAACAGGTAATTAAATTAGCACATTTTTGACTAAATAACTGTACTCGCGCTCGTCAGCTAATAAAGCTACATATTTACTTACCAAATTATGTTTAATATTTAAATTACAAAGGTATTCGTTTTGCGACAAAATCTAAATGAACAGAAGCACACTTTTGTTGTGACTACTGTATTGAATAACTTTTTGGTTTTTGTAAGAGCCTTTGTTGTGTGAAGGCAGTGTAACAGAACTAAACACTCCATTAAATATTATTTCGACATCCCCACATTCGGTTTACATTTTTTTATCATCTCTCTGAAAATATTGCTTAGTTTTATGATTTCTTATGCAGTGAGGGATTTCACTTTTCTGCATATATCGATCACGATTTAACTACGGCGTCGACACTTTGAAGTCCAGTGCCTTCCTGCTCATAAATTTGCAAGCTTTTATTTGGTTTTGTATCTGTTTTTAGTGACTACCGTACATATTGTGTGATATTATTTATCACATACTCTGCTTAAATTACACAGTTGACTTGAAAATTTAATGCTCTCAACATGTACTTAAGACGGTTCCTAAGTAACACATATTTTAACTAGGTATATGTAAAAGTGCTTCTAACTGTGTGAATTTTTATTATGATTAGCCAAAAACTAAAAAGCGTAAAAGTACACCATACCAATATTATTATTTGTCGTCTATATAATATTATAATTATCACATGTCCATATATAGTCATCCGGCGTCTGTATACTCGAAATTATCGGTATGTACTCGTAGTTATTCAGCGTCCGTATATACATATTGGGTGCCAGTATTTAGTATTAGGCGTCCGTATTTGCCAGATTTACCTAAATTCTTTCTTAAATTATTTTTTATAAGTTTTCACTTCTTTAGCATCGCTGTGATTTGAAACTCAATGAAAAGCGACACTAAAAAGAGACAAATATATAAATCTATAGGATAGAATGAGATAGAATCTTATACTATCTATAATAAAGCAGAAAAGGTTTTTGTTTGTTTAAACACGCTTATCTCTAGAATTACTCTTCCGATTTGACAAATTGCTTTTATCTGTTATAGCCAGATTCACGAGAAATAGTAAAGACTATTTAAATTTTGTTAAGCAAGTCAGAAGAAAAATAGGCGCTCCCGAACTGCTTTATCCGCGTGCGTTGGCGTAATGGTTAGCGATACGTAAATACTATGTTGTACAAAAATTTTAATTTTTACTCATTCTAAAAAAAATATGTAATACTACGGGCCTGTTTCTTACATAATAGCCATAATAGGGTATTTTGTGACAAAAAAGTATTGAAAATTAATGAACAAAACTTAATGACGAACGAATGAACATGAAGACAATTTTATGAAGATAAAATTTGCTCTGTATAGCATGTTATTTGGATGTATAGTTTAAGAGATAATAAAAAATTTAAATAATTCAACACGCGCATGAACGACGCATAGCCCGATGTAAACCGAAAGAAGCTAACAGTGTACGTAAAGAATTAAAAAATTACGAATATATCATCAAATAAATAAAATTAATTAAATATATTGAATAAAATGATCATATCCCAACTATTTTTAATAATGCATTATTACATAATATCTTACCGATTTATATTAAATTACCTGGAGTGACGACCTGGTAAGATATGCAGGAAGTCGATGGATGCGGGTGGCTCAGGACAGTGCTTTGTGGCATTCCTTGCGGGAGGCCTATGTTTAGCAGTGGACTTGTGGAAGGATGTAATGATGATGATGATGATATTCAGTCAATTTTTATTTACCACTGGTTCGAAAAATACCTCTGTCCTGGGAAGAACAAATCTATCACGACTATGAAATACGTGTTACCACTTTCACTTTCCGGAAACGGCCCCGCAACGTCAAGAGCTATCCTCTCCCATGGTGCACCAATATTGTACAATTTCAACGCACCTCTACTACGAGTCTGAGGTCCCTTTACAGTCGCACCACTTGTACATTTGCGACACGTCACGACACCACTTGTATATTTGTGACACGTCACGACAATAACCACTTGTACATTTGCGACACGTCACGACAGTGGACCCAGTAAAACCATTCTCGGATCTTCAGTAGAGTTCGTTTAACTCCCAAATGGCCTCCTGGACAACCATTATGGTACAGCTGTAGAACATCGGGTACTTTAGCTTTAGCGACAACCATTTGCAAATGACAGCTGTCTACCCGACCATTTTCCCATTTGACTCACAGGACTCCATTCTGAACGCGCAACACTATGAATTAAGGTTCACTTATGATACTTTCAATGATTTGTTAGTATCCATTTTCTGCATCAGTAACAGGTGGTTATCTTATTTTTATCTTATTTGTTTCTTGTTTTACCCGGACTCCGACCTCCATGGCTTGGGCACTCCATGACAATTGCTATAGGACATCGGGAGTCAATTTTATTTTGCAACCGATAAATTGCCGAATATATACTTTTATCCTTTATTTATTATTGCAGCCTATTAAGAGGTAAGTAAGTAAAAGTAAAGATTGAAACTTGAGACCTAACATAGTATTTTTATGCAAACCGCAAACTAAGCAATAAAACAGTTTATCATATATCAATAAAACAGGAACACTTCGGCATTTTTAATATTAGTTGAAGAGACTCGACAAAATTGATCATTTTGTCGAGTCTCTTCAAGTGATATTAAAAAATTTTACACGCACGCATATTTCGGGATCTCATCATTGAGCAACACGTCCAATAACAATAACTCCAACAAAATATATAATTTGTAAATTAATTTTAATTAATATGCTTATATGGTCAAACTGAGCGCCAGACGCCGGAATTCACTCTACGCTTATGTTACCGTGAATATTTTAATATTAATATGATATTTCGATGAGAATTTAGTCGAGCACATCAAGTGAGTGAGCTGGCAACGTCGCAATATGTGTAAGCCAAATACGCGGGTCCATCGTTGCTAAAAAATCACACACACATACAGAGATATACCTACGACTGTAGATACACGCTGCAGGAGCGCCACTCACTTGCTGAGAAACCTTCAGGAACTTTACATTACATATATGTATGTATGTAATGTACAAGATCATTTGTATCGTCGTCTTTCGGAGGTCAGAAGTGTTTTCCATAGTCCCAGTCTTATGACAAAGATCAATATGGTTGGTTTTTTTTTTAATCCACCTTTGCATAATGTTAAATTTATTACTTTTTAAACATTATTATGTAAGATGTTTTGGCACGGAGATCGAGCTAGTTTTTCCATGGTACAATGCCTTATGGCTAGGTGTAATTGACTTACGTAAAATAGTTATGTCTAATAATCTAATATAACGAGTATTACTAATGTACATTAACACTGGGTTCCAATTTCAGGGGCACTTATGATATTAACGCAGTGGGTGTTTACTTAGGATGCCTAACAAAAACTTTATAGAAGTGAAGTAACTTCGATGCTTTTGCTTTATTGCCTTATAGCATTCAATATTATATAAAAGTGTATATTTAAATGCAAAATTGCATTGATTATGATTGTTGCAGATCTAAGATACAACAACATATTTAACAAATTAAAATATGTATTTATTAATTACAATTATAAATAAAGTTATATCAAGGGTGACAAAAGGGCAAGGCAGTGGAGTGAGCATATTAATATTACGCTTGCTTGTTCTCACTCATCCTGGCTACGTTTTAAGCTTCATTAGTTGTGCATTATTGTAACCACTCACCTGTTACTAAAAATGCCTGTGTTTGAAAAGGCTAAAGGTGTCTATAGCTATGAAATGAAATTAATCAACGGAACATTAATAAGTTTATTTTAGATTTATAGGACGTTTTTTTTTTTTATTTAAGTAAATAGTATTAAAACTATACTACACAGCACTAACAGAATTAATAGCAATGTCCTCTAGACCGAATTTCGGTCACAGCGGCTAGTCTCAGTATGGTAGCGTTTTGCGCAGGACAGGATTATAGTGCCCAAGTGTATGCGCAAGCACAAATGTTCTTTCTATTCCTTCACTCTCATAATCGAATGGGACGGTCATTCGACACGATCAGAGTGAGATCAGGTGCAGGAACAGCGGTTTTACGTGTCTTCCGAGAAACGGAGGTGAAACACCACCAACTTCCTGACTCCGGGCTGGCACTGATAATTTCGTGACAGAAATACCCAATAAGAAATTTCGGGATTCGAACCTGGGACTTTACGATTGGCATTCGCGTTTACGACCACTAGAGCAATGAGGCAATCCCTAACAGAATTACAAAACTATTTTAATAAAAATTTTAAAGCAGCACACACATTTTCAGTCACCTTATCACCATTTCAGTCCTTCACAAGACCACTGCTGAACATAGGCCTCCCCAAAGGAATGCCACAAAGCACGATCGTGAGTCACCTGCATACATCGACTTCCTGCATGTGTTATCAAGTCTTCACTCCATCTAGTGCGGTGTCGCCCTACACTTCGCCTACCGGTGCGAGGCTGCCACTTGAGAACCTTTTTGTCCCATTGGTTTTCGGTTCTTCGAGCTATATGGCCGGCACATCGCCACTTCAGCTTACTAATCCGTTGGGCTATGTCGGTCACTCTGATTCTACTGCAAATATATTTATACACGCACGTAATACTCTTCGGTCTTATTTATTAACCCCCGATGGAAATAGAGAAGTGTTATATGTTTGTCGGCTCGACCGGGGAAGGACCACGCTCTCACTGAATACCAGCGTAAAACAGCAGCTTAACGCTGCTGTGATTCTTGTGGTGAGTGTAGAGACCCCCGGAGAACCTTTTTACTGAAAATGAGGCATTCCATCTTAGTTCTTACGGGTGACAACGCATCTGCATTTTGATTTGTAATAGAGGATAGATGTAGATGTCTATAGGCCGCAGCAACCACTTACCATCAGGTGGAGTGTGTGCTCGTTTGTTACACTTATCCTATAAAAAAAAACATAGTATAATCATTTTATATTTATAGGTACAAGTATATTCAAAGCATATTAACTTCAAGAAATGATTACACAGAATGGGAATTCGGTACACTAAAACTGTTATTTACATTTTTGCAAGCATAGTCATGTCAATAAAATCGTATTTTTCGTTTATGTATGTTTTTTTTTTGCTTCTTGTCTTATTAGAAGCCAATAAGACAAAAGGCATATTAATTGTGTTGCAAGTACTCTAGCTCATTGTTTCTCGAATGAAAAGGAAATTTTTACTTTTGTAATAAGTTTAAGTTCTAGATTTAGAGACTGCAAAACTTAAAGATCGTGAGTTCGAGTCCACCGCTAGACTTAGTCATTCATTTGTCCAAGTTGTCGTGTGTAGTTTTTGGTTCAGATTCAGATACACTCAGACTTTTTTCATTTATTGGTTCTGCTAACTATGTTGTTTAACTAGTTGTTTGGTTTGTATTTAAAAAAGCATGTACATTTGTAAAACAAGTTAATTCAACTGTTGGCAAATGAAAGGTCGTAACAAGGGTGACTTTGATAAATTACTCACCCTTTCACATTTTCTAGCTATGGTCATTTAGCAACTTAAAGTTTGAGAAGGGTATACATAGCCATCACAGAAATGTGACATTACATGAAGGTAATTTGCATAGTACAAATACGTAAACTACTAGAAAAGTTTTAAATAAAGAGTTCTATGGGTGAAGTTTTTATTATTAAATATTTTCAAAGAACTCTCTATCTATAGAAAATTGTATGCAACTCAATCTATTTGCTAAACAACTTTTCCAGTCCGGGAAAACACCTCTCCCCCCTTCCCCCTCTCCCCCCGCCCTGCGCTCTAACGCTAAAGAAATTATTAAGCATTATTCACGCAAATACAGAATTGGAACTATCAAATCCAATACGTATTGCGGTTATTAATAAATTTCTTCCTGCTTATAAAAGAGGTTAAGCATAATATATTCGTTTTTAAATTGGAATAAATTTTTTTTTTTACATTTAAACCGAACATTGCAACCGAAACTAGGTTGGCAAAGAAGCCATAGACTAGATTCGCCACTGAGGTCAGGAATGCTAGTGTAAGGTGAGGAATGCTACTCTGAGTGCATGTTTTTCCTGGCCCCATGGTCGCCGCGCGTCGTACTCGGGGAGTTCATTGCGCAGGCAGCAATGTACCGAATAAAATAGTTATTTCGATACTACTTTTATTTTAAAAATAAATTAAAAGAACAATATTTTAAATTTTTTTTTATATATATATCAAAGATACTCTTTAGAACCGAATAGCGCAATAGGTGACCATGATTTTTTTTATTATCTATATTGTACTTGTTGAGGCAGACTTTTTAAGAGAAACAATTCAGGCATACTTTATTTTCGGCACCGCCTTCTTATCTATTTCTGCCAACACACAGTGTGAACACTGCTATATTCTCGTTTGCTGAGTATATGGGGCCAGTACAATTACAGGCTGTGAGACATTCCATCTTAGAGGTGACAGCACATCTATAAGTGAGAACGAAGTAAATACGCTATACGTATACTTTAGTCTCATCCTAAGCGACTTAGGCCTTAGCAGAACGTGTTTGATGGAGCGTGCGATGGGTGTCATGATTTTCACCCCCAGTTGTATTTCAGTTTCTTGAGTGGGAACCGCTCGAATCGTGTGATAAATGCAGGCACCATTTAATTTATAATTTTCGCAAGTCGAGATTAACAAGAATATCTATAAACATCACTGCAGGCTTGGTCACCACTAAATTGTTTCAGTCGGCTCTCTATTTTTATAGAAATAGGGTGACAAACGAGCACACAGTCCACCTGATGGTAAGTGATTGCTGTGGCTCATAGACATCTACATCTATCCTCTTTTGCGAATCAAAATGCAGATGCGTTGTCAGACTTGAGGACTAAGATGGAATGCCTCTTTTTCAGTAAAAAGGGTCTCCGTTTCTCTACACTCACCATACGAACACAGCAGCATTAAGCTGGTATTCTGTGAGAGCGTGGTCCTTCCTCTACCAGAGTAAAATAGCAGCTTAATGCTTCTGTGCTTTTTCTCTTAAAAATACTTTGGTAAATAGTTTCCGTGAGTCAAATACGTGTTAAGAAATACAGTTATTAGTTTATAACATGTAATAGAAGATTGTCTAATGCAAGTTTTACTACAACCAAATTCGAATATTTCCAAGAAGTACTTATTGTTACAGTTTAGTGTTACAAATTACCTACTTTCATTAATGTAATGCTTTGTATCAGGCTGAAACAAAATAGCGCCGTGCTCCTTTTACTGTGGTGTCAGATTAACAGGAAGCGTGCTGCTGTTCAGAACGTGTACTGTGTTTAAATGAAGCGTTACGATAACGTTTTGACAAGAGAACATATAGCTTCTTTCTAACGAACGTACCGAGACCGCATTGTAAGTTACAAAAATTATTTCGAGTCTGCTTTTAACTACCTTTTATAGAAAAAAAAACTTGTTTTTAGTGTTATTTTTATTATGTGTTTTTATAACGCATTATGAAGGCGCATTACCCAATAACTATCAACTTGCTAGGGTGCTTGCTCAACATGTTTAATAAAACAAAAAATTCTTCCTATATTTGTGATTTGGATACACACGCGTACTTGTTTCACTAATATTAATTTGAAATAATTATATATAATATCGGGTGTATTCATAATCATTTTTAAACAGTTCATTAGTTAAAAAGTGTTTTGTCACTTTCTAGCAACAAGTATCTCGCAAATGTCAGAATGAGACAAAACACTTTTTAACTAATGAACTGTTTAAAAATGATTATGAATACACCCGTATGTCTTTACATTTTATAATAATAAATATAATATAATGAAATAAAAATCATATTATATCCCTTGCATTTAGTCTTACAAGCACTATAAACAGTGTCTACCATGTTTATGTTCCCAATTAAAATTAAATATTCTGTCGTAGATATTACACATTAAAGCATATAATCATTACGTTTACACAAAAAAATAGTGTACAACTTCGATTTTGATGCGTACAATGATGGTGATGATGATGACCCCGTAATGATCATGACCTCTTTTGAAGTTTGCAAAAATGCCTACACCTTAATATGTTTTATGTCGGATTCTGTGTTACACCTTCGCCGCTATCTACAGGGCACGAGAACGTTTTCGCATTACATCCGTGACTCCGAAAATGTCAGTTGCTCCTTGGCGACCTTTCCTTGGGATACGAAAACACCTCCTTCCCTTTCTTCTTAGGCAAGACTTACCGGAACGCCTATCCTCTAGTGCCTAGATCCCATGGCCTACGTATTACGGACCCAAGGCACACCTATCTATCTGTATAATAGTAATATCGTGCACTTAGAAGCACCAATATATTTCAGCAATAATACATATTTTAAAGTAAATTAGAGATTTGCGAAGCGACAGTAACCTAATGGTTAAGGATCGAAAATTATATGTGCGATTGAATCCGCCATTTTACGAATGTCGTGAACCATTCTTATCACAATCGTAGTATAATAATTTTAAGCTACGTTGGAGCGGCTTATAGCACAAGCAGTTTGTATATTATTATGTGGTCATATCATAAATATAAAAAAAGAAATGCTATATCTAATTAGACCGAAATCGCATGTGGTGACTCAGTTATTCGGAAATGTAGTGACAGCATGAAATCGGCTCTAAGCGAAGACCTTAGAGGTTTCCCAGTTATAAAGACCTCTGTGAATATACCTAAAAATTTCCATAACTTGTAAGTAATACCAGACATATTTGTGACAAAATACATTTATATTTTATCGCCATTAATGTTTTACGTTACCCGCCCGTAAAATATAGTTATAAATTCATTACAACCTATACCAATGTTCAAAATCAACAATGTGTTTTTAATGGTAAAGAACTGGGCCTATTGAATCCTGTATTCCTTGGCATCACTCTCGATGCAAAGCTTCAGGGGGCCCCCATATATCCGAACTAGCAAGCAGACTACGCTCTGCAGTTTATGCTGTAAAAAGATTAGAGATCCCACTAGTGCCAAGAAAGCTAGATTAGTTTATTTCAGTAAGTTCCATAGCATAATGTATTATGGGGTTTTGCTTTGGGGAAATGCGGCTGATTTAGAAATTAGTTTTGTTTTCCAGAAGAGGGCCATAAGAGGTTAACCGAGAGAATTTCTTAGAGAAAATTTAAAAAAATAAAAATATTAACTTTGACCTCTCAGTATATTTACGAAAATTTATTTTATGTTCACAAAAACAAAAATGTGTATAGTAGTAATGTTTAGTAAAAAAAAAAGTGATATACACTCTATTAACACTAGGAACAAATTCAAGCTATTGATACCAGTTTCTCGACACCACAGAGTTAGTAATTCATTCTTGGATCAATGTATACGCCATTACAAAAAAGTCACAGAAAATATACGAGGTCTCTCTATTACCAAGTTTAAATATTTTATTAAACAAAAACTGTATAAAATTGGTTCTTAAGGGTTATTGTAATATAAATGAACACATGCTTGATAATAAGCCCTGGGAATGAGGTGGTCGCTTCCAAACTTTTTCTAAAAAAATTTTTGAAAATAGTTTGTCATATATACTGTAGATGTTCACGCCCTTAGTTGCCCCGACAAAGGTCCACTGGACCAGGGCCCATGAGTGATCCCCTCAACGAGCAACAGAGGGCGGGGCCCAATGGCCTATGGATAATTATTCTAAAACGGCTGACAAGCAAACAAAACTTACCGAATTCCGGAGGTAGGCTTGACCACAGGGTACCAGTCAGGTGGTAAGTGAGGTGTATGTAAGTAGTGTGCGAAAGTGTGTTTAGATGTAACCTGAAAATGTTACGGCCCCCAGTTGCCCCGGCAAAGGTCGACTGGGCTAGGGCCCATATTAGCCCCCTCGACGAGCACCAGAGGGTCGGGCCCAATGGCCTATGGATTATTATTAATGGCTGCTAAGCAAACAAAAACTTACCGAGTTCCGGAGGTAGGGTTGACCACAGGGTACCAGTCAGGTGGTAAGTGAGGTGTATGTAAGTAATTTGCGAAAATGTGTATAGATGTAACCTGAAAATGTTACGGCCCCCAGTTGCCCCGGCAAAGGTCGACTGGGCTAGGGCCCATAGTAGCCCCCTCGACGAGCAACAGAGGGTCGGGCCCAATGGTCTATGGATTATTATTAATGGCTGCTAAGCAAACAAAAACTTATCGAGTTCCGGAGGTAGGGTTGACCACAGGGTACCAGTCAGGTGGTAAGTGAGGTGTATATAAGTAGTGTGTGAAAGTGTGTATAAATGTCACCTGACTTAACCGATGTAGTCGGACAGCAGATCCACAGGCGCTGCTTTTCTCCAAATGTGCGATCTTTCCAGTGGGCGTTCACCAATTGGACATTATGC
Organism: Parnassius mnemosyne; assembly: GCA_963668995.1. Taxonomy (NCBI): domain Eukaryota; kingdom Metazoa; phylum Arthropoda; class Insecta; order Lepidoptera; family Papilionidae; genus Parnassius; species Parnassius mnemosyne. Next base: position 25,117,413 of record CAVLGL010000093.1, on the reverse strand, counting down.
TTCTATTTCACTATAGTAGTTTATCAACTTTATTGTACATTAATTAACTTTAAATTTAACTAAATCAGCGTTAATCGAACCCAAAACAAGTGACACGCTGCTCAACTTAAGAACTGTCGGTCAAAGTTCAATATCCCATGTTCACTTAGCACAAAATTATAATAGAATACAAACGCAACCTTCTCTCGGGACACAAAGTTCTTGTGTTCCGCCTGACTAGGCAAAATTCTCTTATTACGATATGAAATGCCATACAAACAACTTTTAGACACAAATTAATGGCAATCGAAGCCAAATTAATAACTCAAAACTCAAAGATAAGCCTCGTTATCACTTAAAACGCTCAAAACAGACAACTCAATTCGAGGCGGTCTAAACGCGACCCAAATATTCGATAGCAAATTCCGTCATATCGACAATGCGGCGGACGCGCACAATACTTGACACTGGCCGCGCCCAACTTACTAACGGTCGTAAAAATGCCCATATTTGGCCTAAACAAACCCCCGTCCCGGACATAAGGACTTATGTCCGCGAGCAAATTGGCAAACGGGATAAGGTCGTGACGGCACGTGGCAATACTGAATCTCCAACTAAAACCTCGGCCACCCTAGGCAACCCCATCAGATCTTGCAACCTTAACCACCGCCTCAAAAATACCGCCCCAGTGCGGGCAAGCCGGAGCGTCGAACCTCTACTGGATGCCCCCCCCTGGACATCGCAGCACCCAAACAAGACCTGTCGCTGGACAGAAATTCGGCGACCTCTTTCAAATATCTATCCGTGCCCCCACAATCCGCTCGGCAATCAGACCAGATCAGGTCCGGCAAACCGCGACGCGATACGAAGCGACCCAGCGTGGCCACAAAGGCCTCAGTGCTGAGGGCACTTACAAGTTCCCAGTGAACGGCCGTAGTGGCGAGGCACACGAAAACGCACAGATAGTATGATTTTGTTCACGCAAGTAGACATAATCAAGCCAACTACCATATAACCGTTTACTGATTTCAATCTGATAATATCATAACTAGCTAGCTTTTCTAAACATGTAGCTCTATGTTTATATTTCAACCAAGTTTCTCAAAACCACTATGTAAACGAAACATACGAACAAACGAAACGAGACATACGCCATTATTTCACCTACCACGAGCAAACACAAATTACGCAAAAAATTCTACTCTATGTCGTATTGTTCAAAACTATAATAAGTGTTACGCTGACTTGGATATTTTCAACCTATCCAAGAGTCGCATCAAACGTGATGTTGTAAACAAAAATAGGGCATAATTACACACAGACACACACACACACAAACATACACACACACACACACACACACACACAGTGAGAGAAAGAGACACACACACACACACACACACACACACACACACACACACACACACACAGACGCATGCACACTTCCTCAAGCACACACGCACGCTTAATTATTAGTTGACAAAAATAGTGTAATCTCTATTGGCCTTACTGTATGATAATATGTATTGTAAATACGATGAAAACGCTGTATGATTACCTAAATAAATAAAATAAAAATAAATAAAACTTAAAAACAAACTGCAACAAATTTATTTCTTGATGCGCATAGATCAAAACAGATAAATTAAGCAAAACGACAAACATAAGAAATAGCCATATTTTTTTTCCAAAATAAATATCTTCAATAACGCCATCAAAAATGTGAAAACAAAGAGAGGATTGATTTTTATTTCCTTCGGCACAAATAGTGTTACTCAATTTCAATTTTCTTTTCAATAAAGCAAACATAATGATTGAATATATTTACAAAAACATATGTACACGTATTCAAAGAGTATATTAAATTCACCTTTTTACTCACAACCACTACAACTACGAAACATTCGAGGTCGCAGGAACCCCGTAGTACCGGTACCGATCAAAGGGGGACGGTAGTACCCCAGCCGCGGCCACTCAGCTAACGGTTGTGCGAAGGGTCTAGCTGACTGCTGAGTGGCCATGAAGTTCCTCTCAAAACGCTGAGGGAGGGCGACGACCCCCCCGCCCCTGGGGAACGACCCCCGACGGGTCGGGGGAGGGGCCCCCTTCAAAACCAGGGGCACGGTGGCCTGCAGGCGAGCGCCGAGCGGCGCCCGACAGAAGGCGTGGCTGAGCGCCCCCGCCCGTGGGGGGCGCCCCGAGAGGAAGCGCCGTTGGCACCCAGGCACAAAACGGCATGGTGGTTGCCCTGGCAGTGCGGACAGGGCCGCTGGTGCAGGCAGTCTCGTTGAAGGTGCCTTTCCAAGCACGAGTAGCACCAGCGGCGCTCCTTGGCGATAGTTCGCCTCGCCGGAACCGGCTTACCCAATAACTTCGGGCACGACGTGACTCGGTGATCGGATGCTCGACAATAGGAGCAGGGGGGCGCCTCCCTGGCCACTAGGCCGCTGTAAGATGATAGGGGGCAGCGCCCTCTAGTGGGAGCTCCGATCGGACTTAGGGGGGTTGGCGCCGACTTGCCCGGCGGATTCCGCGTCTCACTGGGCACGACTCGGTTTGCAACCCGTAAGTCGTCGACGGTGCCCGCTGCGTTCTCAATTTGCCGGCACTGCTCCTCCAAGAACCGCAGCAGATCTCTGAAGGGCGGAATATAGGAGGCGCCGTCCCCGCCGGGGGTCATTGTAGAAGCGTGCTCGTCGCGACCCCTGCCAGCCCTTTTCAGGGCTGCAATTCTACTTAGCTGCGCACCCATGTCAACGAGGGTTAGGGCGTCCCCCCAAGGCGACGCACACCAGCTCGTCCCCGTTGGTGTGGAATGCAGCGCGCAAAGCGGCGATGGGGACCGCCACCCGTCACGCACAGCCCGACACGGCGGAAGGTGGAGGACGGAGTGCAGAGTTGGCACGTGGAATGTTAGAGGAGGCATGAGAGATAAGACGAATGAGTTGATCGAAATAATGAAAGAAAGAGAATTAGATGTCGTGTGTATGTCGGAGACCAAACGGAAGGGCAGTGGTACTGAAGAGCTCCCTGGCGGGGCGTTTGCTCTATGGTCCGGAGTCCCGGAGAGCGAGAACGCCTGCCAGGGAGTGGGGGTGCTGCTGTCTTCTCGGTTGGTCGATGTTATGACTGAATATAAGTTTGTGAACTCAAGACTTCTCTGGGTTCGCTTTAAATTGGGACTGACGAAGTTATTCCTTTTGGCTGTTTATGCGCCGGTGGCTTCGTCGTCCAGGGCTGAGCTGGAGGAGTTTTGGGAGAATGTAAGAGAAGTTCTAGATTTGGCTAGGGGAAACGAAAGGATTGTTGTATATGGTGATTTAAATTTTTTGTAGAAAAGCGGACACCCTTTTTACTGGAAACTAGACATTCCATCTTTAGTCCTCAGGGTGACAACGCATCTGCATTTTGAATAAATGAAGATGTCTATAAGCCACAGCATCCACTTACCATCAGGTGGACTGTGTGCCGTTTGTCCCCCTTAGTCTATAAAAAAAACGTACTATACTTGCTGTGACATATTTTACTTACATACCTACTTATCAAAATTAGTTTTTTTTTTCAAACGATGAGATTTTAGTTACATATAAGGTATAATTTTTATAGTTGATAGATCGTAAACTACATTTTTATTCAATTTTCTCATCTAACCGCAAGATGCACGGTTCAGTTCAATCAGCTTAATTTTTAATTATCTCTCTTCAATAATGGCAAACAATACTCTCGTATGTCAGACAGGATAGCTTTAAAATGTAAATGTCTGGTATGTCATTGCCAATTCGTTTACCAAGCGTGACGATTGCGATGAATTTGTGGTACTATATAATTGAGGCTATGATTGATTAGTTGGCAGGATATTGTTTATAGCTAGGCTTGATGTTAGTCACACTTCGTGGATATATCTGCTCTTACTTGCTCTTACCATTACAATTCCTTTGTACAAGCATCTTCTGCATCTAATATACCACAAGTTTTAAAATAAAACTGAATTAAATAAAGGGAATCTAGCTCATTACTATGCAGATATCTTCAAATGAGGATAATGAAGATCCAGAAACTTTATGAGTGACGTAAAAGGTCTGCTATAAACCCAAGAAATTGTAAAGAAGTTTTTAGAAAATTTAATTTAGAGACCTACCGCGTATTTAAGGTTCATGAATCTTCCTAAGATACTTTCATGTTTTTTAACATAAGATTTGCACGAAATTAGATTTTTTAACAGAATAAGATAACATTTGAACAGCATTTAAGAAAACAGTGTCTATAGTTACTCAATTATTATACATTTATGCATTAAGTAGAGTTTTTAAAAATCTGTTAATAATAATTTTTGTGTATTTACTGTTTCTTTTGGCGGCTATTTTGAAGGCACGTAATATGAGTTATTACTTAGTCAGAAATTGATTTAGTATAATTCTATCTTTATAATATCTTTGAGTAGTAATTTCTGACTTCATATCAAGATGAATTTTAAGGAAATATTTTAAGGCGCTGTCAGTCTAGAGTTAGACTGAAATTAAGGGCGTGAAAGGGCACAGCACAATTTTGTACTCCACGGAGTTGTTCCTCGCTTTTCTACACTACTTACGAAATGTATTTTAGAAAGAGCTTGGAAGCGGCCACCTCATTCCCAAGAGTTATTATCAACCACGCATTCATTCAAATTTTAAGTTTTATGTTTAAAAAATATTTAAACTTGTATATTTTCCAGGACTTTGTTGCACTAGCGTTTACTTTGCCCTATAAACGAATTACTGACTATGTAGAGTCAATAAATTGGTATCACTAGCTTTTGTATGTTCCTGAAGTTTATAGAATGTCTTTCACTATTTTATAAAAACTTATTTTGATAATTGCGAATTTTCGTAAATATATTGAGAGAAAAAAATTAATATATTTTTTTTTCTCTGAGAGACTTTCACGGTTTAAGGTTGAAAATACCTAGCTCTTAAGGTAAGCTTTCTGAAAATAAGTCTAAAATAACGAATTATTTATAATATTATCAACAAATACACAATGTAAATCTACGAGTACGTGTAATTTTACGCACTTTACGTAAATCGCTTTTATGCTACCAACAAAATTATATGTCAACATAACCCATTAGAGTTGGGTCGACGTAGTAGGGTGGTTCTTTGAAAGTATTCATTGTGCTGCTTTTTTATTACATATTATAACACATCATTACTGTGTTACTTATACGTTGCATTTAGGGGTGCGTAAAAATATATAAAATACATGTAATTACTAAATATATTTCGTTATACTTATACGAAATTTAAACTTAAATAAACTTATTCGTTCATATTTTTTATGTTATTTTTGCAGTGCAGTAGACTGTCGTTCCACCTCTATAGCACGAAATCGCTTGTACTTGCACGAAGGTCTTGTGTGGGTGCAGTAATGTTGCTTGGTCCTGGATGTCTCTCCGACACGATAGTGCGACCACATCCCCGATATCACTGGTGCCTATTGCCGCAACGACGTCACATTGAAAAACACGGGCCTGCAGCATTCCCACGGCCCTTAACATCTATTCTTCAGTTAAATGTCAACATTACATTACAATAAAATATCAAATTAGATATAAAAATAAAATAAATAGCGGTTTTAGCATAAAAAAAAACATTTACTCTGAGTACGAAATTGGTTCCCTCTATGTTTCATTTATTATAGCATTAGAAAAAAGAAGGTCGTAGAAGCAGGAGTGTAAACAACATTTAAAACAACTTATAACACAAAGTTGTTGGTGAAACTTCTTCGTGTTCAACATATTATGACACGATCATCATCAAATTTAGATGAAAATGTTTCACTAACTCTTTTCATGAATATTCCTTCCATATCATCAATTATGCCATCAAGTAGGCGAAACCTTTCTTTTTCTTTAGTTACAGGAGAAAAGCAAGATTGCCATATTACTCACAAATATTGTACGATTATTACCTGCAACGTCTGCAGTTTTGTTAATTATATAAGTTTTATAAGGAGGTGTACCTGCAAGCCAGGACTCCGAAACTTGCTTAAAAATATTTAAGACAGACATCTGTTTTGTATGGGAAATATTATTACGTTGTCAGGGTTTGGGCTTTGATCAGTTTCAGGAATTGAATGTTATGAGTCACTCGCGCACGCACCGAAATTATCCATTGTTAAACTAAAGTTAACGCTTTGTACCAACAACTAATAAACAACAGTAGTAATAACGGTAACAAAACAATGAAAATGAAAAGGGAAATTAGAGAGTGCACTTGTACCTGCGCAAACAGTTGTGTACCATTATTCTATTTTTTATAGGGTAAGAGTGACAAATGAGCACACAGTCCACCTGATGGTAAGTGGCTGCTGCGGCCCATAGACACACCTACATCTATCTTCGATTACGAATCAAAATGCAGATGCGTTGTCATCCGTGAGGACTAAGATGGAATGCCTCGCTCCTAGTAAATAGGGTCTCCGGTTCTCTACACTCACCATACGAAACACAGCAGCGTTAAGCTGCTATTTTACGCTGGTATTCTTTGAGAGCGTGGTGTTTCCCTGGTCGAGCCGACCCATTCGTGCTACAACTATACTAATAATTTAGCTGCAGCATGGCTCTACCACGTATAAGTATACTGCGTAGACGCCTACTCTACGTCTACTAGACGGTTAATCTCCGTTGACAATGGTCGCCATGACCGAAATTCGGATTGCAGGACCCTGTATGTAAATAGTTCCGTACCCTGTATGTAAATAGTAGTATGCCTAGATATTGGTTTTGTTCACTATCATGTCAAATGTTTACCGTTTTATTAGGTTCGTAACAAAAATAGTGTTTACAAAAGTGTTTAAATTGCATATTATACATTTAAATTATCCGTGATATTTTTATTATTAAATGACACAATTTTGTAATAGAAATTCGAATATATCCTCATAAAAATTTTCTCTATAAAAGATATCCGAAATCCAAAAAAAAATATTAAATCAGTAATAAGCAGATCAGGCGTCTACTTCGGGTGCTCCTTTTATTTTGAGCAGTCCAGTGTTCAGTATTTTGCCTAGAATTATTGTAAAAAAGTGGTGTTCTTAAGGAATTGGTACGTCTTAATTGTTTGGAAGCGAGAAAGTTCATAGTTTGCAATGTTTGAGCCATGATAGCTCAGGGGATAAGCGCTCGCTGTATATTTCACAGAATGCGTGGAACGCGGGTGCGATATCCGCCGGTACCAATAATATTCTTAATAGCAATTATAAGTGCTGATTTACTACGTGCTTGGCGGTGATAAAAACATCGTGGAAAACCCGCATGTCTGAGAAATAAGAAAAAAATATTTTGAGGATAATATGTGAAGTTCTCCAACACGCATTCGGGCATTGCGGCGGACATTTCCTTGACCTAAAACCCTCTCCGAAGTGAGAGGAGGCTGTGGGACCGTGTAGCCAGCTTTAGGATCTGTCCGATCTGTTCCAATTAAATCGTTATTTCCCATTATCACGGCTGAGTACACCATGATCGTGCGGGTTTCTTAATTCTAGTCTCTCCTACCGTAGTGAAGTAGTAGCACTTCATTGTTGTTTCGCGTGCTCATGTCGGACAGAACAATAGAAATTATTTTTCATAATAGATACAGTGAAATTAAAAAACCAAAATATGACCTCGGCAAAACAAATTAACAATTGATTTTTCCCCTGAACTAGCTCTGGTTCTGCTTAAGCTTAAGCTTCTGGTCATTCATAGGAGAACATGTTTAAAGTTCTGATTTTTGACCGTGTGACGTATCGCGTTTGCACTGTTAAACATTATGTTGAAGTGAAACATGTATAACATTTAATAGTACAATACATGTTTTACATGATGACATGAAAGTGAGTAGAAAGATTTTTTGAGTAAACAATCACCATCTTTTATTTTATTTCGTCATAATTTAAGAGGGTCAATGATAGCAATTTGCAATGAATTTTTTACTAAAAAATTTGCGGGTATGCGCAATAAAATATATCGAAATAAAATAATTAAATGAATGATATAGAAACGGACAGAAAATGAACATACAAGTAAAAGAAAACTTTACGGTCGCGCGTACAAAATCTCATAAAATGTCATCGTGATTGGTTAAATGGTATAGGAATGCATACGAATAAAAAAATAACGATTATTTTTATGTATAAACATATCGCCAGATACCTATATACATTTGAAAATACCGGTCTATTTGTGTCGACTTGTTTACCAACTTATATGGATAACACCAAAAACAAGTTTAAAAACAAATTGTAAGACAAATAAATAACAGTGCCAACGTTAAGCTTGACATATCCATGACATAACATGTACAATTTATAGCATAACATGATTTACACAGTTTTGTAGAGTGAAAATGCAACCATCAACAAAACATGTGTGACTAATTAAAACTAACATTTTGAAACATTATTAGTTGGATGTTTTTTGATCCGAACACACGGTAAAGCTACCAAAACCTAAAACTCATCTTAACATTGAACCATCTAACTCGAATGTAAGATATCGAATCAACCGGTATCAGAAAACGATCAGCAAACACCATTGAAATGGTAAAATTTTAAATTCTAAGATAGCTTTTCAGTATTTTAAGAATTGCAGACAGGTTTAAGCGGCAACTGACACCTGCACAGTAGTTGTCACTATATTATCGCCGATATATGTTGTTTAACGTTATTCTTATATTTAGCTTGGGATTATTTTCTAAAATATTTTTAATAATTATTAAGTTTATTGTCGTCTTAAGTTAGAATCGGAGCCCCTGTAAATCTATTTTATTAAAGTTTTAAAAGGAGCAGTCTTTTTGCATTAAAAAGCATAGTATATTGCATCAAGTAGACAAGGAATTTCATTCTGTTCGTACGCGAACGAGAGCAGACGAAGCAATAGGATCTGTGCAACTTCAAGGTATGTATTTCTTTTATACTGAAAATATAAAAAGCTCTGAATTCGATTGAACTGAACCGTGCATCTTGCGGTTAGATGAGAAAATTGAATAAAAATGTAGTTTACGATCTATCAACTATAAAAATTATACCTTATATGTAACTAAAATCTCATCGTTTGAAAAAAAAAACTAATTTTGATAAGTAGGTATGTAAGTAAAATATGTCACAGCAAGTATAGTACGTTTTTTTTATAGACTAAGGGGGACAAACGGCACACAGTCCACCTGATGGTAAGTGGATGCTGTGGCTTATAGACATCTTCATTTATTCAAAATGCAGATGCGTTGTCACCCTGAGGACTAAAGATGGAATGTCTAGTTTCCAGTAAAAAGGGTGTCCGCTTTTCTACACTCACCATACGAAACACAGCAGCCTTAAGCTGCTATTTTACGTTAGTATTCCGTGAGAGCGTGGTCCTACCCCGGTCGAGCCGACCCATTGTCATTTTTAAGTGAGGAATTACTTCTGTAAAAAAAATCGAACATTAAAGGTCATCCGTCACCAGGCTCAAGTAGATTATTATTATAATGATTATACAAATCTTTGATTTATCCCTAATTTACAAAAAAGTATTATTTTTAAGGAATGACGGTGTCAAACAAGCACACAGTCCACCGGATTGTAAGTGTATGTTGTGGCCCATAGAAGACATCTACATCTTTCCTCGAGTAAGAATCAAAATGCAAATGCGCTGTCACTCCTGAGAAATTAAAGTTACGGCCTATAAAGTAACAACAAGTGGAAGGACTCCACTGCACATGTCTAAAAAGTTTCAAAATCATAAAATTATTGTTATATTAATTAATATAGAATGAGAATAGAATAGAATAGAATAATTTTTATTCAATATTGATAACAAGTAATTCTAATTGACAGTTAACGGTTCCGTGACGCAGTGGCTTAGCAATGAGTTGTTGCACTGGGGGTTCGAATCCCGCACGGAACAAGTATTTTTATGGTCTACAAATAATTTTTCTGGGTATGGATGTTTGTCCTCGTGAAATTTATGTCTGTAAACTGCCTTCACGACACAGGAGGTAAAATCCTAGCGTAGGGGAAACATTATTTTTAAAAAGTCATATTTTTACTTTACCACTGGTTCCAAAAAAACCCAGCGGGATTATTTTAAAATAAATTCTACTGTTTAGGCCAAATATGGGCATTTTAAATTTGCATCAAATAACGCTTGACTCGGCGCGTCATCCGATGGTATTGCGGTGACTTAAAAGCCGCCGGGGAGGGGGGGGTGCTGTGTGCCGCTTCCCGGCATTTGGCCGCGTGGGCGGCAACAGTGGGCGGTGACAGTTCTAAAGTGTGTCACTTGTTTTGGGTTCGATTAACGCTGATTTAGTTCAATTTAAAGTTTATTAATGTACAATAAAGTTGATAAACTCCTATAGTGAAATAGACGCAGAAAGTCCAATTGGTGAACGCCCACTGGAGGGATCGCACATGTGGAGAAAAGCAGCGCCTGTGGATCTGCTGTCCGACTACATCGGTTAAGTCAGTTGACATTTATACACACTTTCACACACTACTTACATACACCTCACTTACCACCTGACTGGTACCCTGTGGTCAACCCTACCTCCGTAACTCGGTAAGTTTTTGTTTGCTTAGCAGCCATTAATAATAATCCATAGGCCATTGGGCCCGACCCTCTGTTGCTTGTCGAAAGGGCTACTATGGGCCCTAGCCCAGTCGACCTTTGCTGGGGCAACTGGGGGCCGTAATATTTTCTGGTAGCAGAGCGTGGTTAATTGTTTCTACAATGACGCCCGGCCGTAATACGTAATAAAAATATTTTTTGTGTTTTGTTAGCGGATCGGTGGGTAGAATTAGGAACCAAGCCCGTTAGGTTGCGCAAGCGGGAGTGTAGTTTAGGGTTAGGTACCCACGCGTCAGGTATTTCGGGTAGGTAGATAATTATCGTTATCACATAATCGTATAATAATCGTTATCTTATAATTATAGTAGATATTAATTGCCGAAGGGTCGATTGCCTGAGCGAGACATCTTTGCTGACCGATTGTAGTGTGTACTTGCCGTGTAGTGTAATTTGTATTTAATTTAATAAATAGTAATTTGAATTTGTAGTGTAATTTGTATTGAGTTAATTTGATTGTAATTTGTATTTAGTAGTGATGCCATCGCACATGCTAACGGCGCTTCGCCTGCATGCGGAGCTGCGCTGGGCCGCGAACGGCCATAATTTGGTAGGGCGACCCAATCGGGTCCATAGTTTAGGGAAGCGGCTCGAGCAGGTCGATGCCCGAAGGACCATAGTGGAGGAGGCTTACACAGAGCTTGTGGCCTCGGATGCAAAACAGGGAGTCCTAAACTCCTGCCTCGCGAACTACGAGCAATTCTTTTCGCTCACGGATGACATGATCGAGGCGGGGGCCAAGTATGCTAATGAAGCGCCTGAAGCTCGGCTGCGTGGCCTGCCCGAGTCCCCTCGGAAGTAGCCTACTCAGCCGGAGCTATTGGGACGACTCCCAACTCTGGACCTGCCAAGGTTCTCCGGGGTCCTCTCCGACTGGATGACCTTTATTGGCCTTTTTGATAGCCTAGTGGACGCCCAGAGGGACTTGACACCAAGCCAGAAGATGACGTACTTCCTAGCCTCACTGGAGGGGGAGGCCCTGGGCGTCGTCGGCCATTTGAGATTGTCGGTCGATGCCTACCCGACTACCCGGGACCTCTTCGCCGGAAGATACGCCAACGTCCGGCGAATCGCGGAAGAATACGTTAGGCAGCTTCTAAAGCAGCTGCTTAGGGATCGGGCCAGACTACGTTCGGATTACGTGAATCCAGTCTTGGTGGCCTATAATGCGTTGAGGCGGCTGGATTTACCGGTGGACGAGTGGTCCTCCTTGTTGCTCCACATCGTGCTGTCCCGCCTGCCTCTCGACCTTCGGATACATTTTGAGGAGAGGTACGGCGGGGACGGCTTACTTACTTACGTATCTTCACGCACAATCCCTGACGGGGTAGCCAGAGAGAACAGATCGCCAAGTGTCACGATCCTTACATATCTCTTTCGCTTCTTTCAGATTCATTATCTTCTTCATACATGCACGTCTAGGTATCCGAGTACTTTTGACCCTACCCTCTTCGAGCAATTTGCTCACATGGTCTTCGAAAGTTAGTCTCGGTCTACCTCGACACCTTTTAATATTAACTTTCGCGCTATATATTTTCTTCACCATTCGGTCTTCACTCATTCGCTCAACGTGCCCAAACCACCGAAGCACGCCCTTATCAATTTTTGTGATAAGGTCATCTTTCAAACCTGCCATATTGCGAATCTCTTCGTTTCGCTTTCGGTCGGCCATAGTAACGCCGCACATTTTACGAAGAGATCGCATCTCCACTGCATTCAACTTACTTTTATGCTTCTTCTGGCATACCCAGGTTTCGCTGCCATATAACAAAGTCGGTACCAACACTGCGTTATGTATTGCAAGGCGTGCACTCTTCGCTACGCCTTGCCTTTTGACTAACGCAGTCAGGGCACCATTGACTTTGTTCCCGGCAGCGACACGCCTGTCCACATCTAAATCACATCTTCCATCCCGGCTAAAAGCACTCCCCAAGTATACAATTTCATTTACCTGTTCTAGACATTCCTGATTTACCCATATTTCACACTTCGTTCTCTCTTCGTCCCTTTCAAATATCAGAACCTTAGTTTTATTAGCATTCAAACGGAGACCTTTAATTCCACATTCCTCTTTCATACACGTGACTAATGCCTGCAGTTCTGCCTCTGATGGTGCAATAAGCACTGCATCATCAGCATACAGCAGACAATTTACTTTAATGTCACCCAATTTCACACCCAAACAGCTATCTTTCAGCTTTTGTAAACAGCTGTCGAGATACAGTATGAACAGCCAGGAAGACATGACACAACCCTGTTTTACGCCCGTTTGGACGCTAAACATGGGTGACAGGTCATGCCCTACCCGCACACAGGCTTTACAGTCACAGTAAAGAGACTGCACAGCCCTTAGCAATCGGCCATCCACACCATACCCCGGCAACAGTTCCCACATTTTCTTCCTTACAACCTTATCAAATGCTTTCTCAAGATCCACAAAAGCACAGAAAATCTTCTGGTTAACAGCCAGAAGCTTTTCCGTGATCATACGGAGAGAAAACATTTGATCCGTGCATCCTCTTCCAGGTCTAAATCCGCATTGTGCCTCCCATAGAAATCTTTCCGATTTCTCTTGCATCCTACGTGTCAAAACCTTCGAGTAAACTTTACTTGCTAAACTGGTCAAGCTGATCGCCCGATAGCACCCGCAGTCAAAATGTGAACCTTTACCTTTATATAAAGGCACAATGACTGTGGATCGCCAATCATCCGGGACATCCCCCGTCCGCCAGCACAAATTGCACAGCAGATGAAAGCTGTCCCAGACGCGAGGCCCACCATACTTGACCATTTCAGCAGTAACTCTGTCTAGTCCCGCAGCCTTACCACATTTCAAACTTCGAATCGCACGTTCAATCTCTTTCATACTGATGACCTCAGTGTCATCGAGGTCCGGGTCTGGCGTGCCAGTCACGGCGTCATCCCCGGATCCCTCACTAAGATCATCACACGCATACATTTCTCTATAAAATTCGCTCCATCGCTGCATGACGTCCGATTTTTCTGAGAGGACGTCATTAGTTCTCGAAAGCACTTTGTTCATTCTTAAGGCCGTCGCACCACTTCGGGTCCTTCCAACCTCTTTCCAGAAGAGTTTGGAGTTCTCCTTAAAGTTGTGCGACAACCTTTCATCCGCTTCCATTCTACACCTTTCACGCACTTCCTCAATCAATGCTTTCGTGTGAACTTTCTGCAGCTTATATCTTTCTTTCATCTTCTCTCTCATATCCTTATCATTACTAGAGGCCAAGTAGTCTAACCATGCTTTCTTCTTCTTCTTTACAGCTTCTTTCACTTCATCATTCCACCATGCATCTCTTCTTTTACTACTGCCTCTTTTTATTGTTCCACACACTTCTTCCGCTGCACTTACCATTCCATCCCTAAGGTTCTGCCATGTTCTTTCTACACATTCGTTTCTGCCATCGATGGTGTCAAGCTTTTCGGCTACCCTCGCATGATATTTGTCCCTAGTATCCGCTTCCTGAAGCTTCCAGCTTCGGATGCGACAGACCGACTGTGGTTCTGTCACTGTCGTCCGGTAGCGCCAACCCGCGAACAGACCCCTAAATCTAGTAATCACTAGATAGTGATCCGTTCCCAGGTCAGCACCCCTGAACACTCGCGTATCCATAACCTGTTTTCGCAGTCGGTCATCCACCAGGAACAAATCGATCATACTTCTCTCATTCTTTCTTTCTCTAGTATACATATGGATTTTCTTGTGATTAAACATAGTGTTTGTCACAAGAAGACCCTTTTCCTTGCATACCGCCAGTATAAGCTTGCCAGCATCATTAACCCTTTTATCGCCAAACTTTCCAAGTACCGACTCGTACCCTGGTCGAGCGGTACCAACCCATCCATTCAAATCACCACATACAACAATCCTTTCGTTTCCCCTAGCCAAATCTAGAACTTCTCTTACATTCTCCCAAAACTCCTCCAGCTCAGCCCTGGACGACGAAGCCACCGGCGCATAAACAGCCAAAAGGAATAACTTCGTCAGTCCCAATTTAAAGCGAACCCAGAGAAGTCTTGAGTTCACAAACTTATATTCAGTCATAACATCGACCAACCGAGAAGACAGCAGCACCCCCACTCCCTGGCAGGCGTTCTCGCTCTCCGGGACTCCGGACCATAGAGCAAACGCCCCGCCAGGGAGCTCTTCAGTACCACTGCCCTTCCGTTTGGTCTCCGACATACACACGACATCTAATTCTCTTTCTTTCATTATTTCGATCAACTCATTCGTCTTATCTCTCATGCCTCCTCTAACATTCCACGTGCCAACTCTGCACTCCGTCCTCCACCTTCCGCCGTGTCGGGCTGTGCGTGACGGGTGGCGGTCCCCATCGCCGCTTTGCGCGCTGCATTCCACACCAACGGGGACGAGCTGGTGTGCGTCGCCTTGGGGGGACGCCCTAACCCTCGTTGACATGGGTGCGCAGCTAAGTAGAATTGCAGCCCTGAAAAGGGCTGGCAGGGGTCGCGACGAGCACGCTTCTACAATGACCCCCGGCGGGGACGGCGCCTCCTATATTCCGCCCTTCAGAGATCTGCTGCGGTTCTTGGAGGAGCAGTGCCGGCAAATTGAGAACGCAGCGGGCACCGTCGACGACTTACGGGTTGCAAACCGAGTCGTGCCCAGTGAGACGCGGAATCCGCCGGGCAAGTCGGCGCCAACCCCCCTAAGTCCGATCGGAGCTCCCACTAGAGGGCGCTGCCCCCTATCATCTTACAGCGGCCTAGTGGCCAGGGAGGCGCCCCCCTGCTCCTATTGTCGAGCATCCGATCACCGAGTCACGTCGTGCCCGAAGTTATTGGGTAAGCCGGTTCCGGCGAGGCGAACTATCGCCAAGGAGCGCCGCTGGTGCTACTCGTGCTTGGAAAGGCACCTTCAACGAGACTGCCTGCACCAGCGGCCCTGTCCGCACTGCCAGGGCAACCACCATGCCGTTTTGTGCCTGGGTGCCAACGGCGCTTCCTCTCGGGGCGCCCCCCACGGGCGGGGGCGCTCAGCCACGCCTTCTGTCGGGCGCCGCTCGGCGCTCGCCTGCAGGCCACCGTGCCCCTGGTTTTGAAGGGGGCCCCTCCCCCGACCCGTCGGGGGTCGTTCCCCAGGGGCGGGGGGGTCGTCGCCATCCCTCAGCGTTTTGAGAGGAACTTCATGGCCACTCAGCAGTCAGCTAGACCCTTCGCACAACCGTTAGCTGAGTGGCCGCGGCTGGGGTACTACCGTCCCCCTTTGATCGGTACCGGTACTACGGGGTTCCTGCGACCTCGAATGTTTCGTAGTTGTAGTGGTTGTGAGTAAAAAGGTGAATTTAATATACTCTTTGAATACGTGTACATATGTTTTTGTAAATATATTCAATCATTATGTTTGCTTTATTGAAAAGAAAATTGAAATTGAGTAACACTATTTGTGCCGAAGGAAATAAAAATCAATCCTCTCTTTGTTTTCACATTTTTGATGGCGTTATTGAAGATATTTATTTTGGAAAAAAAATATGGCTATTTCTTATGTTTGTCGTTTTGCTTAATTTATCTGTTTTGATCTATGCGCATCAAGAAATAAATTTGTTGCAGTTTGTTTTTAAGTTTTATTTATTTTTATTTTATTTATTTAGGTAATCATACAGCGTTTTCATCGTATTTACAATACATATTATCATACAGTAAGGCCAATAGAGATTACACTATTTTTGTCAACTAATAATTAAGCGTGCGTGTGTGCTTGAGGAAGTGTGCATGCGTCTGTGTGTGTGTGTGTGTGTGTGTGTGTGTGTGTGTGTGTGTGTCTCTTTCTCTCACTGTGTGTGTGTGTGTGTGTGTGTGTGTATGTTTGTGTGTGTGTGTGTCTGTGTGTAATTATGCCCTATTTTTGTTTACAACATCACGTTTGATGCGACTCTTGGATAGGTTGAAAATATCCAAGTCAGCGTAACACTTATTATAGTTTTGAACAATACGACATAGAGTAGAATTTTTTGCGTAATTTGTGTTTGCTCGTGGTAGGTGAAATAATGGCGTATGTCTCGTTTCGTTTGTTCGTATGTTTCGTTTACATAGTGGTTTTGAGAAACTTGGTTGAAATATAAACATAGAGCTACATGTTTAGAAAAGCTAGCTAGTTATGATATTATCAGATTGAAATCAGTAAACGGTTATATGGTAGTTGGCTTGATTATGTCTACTTGCGTGAACAAAATCATACTATCTGTGCGTTTTCGTGTGCCTCGCCACTACGGCCGTTCACTGGGAACTTGTAAGTGCCCTCAGCACTGAGGCCTTTGTGGCCACGCTGGGTCGCTTCGTATCGCGTCGCGGTTTGCCGGACCTGATCTGGTCTGATTGCCGAGCGGATTGTGGGGGCACGGATAGATATTTGAAAGAGGTCGCCGAATTTCTGTCCAGCGACAGGTCTTGTTTGGGTGCTGCGATGTCCAGGGGGGGGCATCCAGTAGAGGTTCGACGCTCCGGCTTGCCCGCACTGGGGCGGTATTTTTGAGGCGGTGGTTAAGGTTGCAAGATCTGATGGGGTTGCCTAGGGTGGCCGAGGTTTTAGTTGGAGATTCAGTATTGCCACGTGCCGTCACGACCTTATCCCGTTTGCCAATTTGCTCGCGGACATAAGTCCTTATGTCCGGGACGGGGGTTTGTTTAGGCCAAATATGGGCATTTTTACGACCGTTAGTAAGTTGGGCGCGGCCAGTGTCAAGTATTGTGCGCGTCCGCCGCATTGTCGATATGACGGAATTTGCTATCGAATATTTGGGTCGCGTTTAGACCGCCTCGCATTGAGTTGTCTGTTTTGAGCGTTTTAAGTGATAACGAGGCTTATCTTTGAGTTTTGAGTTATTAATTTGGCTTCGATTGCCATTAATTTGTGTCTAAAAGTTGTTTGTATGGCATTTCATATCGTAATAAGAGAATTTTGCCTAGTCAGGCGGAACACAAGAACTTTGTGTCCCGAGAGAAGGTTGCGTTTGTATTCTATTATAATTTTGTGCTAAGTGAACATGGGATATTGAACTTTGACCGACAGTTCTTAAGTTGAGCAGCGTGTCACTTGTTTTGGGTTCGATTAACGCTGATTTAGTTAAATTTAAAGTTAATTAATGTACAATAAAGTTGATAAACTACTATAGTGAAATAGAAGCATAATGTCCAATTGGTGAACGCCCACTGGAAAGATCGCACATTTGGAGAAAAGCAGCGCCTGTGGATCTGCTGTCCGACTACATCGGTTAAGTCAGGTGACATTTATACACACTTTCACACACTACTTATATACACCTCACTTACCACCTGACTGGTACCCTGTGGTCAACCCTACCTCCGGAACTCGATAAGTTTTTGTTTGCTTAGCAGCCATTAATAATAATCCATAGACCATTGGGCCCGACCCTCTGTTGCTCGTCGAGGGGGCTACTATGGGCCCTAGCCCAGTCGACCTTTGCCGGGGCAACTGGGGGCCGTAACATTTTCAGGTTACATCTAAACACACTTTCGCACACTACTTACATACACCTCACTTACCACCTGACTGGTACCCTGTGGTCAAGCCTACCTCCGGAATTCGGTAAGTTTTGTTTGCTTGTCAGCCGTTTTAGAATAATTATCCATAGGCCATTGGGCCCCGCCCTCTGTTGCTCGTTGAGGGGATCACTCATGGGCCCTGGTCCAGTGGACCTTTGTCGGGGCAACTAAGGGCGTGAACATCTACAGTATATATGACAAACTATTTTCAAAAATTTTTTTAGAAAAAGTTTGGAAGCGACCACCTCATTCCCAGGGCTTATTATCAAGCATGTGTTCATTTATATTACAATAACCCTTAAGAACCAATTTTATACAGTTTTTGTTTAATAAAATATTTAAACTTGGTAATAGAGAGACCTCGTATATTTTCTGTGACTTTTTTGTAATGGCGTATACATTGATCCAAGAATGAATTACTAACTCTGTGGTGTCGAGAAACTGGTATCAATAGCTTGAATTTGTTCCTAGTGTTAATAGAGTGTATATCACTTTTTTTTTTACTAAACATTACTACTATACACATTTTTGTTTTTGTGAACATAAAATAAATTTTCGTAAATATACTGAGAGGTCAAAGTTAATATTTTTATTTTTTTAAATTTTCTCTAAGAAATTCTCTCGGTTAAGCTATTTACCTCTTATGGCCCTCTTCTGGAAAACAAAACTAATTTCTAAATCAGCCGCATTTCCCCAAAGCAAAACCCCATAATACATTATGCTATGGAACTTACTGAAATAAACTAATCTAGCTTTCTTGGCACTAGTGGGATCTCTAATCTTTTTACAGCATAAACTGCAGAGCGTAGTCTGCTTGCTAGTTCGGATATATGGGGGCCCCCTGAAGCTTTGCATCGAGAGTGATGCCAAGGAATACAGGATTCAATAGGCCCAGTTCTTTACCATTAAAAACACATTGTTGATTTTGAACATTGGTATAGGTTGTAATGAATTTATAACTATATTTTACGGGCGGGTAACGTAAAACATTAATGGCGATAAAATATAAATGTATTTTGTCACAAATATGTCTGGTATTACTTACAAGTTATGGAAATTTTTAGGTATATTCACAGAGGTCTTTATAACTGGGAAACCTCTAAGGTCTTCGCTTAGAGCCGATTTCATGCTGTCACTACATTTCCGAATAACTGAGTCACCACATGCGATTTGGGTCTAATTAGATATAGCATTTCTTTTTTTATATTTATGATATGACCACATAATAATATACAAACTGCTTGTGCTATAAGCCGCTCCAACGTAGCTTAAAATTATTATACTACGATTGTGATAAGAATGGTTCACGACATTCGTAAAATGGCGGATTCAATCGCACATATAATTTTCGATCCTTAACCATTAGGTTACTGTCGCTTCGCAAATCTCTAATTTACTTTAAAATATGTATTATTGCTGAAATATATTGGTGCTTCTAAGTGCACGATATTACTATTATACAGATAGATAGGTGTGCCTTGGGTCCGTAATACGTAGGCCATGGGATCTAGGCACTAGAGGATAGGCGTTCCGGTAAGTCTTGCCTAAGAAGAAAGGGAAGGAGGTGTTTTCGTATCCCAAGGAAAGGTCGCCAAGGAGCAACTGACATTTTCGGAGTCACGGATGTAATGCGAAAACGTTCTCGTGCCCTGTAGATAGCGGCGAAGGTGTAACACAGAATCCGACATAAAACATATTAAGGTGTAGGCATTTTTGCAAACTTCAAAAGAGGTCATGATCATTACGGGGTCATCATCATCACCATCATTGTACGCATCAAAATCGAAGTTGTACACTATTTTTTTGTGTAAACGTAATGATTATATGCTTTAATGTGTAATATCTACGACAGAATATTTAATTTTAATTGGGAACATAAACATGGTAGACACTGTTTATAGTGCTTGTAAGACTAAATGCAAGGGATATAATATGATTTTTATTTCATTATATTATATTTATTATTATAAAATGTAAAGACATACGGGTGTATTCATAATCATTTTTAAACAGTTCATTAGTTAAAAAGTGTTTTGTCTCATTCTGACATTTGCGAGATACTTGTTGCTAGAAAGTGACAAAACACTTTTTAACTAATGAACTGTTTAAAAATGATTATGAATACACCCGATATTATATATAATTATTTCAAATTAATATTAGTGAAACAAGTACGCGTGTGTATCCAAATCACAAATATAGGAAGAATTTTTTGTTTTATTAAACATGTTGAGCAAGCACCCTAGCAAGTTGATAGTTATTGGGTAATGCGCCTTCATAATGCGTTATAAAAACACATAATAAAAATAACACTAAAAACAAGTTTTTTTTTCTATAAAAGGTAGTTGAAAGCAGACTCGAAATAATTTTTGTAACTTACAATGCGGTCGCGGTACGTCCGTTAGAAAGAAGCTATATGTTCTCTTGCCAAAACGTTATCGTAACGCTTCATTTAAACACAGTACACGTTCTGAACAGCAGCACGCTTCCTGTTAATCTGACACCACAGTAAAAGGAGCACGGCGCTATTTTGTTTCAGCCTGATACAAAGCATTACATTAATGAAAGTAGGTAATTTGTAACACTAAACTGTAACAATAAGTACTTCTTGGAAATATTCGAATTTGGTTGTAGTAAAACTTGCATTAGACAATCTTCTATTACATGTTATAAACTAATAACTGTATTTCTTAACACGTATTTGACTCACGGAAACTATTTACCAAAGTATTTTTAAGAGAAAAAGCACAGAAGCATTAAGCTGCTATTTTACTCTGGTAGAGGAAGGACCACGCTCTCACAGAATACCAGCTTAATGCTGCTGTGTTCGTATGGTGAGTGTAGAGAAACGGAGACCCTTTTTACTGAAAAAGAGGCATTCCATCTTAGTCCTCAAGTCTGACAACGCATCTGCATTTTGATTCGCAAAAGAGGATAGATGTAGATGTCTATGAGCCACAGCAATCACTTACCATCAGGTGGACTGTGTGCTCGTTTGTCACCCTATTTCTATAAAAATAGAGAGCCGACTGAAACAATTTAGTGGTGACCAAGCCTGCAGTGATGTTTATAGATATTCTTGTTAATCTCGACTTGCGAAAATTATAAATTAAATGGTGCCTGCATTTATCACACGATTCGAGCGGTTCCCACTCAAGAAACTGAAATACAACTGGGGGTGAAAATCATGACACCCATCGCACGCTCCATCAAACACGTTCTGCTAAGGCCTAAGTCGCTTAGGATGAGACTAAAGTATACGTATAGCGTATTTACTTCGTTCTCACTTATAGATGTGCTGTCACCTCTAAGATGGAATGTCTCACAGCCTGTAATTGTACTGGCCCCATATACTCAGCAAACGAGAATATAGCAGTGTTCACACTGTGTGTTGGCAGAAATAGATAAGAAGGCGGTGCCGAAAATAAAGTATGCCTGAATTGTTTCTCTTAAAAAGTCTGCCTCAACAAGTACAATATAGATAATAAAAAAAATCATGGTCACCTATTGCGCTATTCGGTTCTAAAGAGTATCTTTGATATATATATAAAAAAAAATTTAAAATATTGTTCTTTTAATTTATTTTTAAAATAAAAGTAGTATCGAAATAACTATTTTATTCGGTACATTGCTGCCTGCGCAATGAACTCCCCGAGTACGACGCGCGGCGACCATGGGGCCAGGAAAAACATGCACTCAGAGTAGCATTCCTCACCTTACACTAGCATTCCTGACCTCAGTGGCGAATCTAGTCTATGGCTTCTTTGCCAACCTAGTTTCGGTTGCAATGTTCGGTTTAAATGTAAAAAAAAAAAATTTATTCCAATTTAAAAACGAATATATTATGCTTAACCTCTTTTATAAGCAGGAAGAAATTTATTAATAACCGCAATACGTATTGGATTTGATAGTTCCAATTCTGTATTTGCGTGAATAATGCTTAATAATTTCTTTAGCGTTAGAGCGCAGGGCGGGGAGAGAGGGGGAAGGGGGGAGAGGTGTTTTCCCGGACTGGAAAAGTTGTTTAGCAAATAGATTGAGTTGCATACAATTTTCTATAGATAGAGAGTTCTTTGAAAATATTTAATAATAAAAACTTCACCCATAGAACTCTTTATTTAAAACTTTTCTAGTAGTTTACGTATTTGTACTATGCAAATTACCTTCATGTAATGTCACATTTCTGTGATGGCTATGTATACCCTTCTCAAACTTTAAGTTGCTAAATGACCATAGCTAGAAAATGTGAAAGGGTGAGTAATTTATCAAAGTCACCCTTGTTACGACCTTTCATTTGCCAACAGTTGAATTAACTTGTTTTACAAATGTACATGCTTTTTTAAATACAAACCAAACAACTAGTTAAACAACATAGTTAGCAGAACCAATAAATGAAAAAAGTCTGAGTGTATCTGAATCTGAACCAAAAACTACACACGACAACTTGGACAAATGAATGACTAAGTCTAGCGGTGGACTCGAACTCACGATCTTTAAGTTTTGCAGTCTCTAAATCTAGAACTTAAACTTATTACAAAAGTAAAAATTTCCTTTTCATTCGAGAAACAATGAGCTAGAGTACTTGCAACACAATTAATATGCCTTTTGTCTTATTGGCTTCTAATAAGACAAGAAGCAAAAAAAAAAACATACATAAACGAAAAATACGATTTTATTGACATGACTATGCTTGCAAAAATGTAAATAACAGTTTTAGTGTACCGAATTCCCATTCTGTGTAATCATTTCTTGAAGTTAATATGCTTTGAATATACTTGTACCTATAAATATAAAATGATTATACTATGTTTTTTTTTATAGGATAAGTGTAACAAACGAGCACACACTCCACCTGATGGTAAGTGGTTGCTGCGGCCTATAGACATCTACATCTATCCTCTATTACAAATCAAAATGCAGATGCGTTGTCACCCGTAAGAACTAAGATGGAATGCCTCATTTTCAGTAAAAAGGTTCTCCGGGGGTCTCTACACTCACCACAAGAATCACAGCAGCGTTAAGCTGCTGTTTTACGCTGGTATTCAGTGAGAGCGTGGTCCTTCCCCGGTCGAGCCGACAAACATATAACACTTCTCTATTTCCATCGGGGGTTAATAAATAAGACCGAAGAGTATTACGTGCGTGTATAAATATATTTGCAGTAGAATCAGAGTGACCGACATAGCCCAACGGATTAGTAAGCTGAAGTGGCGATGTGCCGGCCATATAGCTCGAAGAACCGAAAACCAATGGGACAAAAAGGTTCTCAAGTGGCAGCCTCGCACCGGTAGGCGAAGTGTAGGGCGACACCGCACTAGATGGAGTGAAGACTTGATAACACATGCAGGAAGTCGATGTATGCAGGTGACTCACGATCGTGCTTTGTGGCATTCCTTTGGGGAGGCCTATGTTCAGCAGTGGTCTTGTGAAGGACTGAAATGGTGATAAGGTGACTGAAAATGTGTGTGCTGCTTTAAAATTTTTATTAAAATAGTTTTGTAATTCTGTTAGGGATTGCCTCATTGCTCTAGTGGTCGTAAACGCGAATGCCAATCGTAAAGTCCCAGGTTCGAATCCCGAAATTTCTTATTGGGTATTTCTGTCACGAAATTATCAGTGCCAGCCCGGAGTCAGGAAGTTGGTGGTGTTTCACCTCCGTTTCTCGGAAGACACGTAAAACCGCTGTTCCTGCACCTGATCTCACTCTGATCGTGTCGAATGACCGTCCCATTCGATTATGAGAGTGAAGGAATAGAAAGAACATTTGTGCTTGCGCATACACTTGGGCACTATAATCCTGTCCTGCGCAAAACGCTACCATACTGAGACTAGCCGCTGTGACCGAAATTCGGTCTAGAGGACATTGCTATTAATTCTGTTAGTGCTGTGTAGTATAGTTTTAATACTATTTACTTAAATAAAAAAAAAAAACGTCCTATAAATCTAAAATAAACTTATTAATGTTCCGTTGATTAATTTCATTTCATAGCTATAGACACCTTTAGCCTTTTCAAACACAGGCATTTTTAGTAACAGGTGAGTGGTTACAATAATGCACAACTAATGAAGCTTAAAACGTAGCCAGGATGAGTGAGAACAAGCAAGCGTAATATTAATATGCTCACTCCACTGCCTTGCCCTTTTGTCACCCTTGATATAACTTTATTTATAATTGTAATTAATAAATACATATTTTAATTTGTTAAATATGTTGTTGTATCTTAGATCTGCAACAATCATAATCAATGCAATTTTGCATTTAAATATACACTTTTATATAATATTGAATGCTATAAGGCAATAAAGCAAAAGCATCGAAGTTACTTCACTTCTATAAAGTTTTTGTTAGGCATCCTAAGTAAACACCCACTGCGTTAATATCATAAGTGCCCCTGAAATTGGAACCCAGTGTTAATGTACATTAGTAATACTCGTTATATTAGATTATTAGACATAACTATTTTACGTAAGTCAATTACACCTAGCCATAAGGCATTGTACCATGGAAAAACTAGCTCGATCTCCGTGCCAAAACATCTTACATAATAATGTTTAAAAAGTAATAAATTTAACATTATGCAAAGGTGGATTAAAAAAAAAACCAACCATATTGATCTTTGTCATAAGACTGGGACTATGGAAAACACTTCTGACCTCCGAAAGACGACGATACAAATGATCTTGTACATTACATACATACATATATGTAATGTAAAGTTCCTGAAGGTTTCTCAGCAAGTGAGTGGCGCTCCTGCAGCGTGTATCTACAGTCGTAGGTATATCTCTGTATGTGTGTGTGATTTTTTAGCAACGATGGACCCGCGTATTTGGCTTACACATATTGCGACGTTGCCAGCTCACTCACTTGATGTGCTCGACTAAATTCTCATCGAAATATCATATTAATATTAAAATATTCACGGTAACATAAGCGTAGAGTGAATTCCGGCGTCTGGCGCTCAGTTTGACCATATAAGCATATTAATTAAAATTAATTTACAAATTATATATTTTGTTGGAGTTATTGTTATTGGACGTGTTGCTCAATGATGAGATCCCGAAATATGCGTGCGTGTAAAATTTTTTAATATCACTTGAAGAGACTCGACAAAATGATCAATTTTGTCGAGTCTCTTCAACTAATATTAAAAATGCCGAAGTGTTCCTGTTTTATTGATATATGATAAACTGTTTTATTGCTTAGTTTGCGGTTTGCATAAAAATACTATGTTAGGTCTCAAGTTTCAATCTTTACTTTTACTTACTTACCTCTTAATAGGCTGCAATAATAAATAAAGGATAAAAGTATATATTCGGCAATTTATCGGTTGCAAAATAAAATTGACTCCCGATGTCCTATAGCAATTGTCATGGAGTGCCCAAGCCATGGAGGTCGGAGTCCGGGTAAAACAAGAAACAAATAAGATAAAAATAAGATAACCACCTGTTACTGATGCAGAAAATGGATACTAACAAATCATTGAAAGTATCATAAGTGAACCTTAATTCATAGTGTTGCGCGTTCAGAATGGAGTCCTGTGAGTCAAATGGGAAAATGGTCGGGTAGACAGCTGTCATTTGCAAATGGTTGTCGCTAAAGCTAAAGTACCCGATGTTCTACAGCTGTACCATAATGGTTGTCCAGGAGGCCATTTGGGAGTTAAACGAACTCTACTGAAGATCCGAGAATGGTTTTACTGGGTCCACTGTCGTGACGTGTCGCAAATGTACAAGTGGTTATTGTCGTGACGTGTCACAAATATACAAGTGGTGTCGTGACGTGTCGCAAATGTACAAGTGGTGCGACTGTAAAGGGACCTCAGACTCGTAGTAGAGGTGCGTTGAAATTGTACAATATTGGTGCACCATGGGAGAGGATAGCTCTTGACGTTGCGGGGCCGTTTCCGGAAAGTGAAAGTGGTAACACGTATTTCATAGTCGTGATAGATTTGTTCTTCCCAGGACAGAGGTATTTTTCGAACCAGTGGTAAATAAAAATTGACTGAATATCATCATCATCATCATTACATCCTTCCACAAGTCCACTGCTAAACATAGGCCTCCCGCAAGGAATGCCACAAAGCACTGTCCTGAGCCACCCGCATCCATCGACTTCCTGCATATCTTACCAGGTCGTCACTCCATCTAGTGAAAGGAAGCCCTACACTTCGTCCACCGGTACAACACCGCCACTCGAGAACCTTTTTTCCCCATCGATTGTCGCTTCTTCGAGCCGACATCGGCCGGCCCATTGCCACTTCAGCTTACTAATCAGTTGGGCTATTTCGGTCACTCTGATTCTACTGCAGATATCCTCATTTCTAAGTTTATCACGACTATTGATGTCATTGAGTATAGTGCTTAGGTCCTCCAGCGATTCCGCCTTAAGGACTATATCGTCGGCAAATCGAAGGTGAGTGATGTAGTGGCGGGTAAGAATACTCACTAACCCATATCTTCCCGTGGGTGTCGTAAGAGCCGGCAGAGGGAAACTGAGGCAGAGGATGGGCAGCAGCATCTTTCTGATGACAGCAAACAACAATAAAAAATTGCGGTTGCCAACCCGCTCGCCAAGCGTGGCAACTATGGCAATATACCGCCCATGATAGTAGCGAATAGACGGCCCCCAGTCCCGGACTTTCAATACGTATTATGTAATAATCAATATTGAATAAAAAATCATTCTATTCTATTCTATTCTTCACTAAGTGACCAGTAATCTTCGCCATTCCAAATCAAAAAACTTCAACAGTTGCAGATAAACTAGTTCATGAAGTCTTCTGTCGTTTTAGAGTAAGTACCTTTGGAGATTCTAAGCGATCAAGGAAGGAATTTTGAGTCTCAAATATTCCAGGAAACTTGCCGAGTTATGGGTGTTTAAAAAAAGAACAACATCTTACCATCCACAATCTGATGGAATGGTAGAACGATTTATTCAGACATTGGAGAGGTACCTAGCAAAAGTTGTAGAAAATTGGCAACGAGACTGGGCCAAGCACATACAATCGTTATTGTTGTCATAGCGAAGCGCTGTTAACGAAAGTACATCAGTGACAACAGCTTTTGCAAACTTTGGAAGAGATTGAGAAAAGAAATTTGATATCCCACGTAGTTTGTTTTGTTTCGCAACTAATTTGCATAACCCATTATGCAAATTACTTGCGAAACAAAACGAATGACATTTATGAGCACGTCAGACAATCGGGCTAGCAAATGTCTGAAAAGATAAAAACCCCGTATAACCGCAAAATGAACAACAAAGGGTTCGACGAAGGTTCACTAGTGTGGTTGCACAATTCAGTTCGCAGCAAAGGGAAATCTTCTAAGCTTAAAAAGCTAAATAAGACGGACCGTACCGGATTGTCACCTACCGGATACAAAAAGGTGCAAGAAGTACTACTAAGATCGTCCATGTGGTTCGACTGGAGCGTTATTATGGGGCCGATAATGCTCGAGACGAGCATGTCTTAGGAGGGGGCAGTGTTGCACGCCACCATTAATGCCTGGTACATGGCGACAATAGTTACCACTAGCACCTTCAGGTATTGAGTAGCAGAACTAGGAGAGTCAAGATCCTTCTAGAAATTTTCATAGAAAAACTTTCTAGAACTATCGACACCTAGTCAGTCGAGACCGGTATGTACTCGAACATTCTAGATGTTTCTACGGTAGAAGGTTCTGGAACTATCTGAGGCCTTATATAAGGCCGCTATAGACTGCGACCGGAGTCAGTGTTGAATTGGTGATACAAGCGAATACTTCGAAGCGATACAACTGCAAACTAAATTGATCAGTATTACAATTCTGTTTTGTTGTTACAGTGGTTTTAAATTATAATTAGTATTCTGTAATAAAAGTGTCAATTTTGGTAATTCACTCGGTTTTTAATTGTCTCGAACCCCAACTTCGTAACAATATAGTTATTACTTGTCCGTTAATGCTCATCCGACATTCGTTTTACATCCGTAATATATTCGTATATGCTCTTAGATATCGAACGTCTTTGCTGTCTAATGTTTGCTTAATTTACCTAAATCTTTCCGTTATATGTTTACATGGTTTTTAAAATAATAGAATAAGATATAACTACAGGGCGACGGTTTAACTGAGAGACTTCATATTAAATTCATTGTCTATTATTAAGGAAAGATGGATAAGGTCGTAAACTACGGAGCGGACTCTAAAGCCGCGTATCGATTACGCGCTCCTGACGTGGGCACGATGAATGATCGCGCCGACCAGTGCATTTTGTGAAATGCGCTCAAGATTTTCTAAGTGTATCAACTAACTGGCGCGCGCAGCGCAGCATCCGTTCTAATGTTTGACCGTTCAATTTGGATGCCGGCCGTGTACCAGCAGCTGCCACTTTCATAGTTCCATGCCTCTTCTCTGAGCGGTTTTTATGATAAAAACGACTTTTGTTATTTCACAGTAGTTCTTTTGAACTACTGTGAAATAAAAAATAATAAATACACTTTCATCAATTTACGGCATCTTTGGTTATCTATAGCTCGCAATGCAACGAACACACATAATGAAATCAACTGTCCCAACTGGCACGCGCGCCATCACTTAACTACTTTGATGTGCGGTAAAAACTGACACCAGATGGAGCGACCAGCTCCAAGTTTGAGCTTTTTAACGAACAATTTGGCGCGCGTTCCAAAGTGGTATCCATTTCGGCTGGAGCGCGCGCCAATGTTTGACCTCTTGGAGCGCATAATCGATACGCGGCTTTATTAATGACAGTTGAAGAGGAAGACCTAAAAAAAAAACTTACAGCTAAGAGACAAACTGTTCTTATTTACTTGTTAGTGATACATAGTATCTACTCCTGCTCGAGCATACTCTCCCGTTTCCATCCATGTATCTCTGTCAGTAGCCGCCTCCATCTAATTGTTTTCACAGGCGAACAAGTCATCCCATAAGTGTTTTCTAGATCTCCCTCTTCTTCAACTGTCATTGTCAGAAGTCTACTATGTAATTGGCGGTATCTTGCCCACCTTTCTCAAATAATAGTAATACTTAACTCTATGTGACAATATCAATACACTCAATAAAAATAAAGCCATGTGTGTAGTTCACACGCGGTAGAAGTGAAACCTCCAAATGAAATGAAATATAAAACAAAAATATTTCGCAGCAAATGATTTATTTAATTTGATAATTTTCAACTATAATTCCGGCATAAAATATAAGATAAAAGTTTAATTTTATAGGAAATAAATGTTACAAACCTTACTTTTAGACATGTAGAGACTAAATTTTAGTGTATTAAATCAATATATAGAATATTATCTTTCGACTAAAATTGTTTTGTACTAGCGACGTTTACTTCATTCTATAGGTACAATAATTTTATTGAACAAAAATTGGATGGTCTAAATACAAGTAATTTAATATAAATCGGTAAGATATTATGTAATAATGCATTATTAAAAATAGTTGGGATATGATCATTTTATTCAATATATTTAATTAATTTTATTTATTTGATGATATATTCGTAATTTTTTAATTCTTTACGTACACTGTTAGCTTCTTTCGGTTTACATCGGGCTATGCGTCGTTCATGCGCGTGTTGAATTATTTAAATTTTTTATTATCTCTTAAACTATACATCCAAATAACATGCTATACAGAGCAAATTTTATCTTCATAAAATTGTCTTCATGTTCATTCGTTCGTCATTAAGTTTTGTTCATTAATTTTCAATACTTTTTTGTCACAAAATACCCTATTATGGCTATTATGTAAGAAACAGGCCCGTAGTATTACATATTTTTTTTAGAATGAGTAAAAATTAAAATTTTTGTACAACATAGTATTTACGAATCGCTAACCATTACGCCAGCGCACGCGGATAAAGCAGTTCGGGAGCGCCTATTTTTCTTCTGACTTGCTTAACAAAATTTAAATAGTCTTTACTATTTCTCGTGAATCTGGCTATAACAGATAAAAGCAATTTGTCAAATCGGAAGAGTAATTCTAGAGATAAGCGTGTTTAAACAAACAAAAACCTTTTCTGCTTTATTATAGATAGTATAAGATTCTATCTCATTCTATCCTATAGATTTATATATTTGTCTCTTTTTAGTGTCGCTTTTCATTGAGTTTCAAATCACAGCGATGCTAAAGAAGTGAAAACTTATAAAAAATAATTTAAGAAAGAATTTAGGTAAATCTGGCAAATACGCACGCCTAATACTAAATACTGGCACCCAATATGTATATACGGACGCTGAATAACTACGAGTACATACCGATAATTTCGAGTATACAGACGCCGGATGACTATATATGGACATGTGATAATTATAATATTATATAGACGACAAATAATAATATTGGTATGGTGTACTTTTACGCTTTTTAGTTTTTGGCTAATCATAATAAAAATTCACACAGTTAGAAGCACTTTTACACATACCTAGTTAAAATATGTGTTACTTAGGAACCGTCTTAAGTGCTTGTTGAGAGCATTAAATTTTCAAGTCAACTGTGTAATTTAAGCACAGTATGTGATAAATAATATCACACAATATGTACGGTAGTCACTAAAAACAGATACAAAACCAAATAAAAGCTTGCAAATTTATGAGCACGAAGGCACTGGACTTCAAAGTGTCGACGCCGTAGTTAAATCGTGATCGATATATGCAGAAAAGTGAAATCCCTCACTGCATAAGAAATCATAAAACTAAGCAATATTCGCAGAGAGATGATAAAAAAATGTAAACCGAATGAGGGGATGTCGAAATAATATTTAATGGAGTGTTTAGTTCTGTTACACTGCCTTCACACAACAAAGCCTCTTACAAAAACCAAAAATTTATTCAATACAGTAGTCACAACAAAAGTGTGCTTCTGTTTATTTAGATTTTGTCGCAAAACGAAGACCTTTGTAATTTAAATATTAGACATAATGTGGTAAGTAAATATGCAGCTTTATTAGCTGACAAGCGCGAGTAGAGTTGTTTAGTCAAAAATGTGCTAATTTAATTACCTGTTACCCTTTGCTAAGTGGTTAAATATTTTTAATGTTTTTTTCGTAAATAACGTTGATTCCTAATGGTTTCTAAATTCCATGTCATTTACTTGTTAGTTTGGTATTTTTTGTAGTTGCATACTCATCTAACGGTTCTCGGTTGCAAATCTCAAATACAGGCATTCCATCTTAGTTTTCAAAGGAGACAACCCATCTGTAGCTTTTTTCTGCCGACTTCAAAATGGAGGAGGTACTCAATTCGACTGTATGTTTTTTATGTGTGTTTCCTCATAACTTTTCTCTACGTGAAACGATTTCGATGATTCTTTTTTTAGTTGAAATCTGGTGCTTTTTATGTGGTCCCATACGTATTTGATCAAGATCTGAGCATTAGTTTTTAAGTTATTCTTAATAATTTATATTGAAGTCGGTTGTACAATTTTTTTAATTTTAAATTAATATTTAAATAATATTGCAGGTGTTCATGAACTGAAGTAGCCAATTACCATTAGGTGGACTTAAGAGGTGAAATTAAATTCATCTGTCTTTTTAACTTTATGAGAAAAGTTTATTAAAGTCCACTGCTACTAAATTACCACGCTTGGCATGCGGGTTGCAACTGCAGGTTTTTTTTATTTTTAGTCGTTATTAGGATCTCCTTGATGCCCATCTTCTGTATTTGTTTCCCTCTTTCGCCTCTTACTACACCCACGGGATGATATGGAGTACTGGATATTCTAACATCGCCACTACATGGTACATATAGTTAAATTATTACCACACGTTATCCATTCACCTTTATACCATCACTAATTTATCTACTACTATTGAACTTAATTACTAAAATATTTGATATTTATAATCATCTTTATCACAAGTACACTTACTTACGTTGTTGTGTTGCAACTAGATATAATTAATAAAAGGAAGTAGGTAGTACCCTTTCACTGCAAATTACTCTATTGAATAAATTTATAATTTTTAGGAGTCTGTACCTCAAAAGGAAAACCGGAAAGCAACCGTATATCATCACTTTGTTTTCCATCTGTCCACCTTTCAAGACCCTTTTTTAGGGTAAGGGACGGGTTAACTTTAAAATAAATATTAGAGTCAAATACTAAGATCTATGGTGCCTTGAAGTTGTATTACTTCAATGCACCATAGATCTTAGTACGATTGGCCCATAAAAAATTCAAAAGTCTACTCGAAAAGAAAACCATTTATGTCACATATTTTGATACTAGCAAATTCACTCACCTAAGCTTCTAATTATTTAATTAATACTTCCGTCCTTTATTCCGAACTGTCTTTTCGTTAGAGCAATGCCTGAGCCTATAAAAATGAATTTCATTAATTTTTGTAAATTTACGTACTTATCTCGCTGGTTACTCGCTTTTTTTATCTTTATATAATAGGAAAGTCTATGTATAAAGCATGTATAAACGTATTTTGAACATGGGCTTTCGTCTGATTGTAAGATTTTATACATTGTAATATTTTAATGAGACGCAATAGTAGAGTAACCAAATGATTAAGCCAAGTAAAAATATCATTATACCTCAGCAAATATGTCAACTGTATAAATATTATCTAGGTTATAACTGTATAACTCATATTCTGGAGGTAAAGGGCAGCATTTCCAGTGAAAGGACGTCGGCTCAGCACTTTACTCGCCTACCCAGTGTGGTGTGTGTATGCACATTACTTGGCGCATTCTTAAAGGTTTACAATCAGAAATATATCAAAAATCAAAATAAACAAGAAATTAGACTGCTTATTCAGTCTTCAACTTTGATTAGACCAATACGCCTGAATTTAATCCCTATACTTTTTCATCCCCAAATCTGCATACTTTATTTCTATAATTCGGCTAGTCTCCAATAGTTTTAAAGAAATTCTATTGTACTCGTATCAGGTGGACAAATGCACAGGCTCAATTTATTGTTTCAATATTACTACTGTTTATTACATTATTATAATAGTTATCAGATGGTGAAGTAGATAATAACGTCATCCATATTTAGTCGCTACATTTACAGTTTGACGGTCTGGATCATTGGTGGAAATATTCTAGGACTTACGATTTCAAGGTAATATTATAAATAATAAATTTTGAATTCTGCTATTTGTTTTGTAGATTAACAACAAACAATTGCTGAAATAAGGTATTTTGCTATTTATGATACTGATTTAACTAACCATTAAAAACAAATAACCCTGCTGCATTGTTCAATTAAAGTTAAAGTTAAAGTAACATCCTCTAATTTCTGTGAGGTTATTTTTGTTTTTATTTTGTCGTAATGGTTCAATTACGATATGCGAATTCCACAACCTCTTGAATGATTCCAAGCCACAGAATGAGGTTCATGATTGTTATTACATCTCATAAATCATAAATATTGTTCATTCACTATAATATATCATCAACGATAGCCTTTTAATAGATATTTACCATTGTTGCCACGCTTGACAGGCGGGTCAGTTGCAATTTCAAGGTGGTAGTGTCATGCTGCAGCTATATTAGTAGTATAGTTGTAGCACGAATGGGTCGGCTCGACCGGGGAAGGACCACGCTCTCACAGAATACCAGCGTAAAATAGCAGTTTGACACACAGTTCGTATGCTGAGTGTAGAGAACCGGAGACCCTTTTTACTGGAAAAGAGGCATTCCATCTTAGTCCTCACGTGTGACAACGCATCTGCGTTTTGATTCGCAAACGAGGATAAATGTAGATGTTTATGGGCCACTGCAACCACTTACCGTCAGGTGGACTGTGTGCTCGTTAGTCAACCTATCCTATAAAAAAATATATTTTATGATTGTTCTAAGGCAAACGCTGCTGCTCATATCATGTTTTGTTACCCTTTGGAGCTTCTTACGAGACCCACTGGAAGATGTAGGGTAGTAGTAGGTATACCTGTTCTTACACCGCAACTACATGTTAAATGTTGTTACTTAATTTTCCATAATATATTACGAGCAAAGTCGAAACATATTTCAAAAGAATATGGTCAGGCTAATTTAAGTTTTAACGCGAATTTAAAAATTATGAGGAAAATTATTACCACTACCTTGTGGTTTAATTTTAACTTTCCGCAACTAACTTCAGTAAAGAACGACTAATGAGGCTTAAAGCCCATCCAGTGTAAGCGACGATGGCACCACCCGCAGTAAATGAGATGAGAAATTATGATCGTTCAACTGTGTTGACCCCTTTTGCACCCTTGAGTTTCCGTTGCGTTTTATGAAGTGTATATGAAGTGTGATATAAATAATTTAAAGTAACTAAGTTAAATATGCCGTCAATAGAAACTGTTTTTTAGATTATTTATAAAAATAGTTTTTATAATAGATTAAGGTTGAAATCGAGCACACACCTCACCTGATGGTAAATGTATACTGTGGCCCATAGGAATAAGAATCAAAATGCAGATGCATTGTTAGTGACAACTTGTCACCCATGAGGACTAAGATGAATTGCCTCGTTTCAAGCAAAAAACAATATTTTCTTTTTACTAAAATTGCTTTGTAATAGCAACGTCTACTCCATTCCATAGGTAAAGTCATTTTATTGAACATAATTATAATTTTATTCAGTATTAATAATTTGTTTTATATGATAAATTTGTTATTTTTATTTTCTTAATTTAACATTTAAAAGTTATAATAACCATCTTTAGGCCCCGCACACAGAGAAGTCCGAGATAAAATTGAACACTTTATACTATACTAGCTGTACCCCGCGGTTTGACACCTCGCTTATTTTTAAAGGCGTTTACTGTTGGCTAAGAGCGACGCGCGCCTCCAAGTGTTGAATTATTATAATTGTTCATTATCCCTTAAACTATACGTGTTATTTACATGCTATAAAGAGCAAAGTTTATATTCATAGGATTTTCTTGATGATGAAGTAACTTTTTTTCGTAAGGAATATGCCATGCCTAATAATAACGCTTATAAATCACTTTTCTATTTTCAATATTTTTTGTCACAAAATTGTCACCCTGGATTTTTTTTAGATGGAGTAAAGGTCTATATTTATGTAAAACACGTATAACTAACCATTACGCTAGCGCACGCGGATAAAGCAGTTCTTGAGCGCGTTTTCTTCTGACTTGTTTAATAAAAATCAATATTTTGGGCTAGCTGAAAAGTGTAGCTTAATGTTAGATAGCTTTTAACATTCCTTGTGAATAGGGCTATAATATACAAAAACAATTTATCAAATCGAAGGATATAATTCCAGAGATGAGTGACGAAGTGGCGCTTGAGTCGTTCGGACGGGTATCATTGCGCGCACGGTTTTAATCGTTTAGTATTTTTTTTTGTGTTTTACCCGCTTCTACGGCCGGGCCTCGCGGGACCGGCCGTTTTAATGAACAATAATGGAAGCCGATCTTATTTCGACTGAATCAGCGGAGGAAATAAGAGATCATCTTTTGGAAGACCCAATACTAGATGAAATGTCTGATCATTTGGACGAGCAATTAGACTACGAACCTAGCCAAATATTAGGCAAAAGAGGAAGGAAAGGTTCGCCTTCGGACCTTCAGACCGAACAAAAAAAAGCTAAAGGAAGTGAGCAAGTGGGCTGGGAAAAAGTACAAAGTAGAAAAGAGAGATCTAAAGAAGCAAAAGATAGTATTGAAATATGTATAACGTCTAAGGAGAAGTTCCCGAAACAGTTTGCCCTTGCCAAATTATTTAAAAATCAGAATCTAAACATTGTTAGAGTTAAATATATTAATTCATACAAAATAATTGTAGAGCTATATGGAGAAAAAAATGCAGATTTGTTAATACAGTGTGATCATCTTTTGGGAATGGGTTGGAGGTTTCAGCGACCATTTGAAGTAGGACTATCATATGGCGTGATCAAGAACATTGAATTAGATTTATCAGAAAAAGAACTTTTTGAATCGATATCTTGCTCAGTTGAGGTGGCCAACGTGAAACGACTCAAACGCAGAAAGCAGGGTGATGGAGAATCTGGCTGGACTGAAAGTGAATCGGTTCGAGTTGGGTTCAAAGGGCCTTCGTTACCGTCGTATCTGTGCATATATGACATACAAGTTAATGTGGAGCCATATCTATTTCCGGTTACTCAGTGTTCGAGATGCTGGCGCTTTGGGCACACCCTTAGAATGTGTCCTTCAAAACGCATATATTGCCCAAAATGTGGAGGCAGGCATGAGAATTGCGACACTACTATTTTTAAATGTATTAATTGTACAGAAAACCATATGGCATTGAATCGGCGGTGTCCAAAATATATAAAGGAGAAGAAGTTACGCGAAATAATGGCTGAATTTAATGTTTCATACAGGAAAGCAATGACAATGTATGTAATCCCCGAAACACCTACTTATGAGCGTACTCAGTCACCAATTAAAGGTTTAGGTAGTTTAAATACGATGCCTCAATTGCCGGAACCTACCCCAGGAACTTCGAAGGAGTTCTTCAGCTCCATTTTGCCGGTTCAGGACAATTTTACACCAGTTACTTACGCACAGGCCGTGTCATCGACACCCGTTGACAAGAACAAACTGGACAGTGGGGGAAAAAGATCTGATCAAAATAAAGACAAAACTAAGAAAAAAATCAAGAAGAAAAAAATTCAAGAACCTAGTTTAGAAGAATATTTACATGATGAAAATATGTCGACAGAGATTGAAAGTAGTGTGTGTGATCAACCAGTGCCTGAACAAAAGAAAAAGAAAGGTCGTAGTGTACAATCTGATATTCCTTTTTTTAATTTATTAAGCCAACTTAAAAGTTTTATCTTTGAAAGTAATGAGCCTTTGAAGAGTAGAATCGAGAAGGTAGTGCACCTATGTTTTGAATGGGCCATCACATGGATTTTTAAAAATATCTCGAACTTGTCTTTTTTACAAAATTTATTCAGTAATTATAGGTAAAGTCAGTCTTAACATTTTGCAATGGAATGCTCAAAGTATTAAGTCAAAGTTAGTGGAATTTGAACAACTTATGTGTCAGGAGAAAATTCATATCGTCGCGCTCTCGGAAACATGGTTGAACCCTGATATAACACTTAACTTAAAAGAATACAGCGTATTTAGACTTGATAGGGCAGACTCTTATGGCGGAGTGGCTTTAATAATACACAGATCTCTTTCGGCTCAGATGCTTCCACTGCAGAGTGCTAATGCGGCTATTGAGGTGATATCCGTTAAAATCTCTAATTGTGAAATTGTTGAGAATATAATATCTTTATATTGTTCTCCTAGTGCTCAAACTTCATGTAGTGATTGGGATTCAATATTTTCGTTTTCTGATAAAAAGACCCTAATACTTGGAGATTTTAACGGACATCACCCCAATTGGTCGAACAAAACTGACTCTAGAGGCACGCAAATTTTGGACTCGTTAGAGGACTATAATTTTGTTATTATGAATGATGGCAGCCCTACGCGATTAAAATTGGTTGGCGGTACTTTACAACATTCAGCTCCTGACATAACATTATTATCATCTGATATCGCTTTTAAGTTCAGTTGGAATGTTACCAACGAGTGTTTAGGTAGTGACCACCTAATGATTAAGATTTCAACGTCTTTGAATCATTCTCCAATTACTCATAAAAGACGCAACTTTAAAAAAGCTGATTGGGTTAAGTATCGTCGCATAATAGAAGAGGAGTGCGCTCAGTTTGACATTTCGAGTAACCCGCAAGAAGCCTATGATGATTTTATCAATTTGTTGTTTAAAGCTGCAGACGCAAGTATTCCATTTGTTAAAATATGCCTAAACCCTAAGGCCAATTTTATTCCTAAACCATATTGGACTCCTCATCTATCTCAGGCTGTTGCTGAGAGACGATTAGCACTTAAAATTTTTAGACAGAATCCCACACCCGCTAATTTAAATAAACTGCAGGAAAAAACTCGCAAGTCGCAAAAACTAATTAGAAATGCTAAAAGTAAAGGATGGTGGGAATTTTGTTCGTCCTTGAATGAAATATCTTCAGCTTCTGAAATGTGGAGAAGAATGCGATGTATAAAAGGTTATAGATCAGCTAAACGACAAATTGATAAAAGTATCGCTGAGTCATTATTGTGCAGCTTAACCCCTGACTATGTAAGTCAATCCTACCCGGGGTACACATCTCATAATCCCAAATTGGAAACTGAAATATCTAGGTCAGAGCTTTTTAAATGTTTAAAATCTAAAGACACGTGTCCGGGCGTAGATGATATTTCTTATTCAATGTTATTTAATCTACCTGTAGCAGGCAAAACCGTTTTGCTCAAACTTTACAATATGTTTTTTACACTAAGCTTTGTTCCCTATCAATGGCGTCAGATTCGCATTATACCTATACCTAAATCAGGCAGGAACACTAATTGTATTTCATCTCTTAGGCCTATTTCTCTTATTTCGTGCTTATGTAAAGTATTTCATGCCATTATCAATAACCGTATAGAGTGGTACGTTGAAAACAAAAAACTATTTTCTGAAGAAACTAAAGGATTCAGAAAATCACATTCCTGTCTCGACAATTTAACCGATTTAGTCACAAACATTCAAATAGGATTTACTAAAAATTTTTTTACAATAGGATGCTTTCTAGATCTAGAAAATGCATATAATAATGTAGACATAAGTTATCTTTTATCAACCCTCGATCGTCTTAATGTTGGCGCAAAATTTTGTAACTATCTTTTGGCTTTCTTAAGTCAAAGATATTTAATGATTGAAGGGATAGATTATAAAATAATTAGAAGCACAGGTCGCGGTCTAGCACAAGGTGATCCACTTTCTCCGCTATTGTTTAACATAGCAACAATAGATATATGTAAGTCTATAACTTCCAAATCACATCTTAATATCTCTCAGTATGCTGATGATTACGTGATATTTATAACTTCTAATAACTGGAAAGAGGCGCAAAATCAACTCCAATTAGGATTAGACATTTTAAATGATTTACTTCTTAAAATAAATTTAGAAATTTCACCATTAAAAAGTAAAATATGCGCATTTTCAAGAGGGCATCGACGACACAACATTAGTCTAAAAATTAAAGATGTTGCTTTGGAAGTGGTAGATAACGTAAAATACCTTGGAATGTGGTTGGATCGAACGCTACGGTGGAGTAAACATATAAACGAAACACATGAAAAAGTATTAAAGTTTTTAAATGTATTTAAAGTTTTATCAGGTTCGGGTTGGGGTGTCCACCCTAAACATTTACGGAAACTCTATATTAGTATTATAAGAAGTCGGTTAGATTATGCGAGCTTTTTATATGATAACAGTAGTAAAACCAATTTATTTAAGTTAGATAAAATTCAAAACCAGTCAATGAGAACTATAGGAGGTTACATAAAAAGCACCCCTATTCACGTCATGGAAAGCGATCTCAGTTTATGCCCATTACATTTAAGAAGATATTATCTTGGAGGCAAATTCTGGTTAAAAAATAAATCCGTATTAAATAACTCTTCCATTAATCTTATCTCTAGCCTATCCGATATCATTCAAAACAGGTATTGGAATAATAAGAAAAAACCACTGTTAACAATAATCCATAATAAGTTCAAATCACTTGTTATATATTCAAATTCAGACTTAGGTATGTTTTCGCTGAATCAGTGGATCACTAGTTTAAACCTTTCAGATTTTATAAGACCAAATATAGATGGAGTCCTAAACCCTAAACATCAATACCATGAATTGACCTTGAAAAACATGTGTATTAATTACCTAAACGAACAGTACCCGACTTACTTGAAGATATTTACAGATGGTTCGAAAGATAATTTTGGAATCGGGGCTTCATTTTACGATATATTGCACGGTATGGCAATAAAGTTAAAAATCAATGGGAGTATTTCAATAATGGAAGCTGAGCTTGTGGCAATCTATGAAGCTTTATCCTACACACAGTCAAATAATTATAACAATGTCGTTATTTTAACCGATTCAAGGAGTGCGCTTCAACACCTTGCTCGGTGTACTTCGGTTTTCCGAGGCTTACCAGTAGCATATGCGATTTTACAGCTTCTAGTTAAGTTACAGGCTGATTCCAGAATAGTATATTTACAGTGGGTACCTTCGCATATTGGCTTAGAGGGTAATGAGAAAGCTGATATCTTAGCCAAGCAAGCTATCTCTGATGGCATTGACATAGATATTACCCCTTCATTTCAAAATTACATACCTTTATTGAAAAAATATTGTTATGATCTCTGGAAAGAATATTTTGACGAAAGATCAAAAGAAAAGGGTATATGGTACCGTACGATCCAGCCACACCCAATGCAATCAACCTGGATAGATAACAGAGTATTGTGTAGACGCAACACTGTAACAGCATTAAGACTCAGATCTGGACACATTCCATGCAATAAATTTTTATACTTGATGCGAAAAATTACCTCACCAAATTGTTCAATTTGTAATATTATCGATGATGTTTATCACATTTTGATAGAATGTGCCCAGAACTCAAGAGAAAGAGCAAATTGTAATTTACATTTGTCCTTAATTGGTAGTAGTAACAGTATTTTATCCGACCCGTTATCAGATGATGCCAAAAAACTGTATTTGTTAGTTAATAAGAGATTAAGTAACTCGTAAGTATAATAAGTTTATTTGTTAGTAATTATATTTAAGATTTTTATGTAACTACCAGGGCGACATAATCGCATCAGCGACAAAGCCCTTTATATATGAATAAAAAAAAAAAAAAAAAAAAAAAAATTCCAGAGATAGGCGTGTTTAAACAAACAAAAACTTCTTCCGCGTTATTATATATAGTATAGATTCATCATCATATATTATATGTATATGTTTGTCGCTTTTTAGTGTCGGTTTTCCATTTCATCGTGTTTCAAATCACAACGATACTAGAGAATATTCTCTTCACAAAGCTTAGACAAAGTCAAAGTTATGATAAATTCAATAACTACTCTAGCAATAATGTTGTGGTTAATATTTTCTGGCTCCTTTGCCCATTTAAAATGCTTATTCAATGACGCCGGGTTTATAGCTTGATATTTTTAGTTAAATACAAAATATTTAAAACGAAACTATCAACGTTTTCGTATGATTTAAAGTGGCATATACTATACTAGTTTGGTCTTTTAACTATTCCAGTAAATTCTTACTTAAATGAATGTTTGTGTGGGTTAGTTCTACCGACTTCAAAACGGAGACAGTACTCAATTTGACTGTATGTTCTTTTTTTATGTGTGTCACCTCATAATTTGATGAAGATCTGACCAATAGTTTTTGAGTCATTCTTAATAATGTATATTGAAGTCGGTTGTTAAAAAAATTAATTTTAAATTATTTTGCTTAAAAGTCTGTCAGTCGGGTAGATAGATAAATACCATCATTTTTTTAGTGACAAAGTAGCATAGAACTTATTGCTGTTTTTATTTTCTACCGAGTTCAAAAAGAAGGAGGTACTCAATTCGGCTGCATGTTTTTTTAATGTGTGTTCCTCATAACATTTTTCTGGGTGAACCGATTTCGATGATTTTTTTTTTGTTTGAAAGATGGTGCTTTTCGTGTATTTCTATGTAAATTTCATCAATATCTGTCTAATAGTTTTTGAGTTATTCTTAATAACTTATATAGAAATCGGATGTACAAATCTTTTAATTTTAAATTATGTTCTAGAAGTTAAGTCTCAGAAGCAATAACATAGTAAGCAGCAAGTAATGATGTTTACGCAAATACTACACATTTAAATGAAACTAAGTTATACGGGTTTTGTCGCATGTAGTAAATTATTTCAAATTAACGATGTTTTGAGTACTTTACGGTACAAAATTAGCAACAGTGGTAAATAAAAAAAATTACTTTCAATAAGTATTATGTAATAATCAATATTGAATAAAAATCATTCTATTCTATTCTATTCTTGTTTTTCTGCCTACTGCAGTCAATTAAGTACCACTGGTGAATGTAGGTACTAGGCAGGCTACCTCTTATTATCGCCATTTTTCGATTTTTTATATTACCATAACTGCCACTAATAGCTACGCTTGGCAAAGCTTTCCTATTATGGGAGATGCTTATGTCCAGGGATGGGCTGTATTCGAGTAGATAAGGAAGAACAGTCTCGTTCTTAAAATATCATAATGCACTACGTGCAGGTGAGGATGTAAACGGCAAAAAAGGAATTACGTTCCTTTTTATCGAACCATTATCTTAACATTATTAAACCGTCTTCACATTTTGTATATAAATTTAAAAAAAAACTTTTTTGTTTCGCGTCAAAGTTTTTACGGTCTTATTTATAATCGTTATCACTTACTTAAATATTAATTTATCCTATACCTATCTGTTTCAATTTAAAAATAAATAAGAGAGAGAGAGAGAGAGAGAGAGAGAGAGAGAGAAAGAATTTCTAAATTGATGTCAATTTTCATGAGTAAGGCCGATATAGATTTGACATACAGCTCCATATAAACATACAAGCCAAAAAGCTTTGAACATGAAATCTATGTGTAGTGACGGCAAAGTGGAAACCGGCTTCTTGCTTTACCTTAGCATCATATTGTATTAAGTTTTAAAGTATGCCACCTAAAGTTTTTATATTTAACAATATTTTGTAAATACGGATTTTCAAAACATTGTTTTATTGTTGGTTAT
The DNA here is from genome assembly GCA_963668995.1 of Parnassius mnemosyne. Taxonomy (NCBI): domain Eukaryota; kingdom Metazoa; phylum Arthropoda; class Insecta; order Lepidoptera; family Papilionidae; genus Parnassius; species Parnassius mnemosyne. The sequence goes on along the minus strand of CAVLGL010000093.1, from coordinate 25,074,651 downwards.
TTTCATTAAAGAAACTAGTTTTCTTATTGAATCTTGTCTAAAGTAAAATATCTCTTTCTTTATATTGGTACAGTACGAAATAACCTTAGTGAAATGCGTATTTAGACAACCCTCCAATCAAATGAAATAACGCTGAGGGAACGTACGTTTTATCGAAATAAAATGTCAGTCTAGTGGATTCTTGCTAAACAAAGGGAAATGGAAGAATTTTTGCTAAAGCGTACGAGTAAAAACCACTTACTTCACTTTAAACTAATTTTATTTGTGATTATTTATAGATGTTATTTATATATATTGGGGGGTTTTAAATACTTTAAAGTTGTAATTATGAACCATATTATAACTATTACTTTTAATTAAGTATGGATTCTATAATAAAAAAGTTTAAATATAAATATAGCATATGCGAGAGTGCCATCAAGTACTCGGATACCTAGACGTGCATGTATGAAGAAGATAATGAATCTGAAAGAAGCGAAAGAGGTATGTAAGGATAAGTATAAGAGAGTGCCACACTTATTTATAATATGTTTTTAAACACAATATTCATCGAGGTAGTTGTATCCAATTTAATATATCTGATTGCGCATAAAACTAAAATAATACCAAATATATGTTTGTAGGTGTTTAAAAATTTGTAAAATATGTCAATTGACATGTGTTTGTTATAACTAATTATTGTTCTAACAATTTGGGAAAAATGGATCGTTCAATAATGGGTGTTATTTAAAAGGTTAGCATAGTATTAATGTTTTTGTAAGCAGAGAAATATAATCTAACAGCAGAAATAGATAATTGGTCAGCAAACCATGGCTAGCAAAACATTATTATATCAATCGGAAATTTTTGACATTCTGGACGGCTCTAATTTATTTAGTACAGCATATTAATTATATAAACTGCAATGAGTGACTCATGTTTATAACATTTTGATAAGCATTAAGAGGGTTGGCAATTAAAAAGTAATAAAGTTTGCTTTAACAGTACACCTAAGTTTAACCAAATATTGTTGGCCGCAGTAGTTATAGAAATATTTTCTTTGCTAACCAATAGTGAATCTTGATTGATCAGCATTAAGTATTTTACGGATTGACTGTTTATTAGGCAAAATCACATTTTTATAAGCCTATTTATGATAAAATTACTGAACATTATCAAGATTATTTGCGAAACAAGAATTGTCCAATGCATTTTTTTATTAGAAACAGTATCTTTGAATGCTGACCAAATGTTTTAAATGCTGTTTTTATGGCTAACCAAATTTTATTACAGCTTAACATTTGATTAATTCTCTTCAATAATGGCAAACAACACTCTCGTATGTGAGACAGGATAGCTTTAAAATGTAAATCAACAGTGGTAGAGCCACGCGCAGCTTTCGCTGTCGCACGGATGGGCCGGCTCGATCCGGGGTGGTACCACGACCTCACAGAATACCAGCGTGAAGTAGAGGTTTACCTCTGCGTTTCGCTTGGTGAGTGCAGGTGGCCGGAGGCCCTTTTTACTGGAAATGAGGCATTCCATCTTAGTCCTCACGGGTGACAACGCATCTGCATTTTGATTCGCAAGCGAGGATAGATGTAGATGTCTATGGGCCGCAGCAACCACTTACCATCAGGTGGACTGTGTGTTTGTTTGTCACCCTTATTTTATAAAAAAAAAAATGTCTGGTATGTCATTGCCAATTCGTTTACCAAGCGTGACGATTGCGATGAATTTGTGGTACTATATAATTGAGTCTATGATTGATTAGTTGGCAGAATATTGTTTATAGCTAGGCTTGATGTTAGTCACACTTCGTTGATATATCTGCTCTTACCTGCCCTTACCATTACAATTCCTTAGTACAAGCATATTCTGCATCTAATATACCACAAGTTTTAAATAATCATCATCATCATCATCATTACAGCCCTTCACAAGTCCACTGCTGAACATAGGCCTCCCCCAAAGAATGCCACAAAGCACGGTCCTGAGCCACCTGCATCCATCGACTTCCTGCATGTCTTACCAGGTTCGTCACTCCATCTCGTGGGGGGACGCCCTACACTTCGCCTACCGGTACGAGGCTGCCACTCGAGAACCTTTCTTCCCCGGTTCATTCATTCATCGGTTGTCTGTTCTTCGAGCTATATGGCCGGCCCACTGCCACTTCAGCTTACTAATCCGTTGGGCTATGTCGGTTACTCTGATTCTACTGCGGATATCCTCATTCCTAAGTTTATCACGCAGAGAAACTCCGAGCATAGCCCTCTCCATAGCTCGCTGAGCGACCTTGAGCTTCCACATACGGCCAGCAGTGAAGGGCCACGTCTGAGTTCCGTAAGTCATCACTGGCAACACGCACTGGTTGTACAATTTCGTTTTCAGGTTTTGAGGTATGTCTGACGAGAAGATGTGTCGTAGCTTCCCGAACGCTGCCCAGCCGAGTTGAATCCGTCGATTGACCTCTCGGTCGAAATTGGACTTACCTAGTCGGACTATTTGTCCCAGGTAAACATACTCGTCAACAACTTCGAGCTTAGTGCTCCCAACAACTACCGGCATAGGTGTGACATGGACATTAAACATGATCTTAGTTTTGTCCATGTTCATCTTAAGACCTATCCGTTGGGAAACACTATTGAGGTCATTGAGCATATAGTATAGTGCTTAGGTCCTCCAGCGATTCTGCCATAAGGAATATATCGTCGGCAAATCGAAGGTGAGTGATGTACTCGCCATTGATGTTGATACCGTATCCTTTCCAGTCCAGAAGCTTGAAAACGTCTTCCAATGCAGCGGTGAAGAGTTTCGGGGATATGACGTCACCCTGTCTTACACCTCTCTGCAATTGGATAGGTTTCGTACTCTGATTCTGTACTCGGATAGCCATCGTAGCCCTACTGTACAAGCACTTCAACACTTCGATATACCGACAGTCAACTTGGCACCGCTGAAGGGACTGCAGCACCGCCCAAATTTCGACGGAATCAAAGGCTTTCTCATAGTCCACATATGCCAGGCATAGTGGCAAATTGTACTCTTCGGACTTCTGTACAATTTGCCGAAGGGTATGTATGTGGTCTATTGTGCTAAAGCCCTTTCGGAAACCGGCTTGTTCGGGAGGCTGGAAGTCGTCAAGTCTGCGCGCGAGACGATTCGTAATGACTCTCGAAAACAGCACGTAGACGCGTCTCAGAAGGGAAATCGGTCTGTAGTTCTTCAAAAGAGCGTTGTCGCCTTTCTTGAAGAACAAGACCACCGCACTTCTGCTCCACGCCTCCGTTGTAATGCCAACATGGAGGACGGAATTAAAGAGCTTCTGAAGGACTTCAAGTACCGGTCTTCCACCCACTTTCAGAAGCTCCGCTGTAATTCCATCCTCGCCTGGGGCCTTACCGTTTTTAAGGTGCTGGAGAGCCATTCTAATCTTGCTCAGACTGACGTCCGGGATATCTTCGAAATAGTTCGGATGAGACTCGCTCTTGGATCGTTACTCACACTTGCGTGTGGCTCCAACGATGACGTGTACAGCTGCCCATAGAACCTCTCAATCTCACTCAAAATTTCAGGCGTCCCGGAAACGATGCTGCCACATTCTGTCTTCAGCTTTGACAGTTGGCTCTTTCTGGCAGACAGATCTCTGGCAAAGACTTTGGAGCCTTGGTTCCGCTCGATCGCTTCTTCAATACGAGCTGTATTGAAGTTGCGTAAGTCCCGCCGCATGCATTTAGAGATCTGTCTGTTCAGATGCCTATATGCTGTCAAGTATGTTGAAGAATGTAGCTTCATCTCCCGTCTAACAGCCATGAGATTAAGAGTGTGATCGGAGAGTTTTTGTGTTCTTCTGCGACGGGTCTTGCAGAACTTAGCTCAGACCGCATGGACAGTTTCCACGAGCTTGTCATTCATATCGTCCACTTCATTGCAGTCTTCTAGACACTGAAAACGGTTTTGTAACTCGAGCTGACAGGTTTCGGGACTTTGGAACAGAGCACGAGGGGGACGGAGCGTTGACTTCATTAGACGAGACCTCTCCAACTTAACGTTTAGGTTCAGTGTGCCTCTAACCATTCGGTGATCGCTACCAGTTTTCACCCTCGCGATCACGGAGACATCACTGAACAGTTGTCGTCTGGTCGTCATAATGAAGTCAATCTCATTTTTGGTCGAACCGTCGGGGCTCGACCAGGTCCACTTCCTGTGGCGCCGCTTCTAGAAGAAAGAGTTCATCATAAAGAGTCCCTCTTTCTCCATGAAGTCGGCCAGCTGCTGGCCCCTTGGGTTCCGTTGCCCTATTCCAAATTTCCAGTTTTAATTTTATTTCAGTTTTAAATAAAACTGAACTAAATAAAGGGAATCTAGCTCATTACTATGCAGATATCTTCAAATGAGGATAATGAAGATCCAGAAACTTTATGAGTGACGTAAAAGGTCTGCTATAAACCCAAGAAATTGTAAAGAAGTTTTCAGAAAATTTAATTTAGAGACCTACCGCTTATTTAAGGTTCATGAATCTTCCTAAGATACTTTCATGTTTTTTAACATAAGATTTGCGCGAAATTAGATTTTTTAACAGAATAAGATAACATTTGAACAGCATTTAAGAAAACAGTGTCTATAGTTACTCAATTATTATGCATTTATGCATTAAGTAGAGTTTTTAAAAATCTGTTCATAATAATTTTTGTGTATTTACTGTTTCTTTTGGCGGCTATTTTGAAGGCAAGTAATATGCGTTATTACTTTGTCAGAAATTGATTTAGTATAATTCTATCTTTATAGTATCTTTGAGTAGTAATTTCTGACTTCATATCAGAATGAATTTTAAGGAAATATTTTAAGGCGCTGTCAGTTTAGAGTTAGACTGAAATTAAGGGCGTGAACGTGCACAGCACAATCTTGTACTCCAGGGAGTTGTTCCTCGCACTTCTATACTACTTCCGAAATTTATTTTAGAAAGAGCTTGGAAGCGGCCACCTCATTCCCAAGAGTTATTATCAACCACGCATTCATTCAAATTATAATAACACTTTTTATATAACCATTCATATTATAATAACCCTTTAATACAGTTTTAGGTTTATAAAATATTTAAACTTGTATGTTTTCCAAGACTTTGTTCCACTAGCGTTTACTTTGCCCTATAAACGAATTACTGACTATGTAGAGTCAATAAATTGGTATCACTAGCTTGTGTATGTTCCTGGTGTTTACAGAATGTCTTTCACTAATTTATAAAAACTTATTTTGATAATTGCAAATTTTCGTAAATATATTGAGAGAAAAATATTAATATGTATTTTTTATTTTTCTCTGAGAGACTTTCTCAGTTTAAGGTTGAAAATACCTAGCTCTAAAGGAAAGCTTTCTGAAAATAAGTATAAAATAACGAATTATTTATAATATTATCAATAAATACACAATGTAAATCTACGCGTACGTGTAATTTTACGCACTTTACGTAAATTGCTTTTATGCTACCAACAAAATTATATGTCAACATAACCCATTAGGTACATACACATTTGAGTTGGGTCGTAGTAGGGTGGTTCTTTGAAAGTATTCATTGTGCCGCTTTTTTATTACATATTATAACACATCATTACTGTGTTACTTATACGTTGTATTTACGGGTGCATAAAAATATATAAAATACATGTAATTACTAAATACATTTCATTATACTCATACGAAATTTAAACTTAAATAAACTTATTCGTCCATATTTTTCATGTTATTTTTGCAGTGCAGTAGACTGTCGTTCCACCTCTTTAGCACGAAATCGCTTGTACTTGCACGAAGGTCTTGAATGAGTGCAGTAATGCTGCTTGGTCCTGGATGAATCTCCGGCACGATTGTGTGAACACATTCCCGATATCACTGGTGCCTATTGCCGCAACGACGTCACATTGAAAAACACGGGCATGCAGCATTCCCACGGCTCTTAACATCTATTCTTCAGTTAAATGTCAACGTTACATTACAATAAAATGTCAAATTAGATATAAAAATAAAATAAATAGCGGTTTTTAGCAAAAAAAACAATTACTCTGAGTACAAAATTCGCTCCCTCTATCTTTCATTTATTATAGCATTAGAAAAAAGAAGGTCGTAGAAGCAGGAGTGTAAACAACTTTTAAAACAACTTATAACACAAAGTTGTTGGTGAAACTTCTTCGTGTTCAACATATTATTTCACGATCATCATCAAATTTGGATGAAAATGTTTCACTAACTCTTTTTATGAATATTCCTCCCATATCATCAATTATGCCATCAAGTAGGCGAAACCTTTCTTCTTCTTTAGTTACAGGAGAAAAGCAAGATTGCCATATAACTCACAAATATTATACGATTATTACCTGCAACGTCTGCAGTTTTGTTAATTATATAAGTTTTATAAGGAGGTGTACCTGCAAGCCAGGACTCCGAAACTTGCTTAAAAATATTTATGATAGACATCTGTTTTGTATGGGAGATATTATTACGTTGTCAGGGTTTGGGCTTTGGTCAGGTTCAGGAATTGAATGTTGTGAGTCACTCACGCACGCACCGAGATTATCCATTGTTAAACTAAACGTAATGCTTTGTACCAACAACTCATAAACAACAGTAGTAATAACGGTAACAAAACAATGAAAAAAAATCATAAATATGTCTGTGTCTAGCCTTAGTCTGGCGGAGCATCATATCGATGGTAGCAGGGTGAAATTGAGGGTATATCAATAAAGACCCCCACTTGTTTGTGCAGTATAAAGTTCAGTGTAGGTGCCGAGCGTGGGAGATTTCGCCTAAGTCATTCTACGAGTGAAGTCATGCTACGAGTGCTAAGATATAGTCGTGGTTCTTTCCGTTGTGGTGGTTCTTCTGGTGCAGGCGAGGAAGATGGTGTTGCTGAGAGGCTGCTGTGTATCACACTAATATGTGTTGTGTTCCTGTTGGTTTGCATCCTTTGGTGCTATCATGTAATTACGCCCCTCCCGTTACACTGGTGTGTGATTGTGGCGGGGACGTGTTACGGTGTGGTCGAACTGTAATTGCTCTATACTGAATGTACAGTGTGTTACGTTGTCTTATTACTGATAATTATTAATTGCGTAAGCAAGAGAGCAAGTGGAACATCCGCTCTCACGTTTTTACTATTTTTGACATTTAACCTTACCTGGTTTATTTCCGAAATCAGAAGTGGGATCTCCTTGCTGTATTTTCGACATGAGAAATGGGATCTTCTGATGTATTTCCGACTTATGTATACATTGTGTTATAAGTGCATCTTTATTTACAAGAAACCGTTTCTTTTGCTAACATTACAATTATAATTTACAAGTGAATGACAATCACAGATTATTTATGCAAAATGATAGATTACATCATAAACGGTTATAGAACGGGCATTACGATTTATTTTGATTTTAGTACAATAACAAATAAATTAAAAAAACTTGGCGTACAAATATATAGACAAATGTATCATCAATCTTAACTGTATTAGTCTGAAAGCAGGCGATGAATTTTGGTAACATCAAGCAAGTTGAAATTGTGAAAAAACATAATTTCGTCAATTCGCGAATCCAGCCTGTGAGTCTGGCAGAACGTTTGCGGTTATTTTGTTACTGCGCAGCATATAATATTTGCAAAAACAATTCCAAATAAAAATTTTTTGGCAACTTGATTTCTTTTTTATCTTTTAATTTAGTTTTTATATAATGCAAAAAATAGTCCAGACGTTTTTGTCGGTTATAAAGTTTTACCAGACCTCTCCAAAAATATTTTATTAAAATTCCCAAAAAATATAATTTTGGCAATTTCAAATTGCAAATCGCCAGACAAATTTAGCGGTTTTAAACAATTCCCGTACGTGAATAAAGGTTACAAATGAATACGAAAAAAAAATCTAATGCGCAGCCATAAGTACGAGAAAGATAGCTTATCGAGGCATGCCAGCAGTTGATGGGGGTCCAAGCGCCTGTGCGATTGAAGCTCTGTGATTGGGTGTTGAGAAACCGCGTGTTCCCAGTATACCTAGTCAGGTCATAAGTATTGTCACACAGTAAAAACTTTTCTTTTAGAATGCTGGCCACAAAAAAGTTTATTGAATTCGAATTTCGAATTGTTGATGAAAATAAAACTGTATACTTTTTAGAATTTCATTCATTTTTAAATATGGAGTGGACGCTTAAAGAAGACCGTGTTGCAGTTATTGCGTTGCATCGTTGTGGTTACGGGCCAATTCAAATTTTTGACATACTGAAAAATTTGAATATAACCAAAAGATTCGTTTATTGTACCATCAAACGATACAATGAAGACTCTAGTGTAGATGACAGGTCAAGAAGTGGTCGCCCTCGGTCTGTTAGGACTCCAGCAGTAATAAAAGCTGTGAAGGCGCGAATTCAAAGAAATCCCAAACGTAAGCAGAAACTGTTGGCCCTTCAGATGGGGTTAAGCAGAACCAAGGTGAAAAGGGTATTAAATGAAGACTTAGGGGCTTCGGGCATATCGAAAAAAAAACAGGACATCATTTAAATGCTCGTCTAATGGACCTGAGACTGAAGAGATGCCGCGCTTTGTTGAAGCGGTACGCGGGAAAAAATATCGGGAAATTCTTTCTTCGGATGAAAAAATTTTTACCGTAGAAGAGAGCTACAACAAACAAAATGATAAGGTGTACGCACACAGTAGTGAAGAAGCGAGCAACCGTATTCCGCGTGTCCAACGAGGTCATTTTCCATCCTCGCTCATGGTATGGTTGGGAGTTTCTTATTGGGGCTTAACAGAGGTACATTTTTGTGAAAAAGTTGTAAAAACGAATGCAGTTGTGTATCAAAAAACAGTCCTGACGAACCTTGTGGAAGCTGTTTCTCATACCATGTTCAATAACAGGCACTGGGTATTCCAACAAGATTAGGCGCAAGCTCATAGAGCGAAGAGCACACAAGACTGGCTGGCGGCGCGTGAAATCGACTTCATCCGGCACGAAGGCTGGCCCTCCTCCAGTCCAGATTTGAATCCGTTAGATTACAAGATATGGCAACACTTGGAGGAAAAGGCGTGGTCAAAGCCTCATCCCAATTTGGAGTGACTCAAGACATCCTTGATTAAGGCAGCCGCCGATATTGACATGGACCTCGTTCGTGCTGCGATAGACGACTGGCCGCCCAGATTGAAGGCCTGTATTCAAAATCACGGAGGTCATTTTGAATAAACTTTAGTGTCATAAGAATCTATGTTTTGTTAAGTTAATTTTGGTATATAAATAGTTACATAATGAATAAATTTGTTTCAATTATTTTATATTAAACATGTGACAGAATTTATGACCTGACTAGGTAGTTCCGGCTCTTTTTTTATAGAATATGGATGACAAACGAGCACACAGTTCTGATGGTAAGTCGATGCTGTGGCCCATAGACATCTACATTTATCCTCGATTAAAAGAATGCAGATGCGTTGTCACCCCTGAGAACTAAGATGGACAGTATTTTTTTAGTTGGTCAATGTTATTAAAAATATCCATATTCCGTGTTAATGTGTTTATTTATAAACACGCTTTAAAAATAAAACTCTTAGTTGTGTTTTAGCTTCGTTTCAGATAACCTTAACAACAAGACATTTCGTACACTGCTACAAGGTATTTTTATATCTGGAACGTTAAAGTGATGGACAATGTCATCTATTTATTAAATTATGAGTTTTGTCTATGATCACTAGATTTTAGTAATTGAAACGTCGCTTTGTAACCTTCTTCTGAGCGCAAAAGTGTTAAAATTTTTGTTTTATAGCGTACTTATAAAAGGAACAGATGTGTAATGAAAAAAAATTCTCAGAAGCAGTTCGCAGTCAGGAAGTTGGCGATGTTTCACCCCCATGCCTCGGAAAGTAGGTAAAGGCGTTGGCCTGCGCCCGATCTCTCTCCACTCCTGTCAGGTTTTGTCCCATCGGAATATCAGAGTGGGAAATTAGAGAGTGCACTTGTGCCTGCGCAAACAGTTGTGTACCATAATTTTATACTGCGTAGACGCCTACTTTACTTCTACTAGACGGTTTATCTCCGTTGACAATGGCCGCCGTGACCAAAATTCATTCTGCAGGACCCTGTATGTAAATAATTCCGTACCCTGTATGTAAATAGTAGTATGTCTTTGTTCACTATCTTGTCAAATGTTTGCCGTTTTATTAGGTTCGTACCAAAAATAGTGTTTGCAGAAGTGTTTAAACTGCATATTAAATATTTAAATTATCAGTGATATTTTTATAATTAAATGAAGAAAAGTCGCGCTTTTGTCATTTTAATGGAAATTCATTGACAATTTTGTAATATAAATCCGAATATCTCCTCATAAAAATGTTCTCTATAAAGGATATCTGAAATCCAATAAAAAATAATAAAATCAGTAATAAGCAGGTCAGGCGTCTACTTCGGGTGCTCCTCTGATTTTGAGCAGTCCAGTGTTCAGTATTTTGACTAAAATTATGGTAAAAAAGTAATGTTCTTGAAGAATTGGTACGTCTTAATGGTTTGGAAGTGAGAGTGTTCATCGTTTGCAATGTTTGAGCCGTGGTAGCTCAGGTGCTAAGCGCTCGCTGTATATTTCACAAAATGCGAGCAACGCGGGTTCGATATCCGCCGGTACCAATGAAATTGTTAATAGAAATTATAAGTGCGTATTTACTACGTGCTTGGCGGTGATTAAAACATCGTGGGGAAACCCGCACGTCTGAGAAATAAGAAAAAAATTTTTGAAGACATGTGAAGTTATCCATCACGCATTGGGGCAGTGCGGCGGATATTTCTTTGACCTAAAACCCTCTCAGAAGTGATAGGAGGCCGTGGTACCGTGTAGCCAGCTTTAGGATCTGTCTGGTCTGTTCCAATAGAATCGTTATTTCCCATTATCACAGCTAAGTACACCACGATCATGTAGGTTTCTTAATTCTAGTCTCTCCTACCGTAGTGAAGTAGTAGCACTTCATTGTCGTTTTGCGTGCTCATGTCGGACAAAACAATAGAAATTATTTTTCATAGTAGATATAGTGAAATTAAAAAACCAAAATATGACCTCGGCAAAACAGATTAACAATTGATTTTTCCCCTGAACTAGCACTGGTAAAACATTCATAGGAAAACATGTTTAAAGTTCTGATTTTTGACCATGTAACGTATCGCGTTTGCACTGTTAAACATTATGTTGAAGTGAAACATGTATAACATTTAATAGTACAATACATGTTTTACATGATGACATGAAAGTGAGTAGAAAGATTTTTTGAGTATACAATCACCATCTGATGTAATTTAATTAACTAAACATTATTATTGTTTATGACTTTAATTATATGTCGCAGTTCTCCTTATCTATTTTCTACTACGAAAGTAATAATTATAAAGGTAAATAAAACATAATTGAGCTAGTATGCTATGATTGAAATTGTCTGTTACGGTACTTTTATTTTATTTCTTCATAATTTAACAGGGTCAATGATAGCAATTTGCATTGAATTTTTTACTAAAAAATTTGCGGGCATGTGCAATAAAATATATCGAAATAAAATAATTAAATGAATGATATAGAAACGGACAGAAAATGAACATACAAGTAAAGGCGCGCAAACAAAATCTCATAAAATGTCATCGTGATTGGTTAAATGGTATAGGAACGCATACGGAATAAAGAAACGATTATTTTTATGTATAAACATATCGCCAGATACCTATATACATTTGAAAATACCGGTCTATTTGTGTCGACTTTGTGTTCACCAACTTATATGGATAACACCAAAAACAAGTTTAAAAACAAATTGTAAGACAAATAAATAACAGTGCGAACGTTAAGCTTGACATATCCATGACATAACATGTACAATTTATAGCATAACATGATTTATACAGTTTTGTAGAGTGAAAATGCAACCATCAACAAAACATGTGTGACTTATTAAAACTAACATTTTGAAACATTATTAGTTGGATGTTTTTTGATCCGAACACACGGCAAAGCTACCAAAACCTAAAACTAATCTTAACATTGAACCATCTAACTCGAATGTAAGATATCGAATCAACCGGTATCAGAAAACGATCAGCAAAGACCATTGAAATGGTAAAATTTTAAATTCTAGGATAGCTTTTCAGTATTTTAAGAATTGCAGACAGGTTTAAGCGGCAACTGACACCTGCACAGTAGTTGTCACTATATTATCGCTGATATATGTTGTTTAACGTTATTCTTATATTTAGCTTGGGATTATTTTCTAAAATATTTTTAATAATTGTTAAGTTTATTGTCGTCTTAAGTTAGAATCGGAGCCCCTGTAAATCCATTTTATAAAAGTTTTAAAAGGAGCAGTCTTTTTGCATTAAAAAGCATAGTATATTGCACCAAGTAGACAAGGAATTTCATTCTGTTCGTACGCGAACGAGAGCAGACGAAGCAGTAGGATCTGTGCAACTTCAAGGTATGTATTTCTTTTATTCTGAAAATATAAAAAGCTCTGAATTCGATTGAACTGAACCGTGCATCTTGCGGTTAGATGAGAAAATTGAATAAAAATGTAGTGTACGATCTATCAACTATAAAAATTACACCTTATATGTAACTAAAATCTCATCGTTTGAAAAAAAAGAAACTAATTTTGATAAGTAGGTATGTAAGTAAAATATGTAACAGCAAGTATAGTACGTTTTTTTTATAGACTAAGGGGGACAAATGGCACACAGTCCACCTGATGGTAAGTGGATGCTGTGGCCCATAGACATCTTCATTTATTCAAAATGCAGATGCATTGTCAACTGAGGACTAAAGATGGAATGTCTCGTTTCCAGTAAAAAGGGTGTCCGGTTTCCTACACTAACCATACGAAACACAGCAGCCTTAAGCTGCTATTTTACGTTAGTATTCCGTGAGAGCGTGGTCCTACCCCGGTCGAGCCGACCCATTGTCATTTTTAACTGAGGAATTACTTTTGTAAAAAAAATCGAACATTAAAGGTCATCCGTCACCGCCTGGTGACGGTCAAGTAGATTATTATTATAATGATTATACAAATCTTTGATTTATCCATAATTTACAAAAAAGTATTATTTTTATGGAATGACGGTGTCAAACAAGCACACAGTCCACCGGATTGTAAGTGTATGTTGTGGCCCATAGAAGACATCTACATCTTTCATCGAGTAAGAATCAAAATACAAATGCGCTGTCACTCCTGAGAAATTAAAGTTACGGCCTATAAAGTAACAACAGGTGGAAGGACTCCACTGCACATGTCCCAAAAGTTTCAAAATCATAAAATTATTGTTATATTAATTAATAAAGAATGAGAATAGAATATAATAGAATATTTTTTTATTCAATATTGATTACAAGTAATTCTAATTGACAGTTAACGACTCCGTGGCGCAGTGGCTTAGCAATGAGTTGTTGCACTGGGGGTTCGAATCCCGCACGGAACAAGTATTTTTATGATCTACAAATAATTTTTCTGGGTATGGATGTTTGTCCTCGTGAAATTTATGTCTGTAAACTGCCTTCACGACACAGTAGGTATAATCCTAGCCTAGGGGAAACATTATTTTTAAAAAGTCATATTTTTACTTTACCACTGGTTCCAAAAACACCCAGCGGGATTATTTTAAAATAAATTCTACTGTTTAGGCCAAATATGGGCATTTTAAATTTACATCAAAAACGCTTGCCTCGGCGCGTCATCCGATGGTATTGCGGTGACGTAAAAGCCGCCGGGGAGGGCGGGGGGGGGGGGGCTGTGTGCCGCTTCCCGGCATATGGCCGCGTGGGCGGCAACAGTGGGCGGTGACAGTTCTTAAGTTGAGCAGTGTGTCACTTGTTTTGGGTTCGAATAACGCTGATTTAGTTAAATTTAAAGTTGTGTAAATGTACAATAAAGTTGATAAACTACTATAGTGAAATAGAAGCAGAAAGTCCAATTGGTGAACGCCCACTGGAGGGATCGCACATGTGGAGAAAAGCAGCGCCTGTGGATCTGCTGTCCGACTACATCGGTTAAGTCAGGTGACATTTATACACACTTTCACATACTACTTACACCTCACTTACCACCTGACTGGTACCCTGTGGTCAACCCTACCTCCGGAACTCGGTAAGTTTTTGTTTGCTTAGCAGCCATTAATAATAATCCATAGGCCATTGGGCCCGACCCTCTGTTGCTTGTCGAAGGGGCTACTATGGGCCCTAGCCCTTTCGTTTTAGTCGACCTTTGCTGGGGCAACTGGGGGCCGTAACATTTTCTGGTAGCAGAGCGTGGTTAATTGTTTCTACAATGACGCCCGGCTGTAATACGTAATAAAAATATTTTTTGTGTTTTGTTAGCGGATCAGTGGGTAGAATTAGGAACCACGCCCGTTAGGTTGCGCAAGCGGGAGAGTAGTTTAGGGTTAGGTACCCACGCGTCAGGTATTTCGGGTAGGTAGATAATTATCGTTATCACATAATCGTATAATAATCGTTATCTTATAATTATAGTAGATATTAATTGCCGAAGGGTCGATCGCCTGAGCGAGGCATCTTTGCTGACCGATTGTAGTGTGTACTTGCCGTGTAGTGTAATTTGTATTTAATTTAATAAATAGTAATTTGTATGTGTAGTGTAATTTGTATTGAATTTAATTTGATTGTAATTTGTATTTAGTAGTGATGCCATCGCACAAGCTACCGGCGCTTCGCCTGCAGGCGGAGCTGCGCTGGGCCGCGAACACCCATAATTTGGTAGGGCGACCCGATCGGGTCCATAGTTTAGGGAAACGGCTCGAGCAGGTCGATGCCCGAAGGGCCATAGTGGAGGAGGCTTACACAGAGCTTGTGACCTCGGATGCAAAACAGGGAGTCCTAAACTCCTGCCTCGCGGACTACGAGCAATTCTTTTCGCTCACGGATGACATGATCGAGGTGGGGCCAAGTATGCTAATGAAGCGCGTGAAGCTCGGCTGAGTGGCCTGCCCGAGTCCCCTCGGAAGCAGCCTACTCAGCCGGAGCTATTGGGACGACTCCCAGCTCTGGACCTGCCAAGGTTCTCCGGGGTCCTCTCCGACTGGATGACCTTTGTTGGCCTTTTTGATAGCCTAGTGGACGCCCGGAGGGACTTGACACCAAGCCAGAAGATGACGTACCTTCTAGCCTCACTGGAGGGGGAGGCCCTGGGCCTCGTCGGCCATTTGAGATTGTCGGTCGATGCCTACCCTACTACCCGGGACCTCCTCGCCGGAAGATACGCCAACGTCCGGCGAATCGCGGAAGAATACGTTAGGCAGCTTCTAAACCGCCCGCTGCTTAGGGATCGGGCCAGACTACGTTCGGATTTCGTGAATCCAGTCTTGGTGGCCTATAATGCGTTGAGGCGGCTGGATTTACCGTGGTCCTCCTTGTTGCTCCACATCGTGCTGTCCCGCCTGCCTCTCGACCTTCGGATACATTTTGAGGAGAGGTACTACGGCGGGGACGGCGCCTCCTATATTCCGCCCTTCAGAGATCTGCTGTGGTTCTTGGAGGAGCAGTGCCGGCAAATTGAGAACGCAGCGGGCACCGTCGACGACTTACGGGTTGCAAACCGAGTCGTGCTCAGTGAGACGCGGAATCCGCCGGGCAAGTTGGCGCCAAACCCCCTAAGTCCGATCGGAGCTCCCGCTAGAGGGCGCTGCCCCCTACCATCTTACAGCGGCCTAGCGGCTAGGGAGGCGCCCCCCTGCTCCTATTGTCGAGCATCCGATCACCGAGAGACGTCGTGACGGAAGTTATTGGGTAAGCCGGTTCCGGCGAGGCGAACTGTCGCCAAGGAGCGGCGCTGGTGCTACTCGTGCTTGGAAAGGTACCTCCAACGAGACTGCCTGCACCAGCGGCCCTGTCCGCACTGCCAGGGCAACCACCATGCCGTTTTGTGCCTGGGTGCGAACGGCGCTTCCTCTCGGGGCTCTGCCAGGCCCTCGACCCCCACGGGCGGGGGCGCTCAGCCACGCCCTCTGTCAGGCGACGCTCGGCGCTCGCCTGCAGGCCACCGTGCCCCTGGTTTTGAAGGGCGCCCCTCCCCCGACCCGTCGGGGGTCGTTCCCCAGGGGCGGGGGAGTCGTCGCCCTCCCTCAGCGTTTTGAGAGGAACTTCACGGCCACTCAGCAGTCAGCTAGACCCTTCGCACCACCGTTAGCTGAGTGGCCGCGGCTGGGGTACTACCGTCCCTCTTTGATCGGTACCGGTACTACGGGGTTCCTGCGACCTCGAATGTTTCGTAGTTGTAGTGGTTATGAGTAAAAAGGTGAATTTAATATACTCTTTGAATACGTGTACATATGTTTTTGTAAATATATTTAATCATTATGTTTGCTTTATTGAAAAGAAAATTGAAATTGAGTAACACTATTTGTGCCGAAGGAAATAAAAATCAATCCTCTCTTTGTTTTCACATTTTTGATGGCGTTGTTGAAGATATTTATTTTGGAAAAAAAAATATGTCTATTTCTTATGTTTGTCGTTTTGCTTAATTTATCTGTTTTGATCTATGCGCATCAAGAAATAAATTTGTTGCAGTTTGTTTTCAAGTTTTACATAGTGGTTTTGAGTATTGATGCTTTTGAAACTTGGTTGAAATATAAACATAGAGCTACATGTTTAGAAAAGCTAGCTAGTTATGAATTTATCAGATTGAAATCAGTAAACGGTTATATGGTAGTTGGCTTGATTATGTCTACTTGCGTGAACAAAATCATACTTCGGCCTATCTGTGCATTTTCGTGTGCCTCGCCACTACGGCCGTTCACTGGGAACTTGTAAGTGCCCTCAGCACTGAGGCCTATGTGGCCATGCTAGGCCGCTTCGTATCGCGGCGCGGTTTGCCGGACCTGATCTGGTCTGATTGCCGAGCGGATTGTGGGGGCACGGATAGATATTTGAAAGAGGTCGCCGAATTTCTGTCCAGCGACAGGTCTTGTTTGGGTGCTGCGATGTCCAAGGGGGCATCCAGTGGAGGTTCGACGCTCCGGCTTGCCCTGGGGCGGTATTTTTGAGGCGGTGGTTAAGGTTGCAAGATCTGATGGGGTTGCCTAGGGTGGCCGAGGTTTTAGTTGGAGATTTGGTCTTGCTACGTGCCGTCACGACCTTATCCCGTTTGCCAATTTGCTCGCGGACAAAAGTCCTTATGTCCGGGACGGGGGTTTGTATAGGCTAAATATGGGCATTTTTACGACCGTTAGTAAATTGGGCGCGGCCAGTGTCAAGTATTGTGCGCGTCCGCCGCATTGTCGATATGACGGAATTTGCTAACGAATATTTGGGTCTCGTTTAGACCGCCTCGAATTGAGTTGTCTGTTTTGAGCGTTTTAAGTGATAACGAGGCTGATCTTTGAGTTTTGAGTTATTAATTTGGCTTCGATTGCCATTAATTTGCGTCGACAAGTTGTTTGTGTGGCATTTCATATTGTAATAAGAGAATTTTGCCTAGTCGGGCGGAACGCAAGAACTTTGTGTCCCGAGAGAAGGTTGCGTTCGTATTCTATTATAATTTTGTGCTAAGTGAACATGGGATATTGAACTTTGACCGACAGTTCTTAAGGTGAGCAGTGTGTCAATTGTTTTGGGTTCGATTAACGCTGATTTAGTTAAATTTAAAGTTAATTAATGAACAATAAAGTTGATAAACTACTATAGTGAAATAGAAGCATAATGTCCAATTGGTGAACGCCCACTGGAAAGATCGCACATTTGGAGAAAAGCAGCGCCTGTGGATCTGCTGTCCGACTACATCGGTTAAGTCAGGTGACATTTATACACACTTTCACACACTACTTATATACACCTCACTTACCACCTGACTGGTACCCTGTGGTCAACCCTACCTCCGGAACTCGGTAAGTTTTTGTTTGCTTAGCAGCCATTAATAATAATCCATAGGCCATTGGGCCCGACCCTCTGTTGCTCGTCGAGGGGGCTAATATGGGCCCTAGCCCAGTCGACCTTTGCCGGGGCAACTGGGGGCCGTAACATTTTCAGGCTACATCTATACACACTTTCGCACACTACTTACATACACCTCACTTACCACCTGACTGGTACCCTGTGGTCAACCCTACCTCCGGAAATCGGTAAGTTTTGTTTGCTTGTCAGCCGTTTTAGAATAATTATCCATAGGCCATTGGGCCCCGCCCTCTGTTGTTCGTTGAGGGGATCACTGACGGGCCCTGGTCCAGTCGACCTTTGTCGGGGCAACTAAGGGCGTGAACATCTACAGTATATATTATAACAAACTATTTTCAAAAATTTTTTTAGAAACAGTTTGGAAGCGACCACCTCATTCCCAGGGCTTATTATCAAACATGTGTCCATTTATATTACAATAACCCTTAAGAACCAATTTTATACAGTTTTTGTTTAATTAAATATTTAAACTTGGTAATAGAGAGACCTTGTATATTTTCTGTGACTTTTTTGTAATGGCGTATACATTGATCCAAGAATGAATTACTAACTCTGTGGTGTCGAGAAACTGGTATCAATAGCTTGAATTTGTTCCTAGTGTTAATAGAGTGTATATCACTTTTTTTTTTACTAAACATTACTACTATACACATTTGTTTTTGTGAACATAAAATAAATTTTCGTAAATATACTGAGAGGTCAAAGTTAATATATTTATTTCTTTAAATTTTCTCTAAGAGATTCTCTCGGTTAAGCTATTTACCTCTTATGGCCCTCTTCTGCAAAACTAAACTAATTTCTAAATCAGCCGCATTTCCCCAAAGCAAAACCCCATAATACATTATGCTATGGAACTTACTGAAATAAACTAATCTAGCTTTCTTGGCACTAGTGAGATCTCTAATCTTTTTACAGCATAAACTGCAGAGCTTAGTTTGCTTGCTAGTTCGGATATATGGGGGCCCCCTGAAGCTTTGCATCGAGAGTGATGCCAAGGAATACAGGATTCAATAGGCCCAGTTCTTTACCATTTAAAAACACATTGTTATTCAGATTTTGAACATTGGTATAGGTTGTAATGAATTTATAACTATATTTTAAGGGCGGGTAAAGTAAAACATTAATGGCGATAAAATATAAATGTATTTTGTCACAAATATGTCTGGTATTACTTACAAGTTATCGAAATTTCTAGGTACATTCACAGAGGTCTTTAGAACTCGGAAACCTCTAAGGTCTTCGCTTAGAGCCGATTTCATGCTGACGCTACAGTTCCGAATAACTGAGTCACCACATGCGATTTGGGTCTAATTAGATATAGCATTTCTTTTTTTATATTTATGATATGACCACATAATAATATACAAACTGCTTGTGCTATAAGCCGCTCCAACGTACCTTAAAATTATTATACTACGATTGTGATAAGAAAGGTTCACGACATTCGTAAAATGGCGGATTCAATCGCACATATAATTTTCGATCCTTAACCATTAGGTTACTGTCGCTTCGCAAATCTCTAATTCACTTTAAAATATGTATTATTGCTGAAATATATTGGTGCTTCTAAGTGCACGATATTACTATTATACAGATAGATAGGTGTGCGTTGGGTCCGTAATACGTAGGCCATGGGATCTAGGCACTAGAGGATAGGCGTTCCGGTAAGTCTTGCCTAAGAAGAAAGGGAAGGAGGTGTTTTCGTATCCCAAGGAAAGGTCGCCAAGGAGCAAATGACATTTTTGGAGTCACGGATGTAATGCGAAAACGTTCTCGTGCCCTGTAGATAGCGGCGAAGGTGTAACACAGAATCCGACATAAGACATATTAAGATGTAGGCATTTTGCAAACTTCAAAAAAGGTCACGATCATTACGGGGTCATCATCACCATCATTGTGCGCATCAAAATCGAAGTTGTACACTATTTTTTTGTGTAAACGTAATGATTATATGCTTTATGTGTAATATCTACGACAGAATATTTAATTTTAATTGGGAACATAAATATGGTAGACACTGTTTATAGTGCTTGTAAGACTAAATGCAAGGAATGTAACATGATTTTTATTTCATTATATTATATTTATTATTATACAATGTAAAGACATATTATATATAATTATTTAAAATTAATATTAGTGAAACAAGTGCACGTGTGTATCCAAATCACAAAAAATGGAAGAATATTTTGTTTTATTAAACATGTTGAGCAAGCACCCTAGCAAGTTGATAGAAAAAAGGTTAATGCGCCTTTATAATGCGTTATTAAAACACATAATAAAAATAACACTAAAAACAAGTTTTTTTTCTATAAAAGGTAGTTGAAAGCAGACTCGAAATAATTTTTGTAACTTACAATGCGGTCGCGGTACGTCCGTTAGAAAGAAGCTATATGTTCTCTTGCCAAAACGTTATCGTAACGCTTCATTTAAACACAGTACACGTTCTGAACAGCAGCACGCTTCCTGTTAATCTGACACCACAGTAAAAGGAGCACGGCGCTATTTTGTTTCAGCCTGATACAAAACATTACATTAATGAAAGTAGGTAATTTGTAACACTAAACTGTAAGAATAAGTACTTCTTGGAAATATTCGAATTTGGTTGTAGTAAAACTTGCATTAGACACTCTTCTATTGCATGTTATAAACTAATAACTGTATTTCTTAACACGTATTTGACTCACGGAAACTATTTACCAAAGTATTTAAGAGAAAAAGCACAGAAGCATTAAGCTGCTATTTTACGCTGTTTTTCGTATGGTGAGTGTAGAGAAACGGAGACCCTTTTTACTGGAAAAGAAGCATTCCATTTTAGTCCTCAAGGCTGACAACGCATCTGCATTTTGATTCGCAAAAAAGGATAGATGTAGATGTCTATGGGCCACAGCAATCACTTACCATCAGGTGGACTGTGTGCTCGTTTGTCACTCTATTTCTATAAAAATAGAGAGCCGACTGAAATAATTTAGTGGTGACCAAGCCTGCAGTGATTTTTATAGATATCCTTGTTAATCGCGACTTGCGAAAATTATAAATTAAATGGTGCCTGCATTTATCACACGATTCGAGCGGTTCCCACTCAAGAAACTGAAATACAACTGGGGGTGAAAATCATGACACCCATCGCACGCTCCATCAAACACGTTCTGCTAAGGCCTAAGTCGCTTAGGTTGAGACTAAAGTATACGTATAGCGTATTTACTTCGATCTCACATACAGATGTGCTGTTACCTCTAAGATGGAATGTCTCACAGCCTGTAATTGTATGTACTGGCCCCATATACTCAACAAACGAGAATATAGCAGTGTTCACACTGTGTGTTGACAGAAATAGATAAGAAGGCGGTGCTGAAAATAAAGTATGCCTGAATTGTTTCTCTTAAAAAGTCTGCGACAACAAGTACAATATAGATAATAAAAAAAATCACGGTCACCTATTGCGCTATTCGGTTCTACAAGAGTATTTTTGACATATACAAAAAAAAATTAAAATGTTGTTCTTTTAATTTATTTTTAAAATAAAAGTAGTATCGAAATAACTATTTTATTCGGTACATTGCTGCCTGCGCAATGTACTCCCCGAGTACGAAGCGCGGAGACCATGGGGCCAGGAAAAACATGCACTCAGAGTAGCATTCCTCACCTCACACTAGCATTCCTGACCTCAGTGGCGAATCTAGTCTATGGCTTCGTTGCCAACCTAGTTTCGGTTGCAATGTTCGGTTTAAATGTAAAAAAAAATATTCCAATTTAAAAACGAATATATGCCTAACCTCTTTTATAAGCAGGAAGAAATTTATTAATAACCGCAATAAGTATTGGATTTGATAGTTCCAATTCTGTATTTGCGTAAATAATGCTTAAGAGCGGCCAACCCGTGTAACTTTTCATACAAACGCTTGTTTATCATTATGGCGTTGTAATAGATCTTTATTTTAAAATTTTGAACTAATAGGTATCTTGTACACTATATCTAGGTTCCTATCTAAAAAAAAAATCTAAATTTGGAGAAACAAATTTAGTATAAGCGTCCAAAAATCTGCTTTTTTGCACAAATTTTACCTGAATTTTGGTCGTTCATAATGTACTCATTAATTGTAAAAGTAAAGAAAATATTTTATAAAAACCTCGCGAATGTAATGGAGATTGACTAAATGACAAAAATTTATTACAAAAGCTTGTGGCTTACTGAAAAACTTGTATTTCCTGGAACAAGTTTTATGAAATTTCCGCACACTATTTTTCGTTCAATATTATCGCGTTCTCACTTGCTTATTAGCCAAGTGGCGGTAAGAGGTATGCGGGGGACAAGTCTTGCGGGGTATGGGGCGGGGTGAGACGGGGGAGTTGAATAACGAGCGCCGCTGGCGTACGTATTCGGCTCTCAGGCCTCTCGGAATTGTTAGTAGGCATTCAATTTGTTGACTGCGCTACGTCAATGTGCCGTTGCATTTTATTTTTAGTGACATCTGTTTTACCTACTACAACAATCTTATTTTTTTATACCGGACACTGATTTTGCTAGCGAAAGGTTTAGCTATTTTATAACGTGAAACAAAACTGGCATTTGTGAATACGGACACCGACTTTGTTTGGATAAGGATTTTGAAGGAGATCGATTTTATTACTATTGAGAAGAACTAAAAAGTTGTTTTTAAAATGGGTAAGTAGATTTTTTTACATAATTATACAAGAGCTAAAGTAGGTAGCTAAATGTACTGTGAAAAATATCCAACCAATTTTTATTGATCACATTATGTTGATAGTATGTACTACTACAACTAAATTTTATACGTGATAGAGCAATGCTACATCTATATTAGTGGTTTAGTTGTAGCACAAATGGGTCGGCTCGACCGGGGAAGGACTGCGCTCTTACAGAATACCAGCGTAAAATAGCAACTGAACGCCGCTGTGTTTCGTATGGTGAGTGTAGAGAACCGGAGACCCTTTTTACTGGAAACGAGGCATTCCATCTTAGTTCTTACGGGTGACAACGCATCTGCATTTTGATCCATAATCGAGGATAGATGTAGATGTTTATGGGCCACAGTAACCACTTATCATCAGGTGGACGGTGTGCTCGTTTGCACATAAAAAACCTACCTATGTACATAGGTATATAAGTACTTACCTAATAATTACTTATCAAGTTATAGCCAATGTCGGACAGACACATTTTTTCAAACAACAACATAAAGCGATGTTATACCTACTGAACTTTACAGATAACACTCAGCCAGATCCCCGAAAAGGTAATAAAAAGCGTTTACGTCTTTCGGCTCGAAGGAAAAAAAGGAAGGGACCCACAAAACGAAAAGAAAATCAAGCGTAAGAATTTATTTACTCTAACAAGGGGGCATTTCCTACTTATCATCACCGATTTCGCTCAAATTTATAGGATATGCAGGGTTTGACTAGAAATGAAAGTACCCAAAGTGGAAACTCCAGATGGCAAAGCGTTTACAAAATAAAAATGTTTCGCACCGTATAACCCACTTACGTTAGTGCGTATGCCGACCACGAGTTGGCGTCGGTAAGAACTCGGACTAGAAATTCAATGATCATGGGTTCGACTCCCTGTGTGTAGTTTTTTTTTCTTTTTTTCTTAATTTTTATATTATTAATTTTCCAAGCAAATAATTGAATATTTTATTTTATTTATTTATTTATATGCAAAAGGACAAGCATATAGAACGCCATTTATTATTTCCTAAACGATTGACCATCTGGAGTTTCCACTTCGGGTACCTACTTTCGTTTCTAGCCAAACCCTGCATATCCTATAAATTTGAGCGAAATTGGTGATGACGAGTAGCGAATGTCCCCTGTAAGTACTTTTCTATTCTATTTACCGAATTCAAAAAAGGAGGAGGTTTTCGATTCGTCGGAATCTTTTTTTATATATGTTCACCGATTACTCGACGACGCCTGAACCGATTTGAAAAAATATTTTTTGTTTCAAAGGCTATATTTCCCTGGTAGTCCCATTTAAATTTTATTGAAAACCGTTGAGCGGTTTTTAAAGGATCATCAATAAATGTTTTATATTGAAGTTTATCAAATTTATTGATTGTTGAAAACGGGACGCAGGACTTTAGTTTCAGCACAGTATAAATATGTCACGGTATTTATATCTACATAGAAAACGGCCAAAATGAAAAAAGGGGTCATTGTACTCATATTAATGAGCTTTTTAACTTTTACTATGAATAAGTATTAGATCAAACATGAAATCGCGAAAAAAATACTTAGTATTGAGTACATTTTATCGAGTTCTGTGAAAATACCTACGTTATAAACATATGTTAGAACAACTGATTTTTTTTTCGCGATTTCAAGGTTGGTCCCATAGTAAAAGATGTTCATATATATATTCGTAAAATGAGGCTTTTTCGTATTTAGGGTAAATAAATATATTAGGTAAAAATACTACTAATGATGTAAAACTACGAGAAAAAATGTTGAAAATTTTCGTACCAATTTCAAATTGAGCTCTACAAAACAACAAATGAAATATTCCCTTATAAGAAATAATACGACAACAATTTCATGTATAAATTACCACTAACACTAGATTAGGATACAACTCTTATTCATTTATTACTTAGGCAATGAACATAGGAATAAAGATTTATTTTATTTTCCAGGTTTATAAATGAAAACAAAGAAAACATTGACAATGATGATGTATCACGGCTTAGGTAAGGCGGAATGCAAAGTGGATTATATGTACCTTAGTTTATGATTATTACGGTGACTGATACAGTGACAATCTACCTAATATGATTCATTTTACAGAGCTAGCACACATGTTGAACTCTTAGAAGACGTAGAAGAAGTTCTTGTGGACGATGATATATCTTGTGTAATGCTTGATGTACAAGCAATTGTACATAACGAACAAGGAGTAAAATGTCATACTAGGTACAGTCGGTAACAATAATTATTACTCTACCTATTTCATATAACATATATTATGCACAAAACAAAGTTATTTGTATTTTTTATAAAGAATATAAAGATTTATTTATTGTTTTAGGCTTACTCAGGATAGGGCACCACTTCAAGAGGTTACAGTAACAAATGAAGCACAGAACAAGGTTTTTGATGAAAATGAGATCGTGGAATTTGACCAATATAATGATAATATTGATCGCAGTCTACCATTGTTATCAAGGTGAGTGATTTTTTCACTACTGCGAGATATAAAATGTAAATGAATAAAAATAAAAATAGACATATCACGGTTTGCTATTTGTTCTTCAACTAAAACTGTTTATTTTTTGTAGGCAACATCTTCTACAAAATAGAGATAAAGAACTAGCTGAAGAAGAAATCAACTATTCGACCAACTGGAGCACACCATCTTTATCAGACAACGAGTTATTTGTTACAAAAGAACAAGAAATGATCAATGAAACACCTTCATTAGAGGGGAATCGATTAGTCGACATCGGCTATATTTTTAGTCAGCTTGCAACCATGTCGCATCATCCATTTGACTGTAATTTCACCTCTATGGATTTTATAAAAGAAAAAAGGGTAGGGTTCATGTCGAGCTTTCACTTTGTATGTAAAATGTGCAAGATAGAAAAAATAATACTTTCTCAAGACCCCATCCAAAAAGATTATATAAATGCCAGTATAGTAGAAGGTGTTTTCCAAACTGGGAATGGATACGCCCAATTGGACGAAATATGTGCTAGTGTAAATATGCCAAATATGTCTGAGCGTTATTACATCAAAATATCTAGTAAGTTAGGTGATATACACAGAGATGTCGCTCTGCAACACATGCTTGAAGCAGGCAAAGAAGAAAAACAATTAGCGATAGAGCAAGGTGATATCGACACAGATGGAATACCATATATAACCGTAATAACAGACGGATCTTGGGGTAAACGAAGTTACGGGACAAATTTCAATTCTTTGTCGGGAGTTGGTTGCATCATAGGGTTTAATACTAAAAAAATATTATTCATTGGGGTCAGGAACTCTTACTGTTGCATTTGTGCTGTAGCTGCAAAGCGGAAAACTGAAGTTCTTGCCCACAAATGTTATAAAAATTGGTTTGGTTCTTCAACTGAAATGGAAACTGATGCAATCGTAGAGGGGTTCAAAATTAGTGTTAGTATGCATGGACTAAAGTATTCGAAATTGATTGGCGATGGTGATAGCAGTGTGGGTAATGCTTTGAGAAATACAATGCCCTATGGACCAAATATCTATATAAGAAAAATAGAATGCTCCAATCACTTGATGAGGAATTACTCAAATAAATTGAGGAAAATTGTAAAAAATACTGAAAATAAGAATGGACCAGTACCTGTCACACTACGCAAAGCACTGAGTGACCGTATGCGACGCCTACATAAAGCAGTTACTGGAGCTATAGAACACTCTGCAAAGCTAAACTTACCATTAGAAGGAAAAATAAGGAGCTTGAAGGAGGACCTACTGAACGGTCCATGTCATGTTTTTGGTTTGCATAATTCGTGCAAGAATTATTTTTGTAAAAATGAAAATATAGTGGAGATGAATTTGGTTCCTCAACTGAAAGCGTGTGGCATATGGGCTGACATTTATGAGAATCTGGGATGGTTGACACAGAATGCAGAAAGTCTCCTCCTAAAAGAAACAAATAACCCTGCAGAACATTTTAATTCAATCATAGCAAAATTCCTTGCTGGGAAGCGAGTAAACTTTTCCCTTCGAGGAACTTATGAAAAAAGGTGCTACGCAGCAGTTTCCGAATACAACACTAAAGACTACAAGCTAATGCAAGAAATACAGAAAAATATTATGTGTGACGATAATATTAAAAATTCATATACCCAAAAATATGTGGCAAAAAAACAAAAAATAATTAAAAATAAAAGAAAACGGAGGATTGAAGATGCACTACGGGGGATAAAGCGAGCAAAGCGGTCAAAGCCGGCAGACCATCATTACGGCAACGTAACAAGTGAGCCTGATTTGCCGATGGACGTATTTATAACAAAAAAAGCTGAATTCCTTGAATCACTGCAAAAGACACATTCGGAAATATTATCCTTAGAAAGAGATACTGTTGACCAATCTAACTCTGATATATGGATTGTGGAACGCAGAAAAAGAATAACTGCTTCAATTATTGGTCAAATTTGTAAAATGAAGCCTACGACCCCATGCACGTCCATAATCAAAATAATGCTGTATTCGACATTTACTGGGAATGATTCTACAAGATATGGAAAATCAAATGAAATAACAGCCCTTAAAGAATTTGCAAATGAGCTCAACATCTCTATCACTCCATGTGGGTTATTTGTTGATGATGACTACTGTTTTCTTGGTGCAAGTCCAGATGGTTTGATTGGAGACGACGGAATTGTCGAAATAAAATGTCCATCTTCGGCTTCTGCGTTGACGCCATTAGAAGCTATAAAAAGTAAAAAAGTTGTGTTCTGTACAGAAGATGGAGATGGTATCAAATTGAAAAGAAACCATAATTATTATTACCAGGTCCAAGCCCAATTGAAAATTGCAAAGAAGAGTTTTTGTTACTTTGTTCTTTGGACGCCAAAGGGATTCTTGTATGAAAAGATATACAAAGATCCAACCTTTTGGTCAGATGACAAAATATTGAAAATGACGCAGTTTTACTTCAAATGTGTTCTGCCAGAAATTATTGACCCACGTTTTCCACGCAAACTGCCAATGAGAGATAGATTCAATGATTGTTATTAGATAATAATACGTTTTTTTAACTAAATTTTCAATCACGTCTGACAGTAAACTCTTTGTGCTCGGAAATCGGAATCTTCTCGACAACCGGGTTGTTACACTTTATGAACAATACATAATTGTTCATAAAGTGTAACAAAGTTCATTAGAATAAAAATATATATTTATACCAAACTCTATTTAGACTACTTTATTTGTGATCAACCGCCTGTACTACGGTACAAATTAATACCTACACAAACATACATTTGGAGACATTTACATACGGTACAAGTAGGTACGTTACCTAATTTCAGCTTCCTAAATACAAACAGCCTAGACAGGTAGACAAATCAAGGTATAAAGACCAGTTTATGCGGTACTCTTATTGTACGGGAAATTGAAATAAAGCGAGGCCATGTTATACTGGAAAATTATAGCCTGATGTGTCACCGATTCTACTTACAGCGAGTTGGCCGACTCTGAGTGGCAGTTTTTTTTTTAATTTGAGACATTATTTTTTACATGGAAATTATTTATAACATAAATAATTTCCATGTGAAAAATAGCGCACGTACGATACCTAGCTTGGTAAAAAAACAACACACACATATCTCCGAGACCAAGCGGTACGTCCGTACTAGACAAAGAGTAATATAATAAAATAATACGGTACCTACTAAATGTAGGCATGCAGAGAAATTTACAAAACTATAGCTATGCGCCATAGTAGCGAGGCCGTAAGTTACCGAATGCCAACCGAACGCTCAGGCGCCGTCTCTCTCTTTTCGCTTTGCCTCTTTTTCTAACATTGCGCTGGATGAAACAACAAGCTTTTTAACCATGCTCGCGTTGACGTTAGACGGGCCGGGAAGGGCCCTCTTAATAATTTCTTTAGCGTTAGAACGCGGGGCGGGGGTGGGGGGGGAGGTGTTTTCCCGGAGTGGAAAAGTTGTTTAGCAAATAGATTGAGATGCATACAACTTTCTATAGATAGTGATAGAGAGTTCTTTGGAAATATTTAATAATAAAAACTTTACCCATAGAACTCTTTCTTTAAAACTTTCCTAGTGGTTTACGTATTTGTACTATGCAAATTACCTTCATGTAATGTCACATTTCTGTGATGGCTATGTATACCCTTCTCAAACTTTAAGTTGCTAAATGACCATAGCTAGAAAATGTGAAAGGGTGAGTAATTTATCAAAGTCACCCTTGTTACGACCTTTCATTTGCCAACAGTTGAATTAACTTGTTTTACAAATGTACATGCTTTTTTAAATACAAGGCAAACAACTAGTTAAACAATATAGTTAGCAGAACCAATAAATGAAAAAAGTCTGAGTGTACCTGAATCTGACCCAAAAACTATATACGATAACTTGGACAAATGAATGACTAAGTCCAGCGGTGGATTCGAATTTACGATCTTTAAGTTTTGCAGTCTCTAAATCTAAAACTTAAACTTATTACAAAAGTAAAAATTTCCTTTTGATTCGAGAAACAATGAGCTAGAGTACTTACAACACAATTAATATGCCTTTTGTCTTATTGGCTTCTAATAAGACAAGAAGCAAAAAAAAAAAAACATACATAAACGAAAAATACTATTTTGTTGACATGACTATGCTTGCAAAAATGTAAGTAACATTTTAGTGTACCGAATTTTCATTCTGTGTAATCATTTCTTGAAGTTAATATGCTTTGAATATACTTGTACCTATAAATATAAAATTATTATACTATGTTTTTTTTTATAGGATAAGGGTGACAAACGAGCACACACTCCACCTGATGGTAAGTGATTGCTGCGGCCCATAGACATCTACATCTATCCTCTATTACAAATCAAAATGCAGATGCGTTGTCACCCGTAAGAACTAAGATGGAATGCCTCATTTCCAGTAAAAAGAGTCTCCGGGGGTCTACACTCACCACAAGAAACACAGCAGCGTTAAGCTGCTGTTTTACGCTGGTATTCAGTGAGAGCGTGGTCCTTCCCCGGTCGAGCTGACCCATTCGTGCTACAACTATACTACTAATATAGCTGCAGCATGGCTCTACCACGTATATGTATTTAAATGTCTGATGAAATACAGTTTTGAAAAATGGAAAAGAGGCATTCCGTCTTAGTCCTCACGGGTGACAACGCATCTGCATTTTGATTTGCAAACGAGGATAGCTGTAGATGTCTATGGGCCGCAGCAACCACTTACCATCAGGTGGACTGTGTGCTCGTTTGTCACCCTTATCGTATAAGAAAAAAAGTGAGTGGCGCTCCTGCAGCGTGTATCTACAGTCGTATATCTCTGTATGTGTGTGTGATTTTTAGCAACGACGGACTCGCGTATTTGGCTTCCACATATTGCGACGTTACCAGCTCACTCACTTGATGTGCTCGACTAAATTCTAAAAAAAAATATACAAAAGCACTTAGTAATTTGACTGACTACATATTAAGTTGTCATTTATTTAATATTAATCTTGGTTGTAGTAAAATATAAGAAATATGCAGTACGTATTGATTTTCTTACGGAACACACGGTTGTCGTATTCACGAAGTAGTATTACAGCAGTAGGTTTTTATTGATATTGTTATAGTAGTAAGAACTAGGGATCAAGAATAATAGGCTACATATAATGTTCATACACCATTTAAGGAAGTGTTCATATAAATGTAAACCTAAAATACAGATTCTTAAATAAAACGCATCTACAGTTATCAATATTCTAATGCATAACAAGCAACTAATCAATCAGTCCTTGATAGTCCCTGTTCTTATTCTAAATAAATCACTTTGAATAACATTCTTATTTTGGGGTCATGTATTTTCTATACATTTGTTTTAACTTATAGTCTCTATTCAGATTTTGATTTAAGCCGCACTGTGGTTGCTACCTCTGAATACATACAATATACAGTGTAATTTAACGGTACTGCAACAACATGGCGCATAAACGTGCGATGATTAATGATACTGCATTTCTATCTTTGCTGCTTTAATATGATTTTGTTAAGTAATTCAATTACCATGCGTTGGAGTTGATTACAAATATAATTTAAAATTTATATTTTTAGTTACCCGAGTAAAGAAGTTATTTTATATTATATTGATTCAAAAAAGAACAAAGGTCTTCTTCGATGTCATATGTGTAAATGTTTAATAAAAAAATGTAGTGTTAAGATATGACGTGATGATAGTATTGAAGAGAAGATATTATGAATGCGCTATGAGTGTGAATGCGATGTATGAGGAGAGACAATGAAATGAAAGGACGGGGAAAGGAAAACGATTTTTTAGGAAAGACGGAGGTTATGTAAGACGAAATACTGTGAAAGTTTTTGTAGATAAGAAATTTATTTTTATATATTAGATTATATGACGGGATTAAAAAGGCATGACAGTAAAAAAGATATAGTTTGAAGATTGCTTAGAGCTCTTATCTATGTTAGCAATGATTATCATCAAATGAAACCGAAACATAAAGCAAGTACTTCGACATAAGTACTTTCAATTATCTTTACCTTTTTGTGTGGTCTAAAGAATATCACAAGTTTAATATAACAACTACAATGTCGTATAAATAGGTACGTTAAAAACTTCATTCCATATTTTTCCACCGTCAAGTTTAGATTTTTTATAATGATTTCTTATATTTACGCGAACACTACACATTGAATAAAACTATTCTTTTACGGATTTTATCGCGTTTAATTTACTATTTTTATTCCCGACGTTTCGGGTGCTTTACAGCAACCCATGATCACGTGGATTGTTTAGATTTTTTTCTTTAAAAATATAGGAACACCCCTGAGATTTAAACTAATTAATAAAACTGAACCATTTGAACTGTTTCACCAGTTTCCAAGAAATCGATGTATGTACATACGTGTAGATAAAAAAACATACGCGTCGAATATATAAACTTTTAGTTTCTTTTAAACTCAATGAAAAACTACAAAAGATATGTATATAACTAAAATTAAAAATTAATAAAAACCAGAAACAAAAAGAGCTGATTGATGATTTTCAAACGGCTGAACAGTATTTCTTGAAACATACCTAAGAAGACTCGATTAAGACACCATACAAACGAAAACAAAATACTTAATCAAAATCGGTTCATCCGTTCAGGAACTATCATGCCACAGATAGACACTTAGATACAGAATAGAATAGAATAGAATAGAATAATTTTTATTCAATATACATTACATGTGTAATTTCTTATCGAAAGTCATTTTTTACTTTACCACTGGTTCGAAAAAAAACCCTCTGTCCTGGGAAGAACCAGCAGGAAACCCAGCGGGACTTTTTTTTGTTAAATAAATTTTACAATGTAAATGATTACGATCTATTTACAAAATTTATTTTGGAAACTGCTTGGAAGCGACCACCTCATTCCCAGGGCTTATTATCAACCATGTATTCGTTTATACTATAATAACCCTTTTTATACAGTTTCATCTTAATAAAACATTTAAACTTGGTAATAGAGAGAACCTGTACACTTTCCGGGACCTTTTTGTAATAGCGTATACATTGCCCCAAGAAAGAATTACTGACTCTGTGGAGTCGAGAAACTGGCATCACTAGCTTGTGTTTGTTCCTAGTATTTACAGAATGTATATCACTTTTTTTACTAAAACTATCTTTGTTTTGTGAACATACATTAAATTTTCGTAAATATACTGAGAGGCCAAAGTTAATATATTTATTTCTTAAAATTTATTTCTAAGAGACTCTCTCGGTTTTAGATTGTAAATAGCTCTAATGGCCCTCTTCTATAAAACACAAATTATTTCTGAATCAGCCGCGTTTCCCCATAGCAAAATCCCATAAGACATTATGCTATGGAAATAACTGAAATAAACTAATCTAGCTGTCTCAACACTAGTGAGACGTCTAATCTTTTTTACAGCATAGGCTGCAGAACTTTAGTCTGCTTGCTAATTTGGATAAGGAGGCTGACTGACCCCACTGAAGCTTTGCGTCAAGAGTGATGCCAAGAAAAACAGTGGATACAACAGGGCTCAATTCCTCCCCATTTAAAAACACATTGGTATTCAGATTTTAACATTCGTAAATTTAACACAATTAGTTTTATTTCCGATACACAGGTACACACTACAAACATATAACACTTCTCTATTTTCATCGGGGGTTAATAAATAAGACCGCAGAGTATTACGTGCGTGTATAAATATATTCGCAGTAGAATCAGAGTGACTGACATAGCCCAACGGATTAGTAAGCTGAAGTGGCGATGTGCCGGCCATATAACTCGAAGAACCGA
The DNA here is from genome assembly GCA_963668995.1 of Parnassius mnemosyne. Lineage (NCBI taxonomy): Eukaryota > Metazoa > Arthropoda > Insecta > Lepidoptera > Papilionidae > Parnassius > Parnassius mnemosyne. The sequence goes on along the minus strand of CAVLGL010000093.1, from coordinate 25,041,718 downwards.
CAACCAATGGGACATAAAGGTTCTCGAGTGGCAGCTTCGCACCAGTAGGCGAAGTGTAGAGCGACACCCCACTAGATGGAGTGAAGACTTGGTAACACATGCTTGGAAGTCGATGGATGCAGGTGACTCACGATCGTGCTTTGTGGCATTCCTTTGGGGAGGCCTATGTTCAGCAGTGGTCTTGTGAAGGACTGAAATGGTGATAAGGTGACTGAAAATGTGTGTTTGAAATGCCGCTTTAAAATTTTTATTAAAATAGTTTTGTAATTCTGTTTGGGATTGCCTCATTTGTCTAGTAGTCGTAAACGCGATTGCCAATCGTAAAGTCCCAGGTTCGAATCCCGAAATTTCTTATTGGGTATTTCTGTCACGAAATTCTCAGTGCCAGCCCGGAGTCAGGAAGTTGGTGGTGTTTCACCTCCGTGCCTCGGAAAACACGTAAAACCGCTGGTCCTACACCTGATCTCTATCTGATCGTGTCGAATGGCCGTCCCATCCGATTATGAGAGTGAAGGAATAGAAAGGACATCTGTGCTTGCGCATACACTTGGGCACTATAATCCTGTCCTGCGCAAAAGGCTACCCTATTGAGACTAGGCGCTGTGACCGAAATTCGGTCTAGAGGACATTGCTATTAATTCTGTTATTGCTGTGCAGTATAGTTTTAATACTATTGTTACTTAAAAAAAAAACGTCCTATAAATCTAAAATAAACTTATTAATGTTCCGTTGATTAATTTCATTTCATAGCTATCGACACCTTTAGCCTTTTCAAACACAGACATTTTTAGTAACGGGTGAGTGGTTACAATAATGCACAACTAATGAAGCTTAAAACGTAGCCAGGATGAGTGAGAACAAGCAAGCGTAATATTAATATGCTCACTCCAGTGCCTTGCCCTTTTGTCACCCTTGATATAACTTTATTTATAATTGTAATTAATAAATACATATTTTAATTTGTTAAATATGTTCTTGTATCTTAGATCTGCAACAATCATAATCAATGCAATTTTGCATTTATATATACAATTTCATATAATATTGAATGCTATAAGGCAATAAAGCAAAAGCATCGAAGTTACTTCACTTCTATAATGTTTTTGTTAGGCATCCTAAGTAAACACCCACTGCGTTAATATCATAAGTGCCCCTGAAATTGGAACCCAGTGTTAATGTACATTAGTAGTACTCGTTATATTAGATTATTAGACATAATTATTTTATGTAAGTCAATTACACCTAGCCATAAGGCATTGTACCATGGAAAAACTAGCTCGACCTCCGTACCAAAACATCTACATAACAATGTTTAAAAAGTAATAAATTTAACATTATGCAAAGGTGGATTAAAAAAAAGAAACCAACCATATTGATCTTTGTCATAAGACTGGGACAATGGAAAACGCTTGCACTTCTGACCTCCGAAAGACGACGATACAAATGATTTTGTACATTACATACATACATATATGTAATGTAAAGTTCCTGAAGGTTTCTCAGCAAGTGAGTGGCGCTCCTGCAGCGTGTATCTACAGTCGTAGGTATATCTCTGTATGTGTGTGTGATTTTTTAGCAACGACGGACCCACTTATTACACGGCTTACACATATTGCGACGTTGCCAGCTCACTCACTTGATGTGCTCGACTAAATTCTCATCGAAATATGATATTAATATAAAAATATTCACGGTAACATAAGCGTAGAGTGAATTCCGGCGTCTGGCGCTCAGTTTGACCATATAAGTATATTAATTAAAATTAATTTACAAATTATAATTTGTTGGAGTTATTGTTATTGGACGTGTTGCTCAATGATGAGATCCCGAAATATGCGTGTGTGTAAATTTTTTTAATATTACTTGAAGAGACTCGACAAAATTATCAATTTTGTCGAATCTCTTCAACTAATATTAAAAATGCCGAAGTGTTCCTGTTTTATTGATAATTTATATTGATATATGATAAACTCTTTTATTGCTTAGTTTGCGGTTTGTATGAAAATACTATGTTAGGTCTCAAGTTTCAATGTTTACTTTTACATACTTACCTCTTAATAGGCTGCAATAATAAATGAAGGATAAAAGTATATATTCATCAATTTATCGGTTGCAAAATAAAATTGACTCCCGATAGCTATAAACGATGTCCTATAGCAATTTTCATGGAGTGCCCAAGCCATGGAGGTCGAAGTCCGGGTAAATCAAGAAACAAATAAGATAAAAATAAGATAACTACCTATTACTGATGCAGAAAATGGATACTAACAAATCATTGAAAGTATCATAAGTGAACCTTAATTCATAGTGTTGCGCTTTCAGAATTGAGTCCTGTGAGTCAAATGGGAAAATGGTCGGGTAGACAGCTGTCATTTGCAAATGGTTGTCGCTAAAGCTAAAGTACCCGATGTTCTACAGCTGTACCATAATGGTTGTCGAGGAGGCCATTTGGGAGTTAAACAAACTCTACTGAAGATCCGAGAATGGTTTTACTGGGTCCACTGTCGTGACGTGTCGCAAATGTACAAGTGGTTATTATCGTGACGTATCGCAAATATACAAGTGGTGTCGTGACGTGTCGCAAATGTACAAGTGGTCCGACTATAGAGGGACCTCAGACTCGTAGTAGAGGTGCGTTGAAAATGTACAATATTGGTGCACCTTGGGAGAGGATAGCTCTTGACGTTGCGGGGCCGTTTCCGGAAAGTGAAAGTGGTAGCACGTATTTCATGGTCGTGATGGATTTGTTCTTCCCAGGACAGACGTATCTTTCGAAGCAGTGGTAAATAAAAAATGACTTTCAATATCATCATCATCATCATTACAGCCTTCCACAAGTCCACTGCTAAACATAGGCCTCCCGCAAGGAATGCCACAAAGCACTGTCCTGAGCCACCTGCATCCATCGACTTCCTGCATATCTTACCAGGTCGTCACTCCATCTAGTGAGGAGACGTCCTACACTTCGTCCACCGGTACAAGACCGCCATTTGAGAACCTTTTTTCCCCATCGATTGTCGGTTTTTCGAGCTATATGGCCGGCCCATTGCCACTTCAGCTTACTAATCAGTTGGGCTATTTCGGTCACTCTGATTCTACTGCAGATATCCTTATTTCTAAGTTTATCACGACTAATGAGGTCATTGAGTACAGTGCTTAGGTCCTCCAGCGATTCCGCCTTAAGGACTATATCGTCGGCAAATCGAAGGTGAGTGATGTAGTGGCGGGTAAGAATACTCACTAACTCATATCTTCCCGTGGGTGTCGTAAGAGCCGACAGAGGGAAACTGAGGCATAGGATGGGCAGCAGCATCTTTCTGATGACAGCAAACAACAATAAAAATTTGCGGTTGCCAACCCGCTTGCCAAGCGTGGCAACTATGGCAATATACCGCCCATGATAGTAGCGAAGAGACGGCCTCCAGTTCCCGACTTTCAATAAGTATTATGTAATAATCAATATCGAATAAAAAATCATTCTATTCTATTCTTCACTAAGTGACCAGTAATCTTCGCCATTCCAAATCAAGAAACTTCAACACTTGCAAATAAACTAGTTCATGAAGTCTTCTGTCGTTTTAGAGTACCTTTGGAGATTCAAAGCGATCAAGGAAGGAATTTTGAGTCTCAAATATTCCAGGATACTTGCCGAGTTATGGGTGTTCATAAAAAAGAACAACATCTTACCATTCACAATCTGATGGAATGGTAGAACGATTTATTCAGACATTGGAGAGGTACCTAGCAAAAGTTGTAGAAAATCGGCAACGAGACTGGGCCAAGCACATACAATCGTTATTGTTGTCATAGCGAAGCGCTGTTAACGAAAGTACATCAGTCACAACAGCTTTTGCAAACTTTGGAAGAGATTGGGAAAAGAAATTTGATGTCCCACGTAGTTTGTTTTGTTTCGCAACTAATTTGCATAACCCCTTACTTGCGAAACAAAACGAATGACATTTATGAGCACGTCAGACAATCGGGTTAGCAAATGTCTGAAAAGATAAAAACCCCGTATAACCGCAAAATTAACAACAAAGGGTTCGACGAAGGTTCACTAGTGTGGTTGCACAATTCAGTTCGCAGCAAAGGGAAATCTCCTAAGCTTAAAAAACTAAATGAGACGGACTTTACCGAATTGTCACCTACCGGATACAAAAAGGTGCAAGAAGTACTACTAAGATCGTCCATGTGTTTCGACTGGAGCGTTATTATGGGGCCGATAATGCTCGAGACGAGCATGTCTTAGGAGGGGGCAGTGTTGCGCGCCAACATTAATGCCTGATGCATGTCGACAATAGTTACCACTAGCGCCTTCTGGTAGTGAGTAGCAGAACTAGGAGAGTCAAGATCCTTCTAGAAATTTTCATAGAAAAACTTTCTAGAACTATCGACACCTAGTCAGTCGGGACCGGTATGTACTCGAACATTCTAGATGTTTCTACAGTAGAAGGTTCTGGAACTATCTGAGCCCTTATATAAGGTCGCTATAGACCGTGACCGGAGTCAGTGTTGAATTGGTGATACAAGCGAATACTTCAAAGCGATACAACTGCAAACTAAAGTAATCAGTAGTACAATTGTGTTTTGTTATTACTGTGGTTTTAAGTTATAATTAGCATTCTGTAATTAAAGTGTCAATTTTGGTAATTCACTCGGCGAAAGATGGATAAGGTCGTAAACTACGGAGCGGACTCTAAAGCCGCGTATCGATTACGCGCTCCTGGCGTGGGCACGATGAATGACCGCGCCGACCAGTGCATTTCGTGGAATGCGCTCCAGATGTTCTAAGCGTATCAACTAACCGCGCCTGGCGCCCGCAGCGCAGCATCCGTTCTAATGTTTGACCGTTCAACGTGGATGCCGGCCGTGTACCAGCAGCTGCCACTTTCATAGTTCCATGCCTCTTCTCTGAGCGCTTTATATGATAAAAACGACTTTTGTTATTTCACAGTAGTTCTTTTGAACCATATAATTTCATCAATTTACGGCAACTTTGGTTATCCATAGCTCGCAATGCAACGAACACACAAATAATAAAATCAACCGTCCCAACTGGCACGCGCGCCAACACTTAACTACTATGATGCGCGGTAAAAACTGACACCAGATGAAGCGACCCGCTCCACGTTTGAGCTTTTTAACGAACAATTTGGCGCGCGTTCCAAAGTGGTATCCATTTCGGCTGGAGCGCGTGCCAATGTTTGACCTCTTGGAGCGCATAATCAATACGCGGCTTTATTAATGACAGTTGAAGAGGAAGACCTAAAAAAATCTTACAGCTAAGAGACGAACTGTTCTTATTTACTTGTTAGTGATACATAGTATCTACCCCTGCTCGAGCATACTCTCCCGTTTCCATCCATGTATCTCTGTCAGTAGCCGCCTCCATCTAATTGTTTTCATAGGCGAACAAGTCATCCCATAAGTGTTTTCTAGATCTCCCTCTTCTTCAACTGTCATTGTCAGGAGTCTACTATGTAATTGGCGGTATCTTGCCCACCTTTCTCAATTAATAGTAATACTTTACTCTATGTGACAATATCAATACACTCAATAAAAATAAAGCCATATGTGTAGTTGGCACGCGGTAGAAGTGAAACCTCCAAATGGAATGAAATATAAAACTAAAATATTTCGCAGCATATGGTTTATTTAATTTGATAATTTTCAACTACAAGTCCGGCATAAAATATAAGATAAAAGTTTAATTTTATAGGAAATAAATGTTAAAATCCTTACTTTTAGACATGTAGAGACTAAATTTTAGTGTATTAAATCAATTTATAGAATATTATCTTTCTACTAAAATTGTTTTGTACTAGCGACGTTTTCTTCATTCTATAGGTAAAATATTATGAAATAATGCATTGTTAAAAATAGTTGGGATATGATCATTTTATTCAATATAATTAATTTTATTTATTCGATGATATATTCGTAATTTTTTAATTCTTTACGTACACTGTTAGCTTCTCTAGGTTTACATCGGGTGGCTTTGCGTCGTTTATGCGTGTGTTGAATTATTTTAATTTTTTATTATCTCTTAAACTATACGTCCAAATAACATGCTATACAGAGCAAACTTTATCATCATAAAATTGTCTTCATGTTCATTCGTTCGTCACTAACTTTTGTTTTTAATTTTCAATACTTTTTGTCACAAAATACCCCATTATGGCTATTATGTAAGAAACAGGCCCGTAGTATTACATATTTTTTTTTAGATTGAGTAACAATTTATATTTTTGTACAATATAGTATTTACGTATCGCTAACCATTACGCCAGCGCACGCGGATAAAGCAGTTCGGGAGCGCCTATTTTTCTTCTGAGTTGCTTAACAATATTTAATATTTAAGACCAGCTAAGAGGTTTAGTCTAATGTTAGATAATCTTTACTATTCCTCGTGAATCTGGCTATAACAGATAAAAGCAATTTGTCAAATCGGAAGAGTAATTCCAGAGATAAGCGTGTTTAAACAAACAAAAAGCTTTTCCGCTTTATTATATATAGTATAGATTCTATCTCATTCTATCCTATAGATTTATATATTTGTCTCTTTTTAGTGTCGCTTTTCATTGAGTTTCAAATCACAGCGATGCTAAAGAAGTGAAAACTTATAAAAAATATTTTAAGAAAGAATTTAGGTAAATCTGGCAAATATGGACGCCTAATACTAAATACTGGCACCCAATATGTATATACGGACGCTGAATAAATACATACCGATAATCTCGAGTATACAGACACCGGATGACTATATATGGACATGTGATAATTATAATATTATATAGACGACAAATAATAATATTGGTATGGTGTAATTTTACGCTTTATAGTTTTTGGCTATTCATAATAAAAATTCACCTAGTTAAAATATGTGTTACTTAGGAACCGTCTTAAGTGCTTGTTGAGAGCATTAAATTTTCAAGTCAACTGTGTAATTTAAGCAGAATATGTGATAAATAATATCACACAATATGTACGGTAGTCACTAAAACAGATACAAAACCAAATAAAAGCTTGCAAATTTATGAGCACAAAGGCACTGGACTTCAAAATGTCGACGCCGTAGTAAAATTGTGATCGATATATGCAGGAAGCCAAGAATACATCACCGAAGATCGGAGGTCATAAACGCTTGGGCACAACTGTGAGAGAAATATTGCGGAAAATAATGTTAAAGGAAAGTGAAATACCTCACTGCACAAGATATAAAACTAAGCAATATTCGCAGAGAGATGATAAAAAAATGTAAACCGAATGTGGGGATATCGAAATAATATTTAATGGAGTGTTAAGTTCTGTTACACTGCCTTCACACAACAAAGGCTCTTACAAAAACCAAAAATTTATTCAATACAGTAGTCACAACAAAAGTGTGCTTCTGTTCATTTAGGTTTTGTCGCAAAACGAAGACCTTTGTAATTTAAATATTAAACATAATTTGGTAAGTAAATATGCAGCTTTATTAGCTGACAAGTGCGAGTAGAGTTGTTTAGTCAAAAATGTGCTAATTTAATTACCTGTTGCCCTTTGCTAAGTGGTTAAATATTTTTAATGTTTTTTTCGTAAATAACGTTGATTCCTAATGGTTTCTAAATTCCATGTCATTTACTTGTTAGTTTGGTATTTTTTGTAGTTGCATACTCATCTAACGGGTCTCGGTTGCAAATCTGAAATACAGGCATTCCATCTTAGTCTTCAAAGGAGACAACGCATCTGTAGCCTTTTTCTGCCGACTTCAAAAAGGAGGAGGTACTCAATTCGACTGTATGTTTTTTATGTGTGTTTCCTCATAACTTTTCTCTACGTGAAACGATTTCGATGATTCTTTTTTTATTTGAAATCTGGTGATTTTTATGTAGTCCTATACGTATTTGATCAAGATCTGAGCATTAGTTTTTAAGTTATTCTTAATAATTTATATTGAAGTCGGTTGTACAATTTTTTTAATTTTAAATTAATATTTAAATAATATTGCAGGTGTCCATGAACTGAAGTAGCCAATTACCATTAGGTGGACTTAAGAGGCGAAATTAAATTCATCTGTCTTTTTAACTTTATGAGAAAAGTTTATTAAAGTCCACTGCTACTAAATTACCACGCTTGGCATGCGGGTTGCAACCGCAGGTTTTTTTATTTTTAGTCGTTATTAGGATCTTCCTGATACCCATCTCCTGTATTTGTTTCCCTCTTTCGCCTCTTACTACATCCACGGGATGATATGGAGTACTGGATATTCTAACACCGCCACTACACGGTACATATAGTTAAATAATTACCACACGTTATCCATTCACCTTTATACCATCACCAATTTATCTACTACTATTGAACTTAATTACTAAAATATTTGATATTTAAATTCATCTTTATCACAAGTACACTTACATAGGTTGTTGTGTTGCAACAAGATATAATTAATAAAAGGAAGTAATTTTTTACATTCTGGACGACTCTAATTTATTTTTAGTACAGCATATTAATTATATAAACTGCAATGAGTGATTCATGTTTATAACATTTTGATAAGCACTTAGAGGGTTAGCAATTAAAAAATAATACAGTTTACTTTAACAGTACACCTAAGTTTAACCAAATACTGCTGGCTGCAGTAGTTATAGAAATATTTTCTTTGCTAACCAATAGTGAATCTTGTTGATCAATTAAGTATTTTGCGGATTGACTGCTTATTAGTCAAAATCACATTATTATAAGCCTATTTATGATAAAATTACTGAACATTATCAAGATTATTTGCGAAACAAGAATTGTCCAATGCATTTTTTTATTGGAAACAGTATCTTTGAATGCTGACCAAATGTTTGAAATGCTGTTTTTTATGGCTAACCAAATTTTATTACAGCTTAATTTTTAATTAACTCTCTTCAATAATGGCAAACAACACTCTCGTATGTCAGTCAGGATAGCTTTAAAATGTAGATGTATGGTATGTCATTGCCAATTCGTTTATCAAGCGTGACGATTGCGATGAATTTGTGGTACTATATAATTGAGGCTATGATTGATTAGTTGGCAGGATATTGTTTATAGCTAGGCTTGATGTTAGTCACACTTCGTGGATATATCTGCTCTTACCTGCTCTTACCATTACAATCCCTTTGTACAAGCATCTTATGCGTCTAATATACCACAAGTTTTAAATAAAACTGAACTAAATAAAGGGAATTTAGCTCATTACCATACAGATATCTTTAAATGAGGATAATGAAGATCCATAAACTTTATGAGTGATGTAAAAGGTCTGCTATAAACCCAAGAGATTGTAAAGAAGTTTTTAGAAAATTTAATTTAGAGACCTACCGCGTATTTAATGTTCATGAATCTTCCTAAGATACTTTCATGTTTTTTAACATAAGATTTGCGCGAAATCGGATTTTTTAACAGAATAAGATTACATTTGAACAGCATTTAAGAAAACAGTGTCTATAGTTACTCAATTATTATACATTTATGAATTAAGTAGAGTTTTTAAAAATCTGTCGATAATAATTTTTGTGTATTTACTGTTTCTTTTGGCGGCTATTTTGAAGGCAAGTAATATGCGTTATTACTTTGTCAGAAATTGATTTAGTATAATTCTATCTTTATAGTATCTTTGAGTAGTAATTTCTGACTTCATATCAGAATGAATTTTAAGGAAATATTTTAAGGCGCTGTCAGTTTAGAGGTAGACTGAAATTAAGGGCGTGAACGTGCACAGCACAATTTTGTACTCCAGGGAGTTGTTCCTCGCTTTTCTACACTACTTACGAAATGTATTTTAGAAATAGCTTGGAAGCGGCCACCTCATTCCCAAGAGTTATTATCAACCACGCATTCATTCAAATTATAATAACACTTTTTATATAACCATTCATATTATAATAACCCTTTAATACAGTTTTAGGTTTATAAAATATTTAAACTTGTATGTTTTCCAAGACTTTGTTGCACTAGCGTTTACTTTGCCCTCTAAACGAGTTACTGACTATGTAGAGTCAATAAATTGGTATCACTAGCTTGTGTATGTGCCTGGTGTTTACAGAATGTCTTTCACTAATTTATAAAAACTTATTTTGATAATTGCAAATTTTCGTAAATATATTGAGAGAAAAAAATTAATATATATTTTTCATTTTTCTCTGAGAGACTTTCTCAGTTTAAGGTTGAAAATACCTAGCTCTTAAGGTAAGCTTTCTGAAAATAAGTATAAAATAACGAATTATTTATAATATTATCAATAAATACACAATGTAAATCTACGCGTACGTGTAATTTTACGCACTTTACGTAAATCGCTTTTATGCTACCAATAAAATTATATGTCAACATAACTCATTACGTACATACACATTTGAGTTGGGTCGACGTAGTAGGGTGGTTCTTTGAAAGTATTCATTGCCGCTTTTTTCTTACATATTATAACACATCATTACTGTGTTACTTATACGTTGCATTTACGGGTGCGTAAAAATATATAAAATACATGTAATTACTAAATATATTTCGTTATACTTATACGAAATTCAAACTTAAATAAATTTATTCGTTCATATTTTTTATGTTATTTTTGCAGTGCAGTAGACTGTCGTTCCACCTCTATAGCACGAAATCGCTTGTACTTGCACGAAGGTCTTGTGTGGGTGCAGTAATGTTGCTTGCTCCTGGATGTCTCTCCGACACGATAGTGTGACCACATCCCCGATATCACTGGTGCCTATTGCCGCAACGACGTCACATTGAAAAACACGGGCCTGCAGCATTCCCACGGCTCTTAACGTCTATTCTTGAGTTAAATGTCAACATTACATTACAATAAAATGTCAAATTAGATAAAAAATAAAATATATAGCGGTTTTTAGCATAAAAAAAAAACATTTACTCTGAGTACAAAATTGGCTCTCTCTATGTTTCATTTATTATAGCATTAGAAAAAAGAAGGTCGTAGAAGCAGGAGTGTAAACAACATTTAAAACAACTTATAACACAAAGTTGTTGGTGAAACTTCTTCGTGTTCAACATATTATTACACGATCATCATCAAATTTAGATGAAAATGTTTCACTAACTCTTTTCATGAATATTCCTTCCATATCATCAATTATGCCATCAAGTAGACGAAACCTTTCTTCTTCTTTAGTTACAGGAGAAAAGCAAGATTGCCATATTACTCACAAATATTGTACGACTATTACCTGCAACGTCTGCAGTTTTATTAATTATATAAGTTTTATAAGGAGGTGTACCTGCAAGCCAGGACTCCGAAACTTGCTTAAAAATATTTAAGACAGACATCTGTTTTGTATGGGAAATATTATTACGTTGTCAGGATTTGGGCTTTGATCAGTTTCAGGAATTGAATGTTGTGAGTCACTCGCGCACGCACCGAGATTATCCATTGTTAAACTAAACGTAACGCTTTGTACCAACAACTAATAAACAACAGTAGTAATAACGGTAACAAAACAATGAAAATGAAAAGGGAAATTAGAGAGTGCACTTGTACCTGCGCAAACAGTTGTGTAACATAATTCTATTTTTTATAGGGTAAGAGTGACAAACGAGCACACAGTCCACCTGATGGTAAGTGGCTGCTGCGGCCCATAGACACCTACGTCTATCTTCGATTACGAATCAAAATGCAGATGCGTTGTCACCCGTGAGGACTAAGATGGAATGCCTCGCTCCTTGTAAATAGGGTCTCCGGTTCTCTACACTCACCATACGAAATACAGCAGCGTTAAGCTGCTATTTTACGCTGGTATTCTGTGAGAACGTGGTTTTTCCCCGGTCGAGCCGACCCATTCGTGCTACAATTATACTAATAATTTAGCTGCAGCATGTCTCTACCACGTATAAGTATACTGCGTAGACGCCTACTCTACGTCTACTAGACGGTTAATATCCGTTGACAATGGTCGCCGTGACCGAAATTCGGATTGCAGGACCCTGTATGTAAATGGTAGTATGCCTAGATATTGGTTTTGTTCACTATCTTGTCAAATGTTTACCGTTTTATTAGGTTCGTAACAAAAATAGTGTTTACAAAAGTGTTTAAACTGCATATTATACATTTAAATTATCCGTGATATTTTTATTATTAAATGACACAATTTTGTAATAGAAATCCGAATATCCCCTCATAAAAATTTTCTCTATAAAAGATATCCGAAATCCAAAAAAAAATTAAATCAGTAATAAGCAGATCAGGCGTCTACTTCGGGTGCTCCTTTTATTTTGAGCAGTCCAGTGTTCAGTATTTTGCCTAGAATTATTGTAACAAAGTAGTGTTCTTGAGGAATTGGTACGTCTTAATCGTTTGGAAGCGAGAAAGTTCATAGTTTGCAATGTTTGAGCCGTGATAGCTCAGGGGATAAGCGCTCGCTGTATATTTCACAGAATGCGTGGAACGCGGGTTCGATATCCGCCGGTACCAATGAAATTCTTAATAGCAATTATAAGTGCTGATTTACTACGTGCTTGGCGGTGATAAAAACATCGTGGAAAACCCGCATGTCTGAGAAATAAGAAAAAAATATTTTGAAGATAATATGTGAAGTTCTCCAACACGCATTCGGGCATTGCGGCGGACATTTCCTTGACCTAAAACCCTCACAGAAGTGAGAGGAGGCTGTGGGACCGTGTAGCCAGCTTTAGGATCTGTCCGATCTGTTCCAATTAAATCGTTATTTCTCATTATCACGGCTGAGTACACCATGATCGTGCGGGTTTCTTAATTCTAGTCTCTCCTACCGTAGTGAAGTAGTAGCACTTCATTGTCGTTTCGCGTGCTCATGTCGGACAAAACAATAGAAATTATTTTTCATAATAGATACAGTGAAATTAAAAAACCAAAATATGACCTCGGCAAAACAAATTAATAATTGATTTTTCCCCTGAACTAGCACTGGTAAAACATTCATAGGAAAACATGTTTAAATTTCTGATTTTTGACCGTGTGACGTATCGCGTTTGCACTATTAAACATTATGTTGAAGTGAAACATGTATAAAATTTAATAGTACAATACATGTTTTACATGATGACATGAAAGTGAGTAGAAAGATTTTTTGAGTAAACAATCACCATCTTTTATTTTATTTCGTCATAATTTAAGAGGGTCAATGATAGCAATTTGCAATGAATTTTTTACTAATACATTTGCGGGCATGCGCAATAAAATATATCGAAATAAAATAATTAAATGAATGATAAAGAAACGGACAGAAAATGAACATACAAGTAAAAGAAAACTTTGCGGTCGCGCGTACAAAATCTCATAAAATGTCATCGTGATTGGTTAAATAAAAAATAACGATTATTTTTATGTATAAACATATCGCCAGATACCTATATACAATTGAAAATACCGGTCTATTTGTGTCGACTTTGTGCTTACCAACTTATATGGATAACACCAAAAACAAGTTTAAAAACAAATTGTAAGACAAATAAATAACAGTGCGAACGTTGTTAAGCTTGACATATCCATGACATAACATGTACAATTTATAGCATAACATGATTTACACAGTTTTGTAGAGTGAAAATGCAACCATCAACAAAACATGTGTGACTTATTAAAACTAACATTTTGAAACATTATTAGTTGGATATTTTTTGATCCGAACACACGGTAAAGCCACCAAAACCTAAAACTAATCTTAACATTGAACCATCTAATAATCAAATATTTAGCTTGGGATTATTTTCTAAAATATTTTTAATAATTATTAAGTTTATTGTCGTCTTAAGTTAAAATCGGAGCCCCTGTAAATCCATTTTATAAAAGTTTTAAAAGGAGCAGTCTTTTTGCATTAAAAAGCATAGTATATTGCACCAAGGTGACAAGGAATTTCATTCTGTTCGTACGCGAACGAGAGCAGACGAAGCAATAGGATCTGTGCAACTTCAAGGTATGTATTTCTTTTATTCTGAAAATATAAAAAGCTCTGAATTCGATTGAACTGAACCGTGCATCTTGCGGTTAGATGAGAAAATTGAATAAAAATGTAGTGTACGATCTATCAACTATAAAAATTATACCTTATATGTAACTAAAATCTCATCGTTTGAAAAAAAACTAATTTTGATAAGTAGGTATGTAAGTAAAATATGTAACAGCAAGTATAGTACGTTTTTTTTTATAGACTAAGGGGGACAAACGGCACACAGTCCACCTGATGGTAAGTGGATTATGTGGCCCATAGACATCTTCATTTATTCAAAATGCAGATGCATTGTCACCCTGAGGACTAAAGATGGAATGTCTCGTTTCCAGTAAAAAGGGTGTCCGATTTTTTACACTCACCATACGAAACACAGCAGCCTTAAGCTGCTATTTTACGTTAGTATTCCGTGAGAGCGTGGTCCTACCCCGGTCGAGCCGACCCATTGTCATTTTTAACTGAGGAATTACTTCTGTAAAAAAATCGAACATTAAAGGTCATCCGTCACCAGGCTCAAGTAGATTATTATTATAATGATTATATAAATCTTTGATTTATCCCTAATTTACAAAAAAGTATTATTTTTAAGGAATAAGGATGTCAAACTAGCACACAGTCCACCAGATTGTAAGTGTATGTTGTGGCCCATAGAAGACATCTACATCTTTCCTCGAGTAAGAATCAAAATGCACCTCTTGAGGAAGTAAAGTTACGGCCTACAAAGTAACAACAGGTGGAAGGACTCCACTGCACATGTCCCAAAATATTCAAAATTATAAAATTATTGTTATATTAATTAATATAAAATGAGAATAAAATATAAAATACAATAGAATAGAATAATTTTTATTCAATATTGATAACAAGTAATTCTTATTGACAGTTGATGGCTCCGTGGCGCAGTGGCTTAACAATGAGTTGTTGCGCTGGGGGTTCGAATCCCGCACGGAACAAGTATTTGTATGGCCTACAAATAATTGTTCTGGGTCTGGATGTTTGTCCTCGTGAAATTTATGTCTGTAAACTGCCTTCACGATACAGGAGATAATGCTAGTGTAGGGGAAACGTATTTTTTTAAAAGGTCATTTTTTTACTTCACCACTGGTTTCAAAAAACACCTGCGGGATATTATAAAATAAATTTTATAGTATAAATGATTCCAAACTATTTTCATTTTTTTTTAGAAACAGCTTAGAAGCGACCACCTCATTCCCAGGAGTTATTATCAACCATGTATTCATTCATATTAGAATAACCCATTTTATACAGTTTTTGTTTAATTAGATATTTAAACTTGGTAATAGAGAGACCTTGTATATTTTCTGTGACTTTATTGGAATGGCGTATACATTGCCCCAAGAATGAATTACTGATTCTGTGGTGTCGAGAAACTGGTATCAATAGTTACCAGTATTTGTTCCTAGTGTTAATAGAGTGTTTATCACTTTTGTTACTAAACATTACTACTATACATATTTGTTTTTGTGAACATACATTAAATTTTCGTAAATATACTGAGAGGTCAAAGTAAATATATTTATTTCTTTAAAATTTTCTCTATAAGATTCTCTCGGTTTAAGGTTGTAAATAGCTCTTATAGCCCTCTTCTGCAAAACAAAAATAATTTCTAAATCATCCTCATGTACCCATAGCAACACCCCATAAGACATTATGCTATGGAAATTACTGAAATAAACTAATACTTCTAATACTTCTAAAATAATTCTTGACACTAGTGAAACCTCTAATCATTTTTAGATCATAAACTGCAGAGCTTAGTCTGCTTGCTAGTTCGGATATATGGGGGCCCCACTGAAGCTTTGCATCGAGAGTGATGCCAAGGAAAACAGAGGATTCAATAGGGCTCAGTTCTTTACCATTTAAAAACACATTGTTATTTAGATTTTGAACATTGGTATATACATGTAATGAATTTATAACTATATTTTACGGGCGGGTAAAGTAAAACATTGATGGCGATAAAATATAAATGTATTTTGTCACAAAATGTCTGGTATTACTTACAAGTTATCAAAATTCCTAGGTATATTCACAGAGGTCTTTAGAACTCGGAAACCTCTAAGTTCTTCGCTTAGAGCCGATTTCATGCTGACACTACATTTCCGAATAACTGAGACATCACACGCGATTTGGGTCTAATTAGATATAGCATTTTATTTTTTATATTTATGATATGACCACATAATAATATACAAACTGCTTGTGCTATAAGCCACTTTAACGTAACTTAAAATTATTATGCTACGATTGTGATAGGAGAGGTTCATGACATTAGTAAAATGGCGGATTTAATCCCACATATAATTTTCGATCCTTCACCATTAGGTTACTGTCGCTTCGCAAATCTCTAATTCACTTTAAAATGTGTATTATTGCTGAAATATATTGGTGCTTCTAAGTGCACGATATTACTATTATACAGATATATAGGTGTGCCTTGGGTCCGTAATACGTAGGCCATGGGATCTAGGCACTAAAGGATAGGCGTTCCGGTAAGTCTTGCCTAAGAAGAAAGGGAAGGAGGTGTTTTCGAATCCCAAGGAAAGGTCGCCAAGGAGCAACTGACATTTTCGGAGTAACGGATGTAATGCGAAAACGTTCTCGTGCCCTGTAGATAGCGGCGAAGGTGTAACACAGAATTCGACATAAGACATATTAAGATGTAGGCATTATTGAAAACTTCAAAAGAGGTCACGATCATTACGGGGTCATCATCATCACCATCATTGTGCGCATCAAAATCGAAGTTGTACACTATTTTTTTGTGTAAACGTAATGATTATATGCTTTAATATGTAATATCTACGACAGAATATTTAATTTTAATTGGGGACAGAAATATGGTAGACACTGTTTATAGTGCTTGTAAGACTAAATGCAAGGGATGTAATATGATTTTTATTTCATTATATTATATAAATTATTATACAATGTAAAGACATATTATATATAATTATTTAAAATTAATATTAGTGAAACAAGTACACGTGTGTATCCAAATCACAAATATAGGAAGAATTTTTTGTTTTATTAAACATGTTGAGCAAGCACCCTAGCAAGTTGATAGTTAAAAGGGTAATGCGCCTTCATAATGCGTTATAAAAACACATAACAAAAATAACACTAAAAACAAGTCTTTTATTTCTATAAAAGGTAGTTGAAAGCAGACTCGAAATAATTTTTGTAACTTACAATGCGGTCGCGGTACGTTCGTTAGAAAGAAGCTATATGTTCTCTTGCCAAAACGTTATCGTAACGCTTCATTTAAACACAGTACACGTTCTGAACAGCAGCACGCTTCCTGTTAATCTGACACCACAGTAAAAGGAGCACGGCGCTATTTTGTTTCAGCCTGATACAAAGCATTACATTAATGAAAGTAGGTAATTTGTAACACTAAACTGTAAGAATAAGTACTTCTTGGAAATATTCGAATTTGGTTGTAGTAAAACTTGCATTAGACACTCTTCTATTGCATGTTATAAACTAATAACGTATTTGACTCACGGAAACTATTTACCAAAGTATTTAAGAGAAAAAGCACAAAAGCATTAAACTGCTATTTTACCAGCGTAAAATAGCAGCTTAATGCTGCTGTGTTTCGTATGGTGAGTGTAGAGAAACGGACACCCTTTTTACTGGAAAAGTGGCATTCCATCTTAGTCTCAAGTCTCAAGGCTGACAACGCATCTGCATTTTGATTCGCAAAAAAGGATAGATGTAGATGTCTATGGGCCACAGCAATCACTTACCATCAGGTGAACTGTGTGCTCGTTTGTCACCCTATTTCTATAAAAATAGAGAGCCGACTGAAATAATTTAGTGGTGACCAAGCCTGCAGTGATGTTTATAGATATTCTTGTTAATCTCGACTTGCGAAAATTATAAATTAAATGGTGCCTGCATTTATCAAACGATTCGAGCGGTTCCCACTCAAGAAACTGAAATACAACTGGGGGTGAAAATCATGACACCCACCGCACGCTCCATCAAACACGTTCTCCTAAGGCCTAAGTCGCTTAGGTTGAGACTAAAGTATACGTATAGCGTATCTACTTCGTTCTCACATACAGATGTGCTGTCACCTCTAAGATGGAATGTCTCACAGCCTGTAATTGTATGTACTGGCCCCATATACCCAACAAACGAGAATATAGCAGTGTTTACACTGTGTGTTGGCAGAAATAGATAAGAAGGTGGTGCTGAAAATAAAGTATGGCTAAATTGTTCCTCTTAAAAAGTCTGCGACAACAAGTACAATATAGATAATAAAAAAATATCATGGTCACCTTTTGCGCTATTTATTTACAAGAGTATTTTTGACATATACAAAAAAAAATTAAAATGTTGTTCTTTTAATTTATTTTTAAAATAAAAGTAGTATCGAAATAACTATTTTATTCGGTACATTGCTGCCTGCGCAATGAACTCCCCGAGTACGAAGCGCGGAGACCATGGGGCCAGGAAAAACATGCACTCAGAGTAGCATTCCTCACCTCACACTAGCATTCCTGACCTCAGTGGCGAATCTAGTCTATGGCTTCGTTGCCAACCTAGTTTCGGTTGCAATGTTCGGTTTAAATGTAAAAAAAAAAATTATTTCAATTTAAAAACGAATATATGCCTAACCTCTTTTATAAGCAGGAAGAAATTTATTAATAACCGCAATAAGTATTGGATTTGATAGTTCCAATTCTGTATTTGCGTGAATAATGCTTAATAATTTCTTTAGCGTTAGAGCGCGGGGCGGGGGTGGGGGAGGGGAGAGGTGTTTTCCCGGAGTGGAAAAGTTGTTTAGCAAATAGATTGAGATGCATACAACTTTCTATAGATAGTGATAGAGAGTTCTTTGAAAATATTTAATAATAAAAACTTTACCCATAGAACTCTTTCTTTAAAACTTTCCTAGTGGTTTACGTATTTGTACTATGTAAATTACCTTCATGTAATGTCACATTTCTGTGATGGCTATGAATACCCTTCTCAAACTTTAAGTTGCTAAATGACCATAGCTAGAAAATGTGAAAGGGTGAGTAATTTATCAAAGTCACCCTTGTTACGACCTTTCATTTGCCAACAGTTGAATTAACTTGTTTACAAATGTACATGCTTTTTTAAATACAAAGCAAACAACTAGTTAAACAACATAGTTAGTAGAACCAATAAATGAAAAAAGTCTGAGTGTATCTGAATCTGACCCAAAAACTACATACCACAACTTGGACAAATGAATGACTAAGTCCAGCGGTGGATTCGAACTCACGATCTTAAAGTTTTGCAGTCTCTAAATCTAAAAGTTAAACTTATTACAAAAGTAAAAATTACCTTTTGATTCGAGAAACAATGATCTAGAGTATTTGCAACACAATTAATATGCCTTTTGTCTTATTGGCTTCTAATAAGACAAGAAGCAAAAAAAAAACATACATAAACGAAAAATACGATTTTATTGACATGACTATGCTTGCAAAAATGTAAATAACAGTTTTAGTGTACCGAATTCCCATTCTGTGTAATCATTTCTTGAAGTTAATATGCTTTGAATATACTTGTACCTATAAATGTAAAATGATTATACTATGTTTTTTTATAGGATAAAGGTGACAAACGAGCACACACTCCACCTGATGGTAAGTGGTTGCTGCGGCCCATAGACATCTACATCTATCCTCTATTACAAATCAAAATGCAGATACATTGTCACCCGTAAGAACTAAGATGGAATGCCTCATTTCCAGTAAAAAGGGTTTCCGGTGGTCTCTACACTCACCACAAGAAACACAGCAGCGTTAAGCTGCTGTTTTACGCTGGTATTCAGTGAGAGCGTGGTCCTTCCCCGGTCGAGCCGACCCATTCGTGCTACAACTATACTACTAATATAGCTGCATCATGGCTCTACCACGTATATGTATTTAAATGTCTGATGAAATACAATTTTGAAAAACTGGAAAAGAGGCATTCCATCTTAGTCCTCACGGGTGACAACCCATCTGCATTTTGATTTGCAAACGAGGGCCGCAGCAACCACTTACCATCAGGTGGACTGTGTGCTCGTTTGTCACCCTATCCTATAAAAAAAAATACAAAAGCACTTAGTAATTTTACCGACTACATATTAAACTGTTATTTATTTAATATTAATATTTGTTCTAGTAAAATATAAGAAATATGCAGTACGTATTGATTTTCTTACGGAACACACGGTTGTCGTATTCACGAAATAGTATTACATCAGTAGTGTTTTTTGATATTGTTATAGTAGTAAGAACTAGGAATCAAGAATAATAGGCTACATATAATGTTCATACACCATTTAAGAAAGTGTTCATATGAATGTAAAATTAAAATTCAGATTCTTAAATAAAACGCATCTACAGTTATCAATATTCTAATGCATAATAACAATCAGTCCAACAGCGACTATCCCTGTTCTTATTCTAAATAAATCACTTTGAATAACATTCTTATTTTGGGGTCATGTATTTTCTATACATTTGTTTTAACTTATAGTCTCTATTCAGATTTTGACTTAAGCCGCACTGTGGTTGCTACCTCTGAATACATACAATATACAGTGTAATTTAACGGTACTGCAACAACATGGCGCATAAACGTGCGATGATTAATGATACTGCATTTCTATCTTTGCTGCTTTAATATGATTTTGTTAAGTAATTCAATTACCATGCGTTGGAGTTGATTACAAATATAATTTAAAATTTATATTTTTAGTTACCCGAGTAAAGAAGTTATTTTATATTATATTAATTCAAAAAAAAACAAAGTTATTCTTCGATGTTATATGTGTAAATGTTTAATAAAAAAATGTAGTGTTAAGATATGACGTGATGATAGTATGGAAGAGAAGATATTATGAATGCGCTATGAGTGTGAATGCGATGTATGAGGAGAGACAATGAAATGAAAGGACGGGGAAAGGAAAACGATTTTTTTAGGAAAGACGGAGGTTATGTAAGACGAAATACTGTAAAAGTTTTTGTAGATAAGAAATTTATTTTTATATATTACATTAGATGATAGGATTAAAAAGGCATGACGGTAAAAAATATATAGTTTGAAGATTGCTTAGAGCTCTCATCTATGTTAGCAATGATTATCATCAAATGAAACCGATTTTAAAAAAATTTGCCGTGTAGTGGCGGTCAAGAATACCACTACCCCATATCCTCCCGTGGGTGTCGTAAAAGGCGACAAAGGGAAACAGGCAGGAGATGGGCAGCAGCATCTTCCTGATAATAGCCAAAATTACAATAAAAAAACTGCGGTTGCCAACCCGCTCGCCAAGCGTGGCAACTATGGCAAATACCCCCCTATGAATGTAACAAAGAGACGGCCCCCAGTCCCCGGCGGCCCCGCTATTCCTGGCTACGGTGGCGACCATGGTAACGGCGGGGCAGGGGGTGCTAAGAATCTCCGGTGGAGGTTCGGTTGCCACCTTAGACGACTCGACCTGGCAACGTACAACGCACGCACCCTGAGGACTGACGAGAAGATCGTGGAGCTGGAAGAAGAGATAGACAAGTTGCGCTGGCATATTATAGGATTATCCGAAGTCCGAAGAGAGGGGGAGGACACGGTAATCCTCGAATCCGGCAACTTGCTCTATCACCGGGAGGGCGACCATCTGTCCCAAGGAGGTGTCGGATTTATCGTCTACAAGTCTCTCGTTAACAACGTTGTAAAGATCGGGAGTGTGTCGACGAGGGTTGCGTACCTTATACTCAGAATCACCAAACGGTATTCGCTGAAGGTCATACAGGTTTACGCACCAACCTCGGCACACCCCGATGGGGAGGTGGAGGAAATGTATGAGGATATCTCTAGAGCCATGCATTCCTCCAAAACCCAATATACGGTGTTAATGGGAGACTTCAATGCAAAACTAGGCACAAGAGAGAACGGTGAGCTGAAAGTAGGGAAATTTGGAATAGGGCAACGGAACCCAAGGAGCCAGCAGCTGGCCGACTTCATGGAGAAAGAGGGACTCTTTATGATGAACTCTTTCTTCCAGAAGCGGCCCCACAGGAAGTGGACCTGGTCGAGCCCCGACGGTTCGACAAAAAATGAGATTGACTTCATTATGACGACCAGACGACAACTGTTCAGTGATGTCTCCGTGATCGCGAGGGTGAAAACTGGTAGCGATCACCGAATGGTTAGAGGCACACTGAACCTAAACGTTAAGTTAGTAGTAAGTAAGAGAGGTCTCGTCTAATGAAGTCAACGCTCCGTCCCCCTCGTGCTCTGTTCCAAAGTCCCGAAACCTTTCAGCTCGAGTTACAAAACCGTTTCCAGTACCTAGAAGACTGCAATGAAGTGGACGATATGAATGACAAGCTCGTGGAAACTGTCCATGCGGTCGGAGCTAAGTTCTGCAAGACCCGCCGCAGAAGAACACAAAAACTCTCACACTCTTATTCTCATGGCTGTTAGACGGGAGATAAAGCTACATTCTTCAACAGACTTGACAGCACACAGGCATCTGAACAGACAGATCTCCAAATGCATGCGGCGGGACTTACGCAACTTCAATACAGCTCGTATTGAAGAAGCGATCGAGCGGAACCAAGGCTCCAAAGTCTTTGCCAGAGATCTATCTGCCAGAAAGAGCCACCTGTCAAAGCTGAAGACAGAGTGTGGCAGCATAGTTTCCGGGACACCTGAGATTTTGAGTGAGATTGAGAGGTTCTATGGGCAGCTGTACACGTCATCGTTGGAGCCACACGCAAGTGTGAGTAACGATCCAAGAGCGAGTCTCATCCGACACTATTCCGAAGATATCCCGGACGTCAGTCTGAGCGAGATTAGAATGGCTCTCCAGCACCTTAAAAACGGTAGGGCCCCAGGCGAGGATGGAATTACAGCGGAGCTTCTGAAAGCGGGTGGAAGACCGGTACTTGAAGTCCTTCAGAAGCTCTTTAATTCCGTCCTCCATGGTGGCATTACACCGGAGGCGTGGAGCAGAGGTGCGGTGGTCTTGTTCTTCAAGAAAGGTGACAACGCTCTCTTGAAGAACTACAGACCGATTTCCCTTCTGAGCCGCGTCTACGTGCTGTTTTCGAGAGTCATTACGAATCGTCTCGCGCACAAACTTGACGACTTCCAGCCTCCCGAACAAGCCGGTTTCCGAAAGGGCTTTAGCACCATAGACCACATACATACCCTTCGGCAAATTGTACAGAAGTCCGAAGAGTACAATTTGCCACAATGTCTGGCGTATGTGGACTATGAGAAAGCCTTTGATTCCGTCGAAATTTGGGCGGTGCTGCAGTCCCTTCAGCGGTGCCAAGTTGACTGTCGGTATATCGAAGTGTTGAAGTGCTTGTACAGTAGGGCTACGATGGCTATCCGAGTACAGAACCAGAGTACGAAACCTATCCAATTGCAGAGAGGTGTAAGACAGGGTGACGTCATATCCCCGAAACTCTTCACCGCTGCATTGGAAGACGTTTTCAAGCTTCTGGACTGGAAAGGATACGGTATCAACATCAATGGCGAGTACATCACTCACCTTCGATTTGCCGACGATATAGTCCTTATGGCAGAATCGCTGGAGGACCTAAGCACTATGCTCAATGACCTCGATAGTGTTTCCCAACGGATAGGTCTTAAGATGAACATGGACAAAACAAAGATCATGTTTAATGTCCATGTCACACCTATGCCGGTAGTTGTTGGGAACACTAAGCTCGAAGTTGTTGACGAGTATGTTTACCTGGGACAAATAGTCCGACTAGGTAAGTCCAACTTCGACCGAGAGGTCAATCGACGGATTCAACTCGGCTGGGCAGCGTTCGGGAAGCTACGACACATCTTCTCGTCAGACATAGCTCAAAACCTGAAAACGAAATTGTACAACCAGTGCGTGTTGCCAGTAATGACTTATGGAACTGAGACGTGGTCCTTCACTGCTGGCCGTATGAGGAAGCTCAAGGTCGCTCAGCGAGCTATGGAGAGGGCTATGCTCGGAGTTTTTCTGCGTGATAAACTTAGGAATGAGGATATCCGCAGTAGAACCAGAGTAACCGACATAGCCCAACGAATTAGTAAGCTGAAGTGGCAGTGGGCCGGCCATATAGCTCGAAGAACCGACAACCGATGGGGAAGAAAGGTTCTCGAGTGGCAGCCTCGTACCGGTAGGCGAAGTGTAGGGCGTCCCCCCACGAGATGGAGTGACGACCTGGTAAGACATGCAGGAAGTCGATGGATGCAGGTGGCTCAGGACCGTGCTTTGTGGCATTCTTTGGGGGAGGCCTATGTTCAGCAGTGGACTTGTGAAGGGCTGTAATGATGATGATGATGATGATGATATGCAGGAAGCCAAAAATACATCACCGAGGATCGGAGGTCATAAATGCTTGGGCACAACTATGAGAGAAATATTGCGGAAAATAATGTTAAAGGAAAGTGAAATACCTCACTGCATAAGAAATCATAAAACTAAGCAATATTCGCAGAGAGATGATAAAAAAATGTAAACCGAATGTGGGGATGTCGAAATAATATTTAGTGGAGTGTTTAGTTCTGTTACACTGCCTTCACACAACAATGGCTCTTACAAAAACCAAAAATTTATTCAATACAGTAGTCACAACAAAAGTGTGCTTCTGTTTATTTAGATTTTGTCGCAAAACGAAGACCTTTGTAATTTAAATATTAAACATAATTTGGTAAGTAAATATGCAGCTTTATTAGCTGACAAGCGCGAGTAGAGTTGTTTAGTCAAAAATCTGCTAATTTAATTACCTGTTACTCTTTGGTTAAATATATTAAATGTTTTTTACGTAAATAATTAAAAAGTTTCTAAATTCCATGTCATTTACTTGTTAGTTTATTATTTTTAGTAGTTGCATATCTACCCATCTAATGGGTCTCGATTTCAAATCTGAAATACAAGCATTCCATTTTAGTCTTCAAAGGAGACAACGCATCAGTAGCCTTTTTCTGCCGACTTCAAAAAGGAGGAGGTACTCAATTCGACTGTATGTTTTTTTATGTGTGTTTTCTCATAACTTTTCTCTACGTGAAACGATTTCGATGATTCTTTTTTTATTTGAATGTAATGGCATTTGATCAAGATCTGAGCATTAGTTTTAAAGTTATTCTTAATAATTTATATTGAAGTTGGTTGTACAATTTTTTTAATTTTAAATTATTAGTCATCATCATTCATCATTACAGCCTTTCATAAGTGCACTGCTGAACACAGGCCTACCCCAAGGAATGCCACAAAGCACGGTCCTGAGCCACCTGCATACATCGACTTCCTGCATGTCTTACCAGGACGTCACTCCATCTCGTGGGGTGTCGCCCTACATTTCGCCTACCGGTACGAGGCTGTCACTCAAGAAGCTTTCTTCCCTATCGGTTGTCGGTTCTTCCAGCTATATGGCCGGCCCACTGCCACTTCAGCTTACTAATCCGTTGGGTTATGTCGGTTACTCTGGTTCTACTGCGGATATACTAATTTCTGAGTTTATCACGCAGAGAAACCCCGAGCATAGTCCTCTCTATAGCTCGCTGAGCGACCTTGAGCTTCCTCATATGGCCAGCAGTGAAGGACCACGTCTCAGATCCGTAAGTCATCACTGGTAACACGCACTGGTGGTACAATTTCGTTTTAAGGTTTTGAGGTATGTCTGACGAGAAGAGGTGTCGTAGTTTCCCGAACGCTGCCCAGCCGAGTTCAATCCGTCGATTGACCTCTCGATCGAAGTTGGACTTACCTAGGCGGACTATTTGTCCCAGGTAAACATACTCGTCAACAACTTCGAGCTTAGTGCTCCCAACAACTACCGGCATAGGTGTGACATGAACATTAAACATGATCTGAGACACTATTGAGGTCATTGAGCATGGTACTTAGGTCCTCCAGCGATTTTGCTATAAGGACTATATCGTCGGCAAATCGAAGGTGAGCGGTGTACTCGCCATTGATGTTAATACCGTATCCTTTCCAGTCCAGAAGCTTGAAAACGTCTTCCAATGCAGCGGTGAAGAGTTTCAGGGATATAACATCACCCTGTCTTACACCTCTCTGCAATTGGATAGGTTTCGTACTCTGGTTCTGTACTCGGATAGCCATCGTAGCTCTACTGTACAAACACTTCAGCACTTCGATATACCGACAGTCAACTTGGCACCGCTGAAGGGACTGCAGCACCGCCCAAATTTCGACGGAATCAAAGGCTTTCTCATAGTCCACATACGCCAGACATAGTGGCAAATTGTACTCTTCGGACTTCTGTACAATTTGCCGAAGGGTGTGTATGTGGTCTATGGTGCTAAAGCGCTTTCGAAAACCGGCTTGTTCGAGAGGCTGGAAGTCGTCAAGTCTGCGCGCGAGACGATTTTTTTTATATGATAAGGGCGACAAACGAGCACACAGTCCACCTGATGGTAAGTGGTTGCTGCGGCCCATAGACATCTACATCTATCCTCTGTTACAAATCAAAATGTAGATGCGTTGTCACCCGTGAGGACTAAGATGGAATGCCTCATTTCCAGTAAAAAGGGCCTCCGGCCACCTGCACTCACCAAGCGAAATGCACAATTCGTAATGACTCTGGAAAACAGCACGTAGACGCGGCTCAGAAGGGAAATCGGTCTGTAGTTCTTCAAGAGAGCGTTGTCACCTTTCTTGAAGAACAAGACCACCGCACTTCTGCTCCCCGCCTCCGGTGTAATGCCATCATGGAGCACGGAATCAAAGAGCTTCTGAAGGACTTCAAGTACCGGTCTTCCACCCGCTTTCAGAAGCTCCTCTGTAATTCCATCCACGCCTGGGGCCTGGCCGTTTTTAAGGCGCTGGAGAGCCATTCTAATCTCCCTCAGACTGACGTCGGGGATATCTTCCGGAATTTAAATTATTATTTAAAGATTATTGCAGTTGTTCATGAACTAAAGTAGCCAATTACCATTAGGTGGACTTAAGAGGTGAAATTAAATTCATCTGTCTTTTTAACTTTATGAGAAAAGTCCACTAAAAGGCTACTAAATTACCACGCTTGGCATGCGGGTTGGCAACCGCAGGTTTTTTTATTTTTAGTCGTTATTAGGGTCTTCCTGATGCCCATCTCCTATATTTGTTTCCCTCTTTCGCCTCTTAATTCACCCACGGGATGATATGTGGTACTGGATATTCTAACACCGCCACTACACGATACATATAGTTAAATTATTACTACACGTTATACTACATATAGTTAAATTATTTACGCAATGAACATCACTAATTTATCTACTACTATTGAACTTAATTACTAGAGTATTCTATATTTATCATCATCTTTATCACAAGTACACTTACAGAGGTTGTTGTGTTGCAACAAAATATATTTATTAAAAGGAATTATGTGGTACCCTTTCATTAAAAATTACTCTATTAAATAAATTTATAATTCTGAAGATTCTGTACCTCAAAAGGAAAATCGGAAAGCAACCGTATATCATCACTTTTTTTCCATCTGTCCACCTTTCAAGACCATTTTTTAGGGTAAGAGACGGGTTAAGTTTAAAATAAATATTAAAGTCAAATACTAAGATCTATGGTGCCTTAAAGTTGTATTACTTCCGGTTGGTCCATAAAAAATTCAAAAGTCGACCCAAAAAGAAAACGTTACTTGGCGCATTCTTAAAGGTTTACAATCAACAATATATTAAAAATCAAAATAAACAAGAAAGTAGATTACTAGAATACGCCTAAATCAAATCCCCATACTTCTTCCTCTCTCCCCATACTGCCTCCTCTGTGTTTGTATACTATGTTGTCATGAATTGATGGACCAAATCACACTAATTTTAACCTTCTGGGGAAAAAATAAGATTTTTACTGGTATACTAGCCTCTATATCAGCTCCCACTAGCAACACTATATACCTCATGTCACTGTGAATTTTTCGTGCCAAATCAGCGAGTCGCATCTTCAAATTAAAAAGTTTTCAATTGGTTTTTAAGTCAAATTTATGGATTTTATTATAAAAACAATAAAATGAGAAAACTTATTAAAACATTCATAAACGTTTTAGATGATTCCAATGTACGTAACTTTTGCATTTAAATAACTTGTAGGGTAAATTAATAAAAGCGCGAAATGTGAAATCTACATTATGAGACAGAACGAGCGTCTGTAAGTACATAATTTTTCAATCAACTTAATATGTATATTGTATTTATATATCTAATATGTATATTTTATATATATTTTATAAATATCTATTGGGGTAGTTTAATAAAACCGTGAAATGTGATATATATGTACTCTATGAGACAGAACGAGCGTCTGTACAGACTGTTTCAATCAAATAAATATGTATATTAGTTTTAAATTAATTAATTTATTAAAAATCTTATCACTTACAGTCAATGATATTATATTCAAAAAATTTGGAAAATCCAAAAGTGCACATCTCTAATGCTCATCTAATATTTTGCATAATCAATTTACGCTGCAAAAATAGTTTCTGTTTATTTAACACGAAATATTTTTTGACTGCTTGATAACGGTGATTCGTATTTTGTTACCGTAAAAAATTGTCAAATAATTAAAAAAAATTATGAAATTATGAATGGAATTCAAAGGGCTTCCTAAAAAAAATCAAAGCCGATAAGTTCAGCATTTCCGAAATATATCTTGTTCACAGCCATACTGACCAACTCACGTCCAAGTGAAATTACTTAAAATAATTTTTTTTTAATAATAATCGAAATAAATAATCTTATAACTACGTCAGAAGTATTAATTGAAATCTCTTGCTATGGTGTACTTTTTTATATACTATAAGTGCAATATAAAGCTGGTGGAAGTTGAATGGATCGCGATTTTTTTGATTTGTTGACATTAGTATATAATAAAATAATATAAAATATATATAAAAGTAATTATATAATGATATTATATATAGAGCAAGTACTAGAGGCTATTGCATGCCTAGTCAGTTGTTACTGATGGAGACAGGTCCTAATAGTTTAAAGGTTCCTGTAGGTATGTTTGTTTAAGATTTATGAAGATTCTTTGATCTTTTTAGGATAAATTTCTATAGGAGCTCTTCTTATAGGAGCCTCTAAATTGTGTAAGCCACATAACAGTTTAATGCAGTAATTTACAGCATTATTATTTATTTATGTGTCTTCTTGATAAGACCTACACCTATACATAGTAAAAGGAACATGAATGTTCATATAAAATATAATGCAATGTCTCGTGTACCCCCTCGTGGCACCGCAAGGCTGATATGTAATGTACAGACTCTCGTTTTATCTCATACATAGATTTTATATTGAGTTTTCATTATACTGTAAGCAATGATACTATATACATTTTGGTAGTAAAAATGAACGTATAAATATTCTTATAAATAGAATTCAGTGCCTCGTGTACCCCCTCGTGGCACCGCAAGGCAGATATGTAATGTATATACATACTTTCGTTCTGTCTCATACACATGATTTTATATTGCGTTTTAATACGCTATAGCAATGGTATAATATGAATTTTGGTAGTAATTATGAACGTATGAATATTTACATAAATAGAATTCAATGCCTAGTTTACCCCTCGTGGCACCGCAAGGTAGATATGTAATGTACAGACTCTGGTTCGGTCTTATACATATATTTTATATTGAGTTTTAATATGCTGTAAGCAATAATATTAAATACATTTTGGTAGTAATTATGAACGTATGAATATATATAAAATATAATTCAATGTCTCGTGTACCATCTATGATACCGCAAGGTTGATATGTAAGGTACAGACTCTCGTTCTGTTTTATACATAATTTATTTCATAGTGGATGTTATATTGCTTTTTGGTTAAAAAACAACATGGGGCTTAAAAAAAAGACAAAACAAATTGAACATATATTAATATAATTAACATCACATATCATTTTAAATAATAGGCGAGTACTACTTTTTACGTTGAATTATATTTTTTTTTATAGGAGAGGGGGCAAACGAGCATGGGGCTCACCTGATGGCAAGTGACTACCGCCGCCCATGAACAACTGTAACACCAGGGGAACCAGGGGAATTTCAGATGCGTTGCCGGCCTTTTAAAAAGGAGTAGGCTCTTTTCTTGAAGGTTCCTAAGTCGTATCGGTCCGGAAAATTCGCTGATGGTAATCGATTCCACAAGGAAGTTGTGCGAGGAAGAAAACGTCTTCTAAATCGCACAGTAGTGGATCGCCAATCATCCAGATGGTGTGGATAGTATCGGGAGTTCTGCCGCGATGTGCGTTCGTGAAATTTGGCAGCTGAGATTAATCCGAACAATTCCTCAGAGCATTCTCCGTAGTAAAAGCACAAAGGGGTTCTTTTTAGCGGTAAACGCGCAAACTTATGTCTTCTGAGGATTAAACTGGACTAGATGTAGTCGCCCCCAATCCGAGACTTGGTTCATCAAAGACTCGACTTCAGACAAAAGTTTGTTCCGGTACTCGGCGACGTTTTCGCGAGAAATATTGGCACGGCCGGTGTATAGAACATCACCAGTGCTGTCATCCGCATAGCAATGAATGTGACCAGTTTGCAACATATCATTGATATGGAGAAGAAACAGCGTAGGTGATAGCACACAGCCTTGTGGAACACCAGCGTTAATATACTTGTAGTCGGAGCAAGCACCATCTACAACGACCTTGATGCTCCGATCTGCAAGGAAGCTAGTGATCCAATTGCACAATTTCTCGAGAAGCCCATAGGAAGGGAGCTTCGAAAGAAGCGCTTTGTGCCAAACCCGATCGAAGGTCTTTGCAATGTCGCTGGGATCATCCGGCATCAACAGAAACCTGATATCCGTCCGGATGAGAGGCCAGCAGAAGTTGCAATAGGGAAGGTGTATGATACTCCACATCCGAAAACCGTGTAGGCGGAGTAACCAGTTGTGTCAGAATATATTGCCAAGGCAAAGTCATAAACAGATCTCCCCGTATGATCGGTTAAACGTAAACCGAGCCATTCGGCGTGGTGGGCGTTAAAATTGCCAAGGATCACGATCTCTGCGGATGGGACCTGTTGTAGCAAGGAATCTGTAGCCATTTGGACGTGCTCGATGAGTCGGTCTGTTTCGGCATTACCGCTATGGGACATATAGAGGCATCCGTAGACGCACGGATGGTCGTCGCTGTCTACGCGTAGTCAAAGGATGGACAGGTCCGAACCTTCAAGACTGCCGAGGCGTCGAGAACAGATGTCCTCTCTGACGTATACGCAAACTCCAGCCCGAGGCACAAAGGAGTGCTCCAATTTGTACCCCGGATAGGAGAGATACGAAGTATCACCTGGGTCTCGGTTAGAAAGAGCAAGGCCGGTTTTGCCGTCTCGAGATAGTAGTGGACGGCGTTCAGGTTCGAGTAAAGTCCCCTGATATTGCAGAAATTCACGGATAGCGTAGCAGGGGTCGCCTTGATATTGTTGCTCAGTTTGCCCCGAGCAGTTATTGTTTTGAGAGGAATTTTGCCCACGAGAATACGCGGGGCAGCCAGAGCACCTACGCTCAGGAGTGGAATAACATGGTCGTGGATGCTCAGCGAGGGATTCTCCAGGGGTGCTCCTGTTGATGGGGGGGGGTGAATTGTGCCTCCGGCCAGGTGGCCGTGGTTCTGCGTTTCGTCTGGTGCGTGTAGGTACACGCACCAGACGAAACGCAGAAGCAGAGCTTCTACTTCACGCCGGCCCATACGTGCAAAAGCAAAAACTGCCGCGTGGCTCTACTTCAAGTGACATAGCTTGTAAAATTGATCTTGTAAAATATGTGTTTTTCTTTTTGCCTTATAAATAACATCTCAATGTAATTCTCTCGTATGCATAGAACCCAGGAAAATTAATGAGGAGATAAAATGGGAAACAAATTCCTAAACCTTTACGAAAATTGTCTCTAAGTTTGTTAACTAAAATCAATAGATAAACTAAAGTTGATGCATTTGCTATTAGAAAATATATAAATGGTATATACAATATTATATATAATTTGAATATATATAATATTCTTCACAA
The DNA here is from genome assembly GCA_963668995.1 of Parnassius mnemosyne. Taxonomy (NCBI): domain Eukaryota; kingdom Metazoa; phylum Arthropoda; class Insecta; order Lepidoptera; family Papilionidae; genus Parnassius; species Parnassius mnemosyne. The sequence goes on along the minus strand of CAVLGL010000093.1, from coordinate 25,009,718 downwards.
TCTTAAAACACAAAATAAAGAAGAAGAAGTAACATTCTTATATTCATTAGCCTGATACTACATTAATTTAAAAAATTAAAAAAAGTACCAACTTATTAAAATTGTTACCCTGATAAACAACTGTTATGTAACATCTCCTTTCAGCACTGTCCATCGCATCGGTTGCATCAAAACTTACCTTACTGTATCAGTGCTGTGAGGGAGGTATTTATGTATATAAAGCATAAAAATAAGTATTTAAGTCCTTATCAGTATATTTATTTATTTATTTATTATTAGACATGTTTGCAACATTAAATCAATTTTAAGTCAAAATCTTAATTAAATAAAACACATAACATTAAATTACAAAATAAATTACCTACATTAAATTAAAATATATATATATATCCAACATTAATAATTAAAATAACTGCCTCTAATTAAACAAATTAAAAAATAAAATAAAACAAAATTATTCAAATTAATATTACACATCATTAACGAGTCGAGGAGTCGCTCGCGTCCGTAGGCTTCGACCACCTAATCCTAGGCCCACCCTACACGTGTCCCCCGGGTGGTGCTAAACGAGCGACAAAGCCGAAAGAACTGACTCGGCTCCTCGCCGTGTGGTAGCGGCGTAAAAAAAAAAAATACCACAACTTACTTTCGCACCATGAGGCAAAATATTAAAGAAATGGCCCCGAGTTCCCGGCGCCCCTTTAATGGGGCAGGGGTGCGAAGAATCTCCGGGAGGAAAACCGGCGACGAGGTTCGCCACCCGTCACGTTCTGTCCCCCGGAGGGGCGAAAAGTGGATTGCGGAAGCCCGTCTGGCTACATTGAACGTATGTGGAGGAATGAATGATAAGATGGATGAAGTATGCGATATGATGTATGATAGAGGAATAGACGTGTTATGTGTGAATGAGACGAAACGGAAGGGAAAGGATGCCACTACACATGGCATGTATACCGCGTACTGGTCTGGTGTAGACGAGACCGAGCGGGCATGCCAGGGAGTCGGTATCATCCTTTCAGAAAGAATGGGTCAGTGTGTAAAAGAGTATGAATGTGTAAGCCCGAGACTGCTATGGATACGAATGAAAGTGGGCTTAAAGAAGTTGTTTGTTTTAGGGGTCTACGCCCCAGACATGTCTAAGCCCACTTATATCCGAGAGCAGTTTTGGGAGTTGGTAAGGATGGTGCTAATGAAATGCAAGGTTAATGAAAATATTGTGATATTAGGCGATTTTAATGGAAGGGTTGGGGTGAGGAGGCTTGGTTATGAAAGGATATTGGGAACGTTTGGTGATGAAAGTATAAATGAGAATGGTGAAAGCCTTCTCGCCGTATGCGTGGAAAAGAATCTTGTTGTGACGAACACTTTGTTTCGTCATAGGAAGATTCACACGTATACATGGGAAAGAGGTGATGATAGAAGTATGATAGATTTCATAATTGTTGATGAAAGAATGAGGAGCGCGGTGGTAGATACAAGGGTTTACCGGGGCTCTAACGTAGGGACGGATCATTACTTGGTCTTATGCCGAATTAATGGTCTTTTCAGACGTTGGAGGCATCGGACATCTGTGTCTACCACAGCGTTACAGCGTATAAAAACAGAGAGGCTACAAGATGAAGGTGTGAAAGAGAAGTTCAAATGTAGATTGAGAGAAAATATAAGTGGTATGGCTGAATTGTGTATGAATGATTTAGACTTGGAGACTGTGTGGTATAATGTCAAGAAAGGTTTAGTGGATGCAGCTACCGAAGTATGTGGTGTAAGCAAGAGAACAAATGAAAGGAAAAATAACACGTTATGGTGGGATGATGAGGTACGGATGGAAGTTGAAGCAAAGAAGAAAGCATGGCTAGATTTACTAGCAACCAAGGCTAGTAATTCTAGCAGTATGAATGATGATATTGAAAGGAAAAAGGCGGTTTTTAGACACCTAAATAAGAGAGTAAAAGAAATAGTTGAAAGGAAAAAGCAAGAAAGAACGGATAAGAATGATAGAAGAATATCGGATAACTTCCAGGAAAACATTAAAATGTTCTGGAAACTCGTAAGAACTACCAGGGGACATTCACAACAGCCTAGAATGAATGCTATACGAGACCAGAATGGCTGTATTCTGAATGACGAAGTTTTGAGTTTAAGGAGATGGAAGGAATACTTTGAAAGCGTGTTTATGAGTGATGAGACGTTTGAATTAAATGAAATAGAAATTCCGAAAGAAGAGGAAATAGATAGAGATATAAGTATAGATGAAATAATGAAAGCAATGAAAAGTATGAAAGTAGGTAAGGCAGCTGGTTATGATAGAGTATCTCTCGAAATGCTAAGGGCTGGAGAAGGAGTGGTGGCAGACCTGCTGTACACCTTGTTTAATTTATGTTGGGAACTTAAGCGGGTACCGGGAGACTGGTGCAAAGCCGTGATAGTCCCAATATATAAGGGAAAAGGATCACAGCAGGACTGTAAAAACTACCGTGGTATCAGCCTTCTTAGCATTGTGGGAAAACTGTATGCTAAGGTACTAATTGAAAGAGTTATGAAAGAAACTGACGGAAAAATTTGGGATGTGCAAGCGGGATTTAGAAAGGGAATGGGATGTACGGATCAGGTCTTTTCCATGCGCATGATCGCCGAGAAGTTTTTGGCCAAAAACCAAAAAGTTTTTTGTGCGTTCATGGACTTGGAGAAGGCTTATGACAGAGTGGACAGGGATGTGTTATGGCAAACACTGAACTCATTTGGGTTGAGCGCTGGTCTGATACAGGCATTGAAGTCTCTATATAGGGACTCTAGTGCTTGTGTCAGGATCAACGGGGCCTACTCGGACTGGTTTGACATCCATAAAGGTGTCAGACAGGGCTGTGTAGCTTCCCCGTGGTTGTTCAACCTGTTTATGGACAGTTGTTTGGAAAATTTGAAAGTAGAAGAATGCGGGTTAAGAATGGGTGAGTTAACCGTCAAATGCCTTTTGTACGCCGATGATCAAGTCATACTTGCGTCGTCGGCAGCCGAGTTGCAAATGATGGTTACATTAATGAACAGGACATTAAAAGAAAAGGGAATGAAAGTGAACGCAAGTAAGACGAAAGTTATGGTTTTTGAAAGAGAAGAAAGTAAAACGATATGTGAAATAAGAATAGAAGGGGAGTTGGTAGAGCAAGTAGATGAGTTTGTATATTTGGGATGTGTGTTTAGCAGGGATGGTAGATATGATAAGGATATAGAACGACGAGTGAATGCAGGAAATAGAGTGAATGGGGCTCTACACTCTATTGTGAAAAGTCAGAATGTGTCCAAAAAGGCACGTATGGCAATTCACAATGCTGTGTTAGTACCTACTTTAATGTATGGTAGTGAAAGTTGGGTGTGGCAGAAGAAGCATGAGAGTAGAATAAATGCTGTAGAAATGCGGTCATTAAGGAGTATGTTAGGGATGAAGCTGAATGACAGAGTGAGAAATTGTTTAATAAGAGAAGAGTGTGGTTTGCAAGATGATGTTGTGACCAGGATTAAGAAAGGAATGCTTCGGTGGTTTGGCAATGTAGAAAGAATGAATGAGGAAAGAGTGACAAAGCAAATTTATGTTGCAGAGGTGAACGGCATAGTCGGGAAGGGTCGCCCTAGGCGAAAGTTTATCGACCAAATTGGCGATATATTAAAAATGGGCCAAATCAAGAGTACCTTTAACCGACGAGCGTGTATGCGTAGGTATATGGATGTGGAGGAAGCGAGAGAGGTGTGTCAGGATCGTGCCAAATGGAAGTCCATAATCTCTGCCTACCCCTCTGGGTGACAGGCGTGAGTGTTTATGTATATGTATATTATGTACATCATTAAATTAGTAAATAAAATCAATGTCTGGGTTAAAAAATTATGCAATGTCAGTTACAATATATCTTAATTTACTAATATGTTTCCTCAATCCATCAGCAAATAAGTCCAGATCATCGTACTGAGCAAGTATGTCAGCAATCATTTGTAGTGCGCGGACAGTGAGCGCGTGCTCACCGCGCCTGGTGCGCGCGACAGGACGCGCTAGCAAACGAGGCCGGCGGCGCGGGGCTAACTGCAGCTCTGACTCATGCCGTATATTACGGGGAACTAAGATGCGTACACTCTCTAGTATCTGCGGACTATCGATCTTGTGATACAGTATAGAGAGATAGTGTGTCAGCATAAGCATAACCCTCCTAAACTTCAGTGTTTCCATATCAACCATGCCCGACACGAACAAAGAAGGATACAGGTGAGGATAGTACCCGTATCGCTTCCTAAAGCACCATCGAGCAAACTTACGCTGTATCTTGTCGACCATAAGGACATACTTATCCTCAAATGGGTCCCAGACAACAGCACCATACTCCAGCTTGCTACGAACAAATGCGTTAAATAGTATTTTAGCAACTACTTCATTGTCAAATTGTGTTCCAGTCCTAATAACAAAACCTAACATTCTATGTGCGTTCTTACAGTATTCAATCAATTCAATTTCAATTTCAAAATCCAATTTAATGTCTATTGTATAAAATCGTGGTTGGTGCTCCAGTAAAAGTAAGAAATTTACTTATTGTCCCTCGTATTGTGATATGGGTTCATATTGTGATGTTAAATGGTTCTTTTCTGGTGTTTATAGGATGAAAAAAAGTCTAATATCCCTTAATGCAATAAGTTAGACATACAGCTAGATCGGTAAAATATTTTAATAGGAGAATACATTAATTTTTACTGAACATAGCACCAGGTATTCATTCCCTTCTCGTGCTAAAAGAAGTGGTATTAGTCTTGAAAATTTTAGAAAGAAAAATTTTTGCCATTTGTTATAATATGCCATTATTAATTCAGAGTAAATGTGTCAGAGTAAATGCGTTCGCATTTGAAATATTAGTAATTTATATATTGTGTTTATTGTTTGTTTAGTTTTATCTTGTTTAATAATGATAACTTATGACCATAAATAATTAAAATGAAGCAATCAAATCTTTAAACATCTATATAGTATACAAACACAGAGGAGGCGTCAAGGAATATAATTAACTGATCAAAGTAACTTACCTGTAAGTATCCTTCGATCAAAATTATATGAAGTTGACGCCTGCTCTGTGTACAACCCTACCCTGCTCTATATTATTACCCACCCTTAGTGATGGCTAGCATTTTAATTATTTTTTCTTACTTCTAGAGGATGTAAATTCACATTCAATGACAGGATGTGTATATTGTTGCCAGTGGGAGCTGATATAGGCTGTGATACGAGTAAAGTTCTTTTTTTCCCCCGGAAGGTTAAAATTCGTGTGATTCGGTCCATCAATTCATGACTACATAGTATACACACAGACGAGGCGTCTACTTCATTTAATTTTGATCGAAGGACACTTACAGGTAAGTTACTTTGATCAATTAATTGTATCAGGTGGTGGACTAATGCACAGGCTCAATTTATTGTTTCAATATTACTACTGCTTCTCTTACATTATTATAATAGTTATCAGATGGTGAAGTAGACAATAACGTCATCCATATTTAATCGCTACATTTATAGTTTGACGGCCTGGATCACTGGTGGAAATATTCTAGGACTTACGATTTCAAGGTAATATTATTATACTCGTATAATAAATAATAAATTTTGAATTCTGCTGTGTGTTTATAGATTAACGACAACCAATCGCTGAAATAGTGTAATTTGTGATTTATGATGCTGATTTAACCAGCAATTTTTAAAAGAAATAAAACCTTGCTGCATTGTTCAATTAAAGTTAAAGTAACAGCCTACATATATATGTCCCACTGCCGGGCACAGGCCTCCCCTAATTTCTGAGAGGGTTTTTATTTTATTTTGTCCTAATCGTTTAATTACGTCATGCGAATTCTCTCTCGTTCCACAACCTCTTGAATGATTCCAAGCCGAATAATGAGGTTCATGATTGTTATTACATCTCGTAATACATCAACATAAATATTATTAATTTACTATAATATATGATCAAAGATAGCCTTTTGATAGATATTTGCCATTGATGCCACGCTGGACATGCGGGTTGGCAGTCGCAATTTTTTATTTTATAATTTTTATTAGGCAAACGGCTTAGCAGCAGGCTCATCTCCTGGTTTGTTATTCTCTGGCACCTCTTACGAGACCCACTGGAAGATATAGGATAGTAGTATACTTACGTATACTTGTTCTTACACCGCAACTACACGTTAAATGTTGTTACTTAATTTTCCATAATATATTACTAGCAAAGTCGTAAGATATTTCAAAAGAATATGGTCAGGCTAATTTAAGTTTTAACGCGAATTTAAAAATTATGAGGAAAATTATTACCACTACCTTGTGGTTTAATTTTAACTTTCCGCAACTAACTTCAGTAAAGAACGACTAATGAGGCTTAAAGCCCATCCAGTGTAAGCGACGATGGCACCACCCGCAGTAAATGAGATGAGAAATTATGATCGTTCAACTGTGTTGACCCCTTTCGCACCCTTGAGTTTCCGTTGCGTTTTATGAAGTGTATATGTAGTGTGATATAAATAATTTAAAGTAACTAAGTTAACTATGCCATCAACAAAACCTGTCATTTTAATTATTTAAAAAAAACTAGTTTTATTTTTATAGAATAAGGTTGACAAACAAGCACACACCTCACCTGATGGTAAGTGGATACTGTGGTCCATAAGTATCTACATCTATCCTCGAATAAGAATCAAAATGCAGATGCGTTGTCAACCATGAGGGCTCAGATGGAATGCCTCGTTTCAAGTCAAAAAGGTTTCGGGTTCTCTACCCACGTATTGCACCCAGCAAATGATTTATTTAATTTTATAATTTTCAATTACAAGTGCGGCATGAAATATAAGACAAAAGTTTAATTTTATAGAAAATTAATGTTACAATCCTTATTTTTAGACATTTAGAGCTAAATTTTTAGTGAATTTGGTAATTTAATCAAAAGAATATTTTCTTTTGACTAAAATTGCTTTGTAATAGCAACGTCTAATTCATTCTATAGGTAAAGTCTTTTTATCGAACATAATTAATAATAATAATAATAATAATAATGTTTATTTCTCCTCACAAAAACAGGCAATACATAATAAAACTTATATCTATTTAAATACAGGTAAGTTCATACTCATAGTCTAGTATATGTGAGGAGCTGGTGTCTGAATTAGGCTATAAAATGCCTGTATTACAAATCACCAGGTCCCCACCCCACGGGACAAACAAGAGCATAATTCGCGATTGAGTGTTACAGATATCAAAGAACTTATAGTATTAACGTAAAATGATACACTAAAATGCATTTGTATGACATATGAGGCTATTTAAATTACATATAAAAAAGAATAAAAATGGGCTTAAAAAAGGCTAAAAAAGAAAAAAAAAAAAGTTACAACGGTTCCGTTACCTCATGTGTGTGTGTGTGTTCGTGTGTGTGTGTTCGTGTGTGTGTGTGTGTGTGTGTGTGTGTGTGTGTGTGTGTGTGTGTGTGTGTGCGTGTGTGTGTGTATGTGTAGAAAAAGAAATTATTTATGAAGTAAATTTTCTGTACGGTCATAATCCAATTTTTTTAACCACTCCGCGACAGTAAATTTACATTTAATTTTTGGAAGGGAATAGATTGACAGTTCCCTATTTAATTTATTATAAAGGTTACTGCTTTGGTAACAGTAAAATCGATGTGTAAGGCTAGTTCTGTATTTAGTTATAGTGCAGACTTTATCCTTGCGGCGCTGATTCCTAAAGTTATCTGGTTCATACTTTAACTGGGAATGTTGTTGAAGTACAGTATATAAAATGTAAAGCTGTCTGACAGTCAGGACTTTCCATTTTTGATAGAGATCAGACGTTGGATGATAGAATGGTAGGAATGAGCTCACTTTTAAGAGTGCTCTTTGCGCTCGTTCGATTTTTAGAATGTGTGTTTTACAGGCACCACCCCAAGAAGTAATGCAGTACATAAGTTGCGACTGGCAAAGAGCGAAGTAAACGGATTTTAATACTTTCTCCTGGGCCACATGTCTCAAGGCCTTAAATATTACCATTAATTTGCGTATTCTTGCAGTTAGATGGTCAATGTGATAGTGAAAACTTAATTTGCTGTCAATCATTACGCCTAGGTATTTAGTTGATTCTGCGTTTACAAGCTTCGGGCATAGACAGGTTGTGTCATTGGGATTATCACACAAGTGGGAAACAATTCGATATGCAGGGTCTGGTTTATTGGTGGACTTAATGGAAAAGGAGATGTAATTAGTCTTTGCAACATTGAGAGTTAAAATGTTCTTGTATAACCAACTAGTAACAGTATTCATTCCTCTCTGAGCATTTGAGAAAACCTCATACCATGAGTTACCACTGAAAAGGATGGCCATGTCGTCTGCGAAGGCAATTATTTTTGCATTAGGAATTTCTATTTGACAAAGATCATTGATATAAACAAGGAAGAGAGTTGGACCCAGAATACTTCCCTGAGGAACTCCAAAAGTTACAGGAACTTCTTCGCTAATTATGGTATCGATTTGTACACATTGCGTTCTGTCTGTTAAAAAATCTTGTAGAAGTTTCAACTGGAGGTCTCTAATACCAAGGTATTCAAGTTTTTGAACTAAAATTGGGACAGAGACTGTGTCAAATGCCTTTGCCAAATCCAAAAATATACCTATTGTTTTTTTTTTATTTTCAAAGTCATTAACTATGTGATTTGTTAGTTCAAAAACCGCGTCTGATGTAGATCTATTTGCTCTAAAGCCAAATTGTTTATGTGACAAGAGATTTTTATTTTCCAAGTATTTTACTAATCTATTATTTATAATGCGTTCTAAAATTTTTGAGATAGTGGGAAGAATAGAAATCGGTCTATAGTTACTGACACAGCCCCTGTCTCCGCTTTTATGAATCGGGTGGATTCGCGATTTCTTGTATATCCGTGGGAACACTCCAGTTGAAAGTGATAAATTGCAAATGTACGTTATCGGAGACACCAGAACATCTCTGTTAGCCTTAATAATTTCACTAGAAATTAAATCCAGGCCAACAGAGCAATTACTCTTTAAACCTGTTATAAGATTCCTAACTTCATCCTTATCCGTAGATAAAAGAGTAAAAGAATGACAGCATGACTTTAAAGCAGGGGGTTGAATTGGGGGCTTATTTTTACACAGGTTTTCAGCTAAAGTTCTGCCTACATTTGCAAAATAATGGTTAATACTATTCACCGATGCTTGCGGATTGTTTGTAGCTATCAGCTCCAATGGAATCTCCTTAGGTTTATTTGTGTAAGTAATCTCTTTAACAGCTTTCCAAAGTTTTTTGTTGTCTTTTCCTGCATTTTGAAGTTGAATTTTTTCATAATTTCTTTTAAGTTTCCTCAACAGAGATGAGCAATAGTTTCTGTATCTCTTATAAATAGTCTTTAGCGTCTCATTATTTGGGTCTTTTTTTAGTTTCTTATATAGGTTATCACGGTTTTTTAAACATTTAAGGACACCTAAGGTAATCCAGGGTTTCAAGATTTTCTTACGTCTGGAAATTTTTACTTCTCTTGAATTAAGCATTATAGCTGACTGAAGTATATTGTGGAAAAAAATAGCAGCTTCATTTACATCTTTGATCTTGTATAAAGAACTGAAATCCTTATTTTTTAGATCTGCGTTTAAAAGTTCAAAATTTACGTATTTAAATAGTTTTGCACGTTTTTGATTAGAAAAAGAAGCAATGTATAAGACAACACTATAATGGTCAGTTAGAGATGTTTGGAGGATGAGACAACGAGCTTGCAATTTTGTCTTTAACATTACATGATCCAAGCATGATTTATTATGCGTCGGAAATATGTACGCAGGTAACATTCCGTGAAATGCCAGCATATCTAAGTACATAGAAAGATTTGAATCTCTACTTTGTTTTGCTATGTTAATATTAATATCACCTAATAATATGATATTTTGCTTAGTTGAATATTTTAGTAATATACTGTTAAGGGATTGAATAAAATTATTAATATTTTTGTATCCAGGAGGTCGATAAACAGCAATAGCTACCGTATCTCTATTTAGAGTAATTATAAGACAATTTGCATCTGATATTATAGGTTCATCAACTGAGATAACCAAATCTTTTTTGTAATACACAACGACGCCCTCATTCTGGGTAAGATTGTTAGTGGAAGCAAAGTTATTGTATCCATCCAATGGAGGTATGCAATGAATGGAAGATAGCCAGCATTCAGTAAGCACAATGCAGTCCCAGTCCACTTCTGTTCGTACAAGAATTGGTATTAACCCAGAAAAATTACATTTTAAACTACGGATGTTTTGTTGGAATACTTTAAAAGATTTGTTCGAGTTAGGTAAAAGAGACACGCAATCCTCAGCATCACATATATTGGAATCTGCTACGTTGTAGGAGTCGATTTCGTTTTGAATTGTAATTAATTCACTGAATTTTACGGGGAGAGCTATTAGAAGGATAATATTCACGAGGCAAGTGGACCTTGCAACCGATTTTTATAATAAATACTAAGAATACTAAACTACGGTAAGTCATTATAATAAACATATTTAAAACGTAGAAGGTACCATTTTCTGAGCTAGATAAAACATAAATTACATTTAGTTTTAGAAGTGTAATTTTTATATATTTGACAAATAATGTGTAAAGAATTTTAACAATTATAGGAATAAATATATGAGTAGATGTGTTTATTATGTTTGTGTAAAACACGTGATCGTGTATATGAGGCTTATTAACATTTAAAGAAAAATATTTAATGTTTTTTAAATAAAAGCAGAAATATACCATGCAAGCAACAAAATAAGAGCTAAGCAATTCAAAAAAACAAAAAGCAGAATTGCCTAGTCAGATATTTTTTTGGAGGTTTAAAATATCTTCTTGGCAGCTCACGTGTATGCGAGATTCGTTGTGGTTACGTTTCAGATATACTTTGCCAAACGATGTCCAACAGTTTTCGTAGTTGTGCTTTTTAGCAAACATTCTAGCAAGGTAAAATAGGCGTCTGGTTGATGCAGTGAGGTGTTCTGACACATATATAGGTTTTAAAGCTCCATTTATATTGAGACTCGCGGTACTTAAACGTTGATCAGTGTTCGTTTTGTTGTAGGTTCTTGTAGCTTTAATAATCTTTTCTCTCTTAAGAGTTGATGTGAAATCAACAATTATAGGACCATTTGGCTTGTTCTTTACCTTCATCCGGAACACATCACGGATGTCTGAGTCCTGGATCGGAACGTTTATTACTGTGCCTAACTTTTTAGCAATTTCAATTAAATTTTCCTTGTGTTCGGATTCAGATACCGGAATATTTCTCAACTCAATTGTGGTTGATCGTGCATTTTTTTCAAATTGCTCAAGCTTCATTTCTAGCGTTTTAATGTGATTTTTAAAAAAGTTGTTTTCTTGTTGAAGTGTTTTCAAGTTATTTAGGACATCATCATATTTAGCGGACAGGTGTATCACTGTGTCCTTGATTTCATCATTCTGCTTTGATAGGGCATTTATAGATGTCTCCAAGGAAGCAAACTTAGAGTCTTGCAATTTATTTATTTCATCCAACCTTATCATTAGGTCCGATAATGTTAAATCAGTAGTGCTAGCTGGGTTATTCAACCGGCGTTTAGATCTTTTTTTAACGTTAACATCTATATTATGTTCGTGACTCCCGAGAGTATAGAGCCCCGAGTCGGATCCATAATGTGTGGGAGAAATAGGTTTAGTACTGCTTTTCGTAGGTGTGCGTGAAACGGACATTTTGACTAACTCAATCCAACCCAAGTTATAACACTGTATTAAAATAAATCAATAATCACCTTAGACTAGACACCAATATTTACCCGCTAATCGCTGGAGCTTATAAATTGCGGTAAGCGACAGAGCGTGCGTGTGTAGGGAGTACGTTAGGATGCGCTCCCCGTCTCAGCTCTCAGTAGTTGTTGTCTTGCTCATGCCGCTTCACTGCCTTCTGCGTTGTTGATTGCTGTTGTGACTCCTTCACTGTTTTATGCGCGCCTAGTATTTGGTTAAAACTATATCAGTTTTTTAAATTTTTTTCAAAAATAATATTTTTAAATAAACACTATAAGTGCATACATAATTATAATTTTATTGGATATTAATAATTTATTTTACATGACAAATTTGTTATATTTATTTTTTTGATTTAACAGTTAATAGTTCTAATAACCATCTTTAGGCCCCGCACACAGAGAAGACCGAGATAATATTAAACACTTTATACTATACTAGTTGTACCCCGCGGTTTGAAACCTCACTTATTTTTAGAGGGGTTCACTGCTGGCTTCTCATGATTCTCATCGGGTGGCTAGGCGCGACGCGCGCTGCCGAGTGTTGAATTATTGTAATTTTTAATAACCCCTAAACTATACGTTCAAATAACATGCTATAAAGAGCAAAGTTTATCTTCATAGGATTGTCTTGATGATGAAGTAACTTTTGTTTGCAAGGATTAATATGCCTAACAATAACGCTTATAAGTCACTGTTCTATTTTTTTTAGATTTTTTTAGATGGAGTAAAAGTCTATATTTTTGTAAAACATGTATAATATAAACTAACCGTTACGCCATCGGACGCGGATAAAGATGTTCGTGAGCGCTTTTCCTTCTTCAGACTTGCTTTACAAAAATCAATACTTAGGGCTAGCTGAGAGGTGTAGCATAATGTTTAGATAGCCTTTGCTATTCCTCGTGAATCGGGCTACAGTATACAAAAACAATTTATCAAATCGGAGGAGTAATTCCAGAGATAGGCGTGCTTAAACAAACAAAAAACCTCTTCCGCTTTATTGTATATAGTATAGATTCATCATCATATATTATATGTATATGTTTGTCGCATTTTAGTGTCGATTTTCCATTTTATCGCGTTTCAAATCACAACGATACTAAAGAATATTCTCTTCACAAAACTTAGACAAAGTCAAAGTTATGACAAAGTCAATAACTACTCTAGCAATAATGTTGTGGTTAATATTTTCTGGCTCCTTTGCCCATTTAAAATGAAAGCTGACACGTGCTTATTCAATAACGCCGGGTTTATAACTGTTTAGTTAAATACAAAATATTTAAGAGGAAGAAATATCAACGTTTTCGTATGATTTAAAGTGACATATACTGTCCTAGTTTGGCCTTTTAACTATTCGAGTAAATTCTTACTTAAATGAATGTTTGTGTGGGTTGTTCCAACGACTTCAAAGAACAGACGGTACTCAATTCGATTGCATGTTTTTTTATGTGTGTTACCTCATAATTTGATGAAACTCTGACCAATCGATTTTGAGTTATTCTTAATAATTTATATTGAAGTCGGTTGTACAAAATTTTAATTTTAAATTATTTTGCTTAAAATTCTGCCAGTCATATAGATAGTTATGTACAATCATTTTTTATGTGACAAAGTAGCATGGCACTTATTGTTGTGTTTATTTTCTACCGACTTCAAAAAGGAGGAGGTACTCAATTCGACTGTATGTTTTTTTATGTGTTACCTCATAACTTTTTTCTGCTTGAACCGATTTCGATGATCCTTTTTTATTTAAAAGCTGGTGCTTTTCATGTATTCCCGTATAAATTTCATCAATGTCTGACTAATCGTTTTTGAGCTACACTTAATAATTTATATTGAAATCGGTTGTACAAATTTTTTAAATTTTGAATTATGTTCTAGCAGTTTAGTCTCAGAAGCGATAAAATAATTAGCAGCAGGTAATGATGTTTAGGCAAATAATACACATTTAAATGAAACTAAGTTTAACGGATTTTGTCGCACGAATTATCTTATTTCAAATTCCCGACATTTTAAGTACTTTACGACACAAAATTAGCAACAGGTGGTTTAGCTACCATAAATTAACTATGTTTGCAACATGAAATGTATAAACCAATGTTGACATATTGATGAAATCATAAAACTTGAAACAAAATCTCTTAAATGATATGAAACATTTTTACGAATTATGGCATTAAATAATCTAATTTTTATATATATGCAGACCGTATAAATAACTATAAGGCATATCACCTTAGTACTTATAGGCGACAAAGCATCTCTGATTATTAATAATATTATTCTAAAATAAAGGAAAGTTGTTCAGCTTGACTGCAGACACATCGGTGTTTACAACAATATGTCTCTTTGCGACCTTTATTACTTAAATTGTGCCTTGAGACAGTCCCGTCACAGTTCTTGAATAAAGTTTACTCAAGGACTTTTGTCTTTGTTGCTATCTCCGAGTTACGAGATGCTTTCATATAAATAAGATGGCAAGGGACTTGACGCAACTACTTAGGTCTTTATATTGGCCAAGGTATTTGATAGTTAGTATTCTCTGGTTTTAACTTTAGCTGTAATTATTGCTGAACATTTGCGAAACCGAATATGATTCATTTTTGTTATAAAACTAAAGTAACCAATAATTTTACAGCCCAGCTAATGGTATGGGACCAATGCTGTCCGTGGACACCTGGAACCAACTTTAAGCAAAGAAGGCTGCAGATACATTGTCACCACCGAGAATTAAGATGGAATGTCTCACATCCTGTATTAATACTGGCTCTCTATACCTTTCAAACCAGAATACAGCACTGCAAGCACTGCTATTTGGGGGCAGAAATAGCCAAGAAGAAAGAAGGGTGGTACATACCTAGACAGAACTACACAGAACAGCTCTACTGTACAGAAAATGTATCCAACCACCTTCTGACTACCATCTAGTGGCTTTAAAGCATTTTGCCCGCATTAAATCTTAAAAGGTTGGTAATGGTACTCGTACCTTTATTAAGTATTATCTAAGCTTCAACTTTAAAATATAAAATAATATATGTATGTAGTATATATGTCTGTAGTAGTATGTATGTCTCGTTCGCTATCAATCAGTGTTAAACAGTTTTTCATATCATCTCCATTCCATTACAGCCTATAAAAGTTCACAGATGAACATGGGCCTCCTTCATAGATTGCCTCTTGCCAATCGTAGGTTTTTGTTAGTTTGAATTGTTACCTGGAAGATGCTGCTGCCTATTCCTGTTTCAGTTACCATCTGTCGCCTGTTACGACTTTGATATGAGACGATATGGGGTAGTGGATATTCTACATGATCAAACGAACTTCTAAGTGAAGTTCGATCAGTATTATATGAGTCACTTTATTCGAAGATATAGATGTTATATATATGTATTTTATATACATATATAAGTTTAACAGGTAGTCCTTTTATTGTTCGGGCAATAACTCGCACGCTTTTTCAGATTCTTAAATATCGATTAGAAAATCGATTTTAACAGTCGATTACTTCCTATCCCTTCCCTACTTTGTTCCCGTGATCTTGCTACATTTTTCAGAGATTATTTGTCAGTAAATATACTCTTGATTCGGCAAAACCCTCTCGGGCTGGGACGGTTGGGAACTTTATCTATATCTTCGAATAAAGTGACTCATATAATACTGATCGAACTTCACTTAGAAGTTCGTTTGATCATGTATTATTATTTCGTCACATTATTCGAAGATATAGATGTTATATATATGTATTTTATATACATATATAAGTATATAAAATACATATAGCTCGAAGAACCGACAACCGATGGGGAAGAAAGGTTCTCGAGTGGCGGCCTCGTACCGGTAGGCGAAGTGTAGGGCGTCCCCCCATGAGATGGAGTGACGACCTGGTAAGACATGCAGGAAGTCGATGGATGCAGGTGGCTCAGGACCGTGCTTTGTGGCATTCTTTGGGGGAGGCCTATGTTCAGCAGTGGACTTGTGAAGGGCTGTAATGATGATGATACTAGTATATCATAGTAGATAATATAGTACTGTGAGCGCTGAACGTCGCCACATCCACTCCGCTTTCCGTTAGGACTTGTTTAACCCATCGCGCGATCGTCTGACTCGTAGCCGCTCGGTATGGACGTTTTAACGTTAGTAATAAATTATCCACCTTACTAGTTCTCAACTGTTCCGTTCGGGAAATGTAGTCTTTGATAGCAGTTGCTGGGCATATGTCTACATTTTCCTTAAAATAGGGAAGCACCAGCAATGGTTGTTCACGCCCCGCAGCAGAAGTTTTTACTAAATCGTAAATGGCAATTTTAATATCACTGGGACTTATTTTAATATTCTTAATTTTTATCAGACGTGTAGTGGCGGTTAAGAATATCCACTACCCCATATCTTCCCGTGGGTGTCGTAAAAGGCGACAAAGGGAAACAGGCAGGAGATGGGCAGCAGCATCTTCCTGATAGTAGCCAAAATAACAATAAAAAAACTGCGGTTGCCAACCCGCTCGCCAAGCGTGGCAACTATGGCAATATACCCCCCATGAGCAATGACAATAATAAACGGCCCCCAGTCCCCGGCGGCCCCGCTATTCCTGGCTACGGTGGCGACCATGGTAACGGCGGGGCAGGGGGTGCTAAGAATCTCCGGTGGAGGTTCGGTTGCCACCTACGACGACTCGACCTGGCAACATACAATGCACGCACCCTGAGGACTGACGAGAAGATTGTGGAGCTGGAAGAAGAGATAGACAAGTTACGCTGGCATATTATAGGATCATCCGAAGTCCGAAGAGAGGGGGAGGACACGGTAATCCTCGAATCCGGCAACTTGCTCTATTACCGGGAGGGCGACCATCTGTCCCAAGGAGGTGTCGGATTTATCGTCCACAAGTCTCTCGTTAACAACGTTGTAAAGATTGAGAGTGTGTCGACGAGGGTTGCGTACCTTATACTCAGAATCACCAAACGGTATTCGCTGAAGGTCATACAGGTTTACGCACCAACCTCGGCACACCCCGATCAGGAGGTGGAGGAAATGTATGAGGATATCTCTAGAGCCATGCATTCCTCCAAACCCCAATATACGGTGTTAATGGGAGACTTCAATGCAAAACTAGGCACAAGAGAGAACGGTGAGCTGAAAGTAGGGAAATTTGGAATAGGGCAACGGAACCCAAGGGGCCAGCAGCTGGCCGACTTCATGGAGAAAGAGGGACTCTTTATGATGAACTCTTTCTTCCAGAAGCGGCCCTACAGGAAGTGGACCTGGTCGAGCCCCGACGGTTCGACAAAAAATGAGATTGACTTCATTATGACGACCAGACGACAACTGTTCAGTGATGTCTCAGTGGTCGCGAGGGTGAAAACCGGCAGCGATCACCGAATGGTTAGAGGCACACTGAACCTAAACGTTAAGTTGGAGAGGTCTCGTCTAATGAAGTCAACGCTCCGTCCCCCTCGTGCTCTAATCCAAAGTCCCGAAACCTTTCAGCTCGAGTTACAAAACCGTTTTCAGTGCCTAGAAGACTGCAATGAAGTGGACGATTTGAATGACAAGCTCGTGGAAACTGTCCATGCGGTCGGAG
The DNA here is from genome assembly GCA_963668995.1 of Parnassius mnemosyne. Taxonomy (NCBI): domain Eukaryota; kingdom Metazoa; phylum Arthropoda; class Insecta; order Lepidoptera; family Papilionidae; genus Parnassius; species Parnassius mnemosyne. The sequence goes on along the minus strand of CAVLGL010000093.1, from coordinate 24,992,317 downwards.
CTAAGTTCTGCAAGACCCGCCGCAGAAGAACACAAAAACTCTCCGATCACACTCTTAATCTCATGGTTGTTAGACGGGAGATGAAGCTACATTCTTCAACAATTCACAAAACTTCAAAAATTTTAACAGCATACAGGCAACTGAACAGACAGATCTCCAAATGCATGCGGCGGGACTTACGCAAATTCAATACAGCTCGTATTGAAGAAGCGATCGAGCGGAACCGAGGCTCCAAAGTCTTTGCCAGAGATCTGTCTGCCAGAAAGCGCCAACTGTCAAAGCTGAAGACAGAATGTGGCAGCATCGTTTCCGAGGCACCTAAGAATTTGAGTGAGATTGAGAGGTTCTATGGGCAGCTGTACACGTCATCGTTGGAGCCGCACGAAAGTGTGAGTAACGATCCAAGAGCGAGTCTTATCCGACATTATTCCGATGATATCCCGGACGTCAGTCTGAGCGAGATTAGAATGGCTCTCCAGCACCTTAAAAACGGCAAGGCCCCAGGCGAGGATGGAATTACAGCGGAGCTTCTGAAAGCGGGTGGAAAACCGGTACTTGAAGTCCTTCAGAAGCTCTTTAATTCCGTCCTCCATGGTGGCATTACACCGGAGGCGTGGAGCAGAAGTGCGGTGGTCTTGTTCTTCAAGAAAGGCGACAACGCTCTCTTGAAGAACTACAGACCGATTTCCCTTCTGAGCCGCGTCTACGTGCTGTTTTCGAGAGTCATTACGAATCGTCTCGCGCGCAGACTTGACGACTTCCAGCCTCCCGAACAAGCCGGTTTCCGAAAAGGCTTTAGCACCATAGACCACATACATACCCTTCGGCAAATTGTACAGAAGTCCGAGGAGTACAATTTGCCACTATGTCTGGCATAGTCCACTATGAGAAAGCCTTTGATTCCGTCGAAATTTGGGCGGTGCTGCAGTCCCTTCAGCGATGCCAAGTTGACTGTCGGTATATCGAAGTGTTGAAGTGCTTGTACAGTAGGGCTACGATGGCTATCCGAGTACAGAACCAGAGTACGAAACCTATCCAATTGCAGAGAGGTGTAAGACAGGGTGACGTCATATCCCCGAAACTCTTCACCGCTGCATTGGAAGATGTTTTCAAGCTTCTGGACTGGAAAGGATACGGTATCAACATCAATGGCGAGTACATCACTCACCTTCGATTTGCCGACGATATAGTCCTTATGGCAGAATCGCTGGAGGACCTAAGCACTATGCTCAATGACCTCAATAGTGTTTCCCAACGGATAGGTCTTAAGATGAACATGGACAAAACAAAGATCATGTTTAATGTCCATGTCACACCTATGCCGGTAGTTGTTGGGCTGCTGGTTGTAACACTGGGCTCGAAGTTGTTGACGAGTATGTTTACCTGGGACAAATAGTCCGACTAGGTTAGTCCAACTTCGACCGAGAGGTCAATCGACGGATTCAACTCGGTTTGGCAGCGTTCGGGAAATTACGGCACATCTTCTCGTCAGGTATACCTCAAAACTTGAAAACGAGACTGTACACCCAGTGCGTGTTGCCAGTGATGACATACGGAACTGAGACGTGGTCCTTCACTGCTGGCCGGATGAGGAAGCTCAAGGTCGCTCAGCGAGCTATGGAGAGGGCTATGCTCGGAGTTTCTCTGCGTGATAAACTCAGAAATGAGGATATCCGCAGTAGAACTAGAGTGACCGACATAGCCCAACGGATTAGTAAGCTGAAGTGGCAATGGGCCGGCCATATAACTAGAAGAACCGACAACCGATGGGGAAGAAAGGTTCTCGAGTGGCAGCCTCGTATCGGCAGGCGAAGTGTAGGGCGTCCCCCCACTAGATGGAGTGACGACCTGGTAAGATATGCAGGAAGTCGATGGATGCAGGTGGCTCAGGACCGTGCTTTGTGGCATTCTTTGGGGGAGGCCTATGTTCAGCAGTGGACTTGTGAAAGGCTGTAATGATGATGATGATGATGATGAATTTTTATCAAGGATAATGTTTGCGCCCTATGGGCCGTACATAAAGCCAAGAGAATAGTAGTTTTTTTTGTTAATTTTTCAATAGACACCTGGTCATGAGGTTTCCATTGTGCTATGTAATTAAGTACTACTTGCGGATCCCATGTACTAATATATTTCGGAAACGATGGTCTTAGTTTGTATACTCCCTTAAAAAATCTTTTTAATAAGTTATTATTACTAACGTCAATATTTAATAATAAAGCTAAAGCAGACCTGTGGCTATTGAGTGAGCCATATGTCGCACCCTGATTAAAAAGATCTGTAAGAAATGATAGAACTATTGATTCCGCACAAGTATTGTAAGGATTTAAATTTAAGTCATTGCAATATTTCCACCACAATTTATAAGTACAACCATACTGTTGTAAGGTGTTTTGCGCCAATGAAGACAACATTATATCTAAGGCTGCTTCAGGAGTTCCTTTTCTTAGGAAAGCGTCCCGGATAGCCTCGCGACTCCCAGGGAAAGTTGGAACTGTTTCCTTTTCCTGCAAGAAAAGTTTGACAGGCTTTGGTTAGCGTCTAAATAAATAATTTCGGAGCTACACATAGCTCTTAAAACCGGGAACCACGGTTGAGAGGGCCAGTAAGGAAATACTAGGATGCCTTCTGCCCTATCTGTCTTGATCTTTCGAAGGCACTTCAAAATTAATGTAAATGGTGGGAAAGCATAAAAGAAGTATGGTGTCCAACTTATGGTGAAAGCATCTACTGTAAAAGAATCGGGATCTGGTTTCCACGATGCATACATTTTACATTTGGCATTGGCACGAGAAGCGAAGAGATCTATGTCTGGTTTTCCTAAAATGTCGCTAATATTCTGAAATGTAGTCTTAGATATTTCTAATTCCGTGTCTGCATTTTTGCTGCGAGATTCTTGATCAGCTTCTTTATTATCTTTTGAGTTTATGTATGATGTATACAGCCATATTCTTCGCTGCTCACACCATTGCCAAATATCTCTTGTGATTTTGTTTAAGTGGGGATATTTTATTCCTCCCATTCGATTTATGTAACTTATTGCGGTAGTATTGTCACATCGCAATAATATTGCACAGTTACATTCATCGCGAGCAAATATTTTTAAACCATGGAACGCTGCTTTGAGTTCTAAATAATTAATATGAAACTCAAGTTCTTCCGTTTTCCATTTACCCCCAGTGCGTACATTATTACAGAAGGCACCCCAGCCCTGTTTTGATGCATCAGAAAATATTTCTAAAAGAAATGTTGGTCTCTCTATTTTATTTTTATAAATATAAATATACTTAGACCACCAAAGTAGATCTGGCAATATATCGGTAGAAGGAGTGAATTTGGCGTTATAATTATTATGAAATTTAAGCAAAGCTAAATGTTTCTCCCTTTCTAACATTTTTGTATACATCCAACTATAACTAACAGCTGAACATGCTGCTGTTAGAACTCCTATTAAATGTGAAAATTCTTTAATGGTACATTGAGGCAGTAACATGTATTTTTGGACAAGTCTGAAAATATAATTCTGCTTTTGAATCGGTAAACTAATGGACATATCTATAGAGTTAAAAATGAAACCTAAATATTTGCACTCATTTACAGGATTTAAATTACTTTTCTCGTAATTAATAATAAAACCTAGACATTTTAAAAGTTTAAGAGTTTCCGTAACATTTTTTTGACGTTCTTCAAAACTTGATCCTAAACATAAAATATCGTCGAGATATACTACCGATTTGAAGCCCCGATTTCTCAAATAGCCTACAACTACCTTCATTATTTTTGTAAAAGTTGTCGGGGCTGCCGAGAGGCCATAAGGCATCGCATTAAATTCATATGTGACTAATTGAGAATTATCTTTCTTAAATTGGAATCTTAAGAATTTTCTATGATTAGGTTTAATTGGAACTAGTAAGTAGGATTCTTTTAAATCTACGGTGGCCATGTAACACCCCTCCGATATCAGCAGGATAACAGTTCTGTAGTCTTCCATTTTAAAATGTAACTTTTCTACGAATTTATTTAATGATTTTAAATTTAAAATAAAACGATAGTCCCCATTAGGCTTAGGTGCTAGAAATATATTAGATATATATTGAGTTTGGGATGATTTACAAACGGATATGGCCTCTAGATCAATTAATTTTTCGATAGCTTTAAACAATTGTGTTTTTTCGGTCGGTAACCATTCATGGCGAGTGTCCGTAATATTTTTTACTTTTTTACTAAATGGGATGGGGAAACCATCACGGATCCAATTTAAAACTATTCTATTATTAGTTATATTACACCAACAATTGTAAAAATATTTTAATCTACCGGCATGTACCTTTATGTCTGAGGGCCTGCACGTGATGGTCTGTTCCAAGTTCTTGTTGAATTGAAGCCGCCCTGTGACGACTGGGGTTTCTGGTTCATTGAGGCGTTCTTCCTGGACCCTCCTCGTCCCCCTTTGTGCATCGAGCGAGAAGGGCCTCTCCAGTTTCCCTGCGGCCTTGTCGAGCGAAAAGATGATGGACCTGGAGCCTTTGTGTCCGGTTTTTTAATTTGAGAACCTTGTTTCTCGATAGCTTTAGATGCTCTGATTTTTTCAGATAAGTTACTACCAACAAGCATCTCATCTCTTTCACTATCTTAAATTACATTCGCAAAAGTCTTCTCCAATCCTTGTGTTAAAGACTTGATTCGAGTTTGAGTTTCTGAAGCATGTAGGTCGCATAAAATCCTACATGCATCTGACAAACATTTTATAGCCTGTACCTTGTTATCGCTCGTAAGCAAAATAGTAATAGCTTTATTTATGGCGGTAAGGCCTACCCCTATTTGTTGTTGCGAATTTTCAATTTTTTTATCCCGTGTTCGTGCAAATTCGGACACAGCAGCCGCTATTTCAGGATTTAAAATAGGCGCACTAAACAGCTTGCAGTTTTGTGGGGTGGCATAGTCCTTGATTATTTTGCCCTTTTGGTCCTTTTCTGTTAGAGATTGGTGCCCATCTCTGGGCCAAATCTGGATGGATATCTTCCCCATATGTTACCTGTTCAGGAACTAGCTCTCCTAAGGCTATTAAAAATTCTGGGTCTAAAGAAGGCAACGGCTGTCCGAATATCGGCGCCTTTCCTGTGATCTCAATTTGAGCTGAATCTGGAAGATTTTCATCAACGTGGTCATAATCCAACTGAACGGTATTTAAGTTATTTTCATTGTTCTCGGTAACATTGGTTCCGATTTCTGGAACAAACATTTTTATTGTAAGAAATTGGGTATACAAACAAATACTATTTAACACCACAATGCGTTAAATTTTCATATTTTAACTTTTTAATTAAATAATAAAATTCGAACGTAGTTTTTGTTAGCTGATTGACTCACGGTTAATTCTATGCTAAGCAATGTACCATTCAGCTAACTCCCGGTTAACTCTCAGGCCATAATTCATTTTTGGTTGACTCACGGTCAACTCTAATTACGTAAATTACATAAATTATTTGTAATAGTTGGATAAGCACGTAAACGAACGTAAATAAATGTTGCTTACCAGATTTTTCTTCGCAATCTGACGAATCCGAGTACACAATGATTCGCCTACGACGTTTGTCTTCTTTAGTTTGTAATTTCTTAATCTTTTTCCTATAAAACGCAATTTGGTCTTCGGCACTTCGTTTCGGCATTAGTATTGTAACCGACGCGTGCGGTTCACTGCGCGCACAATATAAGAATGAAGCAAGATCACGGGAACAAAGTAGGGAAGGGATAGGAAGTAATCGCCAGTTAAAATCGATTTTCTAATCGATATTTAAGAATCTGAAAAAGCGTGCGAGTTATTGCCCGAACAATGAAAGGACTACCTGTTAAACTTATATATGTATATAAAATACGTATATATAACATCTATATCTTCGAATAATGTGACGAAATAATAATTACACTGTTATTATAGGCTAAAATTTCTCATCTATGCAAATGTATTTCTTATGGTGAGATAAACAACTCTAAGCATCAAACCTTATATTAGGGATTTAAGATACTACTAATATAATTCTTCTCGAACTTGCTATCTCATCCTTATTAATCCTATTTGGGCTTGTCCTTCAAAACAGGAACTAAGATTTATGTAAGCCTTCATAACAACATGAACTTATAATTTATGAACTAAGAACTAAGTTTTAAGTGTAATCAAGTTAATACCCAAGCGATATTGCCCGATCCATATTCTATATACTACCATTGAACAGTATACAGGATACTGCTGGTTCTATACTGAACTTAATTTTATTTAAGCTACATAAAATCATCATTTGAGTTATTATAATTTAATAGTCCTAAAACTAAATTACGGTAAGGAACGTAAAGTTATTAAAAATAAAAAAAATAAATTGTAATCATGGTGTTTATTAATACAACTAGCTATTCTCCGCGATTTCATCCACGTAGAATTTATTAAGATTTCTTTTTATGGGTTTTAATATTTTGGCACGGAACCCTAATTCTTTTTCTATAATTAAAAATTAAAAATTTTGTAAAGTCGACTTCAATATAAGTTGTTAAGAATAACTCAAATAACTCAAAAACTATTGGTCTGACCTTAAACAAATTTATATGGGATCACACAAGAAGTATCAGCTTCATATAAAAAAAAATCATCGAAATCGGTCCACCCAGTAAAAAGTTATGAGGTAACACACATAAAAAAAACATACGCGTCGAATTGAGTACCGTCTTCTTTTTGGAAGTCGGCAGAAAATAAGAGTAGCCTAAGTTATTCCCTATAATATTAGCTATTTGCCAGTGAAAGTCCCGTCAAAATCGGGCCAGCTGTTTCGGAGATTAGCCGGAAAAACAGACAGACGAACAGACAGATAGATAGAGATACATAATGATTTCTTATATTTACGCGAACACTACACATTTAAATAAAACTAATTTTACGGATTTTATCGCGTATATTAACTTATTTTACTTTCCCGACGTTTCAAGCACTTTACAGCACCCATGGTCACGGGGGGGACTGAGGTGTATGACGTCCCAATGTCATAGTTAACCACGGCTACCTCCAGATTAAAAATTATTCATTTTTGTTCCGATCTACGCAGTATGAACTTACAGTATCATGAAGTCTTGCAGTTGTATGCTTGGGTTGGGATTTAATTTTATTAATTATGGGATCCCAAGCAGATGGTAGCACCCAGCCATCTTCTCTATTGAAATTAGGATGTTTTTTGATTTCAATAGCCTCGCGAATCATCCTTGGAAGGAATCAGTGTTCTTTAGCGAGGATGTGTGGTCTATCAAATCTAATGTAGTGACGGGGGCGATCCTGTACGTGTTCACAGACTGCAGACTTCCCGGAGCGTCTATTCTTCACATCAGCTATGTACATAGCTTGTGTGTGAAGCTATGTACAAGACTTCATGATACTGTAAGTTCATACTGCGTAGATCGGAACAAAAATGAATAATTTTTAATCTGGAGGTAGCCGTGGTTAACTATGACATTGGGACGTCATACACCTCAGTCCCCCCCGTGACCATGGGTGCTGTAAAGTGCTTGAAACGTCGGGAAAGTAAAATAAGTTAATATACGCGATAAAATCCGTAAAATTAGTTTTATTTAGATAGAGATACAGACAAAAATTTTAAAAATTGTTTTGTTTGTTATAAGTACCGTATATACTTTCGTATGCATATAGTAAAAAGCTGTTATTTAGACATTGTAAACGGACACATCAATTTAATTTATTTGTATTGATATTAAATCATCATCATCATCATCATCACAGTCTATCACAAGTATACTACTGATCATAACACTTCATAACAATCTTTAATAAATTATATCTCAGTACAGTAGGTATCACATGAGTAAAGAATACGGTCAGAATTCTTTACTTTATGTGACAGTATGAACTTCCTTACATCTAATAATTGCTTTCCAAATTCTGATGCTTTTATATAGCGATTAAAAAAAAACTGTTTACTGAATATTCTTACTGACATTGCATCATAAGGAGACGGAGAAAATTATTCGGAATAAGTCTTAGTTATTTTTATTTATGAGTCTTTATATTTTGGATTGTATTTCCTATGTCTTTACGATATAGAAGAAGTTAGGGATTTATCGTGTATTATGGCATCGTTTCATATACTTATACAAATTTCAGATGGATCCGGAACATCCAGCCCCGAAACGGTATTTTGTAGATCATACAAATACTTGTCCGACGCAGTCCCGCAGCGCTATAGCCAAATACCTGCGTTGCTGAGTCGTCAATTGAAGGTATAAGTTTTTTTTGTTAAAAAAAAAATTAAATATTTTAATAGATAAATGCTTTTTTCATAAGAGTATGTATAATTAAGAGCGAAATGTTTTTAACGTTATTCATTTTTTAATTATCGCGGTACGGTAATCCTGCACCAAAAATAACACATCGACCTTTCGCGACTGATTTCGGTACACTCGTTTTACGCATATCTGACGTGATCGTCAATAAAACTATTTGTGGAAGTGAATGTTCAAGTTGGCGATTAGTTTTTAAAGATGCTTAGTAACAAAGTGTATTTGTCCGAAAGTGTAGCGCAATTGACTGTTGTTTCCAAGTTTTTGATACGGAAATAAATTCAGTAAAGTGAAACGTTATCATAAAACATGTTTAGCCACACTAGTACTACATTTCGCGGAAATTCTGGATATAAAGCAAAAATGGATTCAAGCGGGAAAACAGGTAAATGTTATAGTTTTCTCTATACAATAACAAAACGTCAAGGTTTTCTAGATATAATTCCAAAATTAAAATTATAACCATTACAATATGACATTAATTTTACAAATGTTTTGATTTTTTTTAAATTGTTTGATTTTTTTACTGGCGTTTTATGCCAGAGTTAGAGTATCTATCACCCCATAATAGTAGGTCGGGGAAAAAGTTTTTTCGTATTTTATAATTATACAGATTGAAGACATTTTTTTTTCAAAGTTTAGTAACATTTAATTATATTATACATGTGTCAGTTTGTTCCATAACTTGTTGCCATCTTGTTGGTAGTGACATAATCCCGTTGCTGTAGAAATCTTGGAATTTTTGGTCAAAAAATGCGTCATGAAATTTTGACAGTCCTTTCTTGATGTTAACCTAACACTACCCAAATAATTCTGAAGATACTGAAACAGGTGACAATCAGAGAGTGCATAGTCAGGACTATATAGTGTGCATCCACTAAACTTAACACCTCCCAAGCAAGCTCTCTCAATTTTTGCTTAGTGGCCAAAGATGTGTGTGGTCTGGCGTTATCATGATAAAAGACTACTCCTTTTCTGTTGATCAATTCCGGCCATTTTTCCTCAATTTCTTGCTTAAGTCTCATTAATTGTTGACAGTAGTGATCCGAATTTCATAAAAAGCTCATAATAAACGGTGCCCTGCCAATCACACCATACACACAATATCACCTTATTGCGTGTTGATCCGGTTACGCTGCAGTCTGTGGAGCTTGACTACCCTTTCACCATGATCTTCTTCGCACGTTCTTGTCGTAGGTGATCCACTTTTCATCACCAGAGATTAATGTTTTCAAATAAGTACACAATTCATTACGTTTCTTTGAGTGAGCTCGTGTAAATATCGAACCAAATATCGACCTTTTTTGTATAGCCAGACTTATTTAAATGGATTAAAACTGTTTTGTAATCAATCCTCAACTCCTCGGCTAAATTGTAACTACTAGTATCTCGATCTTGCTCCACTTTTTCAAAAATGGCATCTACTATATCCGTATGAGGGCGACCAGATCGAGTTGCATCTTTGACATCCAAATTTTCGGACTGCAAACGCTCGAACCAACTTTGTGCTATTCTTACTGACACTGCAGTAGATCTATAAACGTCACAATATTTTTTCGCGGCTTGAGTCGTATTTTTTCCTTTTTGTAATAAAACTTCAGAATGTATCAATTTTCTTCGTTAGATTCACTCATTTTGGCGGACAGAAAAATAAGTGGAAAATAGTGGGAAAGTGTTTATTACTTTTTCTTTTTCTTTTTTGTAATGTCCTATGTGCATTGATATTAATACCAGCCAGTTACAAACAGTAGAACGAAAGGAACTTTTCTTCAATTTTATACAAAAAAATACGAAGAAACTTTTTCCCCGACCTACTATCATCCTATGGGTGTCATAAGGGTGACAGAGGCAATGAAACATGAGATTGGCAGGAGCATATTTCTAATAACAACTGTTAGCGACAAAGGAACAGTTAATTGTAAATAAAGATGCAGTTAAAACACAATCTATGTATTACATCAAAACTTGTACATAACACTCAATTTTTCAGTTAAGACGGTGTTGCCAGTAATAATAAAGTTGCCAACACAACTTAAAATAGTAATAAGCCGCCGTTGTCCTCCTGCCAAGCATGACAACTATGACAAATATCCCTCGTAATCTATGGGGAGGCCTATGTTCAGCACTGGACTTTTTACTGTCAAATATAATACTAATTAATCAATATAAACCCATCAACACGGTACATATAGGAATATTTTTAATAACATCGAGCAGCTAAAAAGTACTGGCCACTTTAAAATGTTTTAATATTACATTTTTCAGCATCTATTCCAGCTGTATTCTAAATTTAAACAAGAGAAAAAATAAAATGTGTTGTTGGTTATAACTGAATTGAACTAGAGAAAGCGATACGTTTTTATACATGGTAGAGCCATGCTGAAGGTATATTAGTAGTATATTTATAGCACGAATTGGTCGGCTTGGCCGGGGAAGGACCGCGCTCTCACAGAATACCAGCGTAAAATGGCAGCTTGACACTGCTATGTTTCGTATGGTGTGTGTAGGGAACCGGAGACCCATTTCACTGGAAAAAAGGCATTTCATCTTAGTCCTCACGGGTGACGACGCATCTGCATTTTGATTCTTTATTGAGGATAAATGTAGATGTCTATGTTTCACTGCAACCACTTACCATCAGGTGGATTGTGTGCTCGTTTGTCATCCTATCCCAAAAAAAAAATAAGGCAAAATGTCATTTCGAGGTTGTGGTTACGCTATCGTGCCACAGGGGGGGGGGGGGGCTAAGAGGACAAACGAGCATACGGCTTACCTGATGGTAAGTGACTTGTCGTGAAGCGACAATAATATATCTAACCTAAGAACAACAAAACAACAAAAATACAACAAAAACAAAAATATATTCAAAATTCAAAGATATTTACAATTTCATAAAAAAAATGAAATGAGGATGATGATGAATGAAGTGAGAGTACAATTAGATTACAAAAAAAAATAAAGGTAGGAGAATAGGGGAATATAGAGTTGTAGTGGAGCCTAAAAGTCGAAGCGACACACGTTGCGCTTGTAGAGGTAGGTTTCTTAGCAGCGACGGCACGCAGCGCCTGAAGCCAGCACACGCCGGTTGTGCTTGTAGAGGTAGGTTTCTTAGCAGCGACGACACGTAACGCCTGGAGCCAGCAGACGCGGCGTCCGGAGCCGGCGCACGTAGCGCCTGGAGTAGGTGCGCTCAACGCTTAGAGTTAGCAGTTGCAGCGCCCAAAGGTAGCGCCGGCGGTAGGTGCACTCGGCGCCTGGAGTAAGCAGTCGTAGCGCCCGGAGTAGTGTGGCCCCCGCGCTTGAAGTAGACTGCCGACGACTTCCGAGGTAGATGGAGGCTTGTAGGATTCCGGAGTGGTGCGGCTCCGAGCTTGAAGAAGGCTTCGCCGAAGACTTCACGTGTAGGTGGAGGCTTGTAGGATCCCGGGGCAGTGCGGCCCCGGGATAAGGCCTTTAGGAGATACTTCCAATTCGCGAACTGAAGCGATACTGCCTTTCTTCACCGATTGTTCGGCTTTTATACCTTTCTAGAGAGAACGGAAAAATTATTTAAATTAAACGCAAATTTTTTGTAAATGGTCAAGAGAAAAGAGTATTTATGTGGAATTATCGAAATAGGAACAACAGATCGGTAGCAAATTTGAATATAATTACTATGGAAACGAAATAAATAACTATGTCAAAACATGTCAAATTTTGGTTTTAGGTTTATAATAAGAAAACGGTAAGATTTAAGTGGAAAATGAGATATTATTGATATAGGAAAAAAGGTAACGCAGCTGCCCACACAAAGCCCGAGATTGTAGAGTTACGGAAAACTAGCTAAAAGATCGAAAAAAGGTAGACTCCATTGACACCAATTTAAAAGTGCTGATAATGTGAAAATACGAAGTAGAAATGATTTGTTATTGTGTTCTTATGGTTTAAAATCGTTACAGGATCCTATGGAAATAAAGGTGATGTAAAATATCCAGTTTTGAGGTGAATGCAGAAAATCGAAACAGAATGGAAAAATGAATTTAAAATAATGTAAAATGATATGTAAGTAGCATAACACTACAGACTATCACCGACCATGAATAACTGCAACTAGTCAGCTTCTTTTTTCTTGAAAGTCCCTAGGTCGTATCGGTCCGGTAAAATCGCTGTTGGCATTCGATTCCGCAAGGAAGTTGTGCAAAGGAAGAAATCTTCTTCTAAATCGCACAGTAGTGGACCACCAATCATCTAGATGGTACGGATGATATTTCGAGGTCTGTCGTGATGTGCGATGGTGAAATTGAGCGGCTGGATTAGTCCGAACAATTCCTTTGAACACTCCTCGTGGTAGATGGAATAGAATACGCAAAGAGATGCAACATCTCTTCGCAGCGCCGGTGAGTCAAGCTGATCAAAAAGAGCTCGGTTGCCGACGATTCGAACCGCTCTGCGCTGGATGCGATCAAATGGAAGTAGCTGGCACTGGAGAGCCCTGGCCTAGCGATGGGAGCAGTATTCCAAGTGCGGCCGAACCTGCGCCTTGTACAGTTGCAGTGGTGATGCATTATTTTAACTGATATTCATTCATGAATATCTTTCGCCTACTATTGTACTAGGCACACACTCATTGGTTAGGGTCGATTGGTCGGCAAAAACGTAGTGAATTGAGTCGGACACAGAGCAGAGCGCGTGCACATAGTTATTGCCTATAAATCACATTCAATTTGGGATAATTAAAAAAAAAAGTATAATTCTTATATACTCTTTTTTTTTTCATTCAAAAACTGCAATAACGGTATATCAATTGTTTACGTATTTAAGCTAAACGGCGGGTTATCTCATTATTGGCTCTTGTAAAATAAACTTTAAGTATTCAAATTACTATATTTAAGTCCAGAAAAAATATAGGTTCTATATTTAAAATATATTTTTATATTTAAAACCAATGTTCGTTTTAAATCGTAATTACAGCACCAAATTAACCAGATGGAAGTTAGCGTAGAACATTCTTTTTTTTTAACTAAACTGTATGCCAATTAATTGCTCCATAAATGCTCCAGCAGAATCCGAAATTGCTCCACCTCTATTGTTATTAGTTAATTTATAATTCATTTTTAAAAAATTTAAGTATCGAAAATTTAATTTTGCTATAAAATATTAAATATCTACTTTTTAAAATTAAACCGTATGCCAATTAATTGCCCCTTAAATGCTCCAGCAGAATCCGAAATTGCTCCACCTCTATTGTTATTAGTTAATTATTAATTAATTTAAAAAAATTAAGTATCGAAAATTTAATTTTGCTATAAAACATAAAATATCAATATTAAAAAATTAAACTGTATGCCAATTGATGGCCCCTTAAATGCTCCAGCAGAATCCGAAATTGCTTTAGCTCTATTGCTATTAATTAATTTATAAATAATTTTTAAAACATTTAAGTATCGAAAATATAATTTTGCTATAAAACATAAAATACTTACTTTTTAAAATTAAACTGTATTCCAATAAATTTCTTATTAAATGCTCCAGCAGAATTCGAAATTGCTCCGCTTCTATTGCTATTAGTTAATTTATAACTAATTTTAAAAGAAAATAATTGTCGAAAATTTAATTTTGCTATAAAACATAAAATATGTACTTTATAAAATTAAACTGTATGACAATTAATTGCTCCTTAAATGCTCCAGTAGAATCCGTAATTTTTCTGTCTATTGCTATTAGTTAATTTATAATTAATTTTCAGATAGACTGATTATATTTGAGTAATAGCGCCATCATCAACAGAATGTAGTAACATTCTATAGTTAAAGTCATTTTATCGAAAATTGATTGACTCTCAAGGTAGTACGTAGAAAAGACTAGATGGCACAAACACAAAAATATTATTAACATAGTTGTCTAATCCATTCATAAGAATCCATAATTTCAAAACTCACCCATCAATACTTTCTTTGGTTTTATGCCATTAGGCATTTATTCTACGTACCTTGAGAGTCAATCAATTTTTGTTCGATAAAATTACTCAAATAGGATCACTCTATCTCAAAATTAATTATAAATTAACTAATAGCAATAGACAGAAAAATTACGGATTCTACTGGAGCATTTAAGGAGCAATTAATTAACATACAGTTTAATATTATAAAGTACATATTTTATGTTTTATAGCAAAATTAAATATCCGACAATTATTTTTTTTTAAATTAATTATAAATTAACTAATAGCAATAGAGGTGGAGCAATTTCGGATTCTGCTGGAGCATATAAGGAGGAATTAATTGTCATACAGTTTAATTTTATAAAGTATATATTTTATAATTTATAGCAAAATTAAATTTTGGAATTTAAGTAAAATTATTTAAAAATTAATTATAAAATAAGTAATAACAATAGAGATGGAGCAATTTCAGATTCTGCTGGAGCATTTATGGAGCAATTAATTGGCATACAATTTAGTTAAGAAAAATAATGTTCTACGCTAACTATCATCTGGTACCAAATTATATTAAAATTGCGTATACTTAAAGGTAATCGTATTATAAAGTGATTTTAATGGATCATTTTTTGAAAATCAATAGTTTAGTTAACAAATAAAAATTAAAATTGTAAAACGGCTCACATGGAAATGCGCACCTCGCGCTTAGTGTCCAGCACAAAGTACATTGTATATACGTGTCCAGCCGGACGTCGTTAAAGATGCATCTGTGTCAAGTTTCTTTGGATATGCTCCGCTTGAAAATGACGAAAAAGATATCAAATTTGAAAAACAAAAAACATCTGGTGACCACAGTAACATATTCTATGTAAATCAGTACGACCATTATTGTTTTCGAAAATGTAATTCGATGAAGATCATGTATAACAATGTAAGCGTACAGTACGACCACTATTGTAGCCGAAGATGTGTCCAAGTTATTTTAGTAAGTCTATGTAAACAAATAAAACAAACTCTATTTATTACAGTGTATCAATACCCCGCTCTGAAAAAGGTACCTTGGCACATAAAAATGCACAGACGAACAGTAAGTACCCAACGGTCATTGATAACGAGCATATGGAAATTGATTTTATTTCTACGCAAGTCACAAACATACAGCATACAGACTTTGGTTTGCTAATATCGATTATTTTGTCAGTTGACAAAAGTGTAAAATGTCAGTTTGACTTTGTGATTTCTTTTTCAGAGAGATGAAACAAATTACATATGTATCTAATTACTGTAAAGGTACAAATTCACACAGATCAGGAGGAAGTCTCGAAATTGTTTATTCCAATTTTAAGTGATAATTTACCACGTGCTCGGCGGTAGTGGGAACATCATGAAAAAAACATATGTCTCAGAATCTAAAAAACATTTCAAGGGCTTCAAAAATGGAAGCAATTATCGGGGGTATCCAGCATCAGGTGATTCCAACATGGAACTATCTGAAATACGTAATTAAAACAGACGTAGAGAATGAACTATGCAGGCGTTTTAGACAAAGCCCCGAAACAATTCAGCACATCACCGGTGCCTGTCAGGCTCTTGTTGCGATATTTTATCACCAAAGGTACAATAATTTCGACAAAATAAGTCATTTAGCTATAGTAGGCAAATATGACATAGGAACATATTGCGTATTGGGAATAACAACCGAACCCTATTTTAGAAAACGTTAAAGTACAGGTTTACTGGGACAAATCTATTTTGACAAATTAGTAAATTTTCACGAAGAAAGAGAGTAGACGTGTTTAATATACATTAGTATTCCCAACTCATATAACATCGTACATTCAACAATATAACACAGAAAAAGTAACAAAGTACCAACCATATTCTGAAGAAATAAAGGAGATGTAGGGACAGGAAGAGGTAATTATAATCTCGCTTATTCTCTCGACTGCAGGTATTATACCGCAACAGCTCAGTAACAATTTTGAAAAATTGTGCTTATTAAGATCTGTACTTAACAAAAATTTATTAGGCTTTGATCTTGAGGACAACTGCTACCGTGGTTGTATCCATCTCCATCCACCTACAGTTCAAGCATCTACTATTCCTACGAACACCGTAGTCACTTACCATTCTACACTTCCATAATAAAACAAATAACACTGAAAGTAAATTTCATTTTAATGAAATATTAACTAGTAAATAGGTAATAAACGCGTTACATGAATGTATTATTCTATAAATTTGTGTACGAGATCAGTATTTAATATCGTTGCAATAAAAGTTTATCTGGATTTTCTCCACAAGTACTGTGCGCCAGAAAATTATCAGCCGAGCGAGAAATTAAAGTAGCCGTGAACGGCATAAAATTAACTAAGTCTCTTCCCGAGCTGCGAGTGTAAAGTCTTAAGGTGGCGTTGGATTTCATCCTCACATTTACCCACTAACTAACTTCCATTTCCCGCACTCGGATTTGCACACGTAATTAAATTTAAACTTATCATCTTATTATCATCCCTTGCATATTTTAACACTTTTCCAAACTAGTTTACATTTGTTTTAGAACTTCCAAATTTTGTGAATAACTTTTAAACTAAAACTATGCACTATTTTTTAATTATTCAAAATATTTTACAAATTATGTCTTTTAATTCTCTATTATTATGAACTTAATTAGAATAGTAACTCAACGCAGAATTAATAAATGCCTACAACTTACATAACACTAATAACTTGAAGTTTGCAGAATTATTGTTTTTTGCTTCTCTTACTGTTCTAAAACCACGTATATTGGACCTTATTTGATAATGTGGTTACTGTGACATTAACTAATTAAATATATTTCCCATTATTACCAGACTAGCAGATTAGTGAGCATATATTCGATACTCTGGCATTAGTGATGTTGCATTACCAGTATGTGAGAAATAAGTTCGGTTTTGATTTATGTACTGAAGCATACAGCGACAGTTATTGATTGCCGGTGTTTTGTTCGCTAGTAAGTGGAGTGTAACGGGTGCAAATAAAGTTGGCATTAAAAGAAAATGTTTAATACATAATAATTTGTATATCAAATTATAGCTTGATAAATTGCATTAATTAATTAATGACGAATTCCAAAAAGCCTTGAATATTTTTATGAAATGAACATTTTAATGCAAAACGCATTCATCAAAATTAAACGGAGCTTCTGGATACTTTCTGTTTAACAACAGCTCATGCTACACTTGTATCTCAAAGTTGGCTTAAGCCAGAACGCCCTTCTACGTTCTACAGTCTCCCATGATTTATTTTGCTCCGTAACGACCGCCAAGGTGAAAGAGGTGGGGGTGTCGCTATTTATGTACGTTGCGAATTACCTTTTAAAATTTTTGATACATCTCTCTTCCCATATTTTAGTTCAACATCACTCACATCATGTTACATCACTCACCTTTGATTTGCTCACGATACATTCACTAGCTTTTGCCCGAAATTTCGTCCGCGTAGATATTATACTTTAAACCATAGTTGATCCATCAATAATCTCACTTTCATAGTAAATTCTATCACCGTCCTTAGGGATGTTTTCAGTGACCAAAGCTAGCGTGATGTGGTACATTTGCTCACGCGGCGATGAGCGATATTTTCCCCCAACTCGCCCACACACCAGAGAATGCCCGAACGCCCGAACGCCCTGGTTACCCTGCTACCGCACAATTTTATATCGTCTTTAATTTTAAAATATTCGACCAAAATACGACTTACAACAAAGTTTATCTACTTTGAACATCAGAAGCGATTCAAGTATTTATTTTGATAAAATCAATTTGTTACTGCAAACTGTAGCATTGGAAATAAAGAATCAAATTTTATTGTATTTATGGAAAATATATATTGTCGCAGACTTTTTACAACTATTTAGAAGAAACAATTCCACCAAACATTATATCGGTGTAACTCTTACAGTTTTTCTACCGCACGCCAAAATAGCTCGCAGATGAGAGATTTTTTCAGACTTACTTAACATATATACTTATCGTTATATTTTGACCAATTTATACAATATAAATATATTAATTATAGCCATATGTTGTTCTAATGTATAAGCTATATTATTGTAAAGTTTCATTAAAATAAATTCAGTAGTGTTTGCGGGGAAGAGTAACAAACATCCATAGACCCTCACAAACTTTCATGTTTATAATATTAGTAGGATAGGAGTATGGCAAGCATATGTTAAGCAATTTACTCATAGTAGGCTGTAATAGATTTATCATGTTAAACGGAAAATTGAAACAAAACGGTAGCAATACTAAATATTACAATGTGTAAGCTATCTACGTGAACACATGGCTCATTTATTTTGAAACTATTTCAAAGCACTACTAAATTTCAAAGTTCATTAGTGTACCAAGATAGAGCCAACTTCCATTAGCGCTAATTAATGCCTACAACATTATTCTATAGTTACGAGTTAGAACTATACTGATACGAATAAAATATTTGCTTTTAAAAGGTTGCTTTATATTTTATAACGAACGACATTTTAATCCAGGCTGTGAATCCGATTAAAAATATAATATTTTAATACACTCACGCAGGCAAGCGTATGCACGTATCATCTTTATTTATATGAACATTATACTCGTTGTTTTTGTATGGTGAAAAAACATTTTCAATATAAGTTGGACATAAGATTAATCTTTTATTATTTTAAACACTTAATGGCTGATTATTTTAGTAAAAGAATTATTGCGTATAATAATAATGTTGTTTAATGTTATTAATTTAATTTAAATACACTTTTAACACGTGGTAAAGCCATGCTGTATTAGTAGCTATATTAGTAATATAGTTGTAGCACGAATGGGTCGGCTCGACCGGGGAAGGACCACGCTCTCACAGAATAGCAGTTTAAGATAGCAGTTTAACACTGCTGTGTTTCGTATAGTGAGTGTAGAGAACCGGAGACCCTTTTTACTGGAAAAGAGGCATTCCATCTTAGTCCTCACGGGTGACAATGCATCTGCATTTTGATTTGCAAACGAGGATAGATGTAGATGTCTATGGGCCACAGCAACCACTTACCATCAGGTTGACTGTGTGCTCGTTTGTCACCCTATCCTATAAAAAAACCTGATTGAAACAGATGTTTCTACTCTTACCAGCCTATGCTCTTCCAAGCCGCAAATTGGTAGAAATTTGAAATCGTTATTGCTTTTAGTTTCAGTTTTCTTTAAAAATAAATAATATTTTGTTTATATATTTTTCGTCCCTTATTTTTTTTTCAACTTAATAATCCTTAGGTTTCCGTGTAGTGGCGGTCAAGAATATCCACTACCCCATATCCTCCCGTGGGTGTCGTAAAAGGCGACAAAGGGAAACAGCCAGGAGATGGGCAGCAGCATCTTCCTGATAATAGCCAAATTACAATAAAAAAACTGCGGTTGCCAACCCGCTCGCCAAGCGTGGCAACTATGGCAAATACCCCCCAAAGATGAGAGCAACAAAAAAACGGCCCCCAGTCCCCGGCGGCCCCGCTATTCCTGGCTACGGTGGCGACCATGGTAACGGCGGGGCAGGGGGTGCTAAGAATCTCCGGTGAAGGTTCGGTTGCCACCTTAGACGACTCGACCTGGCAACGTACAACGCACGCACCCTGAGGACTGACGAGAAGATCGTGGAGCTGGAAGAAGAGATAGACAAGTTGCGCTGGCATATTATAGGATTATCCGAAGTCCGAAGAGAAGGGGAGGACACGGTAATCCTCGAATCCGGCAACTTGCTCTATCACCGGGAGGGCGACCATCTGTCCCAAGGAGGTGTCGGATTTATCGTCCACAAGTCTCTCGTTAACAACGTTGTAAAAATCGGGAGTGTGTCGACGAGGGTTGCGTACCTTATACTCAGAATCACCAAACGGTATTCGCTGAAGGTCATACAGGTTTACGCACCAACCTCGGCACACCCCGATGAGGAGGTGGAGGAAATGTATGAGGATATCTCTAGAGCCATGCATTCCTCCAAAACCCAATATACGGTGTTAATGGGAGACTTCAATGCAAAACTAGGCACAAGAGAGACGGTGAGCTGAAAGTAGGGAAATTTGGAATAGGGCAACGGAACCCAAGGGGCCAGCAGCTGGCCGACTTCATGGAGAAAGAGGGACTCTTTATGATGAACTCTTTCTTCCAGAAGCGGCCCCACAGGAAGTGGACCTGGTCGAGCCCCGACGGTTCCACAAAAAATGAGATTGACTTCATTATGACGACCAGACGACAACTGTTCAGTGATGTCTCCGTGATCGCGAGGGTGAAAACTGGTAGCGATCACCAAATGGTTAGAGGCACACTAAACCTAAACGTTAAGTTGGAGAGGTCTCGTCTAATGAAGTCAACGCTCCGTCCCCCTCGTGCTCTGTTCCAAAGTCCCGAAACCTTTCAGCTCGAGTTACAAAACCGTTTTCAGTGCCTGGAAGACTGCAATGAAGTGGACGATATGAATGACAAGCTCGTGGAAACTGTCCATGCGGTTGGAGCTAAGTTCTGCAAGACCCGCCGCAGAAGAACACAAAAACTCTCCGATCACACTCTTAATCTCATGGCTGTTAGACGGGAGATGAAGCTACATTCTTCAACAGACTTGACAGCATACAGGCATCTGAACAGACAGATCTCCAAATGCATGCGGCGGAACTTACGCAACTTCAATACAGCTCGTATTGAAGAAGCGATCGAGCGGAACCAAGGCTCCAAAGTCTTTGCCAGAGATCTGTCTGCCAGAAAGAGCCAACTGTCAAAGCTGAAGACAGAATGTGGCAGCATCGTTTCCGGGACACCTGAGATTTTGAGTGAGATTGAGAGGTTCTATGGGCAGCTGTACACATCATCGTTGGAGCCACACGCAAGTGTGAGTAACGATCCAAGAGCGAGTCTCATCCGACACTATTCCGAAGATATCCCGGATGTCAGTCTGAGCGAGATTAGGATGGCTCTCCAGCACCTTAAAAACGGTAAGGCCCCAGGCGAGGATGGAATTACAGCGGAGCTTCTGAAAGCGGGTGGAAGACCGGTACTTGAAATCCTTCAGAAGCTCTTCAATTCCGTCCTCCATGGTGGCATTACACCGGAGGCGTGGAGCAGAAGTGCGGTGGTCTTGTTCTTCAAGAAAGGTGACAACGCTCTCTTGAAGAACTACAGACCGATTTCCCTTCTGAGCCGCGTCTACGTGCTGTTTTCGAGAGTCATTACGAATCGTCTCGCGCGCAGACTTGACGACTTCCAGCCTCCCGAACAAGCCGGTTTCCGAAAGGGCTTTAGCACCATAGACCACATACATACCCTTCGGCAAGTTGTACAGAAGTCCGAAGAGTACAATTTGCCACTATGTCTGGCGTATGTGGACTATGAGAAAGCCTTTGATTCCGTCGAAATTTGGGCGGTGCTGCAGTCCCTTCAGCGGTGCCAAGTTGACTGTCGGTATATCGAAGTGTTGAAGTGCTTGTACAGTAGGGCTACGATGGCTATCCGAGTACAGAACCAGAGTACGAAACCTATCCAATTGCAGAGAGGTGTAAGACAGGGTGACGTCATATCCCCGAAACTCTTCACCGCTGCATTGGAAGACGTTTTCAAGCTTCTGGACTGGAAAGGATACGGTATCAACATCAATGGCGAGTACATCACTCACCTTCGATTTGCCGACGATATAGTCCTTATGGCAGAATCGCTGGAGGACCTAAGCACTATGCTCAATGACCTCAATAGTGTTTCCCAACGGATAGGTCTTAAGATGAACATGGACAAAACTAAGATCATGTTTAATGTCCATGTCACACCTATGCCGGTAGTTGTTGGGAACACTAAGCTCGAAGTTGTTGACGAGTATGTTTACCTGGGACAAATAGTCCGACTGGGTAAGTCCAACTTCGACCGAGAGGTCAATCGACGGATTCAACTCGGCTGGGCAGCGTTCGGGAAGCTACGACACATCTTCTCGTCAGACATACCTCAAAACCTTAAAACGAAATTGTACAACCAGTGCGTGTTGCCAGTGATGACTTACGGAACTGAGACGTGGTCCTTCACTGCTGGCCGTATGAGGAAGCTCAAGGTCGCTCAGCGAGCTATGGAGAGGGCTATGCTCGGAGTTTCTCTGCGTGATAAACTTAGGAATGAGGATATCCGCAGTAGAACCAGAGTGACCGACATAGCCCAACGGATTAGTAAGCTGAAGTGGCAGTGGGCCGGCCATATAGCTCGAAGAACCGACAACCAATGGGGAAGAAAGGTTCTCGAGTGGCAGCCTCGTACCGGTAGGCGAAGTGTAGGGCGTCCCCCCACGAGATGGAGTGACGACCTGGTAAGACATGCAGGAAGTCGATGGATGCAGGTGGCTCAGGACCGTGTTTTGTGGCATTCTTTGGGGGAGGCCTATGTTCAGCAGTGGACTTGTGAAGGGCTGTAATGATGATGATGATGAATCCTTAGGTTTAAGTTTCATAAGTTGTAAGAACATGGTAAGTTTCAATTTAATATTAAAAAAAAACCATTTCTTACTTGGCACATTCAAATATTATGTAAGCGTTTGTATTCAGAGCTTTAGTGGTTTTCTTTTAGCAATTTAGATTTTATTAGCTTGGAGATTTAATGATTTCAATGTTACAGTGTTGTTCGACTTACTGCTAATGTTTATTGCTGTTGAGCTCACCAAAACCATTAAAACATCGTTTGGAAACGATAAACAAACAAATAGAATTTTGGTGATCACTAAGTAAGAGATGTATTTTATCATAAATAAACAACATATTAAATAATAATATTAATTTGACATTATAAGTCACCCGTGAAACAAACCCAATATAATGCCGCTGCTCTCTTCCCTGAATCTCTCCTACAGAATCTAGTAGTAATAATCACCAAGCTTAGCAGGCGACTGGCGATCACAGAACCAATTACCTCGCACCTTTAACGCTGTAACTACGTGTATTTTTTTACATCTAGCACATACGCGAGATGATTAAGGCACCATATACTAAAGGGTTCAAGATCTAGCATTCCCTTAGTCACCGCTCTTTTTTTTCTTTGCCACGCCAATAAGATAGGATGGGATGGGATGGGATGGGATGGTAAATTGTCTTGCACTGTTTTTGATGACATCTCTATTAATATTTATTAAGCAAATATATTTAAAAAAATTCTATTGAATAAAACTTTTTATAGATTTTAATTTTACTTGTTTTTAATACCGAATGCTTTGAAGCACTCTAAACGTTGGCAGCATCAAATCAAGTAAAACTATACGCGATAAAATCCGTAGAACTTTTTTTATTCAATATGTAACATTTGCTTGAATATAAGAAATCTGTATATACATTTCAACTTATTCAAATGTACTAATTTCTATATAATTATCATATCTATCTACAATATTACCGATTTTACAACTGTTTCACGAGTCCATTTTGGGTGCTTTTCTGATGGAATATAAGAGTCAAAAACATAGACATATATATAATATACATAGATATATATATATATATATATATATATATATATATATACACTTGGATCGAGGTGGACGTGAGGGTATATCTAGAAACTCCCACTTGTTTATGCAGTATAAAGTTCACTGTAGGTGCCGTGCGCGAGAGATTCCGCGTAAGTCATTCAACGAGTGTGGTCATTCTACTAGTGCTAAGATAGTGTCGTGGTTCTGTTCGCTGTTGTAATTATTCTAGTGCAGGCAAGGAGGATTGGTGTTGCTGAGAGGCTGCCCTGTGCTACATTGATATAAGTATTGTTGCTGTTGGTTTACATATTTGGTGTTATCATGTAATTACGTACCTTACGTTACACTGGTATGTGATTGTGGTGGAGACGTGTTACGATGTGGTCGAATTTATTATTTTAAAGTTTATAGGTACCATTCAATGACATCCTTTGTGGTTTCGTTCACTTTATTCATATTTATTTACTGGGCGGTAGGTATCCTTATCTGCCTAGGAATCCGCCAGTCCTACCTATTGCTGCCGTCAAATAGCAGTCCTTGCACTGCTGTGTTGCAGTCTCAAGCGTATAGAAAGCCAGTGTAGTTACATGCTCTGAGGTGTTCCATCTTATACCTCAGGTGTGACAAAGCATCTGTAATCTTGTTTGTTTGAATTTGGCTAAAGGTGTCCATGCACACGTATAGTTCATTTCAAATAGGATGGCAGGATTCCACTTGAGACTTAGCAATTACAGCTGTAATGTTAATCTATTGTTGTGTGATTATTTTATTGCTTTAACACTTGAAGTTAAGCATCTGTTGATAATACTGAACCAGTATAGCTGGAATGACGAATTTTGGTACTTGAACATTAAAACAAATTAAATTGTAGATAAAAAATCTTTAAAAAAATTTTTTGGAAGAATGTTTGTGACCATGTCATAAGAGTGGAAAACGAATTTTCGAGGGATCGGATACAACCATTTATAATAAATACGTGTGAGGACACAGATACCGATGAATGTTCTTCAGAGTGATTGATTAAACAAAATATTAACAAGTTGTTATAAGTATTTAAAATAGTTAAGTTAAAAGTAAAAAAAGTTTTTTTATCTACAATTTAATTTGTTTTAATGTTCAAGTACCAAAATTCGTCATTCCAGCTATACTGGTTCATTATTATCAACAGATGCTTAACTTCAAGTGTTAAAGGAATAAAATAATCACACAACAATAGATTAACATTACAGCTGTAATTGCTAAGTCTCAAGTGGAATCCTGCCATCCTATTTGAAATGAACTATAACCACTTACCATTAGGTGGACTGTACGTTCGTTTGTTACTTCAGTATTACAAAAAAAAGTATTGTTTTATATGTTCACCTTAGTACTTTCTCTTACTACAAAATGATAGATAAATATGTAGTTAGCCATCTAAGATTAGTGTAAGTGTATTAGTAGTTTTTACATCAAATATGACAATGTAAAAAAATACCAAGTATGACTTTTATATGTCCATACAGATGTATATAACCAACTAGTATGTAAAAGGTTGCTTACAATGTTCAAAACAAATTATATGTTCCATGAATAAATAATTTGCAAAATTTTTTTTAACTAAGTTATAGTCTACTTTTCGTACAAAAATAAAACGTGTCCTTCCTCAAACAAGCGAGCATTTTTAAAGTAACCGTGAAGGTACGAAATTAACAAAGTTTCTTTGTGATGGTCGCTTGGACGTCGACGACGCAGTGAGTTTGTAAGAGTTTCCAAAATTTACTTCACTTGAAACTTAATTTCATTTTCTTACCTAGATTTGCATACACAGTTAAATTTAATTTTATTCACTCTTGACATTTTTTGGCCTTATTAAAAGATTGTTCAAAGTCACAAGGTAATACGAGCATATTATATACGAGTACGAATAAATATTTCTCGTAAGTGTTTTTAATATATGTACATTCAATTTATAATATTAAGAAAAAATTATTAAACCACCGTATAGTGGCGGTAATAAATTCACCTTTCATTATCCTTCGGTAACTTATATAATTTAAAATTTAAAATTTTGTACAGCCGACTTCAATATAAGTTATTAAGAATAACTCAAAAACTATTGGTTTGACCTTGATCAAATTCATATGAGACCACACGAGAAGTACCAGCTTTCAAATAAAAAAAGAATCATCGAAACCAGTCCATCCAGTAAAAAGTTATGAGGTGTATCCTTTTGATAAGATTAAAGATGTTTTTAATAAGAATTCAAAGATGTTTATGTATTCATATTAAAATCGAAGTAAAAAAACTTTCAATACTATTATTGAACGTTAAATAATATCATAATAATATATAATAATACCTATCATAACTAGATATTTGCCTGTTAATTTAGTTTAAAAATGAAAATTGACATTAAAATTAACTTTGATTTTAATAGCTTTTATCTTTGTGACATAAAAATCTGTAATATTTTCTATTAAGGACTCATGAGTATCTAAATAGTTTTATTCGGTTTTTAATACAATAAATTTAAATTCTATTCCAATTCATAATAAAATGAATGACTATCAACAAAGAAATGAAAGAAGAAATAGTTATTAAGGTAGCCAAAAAACTTATACCCATTAAAATTAAAAACACTAGGTAAATGACACTACTAGGATATAAACAAAACAATCGAAATAATCCGTGCCAACTGCCAAATTTTGTACATGAAATCTTTAGTTAAAGCACTTTAAACTTTCAATTTTTTACCGACATTCATTTGATTTTTCAAGGTTAAGGCTGATTTACACATATTAAATCGTCAATTTTAAACGATTTAATTATAAGAAAGCGTTTACACGTTATAAATACTTATTATTTGTTAAGTTCTTTAGTTTGTTCAAGATGGACGATAAAAAGTGCATTTTTGTAATAAATTCATTGATTTAATTTGCATTAAGTTAGATTTTAAGTGAAATAAAGAATTACATAATCAGGGAAGTGAGAATACCTAAAAGACTGAAGATAAATATTGATCTAGTGCAATTTTGTTTCATTAACTAGCAGGAGAAGATAAAAAATAGTATTTCTCTGCACTACGGATATTAAAAGAATCCTTGATTCATATTGTTGTCTAAAGTTAGACATACCGATCAGAGATAATGTAATATCTGTATTAGAACCAAAATAAAAATTATATGTTGTGTAATATGTTCTAACTACAGAAAATAGATTTTGTTTTCTTTAAAACAATTCTTGAACAAACTTTACTGCAGTATCATAGTATGTATCTTTCGCACACTTCAGCATTTTGTAAAAAAGAAAACGTTAAATATATAAACTCCGAACATGGTGCTTCATCAAACTTATACATTTAATTAATTAAACTGTAATCGTGTATGTCCCAACGTGTCAAGTGCCACTTCCACCAACTTAAACAAAAAAATAGAAAGAATCTTGTTCTACTTGTTTACTTGCACGATTAATTTTAACTTCCAACTTATAGCTAAATTCAATGTTTTTACTTTAAGTTAAGATGAAATGTGGCTAATTACTTAACGACTTAATACGTGTAAATTAGGCTACTAGGCGATCATAATAAGTAGGAGAAAAAGTTTCTTAATATTTTGTTTGTATAAAATTAAAGAAAAATCTCTTTGGTTGTACATTTTGTATCTGGCTGTTTTAAATATCAATACATATAGGACATTAAAAAAAATTGAAAAATTTCTCTCCACTTTTCAATTGTTTTTCTGTCCGCCAAAATGAGTAAATCTAACGAAGAAATTCGATAGGTACATTCTGAAGTTTTATTACAAAAAAAGGAAAAAAATTGTGACGTTTATTTTTTTATAGGAGAGGGGGCAAACGAGCATGCGGCTCACCTGATGGTAAGTGACTACCGCCACCCGTGAACAACTGCAACTCCAGGGGAATTGCAGATGAGTTGCCGGCCTTTTAAAATGGAGTAGGCTCTTTTCTTGAAGATCCCTTTATGTTTTATGGTCCGAATGCAATGTCTAGTGTGTAAGTGTAAACACATGTATGAAGAAACTGTACAGAGGGAAAGCTTCTAAGGAGCTGTCAAAAATTTTCATATTTTGGTAGGGTTGGCACACTAGGATAAAACAAAATAAATAATTTAAAATTAAAGATGTTGAACAACCGACATCGACATTTTAATAAGAAAACCCAAAAACTATTGGTCAAACCTTGATCAAATTTATATCAATATTATTTATTATAGAATTATTGAAATCGGTTCACCAAGAAAAAAGTTAGGAGGTAACACACATAAAAAATGTAAATTATAAATTTATATATATTTTTTTTAAATAATCTATTGGAAAGCACTTTCATTTCATAACTAAGATAAAATCTTGCACATGTTTTAATATTTCGCTACCAATATTTACAATGTTTCTTTCGACGTCAAAATATTCGAGAAATTTTTGCTCAAGCAATTCAAGAAACGCGATTTAATTGTCAGGAAGTATTATTAAAAGATCCGATTTAACACTATATTTATTAAAATCCTTGTAATGGTTGAAAAAAGAATATTTTTCCATATTTATAGGTTTTTTAAATCTATTAACGTACAATTTTATTTTCTCACAATTGTGGAGTTCGAAACAACATTTTCTATACAAATATCACGACGCATAGACTTTACCATTTTTTGTGTTAAATCAAATAGATAATCATTTGTTCCTACTATTAACATAGGAACAGTAACATTGTCAAGTTACGGTGATGGTGTATTAAAATACACAATCGTCTGGTTTCATAAGTAAAATATCGAAATCGTATTCACTAATAGTATTTTGAGGTTACCCTAAGATATCGGTTATAAACATTTTATTGAAGGCAATACTAACTAGACGACATGTTTATTCCTGGCAGTTACCACCCGCCTGTCTGACTTTTTCAAAGAAATTTTCGAGACAATCTTGATTGAGACGTCTCGTAAATATAAATGAATTTAATTTCCTCTGATTTTAATTCTTCATGAAGTTTTATTAAAGACTAACTGTTCCCCGCGACTTCGTTCGCGTGTTAGGGTTTTTATGTTTTCGCGCGGAACCCTAATTATTTTTCTAAAATAAAAGTAGCCAAAGCCAAAGTTATGAAATCAGCTATCTGCGAGTGAAAGCCCCGTCAAAATCAAAAACAGACAGACAAACAGACAAAAATTTTAAAAATAGTATTTTAGTTATAATTACTTTCATATACATTTGGTGAAAAACTGTAATTTTTACATTACAAACAGACACTTCAATTTTATTTATTTGTATAGATTTTATAAACACTTGAAATTCGTGAATGAAATTCGTGAATGAAGTTCATGCTATTTGTAACGTTTTTCTGCCTCTCACATCTTATTGATTTTGAAAAAGAGGACTGTCAAAACTACTAAATGCATTTTTTGATCAAAAATCCCAAGAAGTTGTGCTGTAGAAGCAACGGGATTACGTCACTTACTACAAGATGGCAACAAGTTATCGAACAAAATGGCACATAATATATAATATAATTAAATATAAGTAAACTTTGAAAAAAAAATGTCTTGTATTTGCATATAAAATTCGAAGAAATTTTTCCCCGACCTAATATTATGTGTTTGTATGCGATATTTTTTATTTGTGCAAAGACACTCGTGGGTCCTTAATATATTTTTCATAAGACAGTTCCAATTGAAGCATTAGGCCTCTGCCTCATTAAGACGCCATGGCGTGGCGACGTAGCCGGCTACGTCTGCAAGCAGTTAATATTGAAATGTATGTTACCTAACTCACTTGGACACAAGGTGGACAGAAAAAAAACACGAAAATTGAGCACTGTAACATTTCAATTTATTTTTCTATCATGTAGGTAAAAGATAATATATGTAAAAGAAAAATAAACTGATTTATATCTGGTCTGATTAAAATTTATATGGGATTATCTTTCAATCAAGGTATGAGCAAAATCGGTCAACTGGTTTTACTTCAAAGATATTCTATTACAATTTATTAAATGTCTTCGTAATATTTATTAAAAAATATCGTCTTATAAAGGGCTTTCTTTTTCGGAGCCGTTTAAAAATACCTCGGTATATAAGTATTTTATTAGTTTTGTGTTCTTTTAAAATATTATGATTACAGAGATAAAATTTTAGAGCTTCGTATCTTGCTCAGAATTATTACGAAATGTATTTGTAAATATTTCGTCAGATGTTGAATTATAACAGTAGTAATAAATCTTTAATAAGCAAATTTGTATCATGGCTATAAAATTACAGTAACGGTTTCAAACGTAATATAAAATGAAATTGAACGTAATAAAATTAATCATAGCCGTGGGGAGATCAAGACTTTCTTTATTAAATACAGGTGAATGCTTTACTTTATTTAGATAAAGGTTTTAAAGTAAAATATTTCACTTGAATGGGCATTCTGCAAATAAAGGGCTAGATAATTATTTATTATTACCATTATATAAATGAAATATTTTATAAGTAATAATCCGTATATCTATTCACTGTAGCCTATAAAATTCCTCTGCTCATTATAGGTGTTCGCCATAATGTGCCATAGTTGCCACGTTTGGCATGTGGGTTAGTAATCGTAATTAATATTATCTTGAGCTTTCATCAGGAAGACACTGCTGCCCATCTTCTGTTCCAATGTTCCTCTTACGATACCCACGGGACGGCATTGGTTAGTGGATATTCTAACTCTACCATAGTAGCAGATAATCCTGTTAAATTGTATCGGTCAGAATATCTTCCTACCGACAGTCGTATTTTAGCCATGATAGGATAAGATTGGTGGCGCTTGAATAAATTTATTAACAAAATTCTTATCCATAGACCAAAACTACATATCATAAAGTCTGGTCTCAATATGTTACGCTGTGGTCGAGTTATTAATAAATTTGATTTTACCTTCTCAGTTATTTAAAATGAACCTATCAGAAAGGGTAGAACTATAGCTGACATTTAATTTGAAAAATAAGTTCAAACCCAGTACTGAATCTTAGATAATTGAATAAAAGTAAAGTATTTTTAGTTTAAATACTGCATTTAAGTATGAATTTGAAATATTGGTTACTATAAAATCAAAATTTTAATCGTCATTCAAATAGATACATTTTAAAAACTAAATCTGTTTGATCGCCACAATGCAAAATATTTATAATAAATTGTGTAAACATAGAGTGAGTGGGGCGGAAACAAAAATAACGCATCTAGGCCGAGCTCCCGCCACGAATTTCAGATTTGACACATTCGCTTAGCGCGATTTCATCGCGTTAAAATATATATTAATTATTTGTAGAAATAAGAGTAATAACGTACAGTTCAAATGTTGTTTGTTTTTTTGTAATTGTTGTTAGTGTAGTGCAGTAGTGAAAATGTTTAACCATACAAGCAGTTCCTTGAAAGTTAGAAACTGTGATGCCGGCTATGCGAAGAATAACTATTCTAGAACATCAGGTAAAAAAAAACAGTTACATTCCTATGTTCATATTATATTCATACTTGTGATAAAATTTAAACAAAAATATATTAATTGACAGAACATAGATTTTTTTAAATTATTTAAGAAATGCTTTCACCCCATTTACGAAAAAATGTTAGGAGATTTCTGTGTTATAAATCCTACACGTATATATATATATATATATATATATATATATATATATATATATTGTGTATTAAATAATGCAACCTACAGACACCTTTAAGCAAGTTTAAATAAAAAAGCCACCGATGCGTTTTCATCACTCCGAAATAAGATGAAATATCTTACAGCCTGTAAATAATCTTGCTGCGTTACCCTTCATACCAGAACAGAGCAGTAGATGTACTGTTCTGTTAGTTAATTTAGTTACCAACTAAAGGATGGAAGTGACCAACACTTCTGAAGACTATTGCGTTCTTGTTTTTCCCTGCTACCAGTTATAGGTGCCTTTTCAACTCTACGTTTCCTACTGTAGACATTCTGATTCCTTACAAACTTCTTAGTTTATATTTATTTTTTAAACTTGGGAACAGGCTATGTAAATATAGGGTATCGCTCTATACTTAGCTTGATGTGTTGGGCGGTGACCCACAAGATGTAGAGTGAAATTCAGGAAGTCGATGGATAGTTGTGGATAAGGATCGGGTAGCTCACGCAACGTGCTTTGTTGAATTCCTTGTTGGAGGCCTATGTTCAGCAGTGGAGTTGTGACGGGCTGTAATGATGATGATGATGATGATGATGATGATGATGATTAACGATTTTTATTTCTTGCATCCTATTTCAAATTTCTATTTTTAACAATCATTGCGAGATATATACCAGGAGGGGGTGAAAGTTCTCGGCCTCAAGTATTCATCCCACCCCCTCCTTATTTATGCCACTAGTTGCACACCTCCCCATTAGATTATGGTGTAAGCTACATAATTTTAGAATTTACGAATCAGTTGCGCTTGGGTTTTATAGACTCCGGAAGTGTCGGTTAAGCTCGCTCCCGTCACTCCACACTTATTGCTCCTGGGCGAAATTGATGTTAAGATTAACTCCTGTTATACTCTGCCTCGCTCGGTGCTCTGTGGTTTGGTTACCGCCTTGGTGTTCTCACCTACGGTATGCGAAGCACGCTGTCCCGTGGGACAGCGGTCTCACAGTGTTTTTGTGAAGTGAATCGGATGCCTGTTGTAGTTCAAAGTGTGTTTGTGCGTAACTCTCCTTCCTGGCTTCCTGGTACTGGTATCGGCAACCTCATCTACCCCGCCGAAAGTTGGGGGAGCTTGGTACACATCTGTGCTTGTGTTAGTATAGGCGACAAAATGGCGTCGATACGTCCGACAAACTCGCGGACTTCTTTAGCCAAGCCTGCCCCGATATTTGGGCCGTGTTTATCGCACAGCGCCAATCGCGTCCCGCGCCTAAGTCTGCGCACGAGCCTGCGCCTCTAGCTGACCCCTCTACCCAGAATGACTGGCTCCCTATCGACCGTCTGATCCTGCGGATCGACGACCCTCTGTCGCCGAGCACCGGACCTACAACCCCTGTGTCCATAGACACAATCTACGACGTCGCGTCCCCCGCACCCTCCGCGATGTCCACCCGCGGCCCCTCTCCAGTCTTCTCGGATGCAGGCACCGACATGGAGACCGAAACGCGCGTCCCATCAAGGACGAAGACGAAGGCTTAACCCTCGTCCAGTGCAAAAAGCGCAAACGCACAGCTCCAATAAATGCAGCCGAGCCTAACTCGTCCCCCACCGCTACTCCGGCAAAAAAGCCTGCCCCCACGGCGCGCGCTCAACCCCGTAAGTCTGCGGCCAAGCAAGCAGCAAATGGGTCCCCTGCTGAACGTAGGGAAAAGCCGCCACCACCCATTATAATCCAAGACAAATACAAATGGAATAACCTTTCTAATTGGTTGAACTCAAAAAAAATACTGCCCAAAGGTGCAAAACGCCGTTCAGGGCATTCACATGTTTGTTAACTCGACCGAAGAATTCCACAGTGTAACAAATTACTTGCGCGCCCAGCAAGTAAACTTTTACACATACGCCCTCGCAGAAGAGCGTAACCTCGTGTGGTCGTCTGCGGTCTCCCTAAAGAGCTTGAGACTGAGCATATTTTTAACGATCTCAAAGCAAAAAATTTTCCGGTCCGGGAGGTGTACAGGATGCATCTCCAGACCGATAAAAACGCTTTTTAGATCCGTGCCTTGTCATTGGGGACCTGTTTCCGGAAGGCACGGAGATTTTTAACGTTCGGCGCATCTGCAACCTAACGGGGATTGCAGTTGAAGCCCCACGTCATAGGGGCATCGGTTGGCCAGTGCCACCGATACTAATTGTATGGCCATTCGGCTAAAAATTGTTACGCCAGGCCTAGGTGCGTCAAGTGCCTAGGTGACCACGGTAACACTGACTGCCTCCGCGCGCCCGAGACGGTTGAACCCCCGAGCTGCGTTAATTGCCGCGAAGAGAGACACCCACTGATATATCGCAGGTATTTCAAAGCGCCGCGAAGGACGCAGCGCGGAGGTAGAAGCCGTCAAGGACGCACGGGTTAAGCCAGTGTGTCTCGCTCTCGGCTGCCTGCTCCCAACCCCGCACCGTCCACGGTGCCCACTTCCTCGCCTCAAACCACCTCTAAGCTTGCCCCAGTCTCCAGGCCGACCGAGCAAGGTGCTAACCCTCCCACGCTTTCCCCGCCAAAACCCAACGCTTGGGTGAAATCACCAGCACTTGTCGCCTCACGGCCAGTACCACCTCCCCAGTCCCCAAAATCGAAGCTCGTCTCACAAGCTCATCCTCCTTCGCCGCCGACTTCTCGCTAGTCTGCGGCTTCATCAGCAACATCAACGTTGCCGAGTTATCTTCCTTGGCCCGCAAACTCTGCGGAGCCACTTCCCCCTTTTTTTTTTTTAAGTACTAGTAATGCTACTAAACATCACTAATATTCCCTTTAACCACTTCCACACCTCCTCTCAAGACAAGCTCAACGCTACGATTGAGCATATAGGACTTATTGACGTAAGCATAGCAGCACAAAGCCTCGTTGGAAATAAAGCAGGCTCTCTGACTGTCGCGTTCTATAACGCGAATGATCTCAGAGACCAAAAGAACGAGATCGCTCTCTTTTTGCCCAATCACGATGTAGACGTAATGGTCCTTGCACTGCGTACCATTTGACGCCCCCCCGTTAACCAACATAGAAGTTTCTAAATGTAAAGTAGCTCTCTCTCTGGCCATCCGCCACTTATCATCGTATCGGCTTACCTACCGCCACTCAAACGCATAGTTGAATCAGACTTTGCAAAAATACTCAATCTAAGCTGTAGTGTCATAATAGCTGGAGACCTCAAAGGTAAGCATTCCTCCTGAAAGTTGCTTACAAGAAATCCCAATGGGAAGGCATTGTTCGATCTCACGGAGCGACTAAACTTCGATGCTATCGTGCCTGAGACTCCAACCCACTACGAATTCGCTACATTCACCAACGGGACATCCTTGGCGTAGGGGTACTCAAAGATGTCCGTTAGTCGATATTATCGATTGAAACAATATTAGAACTCGACTCGGACCATAGACCAGTCCTATTGCAGCTGGGCCAGCCCGCAAGTGAGGTCTTTCAGACCAAAACCATTGTGGACTGGCGCAAACTCGAGGTCAAATTCGAGTTTACGACCTCCCAGCACTTAGACAAGATCTTGGACAAGAAAGACTCTCCTAAGAAGGCCAATGAGGCAAGTAGCGCCGTATCGGCCCACCTCACCTCTACAGTTGAAGAATGTGAATGGTAAGGTTCGGACATCGAGTAATCCACACATGATGCTTACGAGCAATATTCGACAACTAATTAGAACAATTAACACGGCCCTAAGACAATACGATCACTATCGTACTATAGATAACAAACTCTGACTGCGCAGCCTCCAAAACGAGGCGAACCAGCACTTCAAAGAGTTTAGACAGGATAAGTGGGATAATCTGCTTACGTACATCGAGCCATCTCAAACTGCCTTCTGGCAGTTGACCCGAGTTCTGAAAGCAGAACAATCCTCACTTATGCCACCTCTCATCAGGCCAGAAAACCCTGACCTCGCCTCTGACGACTCTGAAAAGGCAGAATACTTCGCTGACAGTTTAGAGTCAATATACTCTCTCGAGCGCACCTACAACCTGCACTACCCCCTGCGGGCGACCCTCTAGAAAGTTTACGAGCGATTCATATTGAATCGCCTTCATAAATACGTCTTCTTCAACAAACTTCTTCCAGACGAGCAGTTCGCCATCAAACCCGAACACTCGTGCACCAACAAGTTACATTGCCTCACAGAATACATTTTGAAGGGATTCAAACTCCCACAAAGTTGTGGCAGAACCACCATAAGCGGTACCATCTTCCTCGATGTCGCAAAAGCGTTTGACAAAGTCTGGCATGAAGGCTTGCTTTAAAGCTGTATAAACTTAACGTGCCTGATGGGCTCATCTACATCATCAGAGCCTTTCTTGCCAATCGCTATTTTCGATATCGAATAGAGGGTACTCGATCCACAAAACGTTCCCTCAATGCTGGAATCCTACAAGGCTCCGTTCTTTCCCCATTACTCTTCACACTCTCCACGAGTGACATCCAGAAGCATCTAGTAGTGAATACAGATCTTTTCACAGATGACATGGCATTTTTCGTCACTCATCTAAATTCAAGGTACCTCACCAAGATGCTCAATTGCCTAGGCGATTGGTTCCGCTTATGGAGAATTGAAGGGAAACCTGAGAAAAGTGTAGCAATACGCTTTCAAAGGATCTCAACTTTCAATAGACAAATCAGTACCCCCAAGAAAAAGTTCGGTATGATCACCTTGTGTGGCCACCAGATTTCCTGGCAATCAACGGCCATATATCTAGGGGTCACATTTGACCACGGTATGACATTCGCGAAACACATTCACAAGGTCCGCAACCGTACCAAATTTGTCACTAGTCGCCTCCACCCGCTAATGAACAGCAGGAGCAAACTGTCCTTAAGACACAAACTCCATTTTTATAAAGCGTGCGTAAGACCTATCATGTCTTACTCAAGCGTAGTTTTCGCACACGTAAGGAATAATCATTTGTACGACCTCCAAGTCGGCCAAAATAGATTCATTCGCTCCGACTTACACAAAGATTGTCAACTTCCGGCGATCTCTGAGTATTTCAAGGATATGTCTCAGCGCTACTTCGAGAGGTCCGAAACACATCCCAACCCGCTAGTGGTAACCGCATTCATCTACGCTTAGACTTCGAACATTACGCAAACCCTACGGCCACGCAACGTTCTAATCGAATCCCCTGTTCTGCTAGATGCCGAGGACTGAAATGTTGCCCGCTATTCAAACTCAAACACTACACATTCACCTAATGCAACAAACACTGTTAGGTGAACAACGGACGGGACGCAGCGAGTCCGCAGACAGGCGCGCCGCACACCCATACACACCGCGTACACACCGTACACCCGCGTCTCTGGGCGGTTTTCATCGCCCAGAACATCGAACGATTCGAGTTTGCCGGCAGCAGGAGTATTTGATGATCACTGAACAAAATATTACCCCACTCCCGCGTGGTTTGAGTTCAATGAAGCTGTAAGAGCTGCATAGGCTAATAGCATTAACATCACAAAAACTATACTTTAAGATTAACTGTTTTCTAAGTATTTGAGAATCACCACAATGTCTAACGAATCAATGCTTTTGTCTGTTCTGGAGAATCATTCCGTGATTAAGAAACTCATGAAATGTAAAAAAGTACCTATAAATATTTTTGAATATATTTAGGTAATGTACGGGGAGTATTTTTCTTCATATTTAATAATTTTTTACAAAAGTCGATTGTTCCATCAAGGATGAGAGTTTATTTAAGATAACGCACACTCGGGCCATCCATTGGCGGCAGTCACTGATTAAAACATCGAAAAGGTGAAAAATGAATATAAAGCCATCAAAACATTTTGCAGATAGCTGAAACTATAAACATTCATATAAAGAGAGTTGGGAATATTTTGGAAACTTGCACAAAAAAAAGGTTAGTGCTCGGTGGGTGCCAATAACGTTCACGCCGCGCGATAATGAGCTCTGAGTCGTGTGTTCCATATAATTTTCAGAGCTCTGCACAGAAAATTGGGATAAAATTTGTTCTCAGTATAATCCTGAATCCAAAAAATAGAGTCAATGCAGTGGATTCAGAAAAGTGAATAGCCTCTGAAGAATTTCAAGGTGAAAAAGTCCGCTGTCGAGAAAAGAAGTCTTAAGGTTTTCTGTTTTTGTGAGACAACGCGCAGGTTGTGTCCTGAGAGAAACTGATCAAACATGGTCTCTAACGACTACGTCATGTGCAGAAATCCGAAAAAAAAACACAAACAGGGGAAATGCTATCGATCGATAAAAACATGAAGTCGGCGGTAAATGAACATTATGAAGGCAAAGATTTAGAATATTTTTAATTCGTGTATACTTCATAAAACGTGTGAAAAGTGCTTCGAGTTACTGGGAGATTATATTGAAAAATAAAATAAAATAAAACTTCTTTCTTTTCTATTTATATAGGCTTTCATATAAAAAAACGATTTAACTTTGCATACAAAAGTTATAATTTACATGTCTCACTGATGGGCAGAAAGGGAATTTATTTCATTGTTTTGTCAAATAACAATTTTAATGATATAGGGATCAATGTCAGAAATTCTGAATAATTTCCCACTTCCATAGTACTCCTTCATATAATAAGATATAGGAGGATTTTTCGCCTGAATAAAATATGAATTTCTTAACGGAAATAGTATTAATTTCAGGCGGAAATATTGATGTTGTCAAATTGTTTTACCGTGCACTGGCGATGTATCGTTCCGTGAGTGTCGTAGGAGGCAACAGACTGAACAGGAGATGGGCAGTAGCGTTTTCCTAAAAACAAATAAAAATGAAAACTACGGTGGTAAACTTGCCTGCCAAGAGTTGGAACTATACAAATTGACAAATATCTCCTCAAAGAGGCAATCTGTGGGGAGTCCTATATTTAGCAGAGGACTTTTGATACGGTAACGGTTGTTTTACTCCTTTATTGTACGCGTTATAAACGACACTAAACTTATATCTTCAAAGTTAGAAGACCAATGTATTAGGTTGTATAGAAAATAAGTTAAAACATTTTGGCAATCAGTAACGGACCCTAGATTTAATTTCGGGCTTTAGATTTTAATTATTTTTATTGGAAACTATATTATACACATTTATATTATTTATAACTTAAAATTGTACGATTGTGCAACCAGTGATGACTTATGAATCTGAGACGTGGTCCTTCACTGATGGCCGTATAAGGAAGCACAAGTTTGCATATATCATTTTAAATAACAGGCGAGTACTACTTTTTTACGTTGAATTATAATGTTTTGCTAATATCCCCATAGCTTTTTTTTATAGGAGAGGGGGCAAACGAGCATGCGGCTCACCTGATGGTAAGTGACTACCGCCGCCCATGAACAACTGCAACACCAGGGGAATCGCAGATGCGTTGCCGGCCTTTTAAAAAGGAGTACGCTCTTTTCTTGAAGGTCCCTAAGTCGTATCGGTCCGGAAAAATCGCTGATGGTAATCGATTCCACAAGGAGGTCGTGCGAGGAAGAAAACATCTTCTAAATCGCACAGTGGTGGACCGCCAATCATCCAGATGGTGTGGATAGCATCGGGAGTTCTGCCGCGATGTGCGTTCGTGAAATTTGGCGGCTGGGATTAATCCGAACAATTCCTCAGAGCACTCCCCATGGTAGATGCGAAAGAAAATGCAAAGGGATGCAACATCTCTTCGCAGTGCCAATGAATCGAGCCGATCGGAAAGGGCTCGATCGTCGACGATTGGAGCAGCTCTGCGTTGGATGCGGTCAAGTGGAAGGAGCTGGCACTGGGGAGCCCCTGCCCAGAGATGGGAACAGTATTCCATGTGAGGCCGAACTTGCGCCTTGTAAAGTTGCAGGCGGTGTGCCGGCATGAAATACTGTCCCAACCTGCTGAGCACGCCAAGCTTTTTAGAGGCCAATTTGGCCTTCCCTTCCAAGTGATCACGAAACTGCACGTCACTCGATATGTCGACTCCGAGGATACCGATACTGGCTGAGGCAAGAAGGGGAGTGCCTTGAAACTGAGGAGATACGACAAAGGGGTTCTTTTTAGCGGTAAACGCGCAAACTTGTGTTTTCTGAGGATTAAACTGGACTAGATTTAGTCGCCCCCAATCCGAGACTTTGCTCAGCAAAGACTCTACTTCAGACACAAGTTTGTTCCGGTACTCAGCGACATTTTCCCGAGAAATATTGGCACGGCCGGTGTATAGAGCATCACCAGTGCTGTCATCCGCATAGCAATGAATGTTACCAGTTAGCAACATATCATTGATATGCAGAAGAAACAGCGTTGGTGATAGCACACAGCCTTGTGGAGCACCAGCGTTAATAGGCTTGTAGTCAGAGCATGCACCGTCTACAACGACCTTGATGCTCCGATCTGCAAGGAAGCTGGTGATCCAATTGCACAATTTCTCGGGAAGCCCATAGGAAGGGAGCTTCGAAAGAAGCGCTTTGTGCCAAACCCGATCGAAGGCCTTCGCAATGTCCAGACTAACGGCCAACGCCTCCCCCTTGGACTCTACTGCCTCCGCCCATCTATGGGTCAGGTAGGTCAGAAGATCACCAGCTGATCGACCCCGACGAAAACCGTATTGGCGGTCACTAATCAGCTGGTGATCCTCAAGGTACCGGATGAGATGGCAGTTAATAATGGATTCCATTATTTTGGAGAACAAGGAGGTGATCGCGATAGGCCTATAGTTGGATGGGTCTGAGCGGTCGCCTTTTTTAGGGATCGGGTGGACAAAAGCTGTCTTCCATGAATTCGGGACTACGCCTTGGGAGTAGGAGTACCGGAAGAGACGCGTTAGGACCGGTGCCAACTCCGGAGCACACGTCCTCAGCACAATTGGGGGGATTTTATCAGGCCTACTCGACTTCTGGATATCCAGGGAGAGCAGTGCTTTGCGAACCGAGCGCTGTAAGAACAGCACATCCGGCATGGAGCACTCACACCGCGGGATGGTCGGCGGTGTTTTCCCCCCGTCATCAAGAGTCGAGTTGGACGCAAAAAGGGAGCCTAAAAGGTCGGCTTTGTCTTTTGCGTCATGGGCCAGTGAGTCATCCTCCTTGTGCAGAGATGGTAGTGATGGCTTACAGAAATTTCCTTGGACAGCCTTGGCGAGAGACCAGAATGCACGGGTTCCCGAAGGAAGGCGAACTAGTTTCTCGCCAATTCTGCCTATGTGCTCTGACTTTGCCCTGGCAATAACTCTTTTGAAGGACCTGGAGGCGAAGTTATACTTCTTTTTAAGTGTGCTGGTGTTTACATCCTGAGTCGCCGAAGCCGCAGCCCAGGCTTGATAGCACTCCTGATTACTGCGTAAAGCAGTCTTACAGGAGCGACCAAACCAAGGCTGAGATCTGCCTCCGATGGGTACCACAGATGATGGAATAAATAGTTCCATTCCCTGTAGAACCACATCAGTGACAGAGTCAGCAACAGCGCTGGGATCGTCCGGCGAGAAGCAAACCCGCCCCCATGGGTAGGATGCAAAGAAAGACCGCATTTCGTCCCAATCCGCCGACATGTAATGCCAAACACGGCGGCAACCTGCAGAACGCAACCGCGAAGGGAGCGTGAGTGGCACCACACTCCGGATCAGACAATGGTCCGAAGAGCCGAGAGGGGCATCGACGGAAACCTGATATCCGTCCGGATGAGAGGTCAGCA
Organism: Parnassius mnemosyne; assembly: GCA_963668995.1. Taxonomy (NCBI): domain Eukaryota; kingdom Metazoa; phylum Arthropoda; class Insecta; order Lepidoptera; family Papilionidae; genus Parnassius; species Parnassius mnemosyne. The sequence continues at coordinate 24,951,289 of CAVLGL010000093.1, read as the reverse complement.
GAAGGTCCAACAGGGAAGGTGTATGATCCTCCACATCTGGAATCCGCGTAGGCGAAGTAACCAGTTGTGTCATACCATATGCCAAGGCAAAGTCATAAACAGATCTCCCCGCATGATCGGTTAGACGTGAACCGAGCCATTCGGCATGGTGGGCGTTAAAATCGCCAAGGATCACGATCTCTGCGGATGGGACCTGTTGTAGCAAGGAATCTGTAGCCATTTGGACGTGGTCGATGAGTCGGTCTGGTTCCGCATTACCGCTATGGGACCTATAGACCTATAGGCACCCGTAGACGCGCGGATGGTCGTCGCTGTCTACGCGTAACCAAAGGATGGACAGGTCCGAACCTTCAAGACTGCCGAGGCGTCGAGAACAGATGTCCTCTCTGACATACACGCAAACTCCAGCCCGAGGCACAAAGGAATGCTCCAATTTGTACCCCGGGTAGGAGAGATACGAAATATCAGCCAGATTAAATTGAATGCGTGATAAACTTAAAAATGAGGATATCCATAGTATCCGCAATAAGTTGAATTGCCAATGGGCCGGTCATATAGCTCGAAGAACCAACAACCGATGGCGAAGAAAGTTTCGTAACGGTAGGCGAAGTGTAGGCTCCTTCCCCCTCCCCCCCACTAGATGGAGTGACGACCTGGTAAGACATACAGAAATATGATGAATGTAGATAGCTCAGGGTCGTGCTTAGCGGCATTACTCGGGGGAGGCCTATGTTCAGTGGTGGACTTGTGAAGGGCTGCAATTATTATGTTGATAACTTAAAATGCTTAAGATCTTATGCGTATATTTTAAACTTTACCAAACTTTCATAAAAATAATAATAATCAGTATATCTAAAAAAATACCTATACATTTGTTCGCTTGAATGTTAATTTTGTGAGCAAGCCCTTAACCATGACACGTGGTAGAACTACACTGCAGCTCCATAATAATGCCTGTCAACTGAGGGTAATGCACAATCATTTTGTGGAACATGTGATAATACCTCCTAAAAGTTGAGTATAACTACACAAGACAAATAAGATTAAAAACTACAGTTATTGGATGCTTAATTTTATAAAATATCTGTAAAAATAAAAATACCAAATTATTAATTTTTCTATTTTTTATCATATTAAAATTACGACGGCCATGAGTAAATTACTGCAACAATACAACAAATGGAATACAAAAAATCACCCATAAAATGATGCATCTAAGTGATCAATACAAAAATGAGAAGGATATAAAATAGAATTGAATACAATAAAACGTTGGCGCGATTGTGGCGCGCCGTATTCCGGGGCCATAATTGTTAGATGTGCAGAGACTTCGGTATTATCCGTCGTCCTCGATCCCAGGTTTATATCGTTAGGTGCGCTCTTCAGCATTATGTCCAATCCGAATAAATCGTTTTATTATATAGATGTGCCGCCTCTTTTGTCGTTTGTTTAATATGGTCCTGTAGAACGTAAAGCCAATAAAATATTATTTGCCTTTGTTATTTGACTTTTCTAAAAGAGATATTTTAATGTTTTTACATTTTGTATATGCAAATAAATATTTTAGAGTCTATTAAAGTATGACTGCTTACAACAATAAAACGTATAACGATTTCTTATGTTTACGTGATCACTACACATTGGATGGAACTAGTGTTTATGGATTTTATCGCGTTTTAATAAGTTATTTTATATTCCCGACGTTTCGAATACTTCACAGCACCCATCCCATCGTGATCAAGGGCAGTGTAAAGTTCTAAATTATCTAATATATAAAATTTTGTTTGTTTGTTCGTATTTTATGCGCAGCCATACCGTTCAACAGATTACGCAATAACTATGTCAACTTATTGATTATACTTGCGCAAAGGTTATAGATATAATAAAATTAACTTACCAGAGGTGGCGTGTGTATCGTACCGAAAAATTTATTTGAAAGTTATATATTATTCAAATTCATTGAATGTATTATCATTCCTAAATAACTCCTCGAAAACAATATAACTCTTCCAAATTTAAAACAATATTTCCACAATTATCTATTCTGTGGCAGCAAAGCGCTGGATGTCTACCGTTTAGTGACAGTGTAAGAATATTCACTACCCCATACCACACTGTGTGTATCGAGAGGTGACATAGCAAAACAAATCAGGAGATGGGCAGCAGCGGCCTCCTAATAACGACTAAAAATAAAATAAAACCGTTGCTACCCGCTTGCCAAGCATGGCAACTATGGTAAATATTCCCCCTATGAGGCAACCTATGGGGGAGGTCTATGTTCAGCAGTGGACTTAAATAGGCTGTAACGGTAAAGGTAAGTTATATAATATAATTTTATTCTAGGGATTTTATTACAAATAATACATTACACTTTTTATACGATGAATGTGACAAACGAGCACACAGTCCAACTGGTGGTAAATAGTTTCCGAGGCCTGTGTGGCATAGACATCTACATCCATCCTCAACTACAAATCAAAATGCAGTTGCGTTGACACCCGTGAGGACTAAGATGGAATGCCCCGTTTTCTCTACACTGACCATACAAAACACAGCAGCGTTAAGCTACTATTTTATGCTGGTATTCTGTGTGATATAGCTGCAGCATGGCTCTACCAAGTATACACACTGTCCTACACACTGTTCTAATTGTATCAAAATCAACATCAAATGCGAGCACAAGGCCACAGCAGGGCTAATGTCTCCCTTACAGATGGAATACCGACAATATATTAAGATATTTTGAACCATTTTTCTTACTGTAAAATTCGCTGGTAACTAAAAACCTTCCTCCTGCTTTCAGGGTCTGCTACTCGTAGCATGTAATTTGCAACCAAAACACTATATCCCTAATTTAATTAAAATTATTTAGAATAAAACAGATTTTACGGATTTTATCGCGATTAATTTTATTTTTTTTAATTCCCTACGTTTCGAGATTCCCGAAGCGTCGGTGATTCACATCAGTAGAAATGTACTTGTAATGTACATTTCTGCTAATGTACTTGTTCTGCGTAGATCGGACCAAAAGTTGATAAAATAGGTTTTAATTGGACCATGAGTTTCCGAAATTTTATTTTCATTTTCCCCCACTAGATGGAGTGACGACCTGGTAGGACATACAGCAAGTCGATGTATGCAGGTGGCTCAGGACCATGCTTTGTAGCATTCGTTGGGGGAGGCCTATGTTCAGCAGTGGCCTTGTGGAGAGTTATAATGAATGAATAGAAAAATGTAATATGTAAAAAAATACGCGATTACTACAATCGCGTAAATAAAATAAACTATTTTATTATTTTGTTCTTAATCAAATAAGAATTATGTAGTTAAACTAACATGCATACTGTCTAAATTATAGGGAATAATTTCGCCGAGTGATAGCTATAAACTGAAGCTTCCGCTTGTATGGTACGCAGTAAAGAGCCTCATAGTCATTTCGGCTATTCCAATACCCCATAGCCGTTTCCATTATTGGACGCTATCTAATGAACACAAATGACATGGAAGCCCTTTATAGAACGGTCCTTTGCCATAAATGACAGTCAATGAATGAGGAAAATGAATTAAATCTACGATGTTTGATAATATTCGACAAATTTGATGAAATAATTTGAAATTACATCTTGTGTCCTCAGAAATAAATATTTGAGACCGTCAGGAATAACTTACTTTATTACCTTTTTGATTTATTAGCCTTCAAAATACATGAGGATATCTTCGTCAATTTTGACCGATTAGAAAAATATTTATTAAATTATTTTTTATTAAATAAATTATACTTCAGGGATGGTTCCATATACATTCGGAGAAACAAAATCCACTTCTAATGGTGACAAAATAGGGGATACAATTCTTAATGTAACCAATATGGCAACATTTGAGCTTTGGGCATTCGTTTGTCCACTCAAAAGTGTATTTTTTTTAACATTTTCAGTAATGTTAATTTTAACAAAATGTAAAATGCAGCTATTAAGATCTAAAAAAGAAATACTTTCAAAAAGTAAAAGCTGACGTCACAGAACTTATATGAGTAAAATAATTTCACATTCTGATGTCGGCGCTAAGATAGTGTATGGAATAATCAAAGACTTCTGTTTCTTTTACTTCTTTGAAGTCAGGATTTAACTTTTTTATAAAAAGTTATTTTTTTATCCTTTTAAGTGGAAAACGGAATATAACAATCTCAATGTCATCTAACAATTATAATAAAAACTTCAGTAAGCGCAATAATAGAGCACTTGCTCACTGGACTTTTATATACGAGGTAAAATCCTCATAGATCTCACTTTGCGCGGGGTACACAGAGATTACGCCGGTCTCCTAGCCGTCATATTAACATAATTATATTGTAAATTGTTTTTAAAGGCCAGTTGCATTTCTTGTAAATTTTCGCCACGACAATTTTTTTTTTCCGAAAAAGTTCGTCGTAATTTTAAGTCTACTATAGTTAAAAATAATACGAAAATATTTAATTTTCTTTAATGTCACAAATCATAAAGAAGAAAAACGTACACGAGTAAAAGTTTTTGAGATATCGAAGAATGCTTGAACAGTAAAGAATATCAAATATAAACTTTCTTATTCAAATAGTTTAAAGCTGTTATTTTCTTCAAAATAAACAATGGTTCCTTCAAGTGTGAGGGGAGTACCAAAAAGGATTTGAAGCAACTTTGTTGTGAAACATATTGTCCTATGTAATTCAGTTTGACACTGGTGGTCGAAATTAGACGTAATTATTTAGGTTTATTAGGCAAGCTGTATTTTACTTTCAATTGCACATGAATATTTAGTATACAGATATCTATTATACAAATTATAAAATTAAAGATTTTTTTAACTTGAAACTCCACACACTATTGAAAGAGGAACATTTGAAATCACACAAAAATCCCAGCTTATTCAATATTTGTTAATAATTATTTTATGGTAACATTTCCATATTTTTGGCGAAAATTTTTACGCTGTGCGATTGTTTGGCCACAGACTATCAATCGTTTGACATTAACATTACGAGTAATAACATACACATATGCCTACATATGCCTGTGCTTACTCGAAATATCGGCAGCTTAAGGCATACAACATAATTTGTCCTAGGCATAATTTGGCATATTTGGCATAATTATATATTATTTATGACATAATATAAAATTATGTCAAATTTGATATGCTTAAAAAGAGGTGCAAAGTTTTTCCCCTTTACATATTTATATATTTATACCATTATAAAATATTATAATTATATATTTTTAATCCACCAAGAACTACTACTCCATGCTGAAGTAATAACATTAATAATAACTAATGAGGTATCATGATGAATATAACATCTTTATTTTTATACAAACAACGATTACAATTGAACGTACATTCTAAGTGACTAAAATGGTGTGTTCGTAACCGATAATTTGGTTTTCAATACTTAATGGACGAAACATAGCAGAAATATTTTCTGCCGACTTCCAAAAAGGAGACGGTACTCAATTCGACTGTATGTTTTTTTTATGTGTGTTACCTCATAACTTTTTGGATTGACTGGATGTACCGATTTCGATGATTCTTTTTTAATTTGAAATCGGGTACTTCTCTGTGTGGTCTCATATGAATTTGATCTAGGTCAGACCAGTAGTTTTTGAGTTATTCTTAATAACTTATATTGAAATAGGCAGTAAAAAAATAATTAATTATTATGCTATTAGCGATGGTAATATGAGAGCGCGATCCTTTCCTGGTAGTATCGACCTATGTATACTGCAGCCATGATGATTCTTTAGTGTAGCTCTACAGTGTAAAGGAAAGTAATCTGTATAACTACAATGAATAAAGTCATTACATGGATCTGGAAATTCAATATTATATCCAATAATAAAAGTCGGACATCTTTGCCTATAAATATTAGGGACTTTTAATTTTTTTATATACGATAAGGGTGACAAACGAGCACACATTCCACCTGATAGTAAGTGGTTGCTGTGGCCCATATACATCTACATCTATCTTCAATTATAAATCATATGATCAATATCAGATGCGTTGTCACCCGTGAGGACTAAGATGGAATGCCTCATTTCCAGTAAAAAGGGTCTCCGGTTCTCTACACTTACCATACTAAACATATCATCATTAAGCTGCTATTTTAAGCTGGTATTCTGTGAGAACGTAGTCCTTCCCCGGTTGAGCCGACCCATGCTACAACTATACTACTAATAGCTACAGCATAGCTCTAAAATGTTAGTTAATTCTGTGCGAATTATATACCCTAATAGTTTAGAATCTATTATGAATAAATTACCTTATTATTTTTGGTTTTTGAATTTTCTTTTGACCTTTTTAAAAAGTTTATTTATTTTACTTTATTGATCCCCGCCGGCATCAATGAAGTTGTTAATTGCAATTTTAAGTGTTGATATACCACGTGCTCGACGGTTAAGGAAAACATCGTAAGGAAACCGGCATATCTGAGAAATAAGAAAAAATATTTCGAAACCATGCCAACATGCATTGGAACAGTGCGGCGGAGATATTTCCTTACCCTAAAACCCTCTCAGAAATGAGAGAAGGTATGCAGGCCCAGCAATGTGACTTATATAGGCTGTAACTTTTACATTTACCACTAAGTCGCTGAATTCTTCTCCTGCCGTCGCTGAATCATTACTTAAACAAAATGTAAATGCGTGTACAAAGAATTTTACATTTCATAAAGTGTCATCAAAAGATATTGTAAAATATTTTAAAACTATTGATGTTAAGAAAACTGCGGATCTTTGGGGGATTTCCGTTAAAGTTATTGCGTCTATAATAGATACAATCGCACCTCATTTAGCTATTATTTTTAATACTAGTATCGAATCTGGTATGTTTCCTGATTTAATGAAGCATAGTAAAGTAATACCTTTATTTAAATCTGGTTGTACATTAGACCCCGCCAATTTTAGAACTATTTCTATACTACCAACACTTAGTAAGATTTTTGAAAAAATTGTTCTTGATCAAATGTTAATTTTTTTTTTAATATAAATAATTTACTTCATAAAAATCAATTTGGTTTCACAAGGGGTCGCTCGACAACTGATGCCAGTGTTGAGCTGATTAAATATATCTTTAATGCATGGGAGAATTCACAGGATGCTTTGGGTATATTTTGTGGCCTATCCAAGGCCTTCGATTGTGGTCACCATGAAACATTAATCAGGAAACTTCAACACTACGGTGTAAGAAGTGATTTTTTTTTTTTTTTTTTTTTTTATAGGAGAGGGGGCAAACGAGCATGCGGCTCACCTGATGGTAAGTGACTACCGCCGCCCATGAACAACCGCAACACCAGGGGAATTGCAGATGCGTTGCCGGCCTTTTAAAAAGGAGTAGGCTCTTTTCTTGAAGGTCCCTAAGTCGTATCGGTCCGGAAAAATCGCTGATGGTAATCGATTCCACAAGGAAGTCGTGCGAGGAAGAAAACATCTTCTAAATCGCACAGTGGTGGACCGCCAATCATCCAGATGGTGTGGATGGTATCGGGAGTTCTGCCGCGATGTGCGTTCATGAAATTTGGCGGCTGGGATTAATCCGAACAATTCCTCAGAGCACTCCCCATGGTAGATGCGAAAGAAAATGCAAAGAGATGCAACATCTCTTCGCAGTGCCAATGAATCGAGCCGATCGGAAAGGGCTCGGTCGTCGACGATTCGAGCTGCTCTGCGCTGGATGCGGTCAAGTGGAAGGAGCTGGCACTGGGGAGCCCCTGCCCAGAGATGGGAACAGTATTCCATGTGAGGCCGAACCTGCGCCTTGTAAAGTTGCAGGCGGTGTGCCGGCATGAAATACTGTCCCGCTCTGCTGAGCACGCCAAGCTTTTTAGAGGCCAATTTGGCCTTCTCTTCCAAGTGACCACGAAACTGCACGTCACTCGATATGTCGACTCCGAGGATACCGATACTGGCTGAGGCAAGAAGGGGAGTGCCTTGAAACTGAGGAGATACGACAAAGGGGTTCTTTTTAGCGGTAAACGCGCAAACTTGTGTCTTCTGAGGATTAAACTGGACTAGATTTAGTCGCCCCCAATCCGAGACTTTGTCCAGCAAAGACTCGACTTCAGACACAAGTTTGTTCCGGTACTCGGCGAAGTTTTCCCGAGAAATATTGGCCCGGCCGGTGTATAGAGCATCACCAGTGCTGTCATCCGCATAGCAATGAATGTTACCAGTTAGCAACATATCATTGATATGCAGAAGAAACAGCGTTGGTGATAGCACACAGCCTTGTGGAACACCAGCGTTAATAGGCTTGTAGTCAGAACATGCACCGTCTACAACGACCTTGATGCTCCGATCTGCAAGGAAGCTGGTGATCCAATTGCACAATTTCTCGGGAAGCCCATAGGAAGGGAGCTTCGAAAGAAGCGCTTTGTGCCAAACCCGATCGAAGGCCTTTGCAATGTCCAGACTAACGGCCAACGCCTCCCCCTTGGACTCTACTGCCTCCGCCCATCTATGGGTCAGGTAGACTAGAAGATCACCAGCTGATCGACCCCGACGAAAACCGTATTGGCGGTCACTGATCAGCTGGTGATCCTCAAGGTACCGGATGAGCTGGCAGTTAATAATGGATTCCATTATTTTGGAGAACAAGGAGGTGATCGCGATAGGCCTATAGTTGGACGGGTCTGAGCGGTCGCCTTTTTTAGGGATCGGGTGGACAAAAGCTGTCTTCCATGAGTTCGGGACAACGCCATGGGAGTAGGAGTACCGGAAAAGACGCGTTAGAACCGGTGCCAACTCCGGAGCACAAGTCCTCAGCACAATTGGGGGGATTCCGTCAGGCCCACTCGACTTGTGGATGTCAAGGGAGAGGAGTGCTCTGCGAACCGAGCGCTGTGAGAATAGCACATCCGGCATAGAGCACTCACACCGCGGGATGGTCGGCGGTGTGTTCCCCCCGTCATCAACAGTCGAGTTGGACGCAAAAAGGGAGCCTAAAAGGTCGGCCTTCTCTTTTGCGTCGTGGGCCAGTGAGTCGTCCTCCCTGTGCAGAGATGGTAGTGATGGCTTACAGAAATTCCCTTGGACAGCCTTGGCGAGAGACCAGAATGCACGGGTTCCCGAAGGAAGGCGAACTAGTTTCTCGCCAATTCTGCCTATGTGCTCTGACTTTGCCTTGGCAATAACTCTTTTGAAGGACCTGGAGGCGAAGTTATACTTCTTTTTAAGTGTGCTGGTGTTTACATCCCGAGTCACCGAAGCCGCAGCCCAGGCTTGATAACACTCCTGCTTTCTGCGCAATGCAGTCTTACAGGAGCGACCAAACCAAGGCTGAGATCTGCCTCCGATGGGTACCACAGATGATGGAATAAATAGTTCCATTCCCTGTAGCACCACATCAGTGACAGAGTCAGCAACAGCGCTGGGATCATCCGGCGAGAAGCAAACCCGCCCCCATGGGTAGGATGCAAAGAAAGACCGCATTCCGTCCCAATCAGCCGACCTGTAATGCCAAACACGGCGGCAACCTGCAGAACGCAACCGCGAAGGGAGCGTGAGTGGCACCATACTCCGGATCAGACAATGGTCCGAAGAGCCGAGAGGGGCATCGACGGAAACCTGATATCCGTCCGGATGAGAGGTCAGCAGAAGGTCCAACAGGGAAGGTGTATGATCCTCCACATCTGGAATCCGCGTAGGCGAAGTAACCAGTTGTGTCAGACCATATGCCAAAGCAAAGTCATAAACAGATCTCCCCGCATGATCGGTTAAACGTGAACCGAGCCATTCGGCATGGTGGGCGTTAAAATCGCCAAGGATCACGATCTCTGCGGATGGGACCTGTTGTAGCAAGGAATCTGTAGCCATTTGGACGTGGTCGATGAGTCGGTCTGTTTCGGCATTACCGCTATGGGACCTATAGAGGCACCCGTAGACGCGCGGATGGTCGTCGCTGTCTACGCGTAGCCAAAGGATGGACAGGTCCGAACCTTCAAGACTGCCGAGGCGTCGAGAACAGATGTCCTCTCTGACATACACGCAAACTCCAGCCCGAGGCAAAAAGGAGTGCTCCAATTTGTACCCCGGGCAGGAGAGATACGAAATATCAGCCGGAGAGGAAACCTGCGTCTCGGTCAGAAAGAGCAAGGCCGGCTTCGCCGTCTCGAGATGGTAGTGGACGGCGTTTAGGTTAGAGTGAAGTCCCCTGATGTTGCAGAAATTCACGGATAGCGTGGCAGGGGTCGCCTTGGTATTGTTGCTCAGTTTGCCCCAAGCAGTTTTGTTTTTGAGCGGAATTTTGCCCCCCCCAGAATACGCGGGGCAGCCTGAGCACCCACGCTCAGGATTGGAATAACATGGTCGTGGATGCTCAGCGAGGGATTCTCCAGGGGTACTGGTACCCTCCTGGGGTAGTCTACTTTGTAATTCCGCTACCATGTTGATGGGGGGGGGGGGGGGGGGGGGGAATTGGGCCTCCGGCCACCTGCACTCACCAGACGAAACGCAGAAGCAGAGCCTCTACTTCACGCCGGTATTCTGTGAGGTCGTGGTACCAACCCGGCTCGAGCCTGCCCATACGTGCAACAGCAAAAAACTGCTGCGGGGCTCTACCACCGTTAAAAAAGTGATGCTCTTAAATTAATTATTTCATATTTAAGTAAGAGAACGCAAAAAGTTGTCATTAACAATATGAGCTCTTCCAGATCGATGATACAAATGGGCGTGCCTCAAGGCTCAATTCTCGGCCCCTTTCTGTTTCTTGTATACATTAATGACTTACGTTACATGATAGGGGATAACCATGATATAGTATTATTTGCAGATGACACTTCTTTTATTTTCAAATTAAGTCGACAATTGCTAAAATATGACGAAGTAAATAATGCTATATCTAAATTAGTAAATTGGTTCAATGTTAATAATTTGCATTTTAGTGGCACTAAAACGAAATGTATGAAATTCATGACTCCAAATGTCAAACAATTAAATACTAATGTAATTTTAAATGGGGAGAAACTGAGTCTTGTAGATACCACCATTTTTCTTGGAATCACACTAGACGTGAAGCTTCAATGGAGCCCCCATATATCAAAACTAGCAAGTAGACTTAGTTTTGCAGCGTATGCTGTAAAAAAGATTAGAAGTCTTACCAGTGTTGAAACAGCTAGACTAGTTCACTTTTGCTATTTCCATAGCATAATGTCGTATGGTATTTTGCTATGGGGATACGCAGCTGACACTGAAATTATATTTGTTTTACAGACGAGGGCCATAAGAGCAATTTATGATTTAAAGCCTAAAGAGTCGCTGCGACAAAAATTTAAGGAAATTAATATAATAACTTTGGCCTCTCAATCTCTCAATTTATGAAAATGTAATGTACGCACACAAAAATAATTGTAGTTTTACATAATTTAAAATTAAAAATTTTGTACAGCCGACTTCAATATAAGTTATTTAAGAATAACTTAAAAACTATTGGTCTGACCTTGATCAAATTCATATGGGACCACACGAGAAGTACCAGCTTTCAAATAAAAAAAGAATCATCGAAATCGGTTCACCCAGAAAAAAGTTCTGAGGTAGCACACATAAAAAAAAACAAACGAAAAAAAAAAAACATACAGTCGAATTGAGTACCGGCTCCTTTTTGGAAGTCGGCAGAAAAATAAGTGATATTCATTCTGTAAATACTAGGAACAGACACAAGTTAGTAGTACCAGTTACTCGACTCCATCGAGTCAGTAATCTGTTCTTGGGGCAATGTATACGCTTTTACAAGAAAATTCCAGAAAATATATAAAATTTGACCTGCTCAAAGTTCAAAAACATTATTAAAATAAGTTTGTATAATAAGGGTTATTATAATATTAAGGAATTTATAGATGATAATAACCCCTGGAAATGAGGTGATTGCTACCAAGCTATTTCTAATTTGTTGTGTTGTTAATTTGTTTAACATCATGATTATAAGCTGTTATTTAAAAATAAAAGTCCCCCTGGGTTTCTTGCTGGTTCTTCCCAGGACAGAGGTTTTTTCCGAACCAGTGGTAATCAAACAAAAGAGTGACTTTCAATAAGTATTATTTATAATCTATATTGAATAAAAAAAAATTTAAGCAAAATGTTAAGTACAATGTCATCTTAATAGTTACAATGAAAATTTCATCCTTATTTCCTACACACGGAGATGGAAATTTGCTTGAAATTTAATTGCGACCACCCCTTAAGTACTACTTTACCCTATTACTTAACAATTATTTTCCTCTATCGCCTGTGACGACATCAACGGGATTATAATTGGGTGACAAATGAGTGCTTGTACTTGAGTGGATTCTGTGACGGATAGATATATCTTTCCCCTATTCTATCGTTTTTCCTCTTCCTTCTTTTATCTATGAATGCCTCGTTTTGAGTAAAAAGGCCCTCCGTTTTCCTGCGCGTACTCCATATGAACCACAGCAGCATTAAGCTGCTATTTTACGCTGGTATTCTGACGAAGCATAGACCTCCCCGTTCAAACTAAACCATTTGGGCAACAAACATAATATAGCTGCAGTATGGCCCTACCATGTATAAATATTGGAATATCTACATAAGCAATCGAGCTTTACTCGGCGTTACAAAATTTTTCTTCCAAATCGTTAGAGCCGTTTCCAAATAATCAGTAACATATTATTTTAGGTTTAATTGAAAGAATAACAAAAAACCATTATTTTCCATAAAAATGTACCTTCCCAGAAATGAGACCTAAGTTTATCGATTTCTCGTCGCTGATAACCCTTATATTGTAAACAAGCCATGCGCCACGGCTTTCTGTTAAAGTGGCATAATTAAGGTATTAAGTGTAATCAGTCAGTAGTAATTTCTTCAAATGAAATGTAGCTAATATCACTCCTGGAATTACTCTTTATCTATTCGTGAAGTTTCATCACAATAGGTTCAGCCATTAAGAACATTAGCGCGGACAGACAGACAGACAGGCTCATAATTCGATAAAAGGCATTTTTATTGCAGACAGACATTTTTAATTTAATATAAATGTTTAAATTTTATCGAAATCGCTAGAGCCGCAATTACAAACAGGTATTATATAATGAATCAGGCCAGAGTATCATAAGATGAAGTAGCAATGTCGTTCATATAGCTAAAAGAACCGACATCCGATGGGGAAGAAAGATTCCCGAGTGGCAGCCTTGCATAGGAAAGCGCAGTGCTGGGCGACCTCTGCCAGACGGAGTGACGATCTGATGAAACACGCAGCGTCGATGCATGCAGATAGCTCAGGACCGTACTTTGTGGCAATCTTAGGAGGCATATGTTCAGCAGTAGACTTGAATAATAGAGGTTGAAATTTTAAACGTACCGGTTTTAAAGGCACTTTAGTTGTTAATTTGTTCTTAGAAAATTAACTTTTTAATAAAAAGTCAAAATCGACTTCAAGTTACTAAAAAAAAAAATTGGAAGTTTCATCCAATTTGAAGTATTCGCATAATTAACAAAAATTACTTACAGTAATATTGGTTACTACATCCTAGGATTAAATGCGTTAAAATACTTAAATGGATAAACTTGGTTGAAAACAAAATTGTTTAAAAAGATACCTGGGCCGTGCATTTTATGTTATTATGAAGTTATTACGTTACGTTAGTACGTTATTATGACCTCAAAAAATATTTTAGGGGTTCTTACCTTGCTGTCGATATTATCTCCAAAATCTATGTAAGCAAAGATGTACGACTTTTAGTATTGAATATAATATTGGCTTTTCAGTCCCATGTATTTACTTATTAATTTACTTTATTCATTGTAGTTATACAGATTACTTTCCTTTACACTGTAGAGCTACACTATAGAATCATCATGGCTGGAGTATCGATTCCACCAGGTAAGGACCGCGCTCTCACATAATACCATCGTTAATAGGAAAATATTTCTGTTACGTTTTGAATGTTAAGTGATGAAAACCGAATTATCGGTTACGAATACGTATCTTAGTCAGATTTTTAATACATTAAGGATAGATGTAAATGTCTATAGGCCAAACCATCCATTTATTATCACTTAGAATGTATGTTCAAGGGTGACACCCTTATTCGTATAAAAATTACGATATTATATTCATCATGATAGCTCATTAGTTATCATTAATGTTATTACTTCAGCATGGAGTAGTAGTTCTTGGTGGAATAAAAATATATAATTAGAATATTTTATAATGGTATAAATATATTAATATGTAAAGAGGGAAAACATTGCACCTCTTTTTAAGCATATGAAATTTGCTATAATTTTATATTATGTCATAAATGATACATACATACATACATAAACACTCACGCCTGTCACCCAGAGGGGTAGTCAAAGATTATGGACTTCCATTTGGCACGATCCTGACACACCTCTCTCGCTTCCTCCACATCCATATACCTACGCATACACGTTCGTCGGTTAAAGGTACTCTTGATATGGCCCATTTTTAATATA